>JAZGTN010000046.1:0-712500 GCA_037783415.1 Leptasterias polaris
TCTTATTTTAGGTTTTTTTCGCTTTTTTATTTTTCTTTAATTTTCATTTTTATTTTATTTTATTTTATTTTATTTTATGTATGTATATATATATTATTATTATATTAAAATTTTATTTTTATTTATCCGAAGTAGTTCCTCCAAATCGACAAGTAACTTTTACAAGTTACTTGCCGATTTGGAGGAACTACTTCGGATAAAAGTTAGACTCGTGAATAAAACGCTGTGGGACGGGTAAGAAGTTAGAAGTTTAATAAAGTTTCAAAAGGTACATTTTTTTGCAAAGTTTCAGAGAGTAACATTTGTAACAAAGTTTAAGGAAAAATCTGTAACAAACTTTAAAGAAAATATGTGTCAAAGTTAAAGAAAATTTAAGTAAAATTTTATACGGAAATTTACCAATCTAATGATATATCAACTCTCAAATTGTTCTTGAGCAAATGTTGTACTGTTACTTAAACTCTGCCCAAGCATGTTGACATTTGATCAAATGTTTAAGGTTAATGACAGTGTGTCTCACTTTGCTTGCAGATTATTTACAGATTGAAGAGCAGCAGTATCCATCATGAATAAGAGAAGGTCAACTTGGAATGTCATGTGAGGTATGTTGAAAAATGTAAGTTCTTCTTAAGTTTTTGAAACCCTTCACTATGATTTTCAAATGCATGTCAGGCAGAGCAGTTAAGTGCATCAGTCAGACTTTAGTTCTGGTGGCTGAGTCGTCAGGGTGTGGGTTCGAATTCTGGTCATGAAACTTGTGTCCTATAATTGCTTCTCTTCACCCAGGGGTAAAATGGGTCCCTGTGAGGGCAGAGATGGTTCTTGTGAATGATTTAGCTTAGTGCGCTTTGGAAGCACAGGCCGTATACTCCCCAGGGAGCTGAGATGGTTTCAGGAATGAAATAAATGGCCAAGTGATCAGGGGTAATAATGTGTGAAGTGCAATGATCATTCTTTAGAATTACACTATATAAGAGCCGATATTATTATTTATCAGAACATGTCACCTTAATAATTGTTTATCACTCGAAGTTCTCTCTTCGGTTTTCTTTGAGGCTCATAATGTCTTTTAAAACTTGCCATCTTAATGGTTGGTTCATCACTCAAACTATTCAAAGGCCGATGATACTTTAATTTTACATTTATACATTTATACATTTTTACCAGCCATTGATGTGCTGTCTCTCAAATTTCTTCAAACCTCATTTTGTTCAGTTCCTCATAAGTCTTAAAGTATTCAGGAGCAAATGTTGTGGTGCCTTTGGTTTTTGTTTGTGGCTCATGTGTCTAGTCGTTCGAAAATTTAGCTTTCTAATAGTTGTTCCTGAGCTGATGTTGTTCTGTTTCTTAAACTTTGCCCTAGCATGATGACGTTTGATGACACATTTTTGACGATGTGTTCTACTCTGCTTGCTGGTTATTCACAGATTGAAGAGCAGTATCCATCATGAATAAGAAGTCAACATGGAATGTCATGTGAGGTACGTGATTAATGTCAACTCTTCTTTAAGTTTTGAAACCCTGGGCAGTGTTTTTCAACTCTTAAACTGTTCATGAGACGAAGTTGCGCCGTCTGTTATATTTCTCTGAACCTCATGTTGTCAAGTACCTTGAAATGTGCCACCTACATGTAAATGATTGTACAACTCTTAAAACTGTTCATGATCCTATGTTGCTTTGTTTGTGGTTTTCGTTGAGGCTTATGTTGTTGTTTAGTCTAAGGATATTTCAACTCTCAAATGTTGTGCCGTCTCAAAACATCCTGTTGTGTAGTCCCTTGAAACAGACCACCTAAATGATTGTTCTACTCTTAAAATAATGTGCTGTGTCTTAAAATTTTCCGAATGTCGGGCTCTCCAGTCCCTCTAAACGTAACACCTTGATAATTTTGCTGTCTTTGGTTTTCTTTGAAGCTCATGTTGTTTGGTCTGTCACACATTTACCAATCTAATGACATTTTACCCCTTAAAATTTTAGCGATCCAATGATTACTTTCAAGCCAATGTTTTACCGGTACTGTTCCTAAAGCTTTGCCCAAGCATGATGACATTTGAGTGAAAGTCTTGAGTAAAATAATCCCTATAAAGCTCACGTAGGAAGCTAAACTGGGATGGTGCGTTGGTGACCGTCATTGGTCGACAGTGCAGAAGTGCAGTGAGAAATGAAAGAAAAGGCGCGCTATTTACACTGTACAAGAGCCGAAATGGGTTTACAGCATCCTAGAGCCAGCCAGAGGCTGTAGGACTCTGATAGCTGGCAGGGCAACCTGTTGGAATGCTGAGATGGATGGTGCGAAGACTGCTGTAGATGGTAGTTGGTTCCAGATCTTAACTTTTCTTGGGTAGAATGAAAATTTGTATTGGTCGTTTGAGGCATCCGGTATGGTATTCTTGAGGGAGTGATCCTGTCTGGCAATGTATGTAGCTGGTTTGATGGATGGTGGCAATTGGATGTTGACTAGACCACGGTGTATTTTGAAGAAACATTGTGGACTGTGCAAGAAGGCGTCTTACATGCAGTGTCTCCCATCCCAGGTAGTTAATGAGTAATGTGACCGTACTGGTCTACTGAGGCAATGGATTTATGAATTTGCTCAAGTCGTTTTTGGCCATCCAATGTGTGTGGACTCCAGACTTCTGAGGCGTAGTCCATTTGCGGGCGAACTAGGGTTTTGTAGGCAGTTATTTTAACAGTTTGGGTGCAATGAGCGAGGGTTCTGCGGAGAAGACCAAGGGTGCGGCTAGATTTATTTATCATTTTCTGGTGGTGGATGTTCCAGCGGAGATCATGAGTCACTGTGACTCCCAGGTAATCGTACTGGTCTACTGAGGCAAGAGTTGTTCCAAGGATATTATATTGAAAGAGACTGGGCTTGTGTTTTTTGGTGTTCGATAGTAAGGCACATTTGTTGATATTGAAGTGCATCAACCATTTTGCGGACCAGTCAGTGAGCAATGATATGTCTTGCAGGAGCTTGGAATGATCTTCCTGGCAATGGATTTTGCGATAGATAACACTGTCATCAGCAAAAAGCCTCAATGTGGATTGCACTTGGTCCTGGATGTCGTTCCCAACACAGAACCTTGAGGTACACCTGATGTTACCTTACCCCAAGACGAAAAGGAACCATTGACTGTCACAGCCTGTTCGCGATCACTCAGGAATGCACTAATCCAATTTACCGTGTCACCTCTGACACCATAGAATTGAAGCTTGGCTGACAGGCGATGGTGAGGCACGTTGTCAAAAGCCTTGCTAAAATCTAGGAAGACCACGTAGGTTTGGCCACGGCTGTTGAGGGTGTGAGCCCAATCGTGTGTCGCAGATATGAGTTGTGTTGTAGTTGACAGTTTTCCTCTGAAGCCATGTTGTGAATCAAGAAGGATGTTTGGATAAATGGCTCAGTATGATGTGTTCCATGACCTTACAGCATGCACAGGTTAAGGAGATATGCCTGTAAGTAGATGGATCAGATTTTGGGTCCTTCTTGTAGATGCTGGTGACCAGAGCTTTTTTCCATTGGGTAGGAATGGTGCCACATACATGTAGTGTATGATTGTTGGAAAAGGAAAGTTAGTGCTGGTGCTATTTCATGCTCAACTAACTTCAAAAGCTTAGGTGAAATTTCATCTGGTCCACACGCTTTAGATGGATTGATTGCTGCAAGTTGCTTTTCTACTCCAGCAATACCTATGACGATGTTTGTGATGGATGGGTATGGAGAAATTCCCTTGTCTGGTATGTTTAGGTTGGTTTCTTGCGTGAATACAGATCATTGGAAGTAATTATTTAACAGTTCAGCCTCGTCTTTGTCTGTTGAGCACATTTTGGAGGCAGATCGCAGGGTAGGAATGCCCAGGTGCTCAGTTCGCATGAGTTTAACATATGACCAGAAAGTTTTTGGTTCCTCTGCAAGACTTGCTCCGATGACGTTGTTGACATTGTTGACATTGATGACGTTGTTGATTGTGGAATTGTCTGTATTCGTACCAGGTTCTATTGTTTTGGAGTTTACGTGCTTCCCTGTATAGTCTGTCCCGCTTTCGCATCTCTCGCTTCAAGGTAGTTGAGATCCATGGCAGATGGCGTTTACTTTTACTCCACTTTGAAGGGACACAACACGTATTCAGGATGCCATTGAGACTGTCAAGTATTTTGGACCAGTTTGTATTAACAGTGTTGCTGATTGGGTCAGAGTGAAGGAAGTCCTCTGTGAATTGATTAACCCGCTGTTTCAGTTGGGCTGTGTCGGCTTTATGGAAGAAGTTTTATGAAGAGTTTCTGCGGTGGTTTAGCTTGCTGTTTGGGTTTTTGAGTTGATGTTAAAGGTGATGATGTTGTGGTCTGAAATACCTGGGTTTGATTCGATGTTGCTTACAAGCTGTTGATTAGGTCTAATATACTGTTGGAGATTGGTCTGGTGACCTGGTTGACTAATTGCACAAGTGAATGATCCATGAGTATGTCAAGAAATTTTTGGTGAATACTAGCGGTGTTGGGGTTTGATGCAGTACCCGTAGTCCAATCGATGTCGGGGACAGTTGAAGTCGCCGGCAATCACGGTGTAGACGTCTGTGGAAGGGCTGTAGAACCGGGATCTGTTTCAGATAAGCTTGTATCCCATTCAAGTGGCGAGAAAGGATTTTAAAGTTCGGCTGGAGTTGTGGCGTGTAGGGAGCTGCTGAAGTTCGGTGAGCCACATTCACAGCAGATCCACGAGAAGCTGCTTGACGCCTCGACTAGTATACTATAGTGACGCACAGGAATGCCAGCACATTGAATGTGGCACCAGAACCCACATGTGTCGCAATTGAGAGCAGCATGGCTGTCATTGACCTCGTTGTGGCAGATACCACACGGGTATTCGGGAACAGGGCTTGAGGGACCAGGTCCAGGGTTTACTTTGACTTGACCGCTAAGGAGTAGTATTATTACTAAGTGGCTTAGTCTATTGGACTGAAAAGCAAGCGCTGTTGTTGTGCGTTTTGCCTTTTTTTACGGAGCGTGCCAGTAGGACCAGGCTGGATTTATCAAGCTGGGGCTGGTCTTGGTTGTAGAGGCTATTGTTTGTGGAAAAGGTCAGTTTTGGAGGCGCCAAGTTTGTGAAGGAATTTGCATCACACTTGTCAAAACGTGCAACCTTAATGATTTATCATCATTCAAGTTATTATGGAATAGATGTTGTGCTCTCATTGGTTTTCCTTGAGGCTCATAATGTCTAGTCTTTTAAAACTTGCCGCCTTAATGATTGTTCAGTTCTAAAAGTATTCAGGAGCCAATGTTGTGGTGCCTTTGGTTTTCTTTGGGGCTCGTGTGTTTAGTCGTTCAAAAATTTACCAATCTACTGATATTGCAACTCTTCAATTGTTGCTTTCTTAAACTTTTCCCAAGCATGATGACATTTTATGAAATGTTTTTGACAGTGTGTCTTTTTACGCTTGCAGATAATTTACACATTGAAGAGCAGGTCATCTTGAAATGACATGCGAGGTATGTTGAATAATGTTCATTCTTTTAAAGTTTTTTAAACCACGCTCAATGATTTTCAATGCTTCAACTGTTCATTAGCCACTGTTATGCTGTCTCTTAAATTTCTCCATTCTCTCGAAACGTAACACCTTGATGATCGTTCAACTCTTATATTACTCAAGAGCCAATGTTGTACTGTCTTTGGTTTTCCTTGAGGTTCATGTCTTCCAGCTCCTCAAATAAATACCAATCTAATACCAATCAATGTTGTGCCCTCTCTTAATTTTCTGTAAACTTCTTGTTGTCAAGTCTTTCAAAACTTGCCACCTAAATGATTGTTCAACTCTCAACTTAATCCAGAGTCGATGTGATGCTGTCTTTTCTTTTTTAGGCTCATGTATCTAGTCGTTCAAAAGTTTACCAATCTAATGATTTTTCAACTCTTAAAGATTTAGCAATCTAATAATTGTTCACAAGTCAATGATGTTCTGTTTCTTAAACTTTGCCCAAGCATGATGACATGTTTATGACAGTGTGTTCTACTTTGCTTGCAGATTGTCCACAGATTGAAGAGCAGTATCCATCATGGATAAGAGAAGGCCAACTTAGAATGTCGTATGAGGTATGTTGAAAAATGTCAATTCTTCTTAAATTTTTAAACCCTGCGCAGTGATGTTCAACAACTGTTCACGAGCCGATGTCGTTCTGTCTCTCAAGTTATTGATTGTTCAACTCTCAAGTTATTTCAGAGTCGATGTTGTGCTCTATTTTGGTTTTCCTTGAGAACTGTCAAATTGTTCTGGAACTGATGTTGGAGATTAGAAAAGTGTCATACGCATAGAATATGTCGGGTTTGAGAATAGCTAACTGTCTTAAAATAATGTTTATGACTGTGTGTCGTTTTTTGCTTTCAGATTATTCACAGATTGAAGAGCAGTATCCATCATGAATAAGTTCAACATGGAATGTCATGTGAGGTATGTTGATAAATGTCAACTCTTCTTAAGTCTTTAAACCCTGCAATTTATTTTCAACTGTTAAACTGCTAACAAGCCGTCTCTTACATTTCTCCGAACTTCATGTTATCCAGTTGTATTGCGCAATGATGTTTAACGCTTCAACTGTTAACGAGCCGATGTCGTACTGTTTCTTAAATTTTCTCCAAACCTCATGGTGTCCAGTCTCTTAAAACTGCCACCTTAATGATTGTTCAACTCTCAACTTATTTCAGAGTCGATGTTGTGTCCTTCAAAACTTTACGATTTTAATGATATTTCAACTGTCAAATTGTTCAGGAACTGATGTTGTACGATTTCTTTATTTGCTTTTGGTTAGGGGGTGCTGGCATATGGTTGTGACGTGGAAAGGTTTTGCTGCTAACATGGACGATAGTGACCTTAACAGAGACGACGACGATAGGACGGTGTTGGCAGAACAGAGTAAACTTTGAAGAAGAATCACAGTTTTGGAGATGACGATAACAGGTGTGAATGTAGCAATAGAGTAAATAACCAATTGATGGTGGTCACATGACTGCATCCAAAAGAACACTTTGAGAAGTTGGTCCAGGCGTTAATAAATGGCAACAAGAAATATTTGCCGTTGTAAAGTGGAGTAGGAAGTGTAGCTCCATGAATGCAGAGTAAGACTAAAAAGGAAAGGAGGAATTCCTAGGAGAACCAAGTTGACAGAAGTTAATGTAAAGTAGTATAAGATTAAAAGTAAAATGTAACGAATCTGTAAAAACAATAGTGTGTTTACTAATAATGAATAAATATACAAAATTGAATTTGAAGAACGTGCAGTGTATTGAAATTATTTGAAAGGTTAGGGTTAGGGCTAGGGCAAGGGTCAGGGTTAGGGACTAGAAAAGTGTCATACGGATATAATATTTCGGGTACGGGAACAGCAAACTTTCTTAAAATATACGGTTAGAGTGTATCGGGTACGAGAATAGCAAACTGTCTTAAAATATACGGTTAGAATGTATCGGGTACGAGAATAGCAAACTGTCTTAAAATAGACGGTTAGAATGTATCGGGTATGAGAATAGCAAACTGTCTTAAAATGTATGGTTGAATGTGTCGGGTATGAGAATAGCTAACTGTCTTAAAATATACGGTTAGAATGTGTCGGGTACTGGAATAGCAAACTGTCTTAAAATATACAGTTAGAATGTGTCTGGTACAGGAATAGCAAACTGTCATAAAATACAGGTGTAATATATAGCATATAGCATATAGTCCCTCCCACCCATCCCCCTACCCCCTCCAGCAGCGTCGGTGTCTAGCTGCGTAGGGTCCGGTGTCCTAGACCTCATAAGGGGGGATAGGGGGGCGGAGCCCCCCTGGGGCTTGGCGGGGCATTGCCCCGCAGGACTATCCTAGCAAAAAAATTTGAGGGTCTTATTTTAGGTTTTTTTCGCTTTTTTATTTTTCTTTAATTTTCATTTTTATTTTATTTTATTTTATTTTATTTTATGTATGTATATATATATTATTATTATATTAAAATTTTATTTTTATTTATCCGAAGTAGTTCCTCCAAATCGACAAGTAACTTTTACAAGTTACTTGCCGATTTGGAGGAACTACTTCGGATAAAAGTTAGACTCGTGAATAAAACGCTGTGGGACGGGTAAGAAGTTAGAAGTTTAATAAAGTTTCAAAAGGTACATTTTTTTGCAAAGTTTCAGAGAGTAACATTTGTAACAAAGTTTAAGGAAAAATCTGTAACAAACTTTAAAGAAAATATGTGTCAAAGTTAAAGAAAATTTAAGTAAATTTTTATACGGAAATTTACCAATCTAATGATATATCAACTCTCAAATTGTTCTTGAGCAAATGTTGTACTGTTACTTAAACTCTGCCCAAGCATGTTGACATTTGATCAAATGTTTAAGGTTAATGACAGTGTGTCTCACTTTGCTTGCAGATTATTTACAGATTGAAGAGCAGCAGTATCCATCATGAATAAGAGAAGGTCAACTTGGAATGTCATGTGAGGTATGTTGAAAAATGTAAGTTCTTCTTAAGTTTTTGAAACCCTTCACTATGATTTTCAAATGCATGTCAGGCAGAGCAGTTAAGTGCATCAGTCAGACTTTAGTTCTGGTGGCTGAGTCGTCAGGGTGTGGGTTCGAATTCTGGTCATGAAACTTGTGTCCTATAATTGCTTCTCTTCACCCAGGGGTAAAATGGGTCCCTGTGAGGGCAGAGATGGTTCTTGTGAATGATTTAGCTTAGTGCGCTTTGGAAGCACAGGCCGTATACTCCCCAGGGAGCTGAGATGGTTTCAGGAATGAAATAAATGGCCAAGTGATCAGGGGTAATAATGTGTGAAGTGCAATGATCATTCTTTAGAATTACACTATATAAGAGCCGATATTATTATTTATCAGAACATGTCACCTTAATAATTGTTTATCACTCGAAGTTCTCTCTTCGGTTTTCTTTGAGGCTCATAATGTCTTTTAAAACTTGCCATCTTAATGGTTGGTTCATCACTCAAACTATTCAAAGGCCGATGATACTTTAATTTTACATTTATACATTTATACATTTTTACCAGCCATTGATGTGCTGTCTCTCAAATTTCTTCAAACCTCATTTTGTTCAGTTCCTCATAAGTCTTAAAGTATTCAGGAGCAAATGTTGTGGTGCCTTTGGTTTTTGTTTGTGGCTCATGTGTCTAGTCGTTCGAAAATTTAGCTTTCTAATAGTTGTTCCTGAGCTGATGTTGTTCTGTTTCTTAAACTTTGCCCTAGCATGATGACGTTTGATGACACATTTTTGACGATGTGTTCTACTCTGCTTGCTGGTTATTCACAGATTGAAGAGCAGTATCCATCATGAATAAGAAGTCAACATGGAATGTCATGTGAGGTACGTGATTAATGTCAACTCTTCTTTAAGTTTTGAAACCCTGGGCAGTGTTTTTCAACTCTTAAACTGTTCATGAGACGAAGTTGCGCCGTCTGTTATATTTCTCTGAACCTCATGTTGTCAAGTACCTTGAAATGTGCCACCTACATGTAAATGATTGTACAACTCTTAAAACTGTTCATGATCCTATGTTGCTTTGTTTGTGGTTTTCGTTGAGGCTTATGTTGTTGTTTAGTCTAAGGATATTTCAACTCTCAAATGTTGTGCCGTCTCAAAACATCCTGTTGTGTAGTCCCTTGAAACAGACCACCTAAATGATTGTTCTACTCTTAAAATAATGTGCTGTGTCTTAAAATTTTCCGAATGTCGGGCTCTCCAGTCCCTCTAAACGTAACACCTTGATAATTTTGCTGTCTTTGGTTTTCTTTGAAGCTCATGTTGTTTGGTCTGTCACACATTTACCAATCTAATGACATTTTACCCCTTAAAATTTTAGCGATCCAATGATTACTTTCAAGCCAATGTTTTACCGGTACTGTTCCTAAAGCTTTGCCCAAGCATGATGACATTTGAGTAAAAGTCTTGAGTAAAATAATCCCTATAAAGCTCACGTAGGAAGCTAAACTGGGATGGTGCGTTGGTGACCGTCATTGGTCGACAGTGCAGAAGTGCAGTGAGAAATGAAAGAAAAGGCGCGCTATTTACACTGTACAAGAGCCGAAATGGGTTTACAGCATCCTAGAGCCAGCCAGAGGCTGTAGGACTCTGATAGCTGGCAGGGCAACCTGTTGGAATGCTGAGATGGATGGTGCGAAGACTGCTGTAGATGGTAGTTGGTTCCAGATCTTAACTTTTCTTGGGTAGAATGAAAATTTGTATTGGTCGTTTGAGGCATCCGGTATGGTATTCTTGAGGGAGTGATCCTGTCTGGCAATGTATGTAGCTGGTTTGATGGATGGTGGCAATTGGATGTTGACTAGACCACGGTGTATTTTGAAGAAACATTGTGGACTGTGCAAGAAGGCGTCTTACATGCAGTGTCTCCCATCCCAGGTAGTTAATGAGTAATGTGACCGTACTGGTCTACTGAGGCAATGGATTTATGAATTTGCTCAAGTCGTTTTTGGCCATCCAATGTGTGTGGACTCCAGACTTCTGAGGCGTAGTCCATTTGCGGGCGAACTAGGGTTTTGTAGGCAGTTATTTTAACAGTTTGGGTGCAATGAGCGAGGGTTCTGCGGAGAAGACCAAGGGTGCGGCTAGATTTATTTATCATTTTCTGGTGGTGGATGTTCCAGCGGAGATCATGAGTCACTGTGACTCCCAGGTAATCGTACTGGTCTACTGAGGCAAGAGTTGTTCCAAGGATATTATATTGAAAGAGACTGGGCTTGTGTTTTTTGGTGTTCGATAGTAAGGCACATTTGTTGATATTGAAGTGCATCAACCATTTTGCGGACCAGTCAGTGAGCAATGATATGTCTTGCAGGAGCTTGGAATGATCTTCCTGGCAATGGATTTTGCGATAGATAACACTGTCATCAGCAAAAAGCCTCAATGTGGATTGCACTTGGTCCTGGATGTCGTTCCCAACACAGAACCTTGAGGTACACCTGATGTTACCTTACCCCAAGACGAAAAGGAACCATTGACTGTCACAGCCTGTTCGCGATCACTCAGGAATGCACTAATCCAATTTACCGTGTCACCTCTGACACCATAGAATTGAAGCTTGGCTGACAGGCGATGGTGAGGCACGTTGTCAAAAGCCTTGCTAAAATCTAGGAAGACCACGTAGGTTTGGCCACGGCTGTTGAGGGTGTGAGCCCAATCGTGTGTCGCAGATATGAGTTGTGTTGTAGTTGACAGTTTTCCTCTGAA
Source organism: Leptasterias polaris (assembly GCA_037783415.1). Lineage (NCBI taxonomy): Eukaryota > Metazoa > Echinodermata > Asteroidea > Forcipulatida > Asteriidae > Leptasterias > Leptasterias polaris. The sequence continues at coordinate 11,235 of JAZGTN010000046.1, forward strand.
GCCATGTTGTGAATCAAGAAGGATGTTTGGATAAATGGCTCAGTATGATGTGTTCCATGACCTTACAGCATGCACAGGTTAAGGAGATATGCCTGTAAGTAGATGGATCAGATTTTGGGTCCTTCTTGTAGATGCTGGTGACCAGAGCTTTTTTCCATTGGGTAGGAATGGTGCCACATACATGTAGTGTATGATTGTTGGAAAAGGAAAGTTAGTGCTGGTGCTATTTCATGCTCAACTAACTTCAAAAGCTTAGGTGAAATTTCATCTGGTCCACACGCTTTAGATGGATTGATTGCTGCAAGTTGCTTTTCTACTCCAGCAATACCTATGACGATGTTTGTGATGGATGGGTATGGAGAAATTCCCTTGTCTGGTATGTTTAGGTTGGTTTCTTGCGTGAATACAGATCATTGGAAGTAATTATTTAACAGTTCAGCCTCGTCTTTGTCTGTTGAGCACATTTTGGAGGCAGATCGCAGGGTAGGAATGCCCAGGTGCTCAGTTCGCATGAGTTTAACATATGACCAGAAAGTTTTTGGTTCCTCTGCAAGACTTGCTCCGATGACGTTGTTGACATTGTTGACATTGATGACGTTGTTGATTGTGGAATTGTCTGTATTCGTACCAGGTTCTATTGTTTTGGAGTTTACGTGCTTCCCTGTATAGTCTGTCCCGCTTTCGCATCTCTCGCTTCAAGGTAGTTGAGATCCATGGCAGATGGCGTTTACTTTTACTCCACTTTGAAGGGACACAACACGTATTCAGGATGCCATTGAGACTGTCAAGTATTTTGGACCAGTTTGTATTAACAGTGTTGCTGATTGGGTCAGAGTGAAGGAAGTCCTCTGTGAATTGATTAACCCGCTGTTTCAGTTGGGCTGTGTCGGCTTTATGGAAGAAGTTTTATGAAGAGTTTCTGCGGTGGTTTAGCTTGCTGTTTGGGTTTTTGAGTTGATGTTAAAGGTGATGATGTTGTGGTCTGAAATACCTGGGTTTGATTCGATGTTGCTTACAAGCTGTTGATTAGGTCTAATATACTGTTGGAGATTGGTCTGGTGACCTGGTTGACTAATTGCACAAGTGAATGATCCATGAGTATGTCAAGAAATTTTTGGTGAATACTAGCGGTGTTGGGGTTTGATGCAGTACCCGTAGTCCAATCGATGTCGGGGACAGTTGAAGTCGCCGGCAATCACGGTGTAGACGTCTGTGGAAGGGCTGTAGAACCGGGATCTGTTTCAGATAAGCTTGTATCCCATTCAAGTGGCGAGAAAGGATTTTAAAGTTCGGCTGGAGTTGTGGCGTGTAGGGAGCTGCTGAAGTTCGGTGAGCCACATTCACAGCAGATCCACGAGAAGCTGCTTGACGCCTCGACTAGTATACTATAGTGACGCACAGGAATGCCAGCACATTGAATGTGGCACCAGAACCCACATGTGTCGCAATTGAGAGCAGCATGGCTGTCATTGACCTCGTTGTGGCAGATACCACACGGGTATTCGGGAACAGGGCTTGAGGGACCAGGTCCAGGGTTTACTTTGACTTGACCGCTAAGGAGTAGTATTATTACTAAGTGGCTTAGTCTATTGGACTGAAAAGCAAGCGCTGTTGTTGTGCGTTTTGCCTTTTTTTACGGAGCGTGCCAGTAGGACCAGGCTGGATTTATCAAGCTGGGGCTGGTCTTGGTTGTAGAGGCTATTGTTTGTGGAAAAGGTCAGTTTTGGAGGCGCCAAGTTTGTGAAGGAATTTGCATCACACTTGTCAAAACGTGCAACCTTAATGATTTATCATCATTCAAGTTATTATGGAATAGATGTTGTGCTCTCATTGGTTTTCCTTGAGGCTCATAATGTCTAGTCTTTTAAAACTTGCCGCCTTAATGATTGTTCAGTTCTAAAAGTATTCAGGAGCCAATGTTGTGGTGCCTTTGGTTTTCTTTGGGGCTCGTGTGTTTAGTCGTTCAAAAATTTACCAATCTACTGATATTGCAACTCTTCAATTGTTGCTTTCTTAAACTTTTCCCAAGCATGATGACATTTTATGAAATGTTTTTGACAGTGTGTCTTTTTACGCTTGCAGATAATTTACACATTGAAGAGCAGGTCATCTTGAAATGACATGCGAGGTATGTTGAATAATGTTCATTCTTTTAAAGTTTTTTAAACCACGCTCAATGATTTTCAATGCTTCAACTGTTCATTAGCCACTGTTATGCTGTCTCTTAAATTTCTCCATTCTCTCGAAACGTAACACCTTGATGATCGTTCAACTCTTATATTACTCAAGAGCCAATGTTGTACTGTCTTTGGCGTTAATAAATGTCAACTCTTCTTAAGTCTTTAAACCCTGCAATTTATTTTCAACTGTTAAACTGCTAACAAGCCGTCTCTTACATTTCTCCGAACTTCATGTTATCCAGTTGTATTGCGCAATGATGTTTAACGCTTCAACTGTTAACGAGCCGATGTCGTACTGTTTCTTAAATTTTCTCCAAACCTCATGGTGTCCAGTCTCTTAAAACTGCCACCTTAATGATTGTTCAACTCTCAACTTATTTCAGAGTCGATGTTGTGTCCTTCAAAACTTTACGATTTTAATGATATTTCAACTGTCAAATTGTTCAGGAACTGATGTTGTACGATTTCTTTATTTGCTTTTGGTTAGGGGGTGCTGGCATATGGTTGTGACGTGGAAAGGTTTTGCTGCTAACATGGACGATAGTGACCTTAACAGAGACGACGACGATAGGACGGTGTTGGCAGAACAGAGTAAACTTTGAAGAAGAATCACAGTTTTGGAGATGACGATAACAGGTGTGAATGTAGCAATAGAGTAAATAACCAATTGATGGTGGTCACATGACTGCATCCAAAAGAACACTTTGAGAAGTTGGTCCAGGCGTTAATAAATGGCAACAAGAAATATTTGCCGTTGTAAAGTGGAGTAGGAAGTGTAGCTCCATGAATGCAGAGTAAGACTAAAAAGGAAAGGAGGAATTCCTAGGAGAACCAAGTTGACAGAAGTTAATGTAAAGTAGTATAAGATTAAAAGTAAAATGTAACGAATCTGTAAAAACAATAGTGTGTTTACTAATAATGAATAAATATACAAAATTGAATTTGAAGAACGTGCAGTGTATTGAAATTATTTGAAAGGTTAGGGTTAGGGCTAGGGCAAGGGTCAGGGTTAGGGACTAGAAAAGTGTCATACGGATATAATATTTCGGGTACGGGAACAGCAAACTTTCTTAAAATATACGGTTAGAGTGTATCGGGTACGAGAATAGCAAACTGTCTTAAAATATACGGTTAGAATGTATCGGGTACGAGAATAGCAAACTGTCTTAAAATAGACGGTTAGAATGTATCGGGTATGAGAATAGCAAACTGTCTTAAAATGTATGGTTGAATGTGTCGGGTATGAGAATAGCTAACTGTCTTAAAATATACGGTTAGAATGTGTCGGGTACTGGAATAGCAAACTGTCTTAAAATATACGGTTAGAATGTGTCTGGTACAGGAATAGCAAACTGTCATAAAATACAGGTGTAATATATAGCATATAGCATATAGTCCCTCCCACCCATCCCCCTACCCCCTCCAGCAGCGTCGGTGTCTAGCTGCGTAGGGTCCGGTGTCCTAGACCTCATAAGGGGGGATAGGGGGGCGGAGCCCCCCTGGGGCTTGGCGGGGCATTGCCCCGCAGGACTATCCTAGCAAAAAAAATTGAGGGTCTTATTTTAGGTTTTTTTCGCTTTTTTATTTTTCTTTAATTTTCATTTTTATTTTATTTTATTTTATTTTATTTTATGTATGTATATATATATTATTATTATATTAAAATTTTATTTTTATTTATCCGAAGTAGTTCCTCCAAATCGACAAGTAACTTTTACAAGTTACTTGCCGATTTGGAGGAACTACTTCGGATAAAAGTTAGACTCGTGAATAAAACGCTGTGGGACGGGTAAGAAGTTAGAAGTTTAATAAAGTTTCAAAAGGTACATTTTTTTGCAAAGTTTCAGAGAGTAACATTTGTAACAAAGTTTAAGGAAAAATCTGTAACAAACTTTAAAGAAAATATGTGTCAAAGTTAAAGAAAATTTAAGTAAAATTTTATACGGAAATTTACCAATCTAATGATATATCAACTCTCAAATTGTTCTTGAGCAAATGTTGTACTGTTACTTAAACTCTGCCCAAGCATGTTGACATTTGATCAAATGTTTAAGGTTAATGACAGTGTGTCTCACTTTGCTTGCAGATTATTTACAGATTGAAGAGCAGCAGTATCCATCATGAATAAGAGAAGGTCAACTTGGAATGTCATGTGAGGTATGTTGAAAAATGTAAGTTCTTCTTAAGTTTTTGAAACCCTTCACTATGATTTTCAAATGCATGTCAGGCAGAGCAGTTAAGTGCATCAGTCAGACTTTAGTTCTGGTGGCTGAGTCGTCAGGGTGTGGGTTCGAATTCTGGTCATGAAACTTGTGTCCTATAATTGCTTCTCTTCACCCAGGGGTAAAATGGGTCCCTGTGAGGGCAGAGATGGTTCTTGTGAATGATTTAGCTTAGTGCGCTTTGGAAGCACAGGCCGTATACTCCCCAGGGAGCTGAGATGGTTTCAGGAATGAAATAAATGGCCAAGTGATCAGGGGTAATAATGTGTGAAGTGCAATGATCATTCTTTAGAATTACACTATATAAGAGCCGATATTATTATTTATCAGAACATGTCACCTTAATAATTGTTTATCACTCGAAGTTCTCTCTTCGGTTTTCTTTGAGGCTCATAATGTCTTTTAAAACTTGCCATCTTAATGGTTGGTTCATCACTCAAACTATTCAAAGGCCGATGATACTTTAATTTTACATTTATACATTTATACATTTTTACCAGCCATTGATGTGCTGTCTCTCAAATTTCTTCAAACCTCATTTTGTTCAGTTCCTCATAAGTCTTAAAGTATTCAGGAGCAAATGTTGTGGTGCCTTTGGTTTTTGTTTGTGGCTCATGTGTCTAGTCGTTCGAAAATTTAGCTTTCTAATAGTTGTTCCTGAGCTGATGTTGTTCTGTTTCTTAAACTTTGCCCTAGCATGATGACGTTTGATGACACATTTTTGACGATGTGTTCTACTCTGCTTGCTGGTTATTCACAGATTGAAGAGCAGTATCCATCATGAATAAGAAGTCAACATGGAATGTCATGTGAGGTACGTGATTAATGTCAACTCTTCTTTAAGTTTTGAAACCCTGGGCAGTGTTTTTCAACTCTTAAACTGTTCATGAGACGAAGTTGCGCCGTCTGTTATATTTCTCTGAACCTCATGTTGTCAAGTACCTTGAAATGTGCCACCTACATGTAAATGATTGTACAACTCTTAAAACTGTTCATGATCCTATGTTGCTTTGTTTGTGGTTTTCGTTGAGGCTTATGTTGTTGTTTAGTCTAAGGATATTTCAACTCTCAAATGTTGTGCCGTCTCAAAACATCCTGTTGTGTAGTCCCTTGAAACAGACCACCTAAATGATTGTTCTACTCTTAAAATAATGTGCTGTGTCTTAAAATTTTCCGAATGTCGGGCTCTCCAGTCCCTCTAAACGTAACACCTTGATAATTTTGCTGTCTTTGGTTTTCTTTGAAGCTCATGTTGTTTGGTCTGTCACACATTTACCAATCTAATGACATTTTACCCCTTAAAATTTTAGCGATCCAATGATTACTTTCAAGCCAATGTTTTACCGGTACTGTTCCTAAAGCTTTGCCCAAGCATGATGACATTTGAGTAAAAGTCTTGAGTAAAATAATCCCTATAAAGCTCACGTAGGAAGCTAAACTGGGATGGTGCGTTGGTGACCGTCATTGGTCGACAGTGCAGAAGTGCAGTGAGAAATGAAAGAAAAGGCGCGCTATTTACACTGTACAAGAGCCGAAATGGGTTTACAGCATCCTAGAGCCAGCCAGAGGCTGTAGGACTCTGATAGCTGGCAGGGCAACCTGTTGGAATGCTGAGATGGATGGTGCGAAGACTGCTGTAGATGGTAGTTGGTTCCAGATCTTAACTTTTCTTGGGTAGAATGAAAATTTGTATTGGTCGTTTGAGGCATCCGGTATGGTATTCTTGAGGGAGTGATCCTGTCTGGCAATGTATGTAGCTGGTTTGATGGATGGTGGCAATTGGATGTTGACTAGACCACGGTGTATTTTGAAGAAACATTGTGGACTGTGCAAGAAGGCGTCTTACATGCAGTGTCTCCCATCCCAGGTAGTTAATGAGTAATGTGACCGTACTGGTCTACTGAGGCAATGGATTTATGAATTTGCTCAAGTCGTTTTTGGCCATCCAATGTGTGTGGACTCCAGACTTCTGAGGCGTAGTCCATTTGCGGGCGAACTAGGGTTTTGTAGGCAGTTATTTTAACAGTTTGGGTGCAATGAGCGAGGGTTCTGCGGAGAAGACCAAGGGTGCGGCTAGATTTATTTATCATTTTCTGGTGGTGGATGTTCCAGCGGAGATCATGAGTCACTGTGACTCCCAGGTAATCGTACTGGTCTACTGAGGCAAGAGTTGTTCCAAGGATATTATATTGAAAGAGACTGGGCTTGTGTTTTTTGGTGTTCGATAGTAAGGCACATTTGTTGATATTGAAGTGCATCAACCATTTTGCGGACCAGTCAGTGAGCAATGATATGTCTTGCAGGAGCTTGGAATGATCTTCCTGGCAATGGATTTTGCGATAGATAACACTGTCATCAGCAAAAAGCCTCAATGTGGATTGCACTTGGTCCTGGATGTCGTTCCCAACACAGAACCTTGAGGTACACCTGATGTTACCTTACCCCAAGACGAAAAGGAACCATTGACTGTCACAGCCTGTTCGCGATCACTCAGGAATGCACTAATCCAATTTACCGTGTCACCTCTGACACCATAGAATTGAAGCTTGGCTGACAGGCGATGGTGAGGCACGTTGTCAAAAGCCTTGCTAAAATCTAGGAAGACCACGTAGGTTTGGCCACGGCTGTTGAGGGTGTGAGCCCAATCGTGTGTCGCAGATATGAGTTGTGTTGTAGTTGACAGTTTTCCTCTGAAGCCATGTTGTGAATCAAGAAGGATGTTTGGATAAATGGCTCAGTATGATGTGTTCCATGACCTTACAGCATGCACAGGTTAAGGAGATATGCCTGTAAGTAGATGGATCAGATTTTGGGTCCTTCTTGTAGATGCTGGTGACCAGAGCTTTTTTCCATTGGGTAGGAATGGTGCCACATACATGTAGTGTATGATTGTTGGAAAAGGAAAGTTAGTGCTGGTGCTATTTCATGCTCAACTAACTTCAAAAGCTTAGGTGAAATTTCATCTGGTCCACACGCTTTAGATGGATTGATTGCTGCAAGTTGCTTTTCTACTCCAGCAATACCTATGACGATGTTTGTGATGGATGGGTATGGAGAAATTCCCTTGTCTGGTATGTTTAGGTTGGTTTCTTGCGTGAATACAGATCATTGGAAGTAATTATTTAACAGTTCAGCCTCGTCTTTGTCTGTTGAGCACATTTTGGAGGCAGATCGCAGGGTAGGAATGCCCAGGTGCTCAGTTCGCATGAGTTTAACATATGACCAGAAAGTTTTTGGTTCCTCTGCAAGACTTGCTCCGATGACGTTGTTGACATTGTTGACATTGATGACGTTGTTGATTGTGGAATTGTCTGTATTCGTACCAGGTTCTATTGTTTTGGAGTTTACGTGCTTCCCTGTATAGTCTGTCCCGCTTTCGCATCTCTCGCTTCAAGGTAGTTGAGATCCATGGCAGATGGCGTTTACTTTTACTCCACTTTGAAGGGACACAACACGTATTCAGGATGCCATTGAGACTGTCAAGTATTTTGGACCAGTTTGTATTAACAGTGTTGCTGATTGGGTCAGAGTGAAGGAAGTCCTCTGTGAATTGATTAACCCGCTGTTTCAGTTGGGCTGTGTCGGCTTTATGGAAGAAGTTTTATGAAGAGTTTCTGCGGTGGTTTAGCTTGCTGTTTGGGTTTTTGAGTTGATGTTAAAGGTGATGATGTTGTGGTCTGAAATACCTGGGTTTGATTCGATGTTGCTTACAAGCTGTTGATTAGGTCTAATATACTGTTGGAGATTGGTCTGGTGACCTGGTTGACTAATTGCACAAGTGAATGATCCATGAGTATGTCAAGAAATTTTTGGTGAATACTAGCGGTGTTGGGGTTTGATGCAGTACCCGTAGTCCAATCGATGTCGGGGACAGTTGAAGTCGCCGGCAATCACGGTGTAGACGTCTGTGGAAGGGCTGTAGAACCGGGATCTGTTTCAGATAAGCTTGTATCCCATTCAAGTGGCGAGAAAGGATTTTAAAGTTCGGCTGGAGTTGTGGCGTGTAGGGAGCTGCTGAAGTTCGGTGAGCCACATTCACAGCAGATCCACGAGAAGCTGCTTGACGCCTCGACTAGTATACTATAGTGACGCACAGGAATGCCAGCACATTGAATGTGGCACCAGAACCCACATGTGTCGCAATTGAGAGCAGCATGGCTGTCATTGACCTCGTTGTGGCAGATACCACACGGGTATTCGGGAACAGGGCTTGAGGGACCAGGTCCAGGGTTTACTTTGACTTGACCGCTAAGGAGTAGTATTATTACTAAGTGGCTTAGTCTATTGGACTGAAAAGCAAGCGCTGTTGTTGTGCGTTTTGCCTTTTTTTACGGAGCGTGCCAGTAGGACCAGGCTGGATTTATCAAGCTGGGGCTGGTCTTGGTTGTAGAGGCTATTGTTTGTGGAAAAGGTCAGTTTTGGAGGCGCCAAGTTTGTGAAGGAATTTGCATCACACTTGTCAAAACGTGCAACCTTAATGATTTATCATCATTCAAGTTATTATGGAATAGATGTTGTGCTCTCATTGGTTTTCCTTGAGGCTCATAATGTCTAGTCTTTTAAAACTTGCCGCCTTAATGATTGTTCAGTTCTAAAAGTATTCAGGAGCCAATGTTGTGGTGCCTTTGGTTTTCTTTGGGGCTCGTGTGTTTAGTCGTTCAAAAATTTACCAATCTACTGATATTGCAACTCTTCAATTGTTGCTTTCTTAAACTTTTCCCAAGCATGATGACATTTTATGAAATGTTTTTGACAGTGTGTCTTTTTACGCTTGCAGATAATTTACACATTGAAGAGCAGGTCATCTTGAAATGACATGCGAGGTATGTTGAATAATGTTCATTCTTTTAAAGTTTTTTAAACCACGCTCAATGATTTTCAATGCTTCAACTGTTCATTAGCCACTGTTATGCTGTCTCTTAAATTTCTCCATTCTCTCGAAACGTAACACCTTGATGATCGTTCAACTCTTATATTACTCAAGAGCCAATGTTGTACTGTCTTTGGTTTTCCTTGAGGTTCATGTCTTCCAGCTCCTCAAATAAATACCAATCTAATACCAATCAATGTTGTGCCCTCTCTTAATTTTCTGTAAACTTCTTGTTGTCAAGTCTTTCAAAACTTGCCACCTAAATGATTGTTCAACTCTCAACTTAATCCAGAGTCGATGTGATGCTGTCTTTTCTTTTTTAGGCTCATGTATCTAGTCGTTCAAAAGTTTACCAATCTAATGATTTTTCAACTCTTAAAGATTTAGCAATCTAATAATTGTTCACAAGTCAATGATGTTCTGTTTCTTAAACTTTGCCCAAGCATGATGACATGTTTATGACAGTGTGTTCTACTTTGCTTGCAGATTGTCCACAGATTGAAGAGCAGTATCCATCATGGATAAGAGAAGGCCAACTTAGAATGTCGTATGAGGTATGTTGAAAAATGTCAATTCTTCTTAAATTTTTAAACCCTGCGCAGTGATGTTCAACAACTGTTCACGAGCCGATGTCGTTCTGTCTCTCAAGTTATTGATTGTTCAACTCTCAAGTTATTTCAGAGTCGATGTTGTGCTCTATTTTGGTTTTCCTTGAGAACTGTCAAATTGTTCTGGAACTGATGTTGGAGATTAGAAAAGTGTCATACGCATAGAATATGTCGGGTTTGAGAATAGCTAACTGTCTTAAAATAATGTTTATGACTGTGTGTCGTTTTTTGCTTTCAGATTATTCACAGATTGAAGAGCAGTATCCATCATGAATAAGTTCAACATGGAATGTCATGTGAGGTATGTTGATAAATGTCAACTCTTCTTAAGTCTTTAAACCCTGCAATTTATTTTCAACTGTTAAACTGCTAACAAGCCGTCTCTTACATTTCTCCGAACTTCATGTTATCCAGTTGTATTGCGCAATGATGTTTAACGCTTCAACTGTTAACGAGCCGATGTCGTACTGTTTCTTAAATTTTCTCCAAACCTCATGGTGTCCAGTCTCTTAAAACTGCCACCTTAATGATTGTTCAACTCTCAACTTATTTCAGAGTCGATGTTGTGTCCTTCAAAACTTTACGATTTTAATGATATTTCAACTGTCAAATTGTTCAGGAACTGATGTTGTACGATTTCTTTATTTGCTTTTGGTTAGGGGGTGCTGGCATATGGTTGTGACGTGGAAAGGTTTTGCTGCTAACATGGACGATAGTGACCTTAACAGAGACGACGACGATAGGACGGTGTTGGCAGAACAGAGTAAACTTTGAAGAAGAATCACAGTTTTGGAGATGACGATAACAGGTGTGAATGTAGCAATAGAGTAAATAACCAATTGATGGTGGTCACATGACTGCATCCAAAAGAACACTTTGAGAAGTTGGTCCAGGCGTTAATAAATGGCAACAAGAAATATTTGCCGTTGTAAAGTGGAGTAGGAAGTGTAGCTCCATGAATGCAGAGTAAGACTAAAAAGGAAAGGAGGAATTCCTAGGAGAACCAAGTTGACAGAAGTTAATGTAAAGTAGTATAAGATTAAAAGTAAAATGTAACGAATCTGTAAAAACAATAGTGTGTTTACTAATAATGAATAAATATACAAAATTGAATTTGAAGAACGTGCAGTGTATTGAAATTATTTGAAAGGTTAGGGTTAGGGCTAGGGCAAGGGTCAGGGTTAGGGACTAGAAAAGTGTCATACGGATATAATATTTCGGGTACGGGAACAGCAAACTTTCTTAAAATATACGGTTAGAGTGTATCGGGTACGAGAATAGCAAACTGTCTTAAAATATACGGTTAGAATGTATCGGGTACGAGAATAGCAAACTGTCTTAAAATAGACGGTTAGAATGTATCGGGTATGAGAATAGCAAACTGTCTTAAAATGTATGGTTGAATGTGTCGGGTATGAGAATAGCTAACTGTCTTAAAATATACGGTTAGAATGTGTCGGGTACTGGAATAGCAAACTGTCTTAAAATATACGGTTAGAATGTGTCTGGTACAGGAATAGCAAACTGTCATAAAATACAGGTGTAATATATAGCATATAGCATATAGTCCCTCCCACCCATCCCCCTACCCCCTCCAGCAGCGTCGGTGTCTAGCTGCGTAGGGTCCGGTGTCCTAGACCTCATAAGGGGGGATAGGGGGGCGGAGCCCCCCTGGGGCTTGGCGGGGCATTGCCCCGCAGGACTATCCTAGCAAAAAAATTTGAGGGTCTTATTTTAGGTTTTTTTCGCTTTTTTATTTTTCTTTAATTTTCATTTTTATTTTATTTTATTTTATTTTATTTTATGTATGTATATATATATTATTATTATATTAAAATTTTATTTTTATTTATCCGAAGTAGTTCCTCCAAATCGACAAGTAACTTTTACAAGTTACTTGCCGATTTGGAGGAACTACTTCGGATAAAAGTTAGACTCGTGAATAAAACGCTGTGGGACGGGTAAGAAGTTAGAAGTTTAATAAAGTTTCAAAAGGTACATTTTTTTGCAAAGTTTCAGAGAGTAACATTTGTAACAAAGTTTAAGGAAAAATCTGTAACAAACTTTAAAGAAAATATGTGTCAAAGTTAAAGAAAATTTAAGTAAAATTTTATACGGAAATTTACCAATCTAATGATATATCAACTCTCAAATTGTTCTTGAGCAAATGTTGTACTGTTACTTAAACTCTGCCCAAGCATGTTGACATTTGATCAAATGTTTAAGGTTAATGACAGTGTGTCTCACTTTGCTTGCAGATTATTTACAGATTGAAGAGCAGCAGTATCCATCATGAATAAGAGAAGGTCAACTTGGAATGTCATGTGAGGTATGTTGAAAAATGTAAGTTCTTCTTAAGTTTTTGAAACCCTTCACTATGATTTTCAAATGCATGTCAGGCAGAGCAGTTAAGTGCATCAGTCAGACTTTAGTTCTGGTGGCTGAGTCGTCAGGGTGTGGGTTCGAATTCTGGTCATGAAACTTGTGTCCTATAATTGCTTCTCTTCACCCAGGGGTAAAATGGGTCCCTGTGAGGGCAGAGATGGTTCTTGTGAATGATTTAGCTTAGTGCGCTTTGGAAGCACAGGCCGTATACTCCCCAGGGAGCTGAGATGGTTTCAGGAATGAAATAAATGGCCAAGTGATCAGGGGTAATAATGTGTGAAGTGCAATGATCATTCTTTAGAATTACACTATATAAGAGCCGATATTATTATTTATCAGAACATGTCACCTTAATAATTGTTTATCACTCGAAGTTCTCTCTTCGGTTTTCTTTGAGGCTCATAATGTCTTTTAAAACTTGCCATCTTAATGGTTGGTTCATCACTCAAACTATTCAAAGGCCGATGATACTTTAATTTTACATTTATACATTTATACATTTTTACCAGCCATTGATGTGCTGTCTCTCAAATTTCTTCAAACCTCATTTTGTTCAGTTCCTCATAAGTCTTAAAGTATTCAGGAGCAAATGTTGTGGTGCCTTTGGTTTTTGTTTGTGGCTCATGTGTCTAGTCGTTCGAAAATTTAGCTTTCTAATAGTTGTTCCTGAGCTGATGTTGTTCTGTTTCTTAAACTTTGCCCTAGCATGATGACGTTTGATGACACATTTTTGACGATGTGTTCTACTCTGCTTGCTGGTTATTCACAGATTGAAGAGCAGTATCCATCATGAATAAGAAGTCAACATGGAATGTCATGTGAGGTACGTGATTAATGTCAACTCTTCTTTAAGTTTTGAAACCCTGGGCAGTGTTTTTCAACTCTTAAACTGTTCATGAGACGAAGTTGCGCCGTCTGTTATATTTCTCTGAACCTCATGTTGTCAAGTACCTTGAAATGTGCCACCTACATGTAAATGATTGTACAACTCTTAAAACTGTTCATGATCCTATGTTGCTTTGTTTGTGGTTTTCGTTGAGGCTTATGTTGTTGTTTAGTCTAAGGATATTTCAACTCTCAAATGTTGTGCCGTCTCAAAACATCCTGTTGTGTAGTCCCTTGAAACAGACCACCTAAATGATTGTTCTACTCTTAAAATAATGTGCTGTGTCTTAAAATTTTCCGAATGTCGGGCTCTCCAGTCCCTCTAAACGTAACACCTTGATAATTTTGCTGTCTTTGGTTTTCTTTGAAGCTCATGTTGTTTGGTCTGTCACACATTTACCAATCTAATGACATTTTACCCCTTAAAATTTTAGCGATCCAATGATTACTTTCAAGCCAATGTTTTACCGGTACTGTTCCTAAAGCTTTGCCCAAGCATGATGACATTTGAGTAAAAGTCTTGAGTAAAATAATCCCTATAAAGCTCACGTAGGAAGCTAAACTGGGATGGTGCGTTGGTGACCGTCATTGGTCGACAGTGCAGAAGTGCAGTGAGAAATGAAAGAAAAGGCGCGCTATTTACACTGTACAAGAGCCGAAATGGGTTTACAGCATCCTAGAGCCAGCCAGAGGCTGTAGGACTCTGATAGCTGGCAGGGCAACCTGTTGGAATGCTGAGATGGATGGTGCGAAGACTGCTGTAGATGGTAGTTGGTTCCAGATCTTAACTTTTCTTGGGTAGAATGAAAATTTGTATTGGTCGTTTGAGGCATCCGGTATGGTATTCTTGAGGGAGTGATCCTGTCTGGCAATGTATGTAGCTGGTTTGATGGATGGTGGCAATTGGATGTTGACTAGACCACGGTGTATTTTGAAGAAACATTGTGGACTGTGCAAGAAGGCGTCTTACATGCAGTGTCTCCCATCCCAGGTAGTTAATGAGTAATGTGACCGTACTGGTCTACTGAGGCAATGGATTTATGAATTTGCTCAAGTCGTTTTTGGCCATCCAATGTGTGTGGACTCCAGACTTCTGAGGCGTAGTCCATTTGCGGGCGAACTAGGGTTTTGTAGGCAGTTATTTTAACAGTTTGGGTGCAATGAGCGAGGGTTCTGCGGAGAAGACCAAGGGTGCGGCTAGATTTATTTATCATTTTCTGGTGGTGGATGTTCCAGCGGAGATCATGAGTCACTGTGACTCCCAGGTAATCGTACTGGTCTACTGAGGCAAGAGTTGTTCCAAGGATATTATATTGAAAGAGACTGGGCTTGTGTTTTTTGGTGTTCGATAGTAAGGCACATTTGTTGATATTGAAGTGCATCAACCATTTTGCGGACCAGTCAGTGAGCAATGATATGTCTTGCAGGAGCTTGGAATGATCTTCCTGGCAATGGATTTTGCGATAGATAACACTGTCATCAGCAAAAAGCCTCAATGTGGATTGCACTTGGTCCTGGATGTCGTTCCCAACACAGAACCTTGAGGTACACCTGATGTTACCTTACCCCAAGACGAAAAGGAACCATTGACTGTCACAGCCTGTTCGCGATCACTCAGGAATGCACTAATCCAATTTACCGTGTCACCTCTGACACCATAGAATTGAAGCTTGGCTGACAGGCGATGGTGAGGCACGTTGTCAAAAGCCTTGCTAAAATCTAGGAAGACCACGTAGGTTTGGCCACGGCTGTTGAGGGTGTGAGCCCAATCGTGTGTCGCAGATATGAGTTGTGTTGTAGTTGACAGTTTTCCTCTGAAGCCATGTTGTGAATCAAGAAGGATGTTTGGATAAATGGCTCAGTATGATGTGTTCCATGACCTTACAGCATGCACAGGTTAAGGAGATATGCCTGTAAGTAGATGGATCAGATTTTGGGTCCTTCTTGTAGATGCTGGTGACCAGAGCTTTTTTCCATTGGGTAGGAATGGTGCCACATACATGTAGTGTATGATTGTTGGAAAAGGAAAGTTAGTGCTGGTGCTATTTCATGCTCAACTAACTTCAAAAGCTTAGGTGAAATTTCATCTGGTCCACACGCTTTAGATGGATTGATTGCTGCAAGTTGCTTTTCTACTCCAGCAATACCTATGACGATGTTTGTGATGGATGGGTATGGAGAAATTCCCTTGTCTGGTATGTTTAGGTTGGTTTCTTGCGTGAATACAGATCATTGGAAGTAATTATTTAACAGTTCAGCCTCGTCTTTGTCTGTTGAGCACATTTTGGAGGCAGATCGCAGGGTAGGAATGCCCAGGTGCTCAGTTCGCATGAGTTTAACATATGACCAGAAAGTTTTTGGTTCCTCTGCAAGACTTGCTCCGATGACGTTGTTGACATTGTTGACATTGATGACGTTGTTGATTGTGGAATTGTCTGTATTCGTACCAGGTTCTATTGTTTTGGAGTTTACGTGCTTCCCTGTATAGTCTGTCCCGCTTTCGCATCTCTCGCTTCAAGGTAGTTGAGATCCATGGCAGATGGCGTTTACTTTTACTCCACTTTGAAGGGACACAACACGTATTCAGGATGCCATTGAGACTGTCAAGTATTTTGGACCAGTTTGTATTAACAGTGTTGCTGATTGGGTCAGAGTGAAGGAAGTCCTCTGTGAATTGATTAACCCGCTGTTTCAGTTGGGCTGTGTCGGCTTTATGGAAGAAGTTTTATGAAGAGTTTCTGCGGTGGTTTAGCTTGCTGTTTGGGTTTTTGAGTTGATGTTAAAGGTGATGATGTTGTGGTCTGAAATACCTGGGTTTGATTCGATGTTGCTTACAAGCTGTTGATTAGGTCTAATATACTGTTGGAGATTGGTCTGGTGACCTGGTTGACTAATTGCACAAGTGAATGATCCATGAGTATGTCAAGAAATTTTTGGTGAATACTAGCGGTGTTGGGGTTTGATGCAGTACCCGTAGTCCAATCGATGTCGGGGACAGTTGAAGTCGCCGGCAATCACGGTGTAGACGTCTGTGGAAGGGCTGTAGAACCGGGATCTGTTTCAGATAAGCTTGTATCCCATTCAAGTGGCGAGAAAGGATTTTAAAGTTCGGCTGGAGTTGTGGCGTGTAGGGAGCTGCTGAAGTTCGGTGAGCCACATTCACAGCAGATCCACGAGAAGCTGCTTGACGCCTCGACTAGTATACTATAGTGACGCACAGGAATGCCAGCACATTGAATGTGGCACCAGAACCCACATGTGTCGCAATTGAGAGCAGCATGGCTGTCATTGACCTCGTTGTGGCAGATACCACACGGGTATTCGGGAACAGGGCTTGAGGGACCAGGTCCAGGGTTTACTTTGACTTGACCGCTAAGGAGTAGTATTATTACTAAGTGGCTTAGTCTATTGGACTGAAAAGCAAGCGCTGTTGTTGTGCGTTTTGCCTTTTTTTACGGAGCGTGCCAGTAGGACCAGGCTGGATTTATCAAGCTGGGGCTGGTCTTGGTTGTAGAGGCTATTGTTTGTGGAAAAGGTCAGTTTTGGAGGCGCCAAGTTTGTGAAGGAATTTGCATCACACTTGTCAAAACGTGCAACCTTAATGATTTATCATCATTCAAGTTATTATGGAATAGATGTTGTGCTCTCATTGGTTTTCCTTGAGGCTCATAATGTCTAGTCTTTTAAAACTTGCCGCCTTAATGATTGTTCAGTTCTAAAAGTATTCAGGAGCCAATGTTGTGGTGCCTTTGGTTTTCTTTGGGGCTCGTGTGTTTAGTCGTTCAAAAATTTACCAATCTACTGATATTGCAACTCTTCAATTGTTGCTTTCTTAAACTTTTCCCAAGCATGATGACATTTTATGAAATGTTTTTGACAGTGTGTCTTTTTACGCTTGCAGATAATTTACACATTGAAGAGCAGGTCATCTTGAAATGACATGCGAGGTATGTTGAATAATGTTCATTCTTTTAAAGTTTTTTAAACCACGCTCAATGATTTTCAATGCTTCAACTGTTCATTAGCCACTGTTATGCTGTCTCTTAAATTTCTCCATTCTCTCGAAACGTAACACCTTGATGATCGTTCAACTCTTATATTACTCAAGAGCCAATGTTGTACTGTCTTTGGTTTTCCTTGAGGTTCATGTCTTCCAGCTCCTCAAATAAATACCAATCTAATACCAATCAATGTTGTGCCCTCTCTTAATTTTCTGTAAACTTCTTGTTGTCAAGTCTTTCAAAACTTGCCACCTAAATGATTGTTCAACTCTCAACTTAATCCAGAGTCGATGTGATGCTGTCTTTTCTTTTTTAGGCTCATGTATCTAGTCGTTCAAAAGTTTACCAATCTAATGATTTTTCAACTCTTAAAGATTTAGCAATCTAATAATTGTTCACAAGTCAATGATGTTCTGTTTCTTAAACTTTGCCCAAGCATGATGACATGTTTATGACAGTGTGTTCTACTTTGCTTGCAGATTGTCCACAGATTGAAGAGCAGTATCCATCATGGATAAGAGAAGGCCAACTTAGAATGTCGTATGAGGTATGTTGAAAAATGTCAATTCTTCTTAAATTTTTAAACCCTGCGCAGTGATGTTCAACAACTGTTCACGAGCCGATGTCGTTCTGTCTCTCAAGTTATTGATTGTTCAACTCTCAAGTTATTTCAGAGTCGATGTTGTGCTCTATTTTGGTTTTCCTTGAGAACTGTCAAATTGTTCTGGAACTGATGTTGGAGATTAGAAAAGTGTCATACGCATAGAATATGTCGGGTTTGAGAATAGCTAACTGTCTTAAAATAATGTTTATGACTGTGTGTCGTTTTTTGCTTTCAGATTATTCACAGATTGAAGAGCAGTATCCATCATGAATAAGTTCAACATGGAATGTCATGTGAGGTATGTTGATAAATGTCAACTCTTCTTAAGTCTTTAAACCCTGCAATTTATTTTCAACTGTTAAACTGCTAACAAGCCGTCTCTTACATTTCTCCGAACTTCATGTTATCCAGTTGTATTGCGCAATGATGTTTAACGCTTCAACTGTTAACGAGCCGATGTCGTACTGTTTCTTAAATTTTCTCCAAACCTCATGGTGTCCAGTCTCTTAAAACTGCCACCTTAATGATTGTTCAACTCTCAACTTATTTCAGAGTCGATGTTGTGTCCTTCAAAACTTTACGATTTTAATGATATTTCAACTGTCAAATTGTTCAGGAACTGATGTTGTACGATTTCTTTATTTGCTTTTGGTTAGGGGGTGCTGGCATATGGTTGTGACGTGGAAAGGTTTTGCTGCTAACATGGACGATAGTGACCTTAACAGAGACGACGACGATAGGACGGTGTTGGCAGAACAGAGTAAACTTTGAAGAAGAATCACAGTTTTGGAGATGACGATAACAGGTGTGAATGTAGCAATAGAGTAAATAACCAATTGATGGTGGTCACATGACTGCATCCAAAAGAACACTTTGAGAAGTTGGTCCAGGCGTTAATAAATGGCAACAAGAAATATTTGCCGTTGTAAAGTGGAGTAGGAAGTGTAGCTCCATGAATGCAGAGTAAGACTAAAAAGGAAAGGAGGAATTCCTAGGAGAACCAAGTTGACAGAAGTTAATGTAAAGTAGTATAAGATTAAAAGTAAAATGTAACGAATCTGTAAAAACAATAGTGTGTTTACTAATAATGAATAAATATACAAAATTGAATTTGAAGAACGTGCAGTGTATTGAAATTATTTGAAAGGTTAGGGTTAGGGCTAGGGCAAGGGTCAGGGTTAGGGACTAGAAAAGTGTCATACGGATATAATATTTCGGGTACGGGAACAGCAAACTTTCTTAAAATATACGGTTAGAGTGTATCGGGTACGAGAATAGCAAACTGTCTTAAAATATACGGTTAGAATGTATCGGGTACGAGAATAGCAAACTGTCTTAAAATAGACGGTTAGAATGTATCGGGTATGAGAATAGCAAACTGTCTTAAAATGTATGGTTGAATGTGTCGGGTATGAGAATAGCTAACTGTCTTAAAATATACGGTTAGAATGTGTCGGGTACTGGAATAGCAAACTGTCTTAAAATATACGGTTAGAATGTGTCTGGTACAGGAATAGCAAACTGTCATAAAATACAGGTGTAATATATAGCATATAGCATATAGTCCCTCCCACCCATCCCCCTACCCCCTCCAGCAGCGTCGGTGTCTAGCTGCGTAGGGTCCGGTGTCCTAGACCTCATAAGGGGGGATAGGGGGGCGGAGCCCCCCTGGGGCTTGGCGGGGCATTGCCCCGCAGGACTATCCTAGCAAAAAAATTTGAGGGTCTTATTTTAGGTTTTTTTCGCTTTTTTATTTTTCTTTAATTTTCATTTTTATTTTATTTTATTTTATTTTATTTTATGTATGTATATATATATTATTATTATATTAAAATTTTATTTTTATTTATCCGAAGTAGTTCCTCCAAATCGACAAGTAACTTTTACAAGTTACTTGCCGATTTGGAGGAACTACTTCGGATAAAAGTTAGACTCGTGAATAAAACGCTGTGGGACGGGTAAGAAGTTAGAAGTTTAATAAAGTTTCAAAAGGTACATTTTTTTGCAAAGTTTCAGAGAGTAACATTTGTAACAAAGTTTAAGGAAAATTTTATACGAAAATTTAAAGAAAATTTTATACGAAAATTTAAAGAAAATTTTATACGAAAATTTAAAGAAAATTTTATACGAAAATTTAAAGAAAATTTTATACGAAAATTTAAAGAAAATTTTATACGAAAATTTAAAGAAAATTTTATACGAAAATTTAAAGAAAATTTTATACGAAAATTTAAAGAAAATTTTATACGAAAATTTAAAGAAAATTTTATACGAAAATTTAAAGAAAATTTTATACGAAAATTTAAAGAAAATTTTATACGAAAATTTAAGTAAAATTTTATACGAAAATTTAAGTAAAATTTTATACGAAAATTTAAGTAAAATTTTATACGAAAATTTAAGTAAAATTTTATACGAAAATTTAAGTAAAATTTTATACGAAAATTTTAGTAAAATTTCAAAATAAATTTTAGTAAAATTTCAAAATAAATTTTAGTAAAATTTCAAAATAAATTTTAGTAAAATTTCAAAATAAATTTTAGTAAAATTTCAAAATAAATTTTAGTAAAATTTCAAAATAAATTTTAGTAAAATTTCAAAATAAATTTTAGTAAAATTTCAAAATAAATTTTAGTAAAATTTCAAAATAAATTTTAGTAAAATTTCAAAATAAATTTTAGTAAAATTTCAAAATAAATTTAAGTTAAATTTCAAAATAAATTTAAGGCAAATTTCAAAATAAATTTAAGGAAAATTTCTAAATAAATTTAAGGAAAATTTCAAAATAAATTTAAGGAAATTTTGAAAATTTTTGTACAAATTAAAGAGAAAAAAATTTCAAAGTTTGACGCAATGTTTGAAAAAAAAATTCCAAAAAAAAATTCAGTTTGACGCAATGTTTGAAAAAAATTTCAAAGTTTGGCGCAATGTTTGAAAAAAAATTTGACAAAAAAAATGTCAAGGTTTGAAAAAAAAATTTGACGCAATATTTGAATAAAATAATTCAGTTTGACGCAATGTTTGAAAAAAAAATTTGAAAAAAAAAATTTCAAACTTTGACGCAATGTTTCAAAAAAAAAATTGTAACAAATTTTTTCTAAGTTTGGCGCAATGTTTGAAAAAAAAATTATGAAAAAAGATTTCTAGCAAAGTTTGACGCCATTTCTAGCAAAGTTTGACGCCATTTCTAGCAAAGTTTGACGCCATTTCTAGCAAAGTTTGACGCCATTTCTAGTGAAACGAATGCAAATCATACAAATTTAATTGAAATTTTACCAACATCATGAAATGTAATATTTTAATGACATCTTGACTGCAAATGTGTACATCTCTTCTCCAACCAGTTCTTGATGGCTCGACTTCAGGAGTTGTGTTGATGCAGTTGTAAGTCTGTGTTGTTCAATATCACCTGTGTGTAATGAAATAAAAAGCATTAGAAATAAAGCAAACGATTTGTTTTTAACAAAATGTTCCTGTGTTCATATACTGAGGGCATGACTGCAAAAATATGAATGCAAATTTTAACGACAATATCAACCAAATATTCTTGCAATTTGCAGCAATGTCAAGCAATTTCAGCCAAATATGAATGCAAATATGAATACAATTTGCAGCAAGTCAAAGCAATTTCAGCCAAATAAGAATACAATTTGCAGCAAGTCAAAGCAATTTCAGCCAAATATGAATGCAATTTGCAGCAAAGTTAAAGCAATTTCATCCAAATAAGAATTCAATTTGCAACAAAGTTAAAGCAATTTCAGCCAAATAAGAATGCAATTTGCAGCAAAGTTAAAGCAATTTCAGCCAAATATGAATACAATTTCCAGCAAGTCAAAGCAATTTCAGCCAAATAAGAATGCAAATATGAATGCATTTTGCAGCAAGTCATAGCAATTTCAGCCAAATATGAATGCAAATATGAATACAATTTGCAGCAAGTCAAAGCAATTTCAGCCAAATATGAATGCAATTTGCAGCAAAGTTAAAGCAATTTCAGCCAAATATAAATGCAATTTGCAGCAAAGTTAAAGCAATTTCAGCCAAATATTAATGCAATTTGCAGCAAAGTTAAAGCAATTTCAGCCAAATATTAATGCAATTTGCAGCAAAGTTTAAGCAATTTCAGCCAAATATTAATGCAAATATGAATACAATTTCCAGCAAGTCAAAGCAATTTCAGCCAAATATGAATTCAATTATGAATACAATTTGCAGCAAGTCAAAGCAATTTCAGCCAAATATGAATACAATTTGCAGCAAAGTTAAAGCAATTTCAGCCAAATATAAATGCAATTTGCAGCAAAGTTAAAGCAATTTCAGCCAAATATGAATGCAAATATGAATACAATTTGAAGCAAGTCAAAGCAATTTCAGCCAAATATGAATACAATTTGCAGCAAAGTTAAAGCAATTTCAGCCAAATATGAATGCAAATATGAATACAATTTGCAGCAAGTTAAAGCAATTTCAGCCAAATATGAATGCAAATATGAATACAATTTGCAGCAAGTCAAAGCAATTTCAGCCAAATATGAATGCAATTTGCAGCAAAGTTAAAGCAATTTCAGCCAAATATGTATGCAAATATGAATACAATTTGCAGCAAGTCAAAGCAATTTCAGCCAAATAAAAATGCAATTTGCAGCAAGTTAAAGCAATTTCAGCCAAATATGAATACAATTTGCAGCAAAGTTAAAGCAATTTCAGCCAAATATGAATGCAAATATGAATACAATTTGCAGCAAGTTAAAGCAATTTCAGCCAAATATGAATGCAAATATGAATACAATTTGCAGCAAGTCAAAGCAATTTCAGCCAAATATGAATGCAATTTGCAGCAAAGTTAAAGCAATTTCAGCCAAATATGTATGCAAATATGAATACAATTTGCAGCAAGTCAAAGCAATTTCAGCCAAATAAAAATGCAATTTGCAGCAAGTTAAAGCAATTTCAGCCAAATATGAATACAATTTGCAGCAAGTCAAAGCAATTTCAGCCAAATATGAATGCAATTTGCAGCAAAGTTAAAGCAATTTCAGCCAAATATGAATGCAATTTGCAGCAAGTCATAGCAATTTCAGCCAAATAAGAATGCAAATATGAATACAATTTGCAGCAAGTCATAGCAATTTCAGCCAAATAAGAATGCAAATATGAATACAATTTGCAGCAAGTTAAAGCAATTTCAGCCAAATATGAATGCAATTTGCAGCAAAGTTAAAGCAATTTCAGCCAAATATTAATGCAATTTGCAACAAAGTCAAAGCAATTTCAGCCAAATAAGAATTCAATTTGCAACAAAGTCAAAGCAATTTCAGCCAAATAAAAATTCAATTTGCAGCAAAGTTAAAGCAATTTCAGCCAAATAATAATTCAATTTGCAACAAAGTCAAAGCAATTTCAGCCAAATATTAATGCAATTTGCAACAAAGTCAAAGCAATTTCAGCCAAATAAGAATGCAATTTGCAACAAAGTCAAAGCAATTTCAGCCAAATATTAATGCAATTTGCAACAAAGTCAAAGCAATTTCAGCCAAATATTAATGCAATTTGCAGCAAGTCAAAGCAATTTCAGCCAAATATTAATGCAATTTGCAGCAAGTCAAAGCAATTTCAGCCAAATATGAATGCAAATATGAATACAATTTGCAGCAATTCAAACCAATTTCAGCCAAATATTAATGCAATTTGCAACAAAGTCAAAGCAATTTCAGCCAAATAAGAATGCAATTTGCAACAAAGTCAAAGCAATTTCAGCCAAATATTAATGCAATTTGCAACAAAGTCAAAGCAATTTCAGCCAAATAAATATGCAATTTGCAGCAAGTCAAAGCAATTTCAGCCAAATATGAATGCAAATATGAATACAATTTGCAGCAAGTCAAAGCAATTTCAGCCAAATATTAATGCAATTTGCAGCAAAGTTAAAGCAATTTCAGCCAAATATGAATACAATTTCCAGCAAGTCAAAGCAATTTCAGCCAAATATGAATGCAATTATGAATACTATTTGCAGCAAGTCAAAGCAATTTCAGCCAAATATGAATGCAAATATGAATGCAAATATGAATACAATTTGCAGCAAGTCAAAGCAATTTCAGCCAAATATGAATGCAATTTGCAGCAAAGTTAAAGCAATTTCAGCCAAATATGAATGCAATTTGCAGCAAAGTTAAAGCAATTTCAGCCAAATATGAATGCAATTTGCAGCAAGTCATAGCAATTTCAGCCAAATAAGAATGCAAATATGAAAGCAATTTGCAGCAAGTCATAGCAATTTCAGCCAAATAAGAATGCAAATATGAATACAATTTGCAGCAAGTCAAAGCAATTTCAGCCAAATATGAATGCAATTTGCAGCAAAGTTAAAGCAATTTCAGCCAAATATGAATGCAATTTGCAGCAAAGTCAAAGCAATTTCAGCCAAATATGAATGCAATTTGCAGCAAAGTCAAAGCAATTTCAGCCAAATATGAATGCAATTTGCAGCAAAGTTAAAGCAATTTCAGCCAAATATGAATGCAAATATGAATACAATTTGCAGCAAGTCAAAGCAATTTACGCCAAATATGAATACAATTTCAGCCAAATATGAATGCAAATATGAATACAATTTGCAAGTCAAAGCAATTTACGCCAAATATGAATGCAATTTGCAGCAAAGTTTAAGCAATTTCAGCCAAATATGAATGCAATTTGCAGCAAAGTTAAAGCAATTTCAGCCAAATAAGAATGCAATTTGCAACAAAGTCAAAGCAATTTCAGCCAAATATTAATGCAAATATGAATACAATTTGCAGCAAGTTAAAGCAATTTCAGCCAAATATGAATGCAAATAAGAATGAAATTCGCAGCAAAGTTAAAGCAAGTCAAAGCAATATCAGCCAAATGTGAAAGCAATTTGCAGCAAAGTTAAAGCAAGTCAGAGCAATATCAACCAAATGTGAAAGCAATTTGCAGCAAAGTTAAAGCAAGTCAGAGCAATATCAACCAAATGTGAAAGCAATTTGCAGCAAAGTTAAAGCAAGTCAGAGCAATATCAACCAAATGTGAAAGCAAATTGCACCAAGTCAAAGCAATTTCAGCCAAATATGAATGCAATTTGCAGCAAAGTTAAAGCAATTTCAGCCAAATATGAATGCAATTTGCAGCAAAGTTAAAGCAATTTCAGCCAAATAAGAATGCAATTTGCAGCAAAGTTAAAGCAATTTCAGCCAAATAAGAATGCAATTTGCAGCAAAGTTAAAGCAATTTCAGCCAAATAAGAATGCAATTTGCAGCAAAATTTGAAATCTTATGCAAGTTTTAGATGGGATTCAAGTCATGTTTACAGATGTAATAGAAATATAACTTACAATGTTATTGCACCATGGGTTGGCTGCATGCATCGGAGACCCCAAAACAGCACCACCCCCACCATCAGGCCATGGGGGAACTGCCAGGCTGTCATCAGGCAAGTAGTGGGCTGGAATTGAACCAGAAAATGCATGGCGAGTGTCATTGCAAATAAATACATTCCAATATAAACTTATAAAAACATAATAAAGCATTTGTTGGTTTTACATTATCAAGCTCAGAAAAGTACAGAGTAAATATTAAATACATTTGGATAGTTTGAAAGTTACAAGCCGAAAGCACAGACAAATTGGTGTTCACGAATGTTCAAATATACTTCATAAAAAGCTGAATCTACACAATAAATTTGCAAGGTAGAGTAATACACGAGGAGAGACACTTACATGTTGCTGTAGTAATAGATTGAGACCACCAGAGAATCTAGAGTTGACATCACCAGGCTACACTAGCCTCGGGCCATCGAGAGCATCAGCACACCGGAGCACCGTCCACCACCAGCATCAGCATCAGAGCATGAATGAGGGCTGCCCAGGCAGAGACCCAGTCTTTATACCCCGCGTACGGCAGAACGCACTCAGCCACACAAAGGCCACCTTTTCACTACGGGGTTTCCACACAACAGCTTTCTGTAATGCAAAATAAATCGGTTAACTTCATTGGTGTCCCGGTCTATTTTGAGAGTAACTTCAATAGGATTAAAGTCGTTAATGGTTACGCTCTTGTTCAACCTCGTCCGCACGTGCGCCAGCCCTATTCAAGACATCAGTTCTTTTCTTTACGTCAATTTAAATGTATTAACCTGCATTTAGCCTTTCGTTGATTTATTCAGAATCATCCTAAGCTGCTGTTCTTTTACACTGATTGGTTGGAATAGTGACCATCCAGCGGACGACCCAGGAGTTAGTTGCTGAATAATTTAAAAGTTCTATAGTCAATGTGCGGCGCGATGTGCGGCGCGATGTGCGGCGCGATGTGCGGCGCGATGTGCGGCGCGATGTGCGGCGCGATGTGCGGCGCGATGTGCGGCGCGATGTGCGGCGCGATGTGCGGCGCGATGTGCGGCGCGATGTGCGGCGCGATGTGCGGCGCGATGTGCGGCGCGATGTGCGGCGCGATGTGCGGCGCGATGTGCGGCGCGATGTGCGGCGCGATGTGCGGCGCGATGTGCGGCGCGATGTGCGGCGCGATGTGCTGGTACATGAGTTTAGAGAGGGTGTTGGTGTGCGGGGAGTAACAAATTGTGTAAAAACTATACAGTTCTGCCAAACCCAAATATAATAAAATAATAAACCATATAGCAACAAATAAAACAGGTAAATATATAAATAAATAAACAAATGAATACTGGGGCTGATCAGAAATGCGGGGGTAATTTGTTTATATTTGGGTCGGGATTTGGGTTTTTATTTTATTATTTTATTATTACCGGGCGTCCTGACACGCAACCATCTTGTGTTTCCTCCGTGAAAACGTATGCAATCAAAGCGAGGCTAAGAGGGAAATATGACTGTCCCTACTGGTGCATGTTTTCTATTTAATTGGGAGTGTTTTAAAGATGACAGGGGAATCATAATAGACGAAATATGACTGAACTCTATATATGAACTCTTAAATTGAGTGCCCTGTATAAACATGTTTTATCGATCAAGCGAACAGTCTCAACTAAAAAGATACAACTTGTATAGGTCACAAGTTCAAACATCAAAGACCTGCCCGCCGCGCGTTGACCGCAAAATGTGTTACATCCGTCAACAAAATTCTCGCGGGTGCTTTGTTATATACGGAGCTCTGGAAGTGCCATCCGACATGTTGAGATCCTGACATAATTATCTCAGGATGACGACATCCTAAACGCAAATAAGTCGACATACCGAGATAATTATCTCGGGATGTTGACATCCCAAAAGCAGGATGTCGTCTTCCTGTGATAATTTATCTCGGGATGACGACATCCCAAAAGTAGGATGTCGTCTTCCTGTGATAATTTATCTCGGGATGTTGACATCCCAAAGCTTGGAAGTCGTCTTCCTGTGATATTTTATCTCGGGATGTTGACATCCTAAAACTAGGAAGTCGTCTCCCTGTGATCGTATTACGGAGCTCTGGAAGTGCCATCCGACCTGTTGAGATCCTGACATAATTATCTCAGGATGACGACATCCTAAACGCAAATAAGTCGACATACCGAGATAATTATGTCGGGATGTTGACATCCCAAAAGTAGGATGTCGTCTTCCTGTGATAATTTATCTCGGGATGACGACATCCTAAAAGCAGGATGTCGTCTTCCTGTGATAATTTATCTCGGGATGACGACATCCTAAAAGCAGGATGTCGTCTTGCTGTGATAATTTATATCGGGATGTCGACATCCTTAAGGTAGAATGCCATTCACTGCATCACGCATCACGTAGGCCTGGGTGTCACTCAAAGACCTTTACTAAAAAAAAAAATTCGCGTGTACGACATCCTACCTATAAGGATGTCGTCATCCCGAGATAAATTATCACAGGAAGACGACTTCCTAGTTTTAGGATGTCGACATCCCGAGATAAAATATCACAGGAAGACGACTTCCTAGCTTTGGGATGTCAACATCCCGAGATAAATTATCACAGGAAGACGACATCCTACTTTTGGGATGTTGTCATCCCGAGATAAGTTATCACAGGAAGATGACATCCTGCTTTTGGGATGTCAA
The DNA here is from genome assembly GCA_037783415.1 of Leptasterias polaris. Taxonomy (NCBI): domain Eukaryota; kingdom Metazoa; phylum Echinodermata; class Asteroidea; order Forcipulatida; family Asteriidae; genus Leptasterias; species Leptasterias polaris. The sequence goes on from JAZGTN010000046.1 coordinate 39,047, forward strand.
CATCCCGAGATAAATTATCACAGGAAGACGACATCCCGAGATAATTATCTCGGTATGTCGACTTATTTGCGTTTAGGATGTCGTCATCCTGAGATAATTATGTCAGGATCTCAACATGTCGGATGGCACTTCCAGAGCTCCGTAGATAACTTATCTCGGGATGACAACATCCCAAAAGTAGGATGTCGTCTTCCTGTGATAATTTATCTCGGGATGTTGACATCCCAAAGCTAGGAAGTCGTCTTCCTGTGATATTTTATCTCGGGATGTCGACATCCTAAAACTAGGAAGTCGTCTTCCTGTGATAATTTATCTCGGGATGACGACATCCTTATAGGTAGGATGTCGTACACGCGAATTATTTTTAGTAAAGGCCTTTGAGTGACACCCAGGCCTACGTGATGCGTGATGCAGTGAATGGCATTCTACCTTAAGGATGTCGACATCCCGAGATAAATTATCACAGCAAGACGACATCCTGCTTTTATAGGATGTCGTCATCCCGAGATAAATTATCACAGGAAGACGACATCCTACTTTTGGGATGTCGTCATCCCGAGATAAATTATCACAGGAAGACGACATCCTGCTTTTGGGATGTCGTCATCCCGAGATAAATTATCACAGGAAGACGACATCCTGCTTTTGGGATGTCAACATCCCGAGATAATTATCTCGGTATGTCGACTTATTTGCGTTTAGGATGTCGTCATCCTGAGATAATTATGTCAGGATCTCAACATGTCGGATGGCACTTCCAGAGCTCCGTAGTTATACATTGTATCAACCTAAACTGAATTGTTGACGTCAAGTTTATTGTCTCGGTTTGTTTACAAAAATAGCGACCGCTTGTGAGAGGAGCTTGTTAATATAACGATATCATTCAGTATATTCACCTAAAATTCTATGATAATCATGAGTTGAAAAGGAATTTTGACACAACGCTTGCCAACAGCTAAATAGACTTTGGTGCAGCCATGTTTTCCCCCAGCCTTTCAAGTTGATTAAGCCAAAACGAGGCTGACTGGTAATTTGGTCTGATACCTTATTATGGGGAATACTTTTTGTTACTATCACTAGTTAGACAGACCACGAATCTGATTTCCGTTTTTGGGGCACTAAACAAAAAATATTGTTTTATATTAAATGGCCTGAAAAGTCTATTAAAGCCATATGGTTTGTCAGCCCTTTTGGTCAATACAATTTTCCTTAATTTTTCCAAGGGCCAATGATTTATATACATATATATGTCTCTCCATCTGGGCCAGGTTTCATGGCTTATGGTGCAATATAAACCACATAATTCTCAAGGACACTTGAAAATAAAAAATTGCCAGTTTTTAAGATGGCTGCCCAATGTTCTAGGCTTAACTCACTTCAGATTGTTGAATATAAGTGAAAACAATTGGTGAATTTCAAGTTCACTTTTTCATTTTTCAGTCTACCAAAAATGTATGGATGCTTGTTACTGAAGTTAATTGGTTACTGAAAGGGATAACATTTTGAAAAGTTACTCACAATGGTCACAACATTAAACCTACAACACAAATAAAAAATGGTGCTATTTTTCTAAATCAACTGCAAGAACTAAGAACTCATACAGAGGCAGATGGGGGGGGGTTAATGGAAAGGCTCGGCAGGGTATAGTGCAAGGGAGTGGCATCTGATATTAATTCATATGATTACCAAGTTTTAATTGTTAGTACGATTTTCCCAAAGTGCACATCATGGTTTAGTTTGTAAACATTATCCCTCATATAATATCTTTTACTAAAAACATGTAACTGAATTCAAACAACTCAGAAAATATGACAGCTGTTCAGACTCAACCTGTGCTATGTAGAGACTATGGTCACAGTCAATAAAAAAATAATCAACAAGAACATGATTTTCATTTACAAATCTCAACTTCAACTCAATGATATGAACACACTGGAACAAGAAATTCTGTTCATTTAACAGATGATATAATTGCAATGAGATGAAGAATATTATTATTCGTTGTCTCATACATGTGATAAGCACTTTATGCTAATTGATTTGCACATAACTTACATGGTACAAAGATGGTCAAGGTAAAAAACTTCCCTTAAAATAATTTTGTTTGAAATGCCATAGTTTTCAGGAAATAAGTAAAGCAATAATCTTTATCCTGCAGGATAAAATCCGATGTTTGAATAAAGGTTAAAACATATAATGGGGTTTTTCAATGTTTTCTCATGACTCTGAAGACCAATTGAGCTTAAACTTTCACAGGTTTGTTATTTCATGTGTTAGGTCACATCAAGTGTGGATACAGGTCTTTACCAATGTTGTACACACTCTTTAAGGAGAACTGCTTGGTTTTGGCAGGGGATGTCACATAATGTTTTGTAAATAATGTATCTGGTCAAGCAGGTGACATGGAACAAGTTGTGTTTGATGAGACAAATTAAAGTTTAAATGAGGTACATATTGGATTACAAAGTGCATGACTTACTCATTGACTTCACTCAGAGAGGCAGCTCTATATCTCCTTCATGATGTAACATCAGTGAATGGCAACAGTTAAACAACTTCTACAACAGGATGTCTGTAAAATATGTAACATGAAAAGCTGTTAACAATTGATAACAGATGAATGTCTTGTTAACTGGCTCGTTTTACACAATATTTGGTTTGCGCAAACACTGGGTGTGTTCAGATGGCTTCCCCGGATTGACCCAAGTCTCTCCCCCCCCCCCCCCCCCCCCCGGTGCGCTCATTGTCAGGTCTCATCCGGGTCAGCCCCAAGTAACCTGCTTGTGGAGTGGGTCACTTGGGCTGCAGGTCTCATCCGGGTCAGCCCCAAGTAACCTGCTTGTGGAGTGGGTCACTTGGGCTGCAGGTCTCATCCGGGTCAGCCCCAAGTAACCTGCTTGTGGAGTGGGTCACTTGGGCTGCAGGTCTCATCCGGGTCAGCCCCAAGTAACCTGCTTGTGGAGTGGGTCACTTGGGCTGCAGGTCTCATCCGGGTCAGCCCCAAGTAACCTGCTTGTGGAGTGGGTCACTTGGGCTGCAGGTCTCATCCGGGTCAGCCCCAAGTAACCTGCTTGTGGAGTGGGTCACTTGGGCTGCAGGTCTCATCCGGGTCAGCCCCAAGTAACCTGCTTGTGGAGTGGGTCACTTGGGCTGCAGGTCTCATCCGGGTCAGCCCCAAGTAACCTGCTTGTGGAGTGGGTCACTTGGGCTGCAGGTCTCATCCGGGTCAGCCCCAAGTAACCTGCTTGTGGAGTGGGTCACTTGGGCTGCAGGTCTCATCCGGGTCAGCCCCAAGTAACCTGCTTGTGGAGTGGGTCACTTGGGCTGCAGGTCTCATCCGGGTCAGCCCCAAGTAACCTGCTTGTGGAGTGGGTCACTTGGGCTGCAGGTCTCATCCGGGTCAGCCCCAAGTAACCTGCTTGTGGAGTGGGTCACTTGGGCTGCAGGTCTCATCCGGGTCAGCCCCAAGTAACCTGCTTGTGGAGTGGGTCACTTGGGCTGCAGGTCTCATCCGGGTCAGCCCCAAGTAACCTGCTTGTGGAGTGGGTCACTTGGGCTGCAGGTCTCATCCGGGTCAGCCCCAAGTAACCTGCTTGTGGAGTGGGTCACTTGGGCTGCAGGTCTCATCCGGGTCAGCCCCAAGTAACCTGCTTGTGGAGTGGGTCACTTGGGCTGCAGGTCTCATCCGGGTCAGCCCCAAGTAACCTGCTTGTGGAGTGGGTCACTTGGGCTGCAGGTCTCATCCGGGTCAGCCCCAAGTAACCTGCTTGTGGAGTGGGTCACTTGGGCTGCAGGTCTCATCCGGGTCAGGCCCAAGTAACCTGCTTGTGGAGTGGGTCACTTGGGGCTGACCAAGGTGCATGACGTCACAATGAAAAACTTTCTCAATATCCACCATTTTGTTTGTAATTCAGTGGGACACTTTCAGGAATTGTTCACCCTTGAATACAAGTACTTCTGTATCAAATTGGGCTTGTAAAATTATTGTAAGGTTGCAGTTTTACTTTGAGAATAATTGTTTTATGATCTTTTTGTGAATCCATGGACATAATGCACACAATGAAATTAGTTCCAGTTGAGCACACCAGGGTCGACCCCGGGAATCTAATCACAAGCAGCCACTATGTATTGTCCACTGTCTCTAAGTAGAACCCAGCCACGACACGCCATTATTTGCTTCTTGACAATCTCTGAGTGAGATAAGTAATCGTTTGAAAGAGCTTGCCCTGCTAACTTGTAGTTACTGCCATGGAGTAGATTCTCCTCGTAAGTCTCCTGACGATGACTAGAGCAGACTAGTCAAAGGGTTGGAACCAAACTTATTCTACACTCTGAGAAAGTGAAGATGATTACAAAATGATGGTGGGGCGGGTTGGGAGAGGGTGAGGGAGAGGGTGAGGGAGAGGGCGAGGGAGAGGGCGATACAAGTAGGAGTGGGAGACTTTAAAGGGTGTGTACAACATTGGTAAGATTGAAAATAAAAATGTTCACACATTTGCACATAACTTACATGGTATAAAGATAGTCATGGTGGAAAACTTCCCTTGAATTAGTCTTGCTTGAAATGCCATAGTTTTTATGAAATGAGTAAAACAATACTCGTGTTTCCTATTTTACAGACATCCTGTTGTAGAAGTTATTTCACTGGTACCATGCAGGATAAAATCCGATGTTTGAAAAAAAATATATATATATAATGAAGTTTTTCACTGTTTTCTCAAGACTCTGAAGACCGATTGAGCTTAAACTTTCACAGGTTTGTTATTTCATGTATATGTTGGGTCACATCAAGTGTGGATACAGGTCTTTGGCCAATACCAATGTTGTACACACCCTTTATGGAGAACTGCTTGATTTTGGCAAGGGACGTCACATAATGTTTTGTAAATAATGTACAAGGTCAAGCAGGTGAGAGATATGACCTCAGTTCGTGGAACAAACACATTGATGAGACAAATTAAAGTTTAAATGAGGTACATATTGGATTAAAAAATGCACGGCTTACTCATTGACTTCACTCAGAGAGGCAGCTCTATATCTCCTTTATGATGTAACATCAGTGAATGGCACCAGTGAAATAACTTCTACAACAGGATGTCTGTAAAATAGGAAACACGAAAAGCTGTTAACAATTGATAACAGAGGAATGACATGTCTTGTTAATGGGCTATATTTTACTTAATTTTTGGTTTGCGCAAACACTGGGTTCATTCGATTAGCTTCCCTGGTTAGCCTGAAAATATGATGTCACACTTTGAGGCTTGTGAATAATGCCAGATACCTGCCTCGAGCACCTAGCCAAACATACCTTTGACCTCGCATCCATTTCACACGGAGATTCGCCGTCAATTTACACACACATTAAATTCATAAAACAACAATATATGCATGTAAATACATTATGCCCACACAACATGCAGACGATCGAAGGTGCAAGCTGACAAATACATCACCTTGGACCAATCATAACACTGATATGGAAAGCTTACATCACAGCACGTTTATCCAATGAAATAATTGTATCCAATGAAATAATTGTATCCAATGAAATCATTTGGCTTGTAAAACCAGTGCCTGTCTTTATCCTTGCGGATAAGACAGGGGACCAGTCTACCCCCTGGTCAGCTGCAAGGAACCTGCTTGTGGAGCGGGAACTTGGGGCTGACAGGGGTTAAGACGAAAAACTTTCTCAATGGCCACCATTTTGTTTGCAACTCAGTGGGACAATTTCAGGAAATTTCACACACATTTTTACCCTTAAAACAGCACCCTTTGTGAGCATTAAGTATTTTATTCAAAGACGAGTACTTTCGTATCAACTCTTGTAAAATAGTTTAACAATCTTTTTGTGAATCCTCGGACTGAATGCTCACAATGAAAGTAGTTCCGGTCGGCTGTCCCAAGATGCATTGGTGTGAATGCTGGAGAAGTTGGTGTTTGATCACCCGGTAGAGCACACCAGGGTCCACCCGGGGAAGCTAATCATACTTAGCCACTATGTATTGTCCACTGTCTCTAAGTAGAATATGTACCAGATAATAATTCATCCTACAAATGTTTCTTACCAATCCCTGAGTAAGATAAGTCAACGATTGAAAACAACCCATTCCTGCAAATTTATCTGCTTCTTAACAAACCCTGCAAGAGAGCTTGTCCTGCTAATTCCTGTCTACTACCTTGGAGTAGATTCATCAGTCTCCTGACAATGACTAGAGCAGACTAGTCAAAGTGTTGAGACCAAACTTATTCTACACTCAAAGATAGTGAAGATTTTTACAAAATGGTGTGGGCGGGTTGGGAGAGGCCGATACTAGAAGGAGTTGGAGACCTTCAACTTAAGTTAATGAGAAAATGAAAGAGATTCAAGTCTTACCATCTGTAGATAACTTTTCCACTGAAAAAATTGTTGGATATTTCCTTCATGAAGTGATTTTGGAGAAACAACTTTATGGGCTATTAAGGAACTGAAACACACAAACACAAAAACATTCAGACCAAATTAGTATTGAGTACTAGATTTATCCTGGACTGTTTGCTGGAAGAAAATGTCTACAGATTTGTCTGGTTACTTCTAAAGTTAAGTAAAACTGAGTAGTAGATTGTTATTAACTAATTGGTTTATAGTTAAATTTAAAGAAATTTTTTTTCAGACTAAAAACTTACCTGTGCCGTCACATGAATGACCTACAGTCGTTTGAGTGCAGCAGTGAGTCTCCTTATCATCACAATCTGTGCCGCCACATGAATGACCTGCAGTCGTTTGAGTGCAGCAGTGAGTTTGCGAATCAACACAACCAGTGCCGTCACATGAATGACCTACAGTCGTTTGAGTGCATCAGTGAGTTTTCTAATCATCACAACCTTTGCCGTCACATGAATGACCTACAGTCGTTTGAGTGCAGCAGTGAGTTTTCTAATCCTCACAATCTTTGCCGTCACATGAATGACCTACAGTCGTTTGAGTGCAGCAGTGCGTTTTCTAATCATCACAACCTTTGCCGTCACATGAATGACCTAAAGTCGTTTGAGTGCAGCAGTGAGTTTGCTAATCAACACAACCTGTGCCATCACATGAATTACCTACAGTCGTTTGAATGCAGCAGTGAGTTTGCGAATCAACACAACCAGTGCCGTCACATGAATTACCTACAGTCGTTTGAGTACAGCAGTGAATTTTCTAATCATCACAACCTTTGCCGTCACATGAATGACCTACAGTCGTTTGAGTGCAGCAGTGAGTTTTCTAATCATCACAACCTTTGCCGTCACATGAATGACCTACAGTCGTTTGAGTGCAGCAGTGAGTTTTCTAATCCTCACAACCTTTGCCGTCACATGAATGACCTACAGTCGTTTGAGTGCAGCAGTGAGTTTGCTAATAATCACAACCTGTGCCGTCACATGAAAGACCTACATTCGATTGAGTGCAGCAGTGAGTTTGCTAATCCTCACAACCTTTGCCGTCACATGAATGACCTACAGTCGTTTGAGTGCAGCAGTGACTTTGCTAATCTTCACAACCTGTGACGTCACATGAATGACCTACAGTCGTTTGAATGCAGCAGTGAGTTTGCTAAAACTCACAACCTCTTCCATCACATGTATGACCTACAGTCATTTGATTGCAGCAGTGAGTCTCCTTATCATCACAACCTGTGCCGTCACGTGAATGACCTACAGTCGATTGAGTGCAGCAGTGAGTTTTCTAATCATCACAACCTGTGCCGTCACATAAATGACCTACAGTCGTTTGAGTGCAGCAGTGAGTTTTCTAATCATCACAACCTGTGCCGTCACGTGAATGACCTACAGTCGATTGAGTGCAGCAGTGAGTCTCCTTATCATCACAACCTTTGCCGTCACGTGAATGACCTACAGTCGATTGAGTGCAGCAGTGAGTTTGCTAATCATCACAACCTTTGCCGTCACATGAATGACCTACAGTCGTTTGAGTGCAGCAGTGACTTTGCTAATCTTCACAACCTGTGCCGTCACATGAATGACCTACAGTCGTTTGAGTGCAGCAGTGAGTTTGCTAATAATCACAACCTTTGTCGTCACATGAATGACCTACAGTCGTTTGAGTGCAGCAGTGAGTTTGCTAATCATCACAACCTTTGCCGTCACATGAATGACCTACAGTCATTTGAGTACAGCAGTGTGTTTGCCAATCATCAAAACCTGTGCCGTCACATGAATGACCCATAGTCGTTTGAGTGCAGCAGTAAGGTTTTCTAATCATCACAACCTGTGCCGTCTCTTGAATGACCTACAGTCGTTTGAGTGCAGCAGTGAGTTTGCTAATCATCACAACCTGTGCCGTCACACATGAATGACCACAATCGTTTGAGTGCAGCAGTGAGTCTCCTAATCATCACTACCTGTGCGTCATAAGACTGACCTACAGTCGTTTGAGTGCAGCAGTGAGTCTACTAATAATTACAAACTGTACTGTCACATGAATGACCTTCAGTCGTGTGAGTGCAGCAGTGAGTTTGCTAATCCTCACAACCTTTGCCGTCACATGAATAACCTACAGTCGTTTGAGTGCAGCAGTGACTTTGCTAATCTTCACAACCTGTGCCGTCACATGAATGACCTACAGTCGTTTGAGTGCAGCAGTGAGTTTGCTAATAATCACAACCTTTGTCGTCACATGAATGACCTACAGTCGTTTGAGTGCAGCAGTGAGTTTTCTAATCATCACAACCTGTGCCGTCACATGAATGACCTACAGTCGTTTGAGTGCAGCAGTGAGTTTGCTAATAATCACAACCTTTGTCGTCACATGAATGACCTACAGTCGTTTGAGTGCAGCAGTGAATTTACTAATCTTCACAACCTGTGCCGTCACATGAATGACCTACAGTCGTTTGAGTGCAGCAGTGAGTTTGCTAAAACTCACAACCTCTTCCATCACATGTATGACCTACAGTCATTTGATTGCAGCAGTGAGTCTCCTTATCATCACAACCTGTGCCGTCACGTGAATGACCTACAGTCGATTGAGTGCAGCAGTGAGTTTTCTAATCATCACAACCTGTGCCGTCACATAAATGACCTACAGTCGTTTGAGTGCAGCAGTGAGTTTTCTAATCATCACAACCTGTGCCGTCACGTGAATGACCTACAGTCGATTGAGTGCAGCAGTGAGTCTCCTTATCATCACAACCTTTGCCGTCACGTGAATGACCTACAGTCGATTGAGTGCAGCAGTGAGTTTGCTAATCATCACAACCTTTGCCGTCACATGAATGACCTACAGTCGTTTGAGTGCAGCAGTGAGTTTGCTAATCCTCACAACCTTTGCCGTCACATGAATGACCTACAGTCGTTTGAGTGCAGCAGTGACTTTGCTAATCTTCACAACCTGTGACGTCACATGAATGACCTACAGTCGTTTGAATGCAGCAGTGAGTTTGCTAAAACTCACAACCTCTTCCATCACATGTATGACCTACAGTCATTTGATTGCAGCAGTGAGTCTCCTTATCATCACAACCTGTGCCGTCACGTGAATGACCTACAGTCGATTGAGTGCAGCAGTGAGTTTTCTAATCATCACAACCTGTGCCGTCACATAAATGACCTACAGTCGTTTGAGTGCAGCAGTGAGTTTTCTAATCATCACAACCTGTGCCGTCACGTGAATGACCTACAGTCGATTGAGTGCAGCAGTGAGTCTCCTTATCATCACAACCTTTGCCGTCACGTGAATGACCTACAGTCGATTGAGTGCAGCAGTGAGTTTGCTAATCATCACAACCTTTGCCGTCACATGAATGACCTACAGTCGTTTGAGTGCAGCAGTGACTTTGCTAATCTTCACAACCTGTGCCGTCACATGAATGACCTACAGTCGTTTGAGTGCAGCAGTGAGTTTGCTAATAATCACAACCTTTGTCGTCACATGAATGACCTACAGTCGTTTGAGTGCAGCAGTGAGTTTGCTAATCATCACAACCTTTGCCGTCACATGAATGACCTACAGTCATTTGAGTACAGCAGTGTGTTTGCCAATCATCAAAACCTGTGCCGTCACATGAATGACCCATAGTCGTTTGAGTGCAGCAGTAAGGTTTTCTAATCATCACAACCTGTGCCGTCTCTTGAATGACCTACAGTCGTTTGAGTGCAGCAGTGAGTTTGCTAATCATCACAACCTGTGCCGTCACACATGAATGACCACAATCGTTTGAGTGCAGCAGTGAGTCTCCTAATCATCACTACCTGTGCGTCATAAGACTGACCTACAGTCGTTTGAGTGCAGCAGTGAGTCTACTAATAATTACAAACTGTACTGTCACATGAATGACCTTCAGTCGTGTGAGTGCAGCAGTGAGTTTGCTAATCCTCACAACCTTTGCCGTCACATGAATAACCTACAGTCGTTTGAGTGCAGCAGTGACTTTGCTAATCTTCACAACCTGTGCCGTCACATGAATGACCTACAGTCGTTTGAGTGCAGCAGTGAGTTTGCTAATAATCACAACCTTTGTCGTCACATGAATGACCTACAGTCGTTTGAGTGCAGCAGTGAGTTTTCTAATCATCACAACCTGTGCCGTCACATGAATGACCTACAGTCGTTTGAGTGCAGCAGTGAGTTTGCTAATAATCACAACCTTTGTCGTCACATGAATGACCTACAGTCGTTTGAGTGCAGCAGTGAATTTACTAATCTTCACAACCTGTGCCGTCACATGAATGACCTACAGTCGTTTGAGTGCAGCAGTGACTTTGCTAATAATCACAACCTTTGTCGTCACATGAATGACCTACAGTCGTTTGAGTGCAGCAGTGAGTCTCATTATCATCACATTCTGTGCCGCCACATGAATGACCTACAGTCGTTTCAGTGCAGCAGTGAGTTTTCTAATCATCACAACCTTTGCAGTCACATGAATGACCTACAGTCGTTTGAGTGCAGCAGTGAATTTACTAATCAACACAACCTGTGCCGTCACATGAATGACCTACAGTCGTTTGAATGCAGCAGTGAGTTTGCTAAAACTCACAACCTCTTCCATCACATGTATGACCTACAGTCATTTGATTGCAGCAGTGAGTCTCCTTATCATCACAACCTGTGCCGTCACGTGAATGACCTACAGTCGATTGAGTGCAGCAGTGAGTTTTCTAATCATCACAACCTGTGCCGTCACATAAATGACCTACAGTCGTTTGAGTGCAGCAGTGAGTTTTCTAATCATCACAACCTGTGCCGTCACGTGAATGACCTACAGTCGATTGAGTGCAGCAGTGAGTCTCCTTATCATCACAACCTTTGCCGTCACGTGAATGACCTACAGTCGATTGAGTGCAGCAGTGAGTTTGCTAATCATCACAACCTTTGCCGTCACATGAATGACCTACAGTCGTTTGAGTGCAGCAGTGACTTTGCTAATCTTCACAACCTGTGCCGTCACATGAATGACCTACAGTCGTTTGAGTGCAGCAGTGAGTTTGCTAATAATCACAACCTTTGTCGTCACATGAATGACCTACAGTCGTTTGAGTGCAGCAGTGAGTTTGCTAATCATCACAACCTTTGCCGTCACATGAATGACCTACAGTCATTTGAGTACAGCAGTGTGTTTGCCAATCATCAAAACCTGTGCCGTCACATGAATGACCCATAGTCGTTTGAGTGCAGCAGTAAGGTTTTCTAATCATCACAACCTGTGCCGTCTCTTGAATGACCTACAGTCGTTTGAGTGCAGCAGTGAGTTTGCTAATCATCACAACCTGTGCCGTCACACATGAATGACCACAATCGTTTGAGTGCAGCAGTGAGTCTCCTAATCATCACTACCTGTGCGTCATAAGACTGACCTACAGTCGTTTGAGTGCAGCAGTGAGTCTACTAATAATTACAAACTGTACTGTCACATGAATGACCTTCAGTCGTGTGAGTGCAGCAGTGAGTTTGCTAATCCTCACAACCTTTGCCGTCACATGAATAACCTACAGTCGTTTGAGTGCAGCAGTGACTTTGCTAATCTTCACAACCTGTGCCGTCACATGAATGACCTACAGTCGTTTGAGTGCAGCAGTGAGTTTGCTAATAATCACAACCTTTGTCGTCACATGAATGACCTACAGTCGTTTGAGTGCAGCAGTGAGTTTTCTAATCATCACAACCTGTGCCGTCACATGAATGACCTACAGTCGTTTGAGTGCAGCAGTGAGTTTGCTAATAATCACAACCTTTGTCGTCACATGAATGACCTACAGTCGTTTGAGTGCAGCAGTGAATTTACTAATCTTCACAACCTGTGCCGTCACATGAATGACCTACAGTCGTTTGAGTGCAGCAGTGAGTTTGCTAATAATCACAACCTTTGTCGTCACATGAATGACCTACAGTCGTTTGAGTGCAGCAGTGAGTCTCATTATCATCACATTCTGTGCCGCCACATGAATGACCTACAGTCGTTTCAGTGCAGCAGTGAGTTTTCTAATCATCACAACCTTTGCAGTCACATGAATGACCTACAGTCGTTTGAGTGCAGCAGTGAATTTACTAATCAACACAACCTGTGCCGTCACATGAATGACCTACAGTCGTTTGAGTGCAGCAGTGAGTCTACTAAAACTCACAACCTCTTCCATCACATGTATGACCTACAGTCATTTGATTGCAGCAGTGAGTCTCCTTATCATCACAACCTGTGCCGTCACGTGAATGACCTACAGTCGATTGAGTGCAGCAGTGAGTTTTCTAATCATCACAACCTGTGCCGTCACATGAATGACCTACAGTCGTTTGAGTGCAGCAGTGAGTTTGCTAATCATCACAACCTTTGTCGTCACATGAATGACCTACAGTCGTTTGAGTGCAGCAGTGAGTCTCCTAATCATCACTACCTGTGCGTCATAAGACTGACCTACAGTCGTTTGAGTGCAGCAGTGAGTCTATTAATAATTACAAACTGTACTGTCACATGAATGACCTTCAGTCGTGTGAGTGCAGCAGTGAGTTTGCTAATCCTCACAACCTTTGCCGTCACATGAATAACCTACAGTCGTTTGAGTGCAGCAGTGACTTTGCTAATCTTCACAACCTGTGCCGTCACGTGAATGACCTACAGTCGTTTGAGTGCAGCAGTGACTTTGCTAATAATCACAACCTTTGTCGTCACATGAATGACCTACAGTCGTTTGAGTGCAGCAGTGAGTCTCATTATCATCACATTCTGTGCCGCCACATGAATGACCTACAGTCGTTTCAGTGCAGCAGTGAGTTTTCTAATCATCACAACCTTTGCAGTCACATGAATTACCTACAGTCGTTTGAGTGCAGCAGTGAGTTTGCGAATCAACACAACCAGTGCCGTCACATGAATTACCTACAGTCGTTTGAGTGCAGCAGTGAGTTTTCTAATCATCACAACCTTTGCCGTCACATGAATGACCTACAGTCGTTTGAGTGCAGCAGTGAGTTTTCTAATCCTCACAACCTTTGCCGTCACATGAATGACTTACAGTTGTTTGAGTGCAGCAGTGAGTTTGCTAATAATCACAACCTGTGCCGTCACATGAAAGACCTACATTCGATTGAGTGCAGCAGTGAGTTTGCTAATCCTCACAACCTTTGCCGTCACATGAATGACCTACAGTCGTTTGAGTGCAGCAGTGACTTTGCTAATCTTCACAACCTGTGACGTCACATGAATGACCTACAGTCGTTTGAATGCAGCAGTGAGTTTGCTAAAACTCACAACCTCTTCCATCACATGTATGACCTACAGTCATTTGATTGCAGCAGTGAGTCTCCTTATCATCACAACCTTTGCCGTCACGTGAATGACCTACAGTCGATTGAGTGCAGCAGTGAGTTTGCTAATCATCACAACCTTTGCCGTCACATGAATGACCTACAGTCGTTTGAGTGCAGCAGTGAGTTTGCTAATCATCACAACCTGTGCCGTTACATGAATGACCTACAGTCATTTGAGTACAGCAGTGTGTTGCCAATCATCAAAACCTGTGCCGTCACATGAATGACCCATAGTCGTTTGAGTGCAGCAGTAAGGTTTTCTAATCATCACAACCTTTGCCGTCACATGAATGACCTACAGTCGTTTGAGTACAGCAGTGTGTTTGCTAATCATCAAAACCTGTGCCGTCACAAGAATGACCTATAGTTGTTTGAGTGCAGCAGTAAGGTTTTCTAATCATCACAACCTGTGCCGTCACATAAGTGACATTCAGTGGTTGGAGTGTTGCAGTGAGTTTTCAAATCATCACAACGAGTGCCGTCATAACGACTTTAATAAGTGGTTGGAGTGTAGCAGTGCATTTACTAATTAGCAAAACATGTGCCCTCAGTATAAAATCACAGGAAGACCTTTTATGCTCTTCGAAACTTAAGACTCACAAAATGATAAGCAAATGATTATGTGATGTACAATATTCTAAATGTAAGCGTTGGTAAAAAAAATAAGAGAAGACCAAATGCATGGGAAATACTTCGTTTATATATTGGATTAAAATGCAAGAATTACCTGTTGTGAAAAAAGCTGACTTCACTCAGAGAGGCAGCTCAATATCCCTTCATGATGTAACATCAGTGGAAGGTTACAGTCTAACAGCTTCTTGTACAGAATGTCTGCAAAATATGAAACATGAAAAGCATTAACAGTTGTTAACAGATACATGTTTTGTTAACTGGCTATTTTCAATCAATATTTCCATCATGATGTAACTTTTATACGTAAGACTTGATGCACAGCATGGCAAAATATTGATATGGTTTTCAATTTGCATTTGCACCATGAATTATCTGCTTTCTCAAGGTTAAATAGACCCCTTGCATATGACATCACACTCTCAGACAGCGCCCTCACTTAGGCAAAAGGAGGTATTTCATTGCACGACAGCTTCTCTTGGTACGTAAAACCCTGCGCGTGGCTTCAGCATACCAGTAGCATTGTGCATTATATGCAAGGGGTCTATTAAATTCTGAAAAGAACATGTCCTATAAAATTATCTACTTTCAAAGGGTATAATAAGTGGGTAAGTGGATAGAGTGGTTAGTGAAGATTGGGAAATCCAACCCAACCAAGAATCACAATTCTACTCCATGACAGTACATAGAAATTGACAAGTTAGTAGTAAGCACAACCTTTGCCGTCACATGAATTACCTACAGTCGTTTGAGTACAGCAGTGAATTTACTAATCAAAACAACCTGTGCTGTCACATGAATGACCTACAGTCGTTTGAGTGCAGCAGTGAGTCTACTAATAATTACAAACTGTACTGTCACATGAATGACCTTCAGTCGTGTGAGTGCAGCAGTGAGTTTGCTAATCAACACAACCTGTGCCGTCACATGAATAACCTAGTCGTTTGAGTGCAGCGGTGAGTTTGCTAATCATCACAACCTGTGCCGTCACACATGAATGACCACAATCGTTTGAGTGCAGCAGTGAGTCTCCTAATCATCACTACGTGTGCGTCATAAGACTGACCTACAGTCATTTGATTGCAGCAGTGAGTCTCCTTAACATCACAACCTGTGCCGTCACATGAATGACCTTCAGTCGTGTGAGTGCAGCAGTGAGTTTGCTAATCCTCACAACCTTTGCCGTCACATGAATAATCTACAGTCGTTTGAGTGCAGCAGTGACTTTGCTAATCTTCACAACCTGTGCCGTCACATGAATGACCTACAGTCGTTTGAGTGCAGCAGTGAGTTTGCTAATAATCACAACCTTTGTCGTCACATGAATGACCTACAGTCGTTTGAGTGCAGCAGTGAGTTTTCTAATCATCACAACCTTTGCAGTCACATGAATGACCTACAGTCGTTTGAGTGCAGCAGTGAATTTACTAATCAACACAACCTGTGCCGTCACATGGATGACCTACAGTCGTTTGAGTGCAGCAGTGAGTCTACTAATAATTACAAACTGTACTGTCACATGAATCACCTTCAGTCGTGTGAGTGCAGCAGTGAGTTTGCTAATCCTCACAACCTTTGCCGTCACATGAATAACCTACAGTCGTTTGAGTGCAGCAGTGACTTTGCTAATCTTCACAACCTGTGCCGTCACGTGAATGACCTACAGTCGTTTGAGTGCAGCAGTGAGTTTGCTAATAATCACAACCTTTGTCGTCACATGAATGACCTACAGTCGTTTGAGTGCAGCAGTGAGTCTCATTATCATCACATTCTGTGCCGCCACATGAATGACCTACAGTCGTTTCAGTGCAGCAGTGAGTTTTCTAATCATCACAACCTTTGCAGTCACATGAATTACCTACAGTCGTTTGAGTGCAGCAGTGAGTTTGCGAATCAACACAACCAGTGCCGTCACATGAATTACCTACAGTCGTTTGAGTGCAGCAGTGAGTTTTCTAATCCTCACAACCTTTGCCGTCACATGAATGACTTACAGTTGTTTGAGTGCAGCAGTGAGTTTGCTAATAATCACAACCTGTGCCGTCACATGAAAGACCTACATTCGATTGAGTGCAGCAGTGAGTTTGCTAATCCTCACAACCTTTGCCGTCACATGAATGACCTACAGTCGTTTGAGTGCAGCAGTGACTTTGCTAATCTTCACAACCTGTGACGTCACATGAATGACCTACAGTCGTTTGAATGCAGCAGTGAGTTTGCTAAAACTCACAACCTCTTCCATCACATGTATGACCTACAGTCATTTGATTGCAGCAGTGAGTCTCCTTATCATCACAACCTGTGCCGTCACGTGAATGACCTACAGTCGATTGAGTGCAGCAGTGGGTTTTCTAATCATCACAACCTGTGCCGTCACATAAATGACCTACAGTCGTTTGAGTGCAGCAGTGAGTTTTCTAATCATCACAACCTGTGCCGTCACGTGAATGACCTACAGTCGATTGAGTGCAGCAGTGAGTCTCCTTATCATCACAACCTTTGCCGTCACGTGAATGACCTACAGTCGATTGAGTGCAGCAGTGAGTTTGCTAATCATCACAACCTTTGCCGTCACATGAAAGACCTACATTCGATTGAGTGCAGCAGTGAGTTTGCTAATCCTCACAACCTTTGCCGTCACATGAATGACCTACAGTCGTTTGAGTGCAGCAGTGACTTTGCTAATCTTCACAACCTGTGACGTCACATGAATGACCTACAGTCGTTTGAATGCAGCAGTGAGTTTGCTAAAACTCACAACCTCTTCCATCACATGTATGACCTACAGTCATTTGATTGCAGCAGTGAGTCTCCTTATCATCACAACCTTTGCCGTCACGTGAATGACCTACAGTCGATTGAGTGCAGCAGTGAGTTTGCTAATCATCACAACCTTTGCCGTCACATGAATGACCTACAGTCGTTTGAGTGCAGCAGTGAGTTTGCTAATCATCACAACCTGTGTCGTTACATGAATGACCTACAGTCATTTGAGTACAGCAGTGTGTTGCCAATCATCAAAACCTGTGCCGTCACATGAATGACCCATAGTCGTTTGAGTGCAGCAGTAAGGTTTTCTAATCATCACAACCTTTGCCGTCACATGAATGACCTACAGTCGTTTGAGTACAGCAGTGTGTTTGCTAATCATCAAAACCTGTGCCGTCACAAGAATGACCTATAGTTGTTTGAGTGCAGCAGTAAGGTTTTCTAATCATCACAACCTGTGCCGTCACATAAGTGACATTCAGTGGTTGGAGTGTTGCAGTGAGTTTTCAAATCATCACAACGAGTGCCGTCATAACGACTTTAATAAGTGGTTGGAGTGTAGCAGTGCATTTACTAATTAGCAAAACATGTGCCCTCAGTATAAAATCACAGGAAGACCTTTTATGCTCTTCGAAACTTAAGACTCACAAAATGATAAGCAAATGATTATGTGATGTACAATATTCTAAATGTAAGCGTTGGTAAAAAAAATAAGAGAAGACCAAATGCATGGGAAATACTTCGTTTATATATTGGATTAAAATGCAAGAATTACCTGTTGTGAAAAAAGCTGACTTCACTCAGAGAGGCAGCTCAATATCCCTTCATGATGTAACATCAGTGGAAGGTTACAGTCTAACAGCTTCTTGTACAGAATGTCTGCAAAATATGAAACATGAAAAGCATTAACAGTTGTTAACAGATACATGTTTTGTTAACTGGCTATTTTCAATCAATATTTCCATCATGATGTAACTTTTATACGTAAGACTTGATGCACAGCATGGCAAAATATTGATATGGTTTTCAATTTGCATTTGCACCATGAATTATCTGCTTTCTCAAGGTTAAATAGACCCCTTGCATATGACATCACACTCTCAGACAGCGCCCTCACTTAGGCAAAAGGAGGTATTTCATTGCACGACAGCTTCTCTTGGTACGTAAAACCCTGCGCGTGGCTTCAGCATACCAGTAGCATTGTGCATTATATGCAAGGGGTCTATTAAATTCTGAAAAGAACATGTCCTATAAAATTATCTACTTTCAAAGGGTATAATAAGTGGGTAAGTGGATAGAGTGGTTAGTGAAGATTGGGAAATCCAACCCAACCAAGAATCACAATTCTACTCCATGACAGTACATAGAAATTGACAAGTTAGTAGTAAGCACAACCTTTGCCGTCACATGAATTACCTACAGTCGTTTGAGTACAGCAGTGAATTTACTAATCAAAACAACCTGTGCTGTCACATGAATGACCTACAGTCGTTTGAGTGCAGCAGTGAGTCTACTAATAATTACAAACTGTACTGTCACATGAATGACCTTCAGTCGTGTGAGTGCAGCAGTGAGTTTGCTAATCAACACAACCTGTGCCGTCACATGAATAACCTAGTCGTTTGAGTGCAGCGGTGAGTTTGCTAATCATCACAACCTGTGCCGTCACACATGAATGACCACAATCGTTTGAGTGCAGCAGTGAGTCTCCTAATCATCACTACGTGTGCGTCATAAGACTGACCTACAGTCATTTGATTGCAGCAGTGAGTCTCCTTAACATCACAACCTGTGCCGTCACATGAATGACCTTCAGTCGTGTGAGTGCAGCAGTGAGTTTGCTAATCCTCACAACCTTTGCCGTCACATGAATAACCTACAGTCGTTTGAGTGCAGCAGTGACTTTGCTAATCTTCACAACCTGTGCCGTCACATGAATGACCTACAGTCGTTTGAGTGCAGCAGTGAGTTTGCTAATAATCACAACCTTTGTCGTCACATGAATGACCTACAGTCGTTTGAGTGCAGCAGTGAGTTTTCTAATCATCACAACCTTTGCAGTCACATGAATGACCTACAGTCGTTTGAGTGCAGCAGTGAATTTACTAATCAACACAACCTGTGCCGTCACATGGATGACCTACAGTCGTTTGAGTGCAGCAGTGAGTCTACTAATAATTACAAACTGTACTGTCACATGAATCACCTTCAGTCGTGTGAGTGCAGCAGTGAGTTTGCTAATCCTCACAACCTTTGCCGTCACATGAATAACCTACAGTCGTTTGAGTGCAGCAGTGACTTTGCTAATCTTCACAACCTGTGCCGTCACGTGAATGACCTACAGTCGTTTGAGTGCAGCAGTGAGTTTGCTAATAATCACAACCTTTGTCGTCACATGAATGACCTACAGTCGTTTGAGTGCAGCAGTGAGTCTCATTATCATCACATTCTGTGCCGCCACATGAATGACCTACAGTCGTTTCAGTGCAGCAGTGAGTTTTCTAATCATCACAACCTTTGCAGTCACATGAATTACCTACAGTCGATTGAGTGCAGCAGTGAGTTTGCGAATCAACACAACCAGTGCCGTCACATGAATTACCTACAGTCGTTTGAGTGCAGCAGTGAGTTTTCTAATCCTCACAACCTTTGCCGTCACATGAATGACTTACAGTTGTTTGAGTGCAGCAGTGAGTTTGCTAATAATCACAACCTGTGCCGTCACATGAAAGACCTACATTCGATTGAGTGCAGCAGTGAGTTTGCTAATCCTCACAACCTTTGCCGTCACATGAATGACCTACAGTCGTTTGAGTGCAGCAGTGACTTTGCTAATCTTCACAACCTGTGACGTCACATGAATGACCTACAGTCGTTTGAATGCAGCAGTGAGTTTGCTAAAACTCACAACCTCTTCCATCACATGTATGACCTACAGTCATTTGATTGCAGCAGTGAGTCTCCTTATCATCACAACCTGTGCCGTCACGTGAATGACCTACAGTCGATTGAGTGCAGCAGTGAGTTTTCTAATCATCACAACCTGTGCCGTCACATAAATGACCTACAGTCGTTTGAGTGCAGCAGTGAGTTTTCTAATCATCACAACCTGTGCCGTCACGTGAATGACCTACAGTCGATTGAGTGCAGCAGTGAGTCTCCTTATCATCACAACCTTTGCCGTCACGTGAATGACCTACAGTCGATTGAGTGCAGCAGTGAGTTTGCTAATCATCACAACCTTTGCCGTCACATGAATGACCTACAGTCGTTTGAGTGCAGCAGTGACTTTGCTAATCTTCACAACCTGTGCCGTCACATGAATGACCTACAGTCGTTTGAGTGCAGCAGTGAGTTTGCTAATAATCACAACCTTTGCCGTCACATGAATGACCTACAGTCGTTTGAGTACAACAGTGTGTTTGCCAATCATCAAAACCTGTGCCGTCACATGAATGACCCATAGTCGTTTGAGTGCAGCAGTAAGGTTTTCTAATCATCACAACCTGTGCCGTCACATGAATGACCTACAGTCGTTTGAGTGCAGCAGTGAGTCTCCTAATCATCACTACCTGTGCGTCATAAGACTGACCTACAGTCGTTTGAGTGCAGCAGTGAGTCTACTAATAATTACAAACTGTACTGTCACATGAATGACCTTCAGTCGTGTGAGTGCAGCAGTGAGTTTGCTAATCCTCACAACCTTTGCCGTCACATGAATAACCTACAGTCGTTTGAGTGCAGCAGTGACTTTGCTAATCTTCACAACCTGTGCCGTCACGTGAATGACCTACAGTCGTTTGAGTGCAGCAGTGAGTTTGCTAATAATCACAACCTTTGTCGTCACATGAATGACCTACAGTCGTTTGAGTGCAGCAGTGAGTCTCATTATCATCACATTCTGTGCCGCCACATGAATGACCTAGTCGTTTCAGTGCAGCAGTGAGTTTTCTAATCATCACAACCTTTGCAGTCACATGAATTACCTACAGTCGTTTGAGTGCAGCAGTGACTTTGCTAATCTTCACAACCTGTGCCGTCACATGAATGACCTACAGTCGTTTGAGTGCAGCAGTGAGTTTGCTAATAATCACAACCTTTGTCGTCACATGAATGACCTACAGTCGTTTGAGTGCAGCAGTGAGTTTGCTAATCATCACAACCTTTGCCGTCACATGAATGACCTACAGTCATTTGAGTACAGCAGTGTGTTTGCCAATCATCAAAACCTGTGCCGTCACATGAATGACCCATAGTCGTTTGAGTGCAGCAGTAAGGTTTTCTAATCATCACAACCTGTGCCGTCACATGAATGACCTACAGTCGTTTGAGTGCAGCAGTGAGTCTCCTAATCATCACTACCTGTGCGTCATAAGACTGACCTACAGTCGTTTGAGTGCAGCAGTGAGTCTACTAATAATTACAAACTGTACTGTCACATGAATGACCTTCAGTCGTGTGAGTGCAGCAGTGAGTTTGCTAATCCTCACAACCTTTGCCGTCACATGAATAACCTACAGTCGTTTGAGTGCAGCAGTGACTTTGCTAATCTTCACAACCTGTGCCGTCACGTGAATGACCTACAGTCGTTTGAGTGCAGCAGTGAGTTTGCTAATAATCACAACCTTTGTCGTCACATGAATGACCTACAGTCGTTTGAGTGCAGCAGTGAGTCTCATTATCATCACATTCTGTGCCGCCACATGAATGACCTACAGTCGTTTCAGTGCAGCAGTGAGTTTTCTAATCATCACAACCTTTGCAGTCACATGAATTACCTACAGTCGTTTGAGTGCAGCAGTGACTTTGCTAATCTTCACAACCTGTGCCGTCACATGAATGACCTACAGTCGTTTGAGTGCAGCAGTGAGTTTGCTAATAATCACAACCTTTGTCGTCACATGAATGACCTACAGTCGTTTGAGTGCAGCAGTGAGTTTGCTAATCATCACAACCTTTGCCGTCACATGAATGACCTACAGTCGTTTGAGTACAGCAGTGTGTTTGCCAATCATCAAAACCTGTGCCGTCACATGAATGACCCATAGTCGTTTGAGTGCAGCAGTAAGGTTTTCTAATCATCACAACCTGTGCCGTCTCTTGAATGACCTACAGTCGTTTGAGTGCAGCAGTGAGTTTGCTAATCATCACAACCTGTGCCGTCACACATGAATGACCACAATCGTTTGAGTGCAGCAGTGAGTCTCCTAATCATCACTACCTGTGCGTCATAAGACTGACCTACAGTCGTTTGAGTGCAGCAGTGAGTCTACTAATAATTACAAACTGTACTGTCACATGAATGACCTTCAGTCGTTTGAGTGCAGCAGTGAGTTTGCTAATCATCACAACCTTTGCCGTCACATGAATGACCTACAGTCATTTGAGTACAGCAGTGTGTTTGCCAATCATCAAAACCTGTGCCGTCACATGAATGACCCATAGTCGTTTGAGTGCAGCAGTAAGGTTTTCTAATCATCACAACCTGTGCCGTCACATGAATGACCTACAGTCGTTTGAGTGCAGCAGTGAGTTTGCTAATCATCCCAACCTGTGCCGTTACATGACACGGCCGTCTCAACATCATTTACGCAGCGTAAACAAAGTTTGGTAGTTTGGTTGTGTGTAATTTGTTTTCTCCAATAATTGCACGCTTGGCTCAAACAAAGATGGCGGCGTTTCGTACGTAAACGCCGCCGTGAAACAAAAAGTAAAACGAAGAAATGCGGGCAGAAAAATTAGCTTGAACTAAGGTTTAATCGTTAAAATACCCATAACGTTTAATTTCTTTGATGTTTTTTGTATCATTCACATATTTACGTTGTTAAAAATTAAATAAACAGATTTTTTAGACTCCGTGTGCGAGTGAATTTCGTACGGAAACTTTGAAAAAGGTGATGTTACTTTTTCACACAAACTGAATTAAAAAAAATTGTTCTTAAGAAACTGACCCCACTTTTGGATAGAATATCCCTTCTTCCACTTATTACATGAAATTTAAACTGAGGGCAGCTCTATTTATGCAGTTATTGTCATCGAAAGTTGGGAAAGTTTCGCCGCTACGCTCGTAATTTGTACACGAAAACTATACAGCCACGTACACACAGATACAAAGTGCACACTCATAACGCGTTCGGATCGTATATGATGTATTGCAAAGCGCGAAATTCAATACACATTTGTGATCCGATCAAATTAAAGCGGCACATCAAAGTAGACAACAATACAATTAAATACAATTAAATACAACTTTTTATCAGTCAATTTTGCCATGTTTTTATGATCGTTTTATTTCAAAACATGAAATATATCACACAATTATGGAGTATCACCAGTCAATCTTAGCAAAATTATGTCGAATATGTGGGCGAAGGCTGCAAACTGCAAAACAACAGCAAGCCGGTAAGAGTTTTACTAAACCTGTGGATTGCTCCAAATACAGAAAGGAAACATATGCAGTATTCTCAATAAGTACTTGGGAGGATTCTGCTGAAATACACCCGGAATCGATTTGCTGCAAATGTTCTCGATCTCTACGATATGCCCAACATGGTGACAGATTAAATAGTAGTTCAGACCATGCAGAATCAATCAGTTCACCAAGACTAAACTGGACAAAACACCCTAGAACAGGTACATGTGAAATTTGTGAAGTGTTCCTGAAACAAATTGAGGGAGGTCAACGACCGCACAGAAAGCGACCAGGTCAATCATCAACTGTTCAATCCAACAAGTGCACTTTGCCAACTAATCTTTTTGGAGTAAATGAGGATATTTGCACAGTAAGTCCACTGCTAGAAATTTGTGGCAAATCTTCTGAAGAAGAGCACATATTCACCTGCCCGATCTGTCAGTGCATATTGAGCACCCCTACAATTCAAACACCATGTGAACATAACTTCTGTGCCAAATGCCTGTCTGAATGGTACAAGTATAACTCAAAAGCAGAGGTCCCATGTCCTGTGTGCAAGCAACTAGTACACTTCACTAATGTTTCACCATGCCCAAGAATTCTACGCTTTCAGCTAAACACTTTGATAACTGCTTGTTCAAAATGTGGTTCGATGGGGAAATTAGAGAAAATGACCTCACACGAATGCCCTACAAAACGACCAGATTGTCACTGTCAGTTGTGTCATGCATCTAGCGTAATACCCCCCTCCTCTAAAACAGATGAGTCAGAAATTGCAAAGGCGGCTAAACTTCTTCAAGCAGTTGCTTCACAACACATACCAGGGACCCCAATTCCACCTCTAATTGAAGCTGCAGCAGACAGATGGACATGGCACAAACTGAAAGTTAGTGGCACTGCAAAACTAAATACCCCTGGTAGGGTAAGTATTTGAAAACTGTAAATTTATAAAATATTGCTTTCACAAAAACAAACATTTTTTAATGTTTTTTTAATGTACAAAGACTTACAAGAAACTTGATGATGAAAAATGCAGCAAAATCACAGTGCCACTGTTTATTAAATAACTAATTGTGATTCGTTGTGATTCTTTTTTAGCCTGCATGTGTTCAACTTAAACGGCAGAGCTCTGAGACCACAAAGCAATCAAACAACCCTCTGACAGTGACAACCCTAAAAGCTTGCCACCTGATCTTTCATTAGCAATGATGAGGGATTGCCAGCTTGCTTGGGAGCAGATTCGAAAACTACGAAGGTATAAAAGCTATTTTTGACATTGTACATTGGATTTATTGGGAAATTAAAAGTAATAAACCATCAAAAGGGGGCTATCTCGTCATGCTAAACAATGAAGTCATTAGGGCACAGTTCATTTCAACAAGTTAACTTCGATCCAGCTCAAACAAATCACATGCAACTCAGCTTGAAAAGAATGCATGCGTAATTTTGGCTAATGTATGCATTTTTATGTTAATTTCAATAATCATGCATCTTCAATTTGTGTAGCTATTTGTGTGTGTTTTTTTTAGCCAGGTCAAAGGTCAGGTTCAATGTCCTGATGACTTCATCATTGAGTGTAACGTGATATATCCTCGGATGACTTAAAAACAATCTGACCATTGCAGGTATCTAGGAACACTTGGGGTTGCTGTAACATCAGAGCGACAAATGCGGAAAAGACAAAACAGCCTCTTGAAAGACAACCTGCACGGGTGTCTTCAACCGATGATCTTTCCGTCTAACAAGGCTAGTGGAGTCAACGGACTTGTCACAAAAGATGTTCCTTTTGTCTACGTTAAGGATTTGTCCTCCATGATCATCGACTACCTCGATAGACACCAATTGTAAGAGCTGCATCTATTTGAAAATAAATTAGAAATAAATAACTGACTAATTGAATAAATGAAAACCACATGCAACATTACACATAATTGTTTTATTTGTTGTTTTTTTTCAGTTTGTGTTCTTTTACAGTGAATCCAGATTAAGGTTTAGACACATACATGTAGTGTTTTCATAAAAATTAAAAAATTACATGTACTTTGAACTTTGTTTTCTAGGAAAGGTGCACTGACATGGCATGATGGAGTTATTCCAGAGGATGAAATTTGGATTAAAGTCGGTGGAGACAAAGGAGGGAACTCCTTCAAATTTGCATTCCAAATTGTGAACACTGACCATCCAAATTCTCTAAGAAACACAGTGGTGTTCGCATGTTTTGAAGCTCCAGACTCAACTACAAACTTACAGTGCCTCATCCCTGTCTTTGAGCAGATTTCATCACTCAAGTGTCAAACATGGAGGTATGAATGTTTAATGTAATTTGATGGCATCATGTATTATGTTTTGTAATTACAATGTGCAATAAAATAAAATAGTATTTACATGTTCGTAAGTTATCGACATCCGCATCGTCTTTAATTCAGTATCACTTTGGAAAATGATGTGAGCCTGTGTATTCCTCGTTGCCTCTAGCTACTGCACATACCTGTACACTGATAACTGGATAAGAACGGAAAGAGAAACGATAATTGTTTTTCTATTTTTCTGCATATGATTCAGGGACAAAAGAATACGATTATTCGTCTTTGGAGATTACGAACTACTCACCAAGGTCTATGGGATTTGCAGCTGCAATGGTAATATTTAAATTTCCCCCAATTTTATATCTTTCATCGTTTGCTAATAATATCCCACAAGGTAAATCTGACGACGCTTAGCATAGCGTAAGCAGCCATGTATCTGCATTGCTTATAACACAGAAGGTATTGGTGGGGTGTTATAATAATTTATGTTCACAGGATGTTTATTTTTGTTTCTTTAAAGCCTGTTACTGCTGCTTATTCTGCCACACATCAAGGAAAGAAATGCAACTTCCCTTGGAAGAACGACAAACAGCAATCCAGTACAGAACCCTTGATTCATTGACAGAGAATTATCAAGCATACTTGGAGGATGGTTCTCGAAAAGGGCGATCAAAAGACATCTCTCATAGCGTCATTGCGAAGGCAATGATACCAGTTGAGGTTGATCATGTAAGTGCATGTTAAAACAATAGCATGCTTCAGAATTTAAATTTGCATTTGTTCACAATGTGAAATGAAATTTTCAAAAAAACTCGTTATTTCCCATACAGGTTGTCCTTCCTAGTCTGCACATGTCCCTCGGCATTTATAAGAAATTGTATGACATGCTTGAGGGCAGCTGCCATAAGATTGACCTGAAATTATACAAGTGGTCAGTGGAGTTTGCCGATGAGGATGACACCAGTTGTACAAATTTTGAGCAACAAATTTCTGCAGAATTTGAAAAGCAACAAAAG
This sequence comes from Leptasterias polaris, assembly GCA_037783415.1. NCBI lineage: Eukaryota > Metazoa > Echinodermata > Asteroidea > Forcipulatida > Asteriidae > Leptasterias > Leptasterias polaris. The sequence goes on from JAZGTN010000046.1 coordinate 65,963, forward strand.
GTTGAAAGGATCAAGTGCTCAAAACGAGAAGAGCTGGAACAGCTTGAAGAGGAAATGCCCCTGCATTTTTTGCAACAAAATCATCAAAATGCAGAGAAGGCCTTTGAAGGGATTGCACGCCAAGCATTCAGTCTACGTATTCAACTGGAAGAAATGGTAATATTAATTTGATTAAAAATGAAAACTTCCTATTTGAGCACCAATAACAAATACTTACTGTACTCATCACATTTCTTGTCTGATAGGAGCAAAATGTTGCCGATCTGTCATATGGCACAGGACCCATAGCCAGTGGTCTGGATGATACCCTAAAGAGACACAAAGTAGAAAGACAGGCATATCACGGCAAGTCATTTGTCGGGAATCACGTCCAGAAGTGTTGCAAGGTAGGCACATATAAATGTATTTTCTATAATTTAGTTTAAAATTTAAACCAAAGAGTTCTTAAGAATAAATATATTCTCTTTTTGTGGGCTTAATTGTTATTGTACAGATTGACGTCATCAAAGATCTGACATCTACACCCAAAAATGTAATGGAAGCCCTTACTTGTGACACTATCCCAGTAGCTAGATATAAGGATCTCATCAGGGAAGCTGCATCAGTTGGCGAAACCTTCCATGAAATCTTTACAAAGTTTGCTGACGTTCATTTTGCAATTAATCATGCCCGAGCTATCTCACAAGAAGACTTGAGTCGCATTGGTGCGTATTATTATAATATAGATTTTAAAAAAATTGTTCTTCCATTGTTTGACAATTAATACTCAGTTGAATACAACAAAAATTATTTGATTCTTTAATGTCAACTTGAGGTTTGCTTAGTATTTTTTTTTACTTTATTTTAGATTCATGTATTATCGATTTCATGGCGACATACAGAAGGTTGTTCCCAGATCAATCGATTACTCCCAAAATGCATCTGCTTGAAAACCACGCTGTGGAGCAGCTACAGAGATTCGGTGTTGGGTTCGGCCTCTTGAACGAACAAGGTGGTGAGCTTGTACACACAGAGTTTAACAGAACTGGTCGTGTTGTTCATGGCATGCGAGATGACCTTCAACGTCTTCTTACCATCATGCGGCGTCATCATCTAAGTACAACACCTGAAGTTCAAGCACAGGTCATCCATGCAGTCAAGAGAAACAAGGAGGAATAGATGTTGACATCATCAAGACAACAATTAGATACAATCATTAAACATAGGGTAAGATGCCATATTTGACCACCACTGTTTCCCCCTTTTTCACTTTTCATAACCAATAATAATTATAACGTACAATGAGTGAAAAAGTGATGGTCGGATACAGCATTTTTTCCTAAACACACAGGCCAACCAAATCGCTAGGCCTCGGACATAAAATAATAAATGAATATAAGAAAAATGGATAGACATACATACAACATACAACTTTTTACAAGAAGAAGTAGGCCTAAATAAGCCCTAACGTTTTTTACAATACAATTTGAGTTTGTCAGCCTGTCACAAGTGTCAGCAAAATTGTGTAGAATAACTACTTAAAATGTGCCTGAGTTGTGTGTGAGACCCAGCTGTTGAAATAAATCAGACATTGATTGTTCATTTAATATTGTCTTGTATATTACTACTAAGTATCAACATGGCGGACTCTCCCCAACACCCACACGTACATGTGCATACGTATACATATTTTCATGCACGCCGAAGTCGGCATTTAAATCACACAGCGTAGGCCTACTGTACTGGGTGTGTACGTGTACAGCCCCATTGCGTGTCCGTGAACACGCGGTGTGTCACAAAATCCTAAAATATTGACCAACTTTGACTCACGTTATATTGAAAATAAGAGCTGCCCTCTCCTTACGGTTTTCATAGTGTCCTGTTGAAATACCAAACTGTCCATTCAGCTGCGTGAAATGTATTACCAAACTTATTTTTGGCCCCCAAAACAAGGTTTGTCGATACTCTTGATACGACTCATGTTCTTGCTCGAAAAAAAAGCAAACGAAAACATAACACCAAATATACTTTATTTAACGTTTCACCTCATAATAAGAACTTAACATGCAGTTTGTGTCATGGACATTCACGTCACAAGAATTCTGATTTGCATTTTCCTTTCAACCAATCATTATACGAATGACCAAAAGGTCAATCAAATGAACGACATTTCTTCCGGGATATAATGACGCTTACGCGTGACAGCGCAAATTTGACTAGTTATTTTGAACCGCTTGAGGGCGCTACCTTAATTTCTCGCTGAGACGGCCGTGATGAATGACCTACAGTCATTTGAGTGCAGCATTGAGTTTTCTAATCATCACAACCTGTGCCGTCACATGAGTGACCTACAGTCGTTTGAGTACAGCAGTGTGTTTGCTAATCATCAAAACCTGTGCCGTCACAAGAATGACCTATAGTTGTTTGAGTGCAGCAGTAAGGTTTTCTAATCATCACAACCTGTGCCGTCACATAAGTGACATTCAGTGGTTGGAGTGTTGCAGTGAGTTTGCTAATCATCACAACCTTTGCCGTCACATGAATGACCTACAGTCGTTTGAGTACAGCAGTGTGTTTGCCAATCATCAAAACCTGTGCCGTCACATGAATGACCCATAGTCGTTTGAGTGCAGCAGTAAGGTTTTCTAATCATCACAACCTTTGCCGTCTCTTGAATGACCTACAGTCGTTTGAGTGCAGCAGTGAGTTTGCTAATCATCACAACCTGTGCCGTTACATGAATGACCTACAGTCACTTGAGTACAGCAGTGTGTTTGCCAATCATCAAATATACTTTATTTAACGTTTCACCTCATAATAAGAACTTAACATGCAGTTTGTGTCATGGACATTCACGTCACAAGAATTCTGATTTGCATTTTCCTTTCAACCAATCATTATACGAATGACCAAAAGGTCAATCAAATGAACGACATTTCTTCCGGGATATAATGACGCTTACGCGTGACAGCGCAAATTTGACTAGTTATTTTGAACCGCTTGAGGGCGCTACCTTAATTTCTCGCTGAGACGGCCGTGATGAATGACCTACAGTCATTTGAGTGCAGCATTGAGTTTTCTAATCATCACAACCTGTGCCGTCACATGAGTGACCTACAGTCGTTTGAGTACAGCAGTGTGTTTGCTAATCATCAAAACCTGTGCCGTCACAAATGACCTATAGTTGTTTGAGTGCAGCAGTAAGGTTTTCTAATCATCACAACCTGTGCCGTCACATAAGTGACATTCAGTGGTTGGAGTGTTGCAGTGAGTTTGCTAATCATCACAACCTTTGCCGTCACATGAATGACCTACAGTCGTTTGAGTACAGCAGTGTGTTTGCCAATCATCAAAACCTGTGCCGTCACATGAATGACCCATAGTCGTTTGAGTGCAGCAGTAAGGTTTTCTAATCATCACAACCTGTGCCGTCACATGAATGACCTACAGTCGTTTGAGTGCAGCAGTGAGTCTCCTAATCATCACTACCTGTGCGTCATAAGACTGACCTACAGTCGTTTGAGTGCAGCAGTGAGTCTACTAATAATTACAAACTGTACTGTCACATGAATGACCTTCAGTCGTGTGAGTGCAGCAGTGAGTTTGCTAATCCTCACAACCTTTGCCGTCACATGAATAACCTACAGTCGTTTGAGTGCAGCAGTGACTTTGCAAATCTTCACAACCTGTGCCGTCACGTGAATGACCTACAGTCGTTTGAGTGCAGCAGTGAGTCTCATTATCATCACATTCTGTGCCGCCACATGAATGACCTACAGTCGTTTCAGTGCAGCAGTGAGTTTTCTAATCATCACAACCTTTGCAGTCACATGAATTACCTACAGTCGTTTGAGTGCAGCAGTGACTTTGCTAATCTTCACAACCTGTGCCGTCACATGAATGACCTACAGTCGTTTGAGTGCAGCAGTGAGTTTGCTAATAATCACAACCTTTGTCGTCACATGAATGACCTACAGTCGTTTGAGTGCAGCAGTGAGTTTGCTAATCATCACAACCTTTGCCGTCACATGAATGACCTACAGTCGTTTGAGTACAGCAGTGTGTTTGCCAATCATCAAAACCTGTGCCGTCACATGAATGACCCATAGTCGTTTGAGTGCAGCAGTAAGGTTTTCTAATCATCACAACCTGTGCCGTCTCTTGAATGACCTACAGTCGTTTGAGTGCAGCAGTGAGTTTGCTAATCATCACAACCTGTGCCGTCACACATGAATGACCACAATCGTTTGAGTGCAGCAGTGAGTCTCCTAATCATCACTACCTGTGCGTCATAAGACTGACCTACAGTCGTTTGAGTGCAGCAGTGAGTCTACTAATAATTACAAACTGTACTGTCACATGAATGACCTTCAGTCGTTTGAGTGCAGCAGTGAGTTTGCTAATCATCACAACCTTTGCCGTCACATGAATGACCTACAGTCATTTGAGTACAGCAGTGTGTTTGCCAATCATCAAAACCTGTGCCGTCACATGAATGACCCATAGTCGTTTGAGTGCAGCAGTAAGGTTTTCTAATCATCACAACCTGTGCCGTCTCTTGAATGACCTACAGTCGTTTGAGTGCAGCAGTGAGTTTGCTAATCATCACAACCTGTGCCGTTACATGAATGACCTACAGTCATTTGAGTGCAGCATTGAGTTTTCTAATCATCACAACCTGTGCCGTCACATGAGTGACCTACAGTCGTTTGAGTACAGCAGTGTGTTTGCTAATCATCAAAACCTGTGCCGTCACAAGAATGACCTATAGTTGTTTGAGTGCAGCAGTAAGGTTTTCTAATCATCACAACCTGTGCCGTCACATAAGTGACATTCAGTGGTTGGAGTGTTGCAGTGAGTTTGCTAATCATCACAACCTTTGCCGTCACATGAATGACCTACAGTCGTTTGAGTACAGCAGTGTGTTTGCCAATCATCAAAACCTGTGCCGTCACATGAATGACCCATAGTCGTTTGAGTGCAGCAGTAAGGTTTTCTAATCATCACAACCTGTGCCGTCTCTTGAATGACCTACAGTCGTTTGAGTGCAGCAGTGAGTTTGCTAATCATCACAACCTGTGCCGTCACACATGAATGACCACAATCGTTTGAGTGCAGCAGTGAGTCTCCTAATCATCACTACCTGTGCGTCATAAGACTGACCTACAGTCGTTTGAGTGCAGCAGTGAGTCTACTAATAATTACAAACTGTACTGTCACATGAATGACCTTCAGTCGTTTGAGTGCAGCAGTGAGTTTGCTAATCATCACAACCTTTGCCGTCACATGAATGACCTACAGTCATTTGAGTACAGCAGTGTGTTTGCCAATCATCAAAACCTGTGCCGTCACATGAATGACCCATAGTCGTTTGAGTGCAGCAGTAAGGTTTTCTAATCATCACAACCTGTGCCGTCACATGAATGACCTACAGTCGTTTGAGTGCAGCAGTGAGTTTGCTAATCATCCCAACCTGTGCCGTTACATGACACGGCCGTCTCAACATCATTTACGCAGCGTAAACAAAGTTTGGTAGTTTGGTTGTGTGTAATTTGTTTTCTCCAATAATTGCACGCTTGGCTCAAACAAAGATGGCGGCGTTTCGTACGTAAACGCCGCCGTGAAACAAAAAGTAAAACGAAGAAATGCGGGCAGAAAAATTAGCTTGAACTAAGGTTTAATCGTTAAAATACCCATAACGTTTAATTTCTTTGATGTTTTTTGTATCATTCACATATTTACGTTGTTAAAAATTAAATAAACAGATTTTTTAGACTCCGTGTGCGAGTGAATTTCGTACGGAAACTTTGAAAAAGGTGATGTTACTTTTTCACACAAACTGAATTAAAAAAAATTGTTCTTAAGAAACTGACCCCACTTTTGGATAGAATATCCCTTCTTCCACTTATTACATGAAATTTAAACTGAGGGCAGCTCTATTTATGCAGTTATTGTCATCGAAAGTTGGGAAAGTTTCGCCGCTACGCTCGTAATTTGTACACGAAAACTATACAGCCACGTACACACAGATACAAAGTGCACACTCATAACGCGTTCGGATCGTATATGATGTATTGCAAAGCGCGAAATTCAATACACATTTGTGATCCGATCAAATTAAAGCGGCACATCAAAGTAGACAACAATACAATTAAATACAATTAAATACAACTTTTTATCAGTCAATTTTGCCATGTTTTTATGATCGTTTTATTTCAAAACATGAAATATATCACACAATTATGGAGTATCACCAGTCAATCTTAGCAAAATTATGTCGAATATGTGGGCGAAGGCTGCAAACTGCAAAACAACAGCAAGCCGGTAAGAGTTTTACTAAACCTGTGGATTGCTCCAAATACAGAAAGGAAACATATGCAGTATTCTCAATAAGTACTTGGGAGGATTCTGCTGAAATACACCCGGAATCGATTTGCTGCAAATGTTCTCGATCTCTACGATATGCCCAACATGGTGACAGATTAAATAGTAGTTCAGACCATGCAGAATCAATCAGTTCACCAAGACTAAACTGGACAAAACACCCTAGAACAGGTACATGTGAAATTTGTGAAGTGTTCCTGAAACAAATTGAGGGAGGTCAACGACCGCACAGAAAGCGACCAGGTCAATCATCAACTGTTCAATCCAACAAGTGCACTTTGCCAACTAATCTTTTTGGAGTAAATGAGGATATTTGCACAGTAAGTCCACTGCTAGAAATTTGTGGCAAATCTTCTGAAGAAGAGCACATATTCACCTGCCCGATCTGTCAGTGCATATTGAGCACCCCTACAATTCAAACACCATGTGAACATAACTTCTGTGCCAAATGCCTGTCTGAATGGTACAAGTATAACTCAAAAGCAGAGGTCCCATGTCCTGTGTGCAAGCAACTAGTACACTTCACTAATGTTTCACCATGCCCAAGAATTCTACGCTTTCAGCTAAACACTTTGATAACTGCTTGTTCAAAATGTGGTTCGATGGGGAAATTAGAGAAAATGACCTCACACGAATGCCCTACAAAACGACCAGATTGTCACTGTCAGTTGTGTCATGCATCTAGCGTAATACCCCCCTCCTCTAAAACAGATGAGTCAGAAATTGCAAAGGCGGCTAAACTTCTTCAAGCAGTTGCTTCACAACACATACCAGGGACCCCAATTCCACCTCTAATTGAAGCTGCAGCAGACAGATGGACATGGCACAAACTGAAAGTTAGTGGCACTGCAAAACTAAATACCCCTGGTAGGGTAAGTATTTGAAAACTGTAAATTTATAAAATATTGCTTTCACAAAAACAAACATTTTTTAATGTTTTTTTAATGTACAAAGACTTACAAGAAACTTGATGATGAAAAATGCAGCAAAATCACAGTGCCACTGTTTATTAAATAACTAATTGTGATTCGTTGTGATTCTTTTTTAGCCTGCATGTGTTCAACTTAAACGGCAGAGCTCTGAGACCACAAAGCAATCAAACAACCCTCTGACAGTGACAACCCTAAAAGCTTGCCACCTGATCTTTCATTAGCAATGATGAGGGATTGCCAGCTTGCTTGGGAGCAGATTCGAAAACTACGAAGGTATAAAAGCTATTTTTGACATTGTACATTGGATTTATTGGGAAATTAAAAGTAATAAACCATCAAAAGGGGGCTATCTCGTCATGCTAAACAATGAAGTCATTAGGGCACAGTTCATTTCAACAAGTTAACTTCGATCCAGCTCAAACAAATCACATGCAACTCAGCTTGAAAAGAATGCATGCGTAATTTTGGCTAATGTATGCATTTTTATGTTAATTTCAATAATCATGCATCTTCAATTTGTGTAGCTATTTGTGTGTGTTTTTTTTAGCCAGGTCAAAGGTCAGGTTCAATGTCCTGATGACTTCATCATTGAGTGTAACGTGATATATCCTCGGATGACTTAAAAACAATCTGACCATTGCAGGTATCTAGGAACACTTGGGGTTGCTGTAACATCAGAGCGACAAATGCGGAAAAGACAAAACAGCCTCTTGAAAGACAACCTGCACGGGTGTCTTCAACCGATGATCTTTCCGTCTAACAAGGCTAGTGGAGTCAACGGACTTGTCACAAAAGATGTTCCTTTTGTCTACGTTAAGGATTTGTCCTCCATGATCATCGACTACCTCGATAGACACCAATTGTAAGAGCTGCATCTATTTGAAAATAAATTAGAAATAAATAACTGACTAATTGAATAAATGAAAACCACATGCAACATTACACATAATTGTTTTATTTGTTGTTTTTTTTCAGTTTGTGTTCTTTTACAGTGAATCCAGATTAAGGTTTAGACACATACATGTAGTGTTTTCATAAAAATTAAAAAATTACATGTACTTTGAACTTTGTTTTCTAGGAAAGGTGCACTGACATGGCATGATGGAGTTATTCCAGAGGATGAAATTTGGATTAAAGTCGGTGGAGACAAAGGAGGGAACTCCTTCAAATTTGCATTCCAAATTGTGAACACTGACCATCCAAATTCTCTAAGAAACACAGTGGTGTTCGCATGTTTTGAAGCTCCAGACTCAACTACAAACTTACAGTGCCTCATCCCTGTCTTTGAGCAGATTTCATCACTCAAGTGTCAAACATGGAGGTATGAATGTTTAATGTAATTTGATGGCATCATGTATTATGTTTTGTAATTACAATGTGCAATAAAATAAAATAGTATTTACATGTTCGTAAGTTATCGACATCCGCATCGTCTTTAATTCAGTATCACTTTGGAAAATGATGTGAGCCTGTGTATTCCTCGTTGCCTCTAGCTACTGCACATACCTGTACACTGATAACTGGATAAGAACGGAAAGAGAAACGATAATTGTTTTTCTATTTTTCTGCATATGATTCAGGGACAAAAGAATACGATTATTCGTCTTTGGAGATTACGAACTACTCACCAAGGTCTATGGGATTTGCAGCTGCAATGGTAATATTTAAATTTCCCCCAATTTTATATCTTTCATCGTTTGCTAATAATATCCCACAAGGTAAATCTGACGACGCTTAGCATAGCGTAAGCAGCCATGTATCTGCATTGCTTATAACACAGAAGGTATTGGTGGGGTGTTATAATAATTTATGTTCACAGGATGTTTATTTTTGTTTCTTTAAAGCCTGTTACTGCTGCTTATTCTGCCACACATCAAGGAAAGAAATGCAACTTCCCTTGGAAGAACGACAAACAGCAATCCAGTACAGAACCCTTGATTCATTGACAGAGAATTATCAAGCATACTTGGAGGATGGTTCTCGAAAAGGGCGATCAAAAGACATCTCTCATAGCGTCATTGCGAAGGCAATGATACCAGTTGAGGTTGATCATGTAAGTGCATGTTAAAACAATAGCATGCTTCAGAATTTAAATTTGCATTTGTTCACAATGTGAAATGAAATTTTCAAAAAAACTCGTTATTTCCCATACAGGTTGTCCTTCCTAGTCTGCACATGTCCCTCGGCATTTATAAGAAATTGTATGACATGCTTGAGGGCAGCTGCCATAAGATTGACCTGAAATTATACAAGTGGTCAGTGGAGTTTGCCGATGAGGATGACACCAGTTGTACAAATTTTGAGCAACAAATTTCTGCAGAATTTGAAAAGCAACAAAAGGTTGAAAGGATCAAGTGCTCAAAACGAGAAGAGCTGGAACAGCTTGAAGAGGAAATGCCCCTGCATTTTTTGCAACAAAATCATCAAAATGCAGAGAAGGCCTTTGAAGGGATTGCACGCCAAGCATTCAGTCTACGTATTCAACTGGAAGAAATGGTAATATTAATTTGATTAAAAATGAAAACTTCCTATTTGAGCACCAATAACAAATACTTACTGTACTCATCACATTTCTTGTCTGATAGGAGCAAAATGTTGCCGATCTGTCATATGGCACAGGACCCATAGCCAGTGGTCTGGATGATACCCTAAAGAGACACAAAGTAGAAAGACAGGCATATCACGGCAAGTCATTTGTCGGGAATCACGTCCAGAAGTGTTGCAAGGTAGGCACATATAAATGTATTTTCTATAATTTAGTTTAAAATTTAAACCAAAGAGTTCTTAAGAATAAATATATTCTCTTTTTGTGGGCTTAATTGTTATTGTACAGATTGACGTCATCAAAGATCCGACATCTACACCCAAAAATGTAATGGAAGCCCTTACTTGTGACACTATCCCAGTAGCTAGATATAAGGATCTCATCAGGGAAGCTGCATCAGTTGGCGAAACCTTCCATGAAATCTTTACAAAGTTTGCTGACGTTCATTTTGCAATTAATCATGCCCGAGCTATCTCACAAGAAGACTTGAGTCGCATTGGTGCGTATTATTATAATATAGATTTTAAAAAAATTGTTCTTCCATTGTTTGACAATTAATACTCAGTTGAATACAACAAAAATTATTTGATTCTTTAATGTCAACTTGAGGTTTGCTTAGTATTTTTTTTAACTTTATTTTAGATTCATGTATTATCGATTTCATGGCGACATACAGAAGGTTGTTCCCAGATCAATCGATTACTCCCAAAATGCATCTGCTTGAAAACCACGCTGTGGAGCAGCTACAGAGATTCGGTGTTGGGTTCGGCCTCTTGAACGAACAAGGTGGTGAGCTTGTACACACAGAGTTTAACAGAACTGGTCGTGTTGTTCATGGCATGCGAGATGACCTTCAACGTCTTCTTACCATCATGCGGCGTCATCATCTAAGTACAACACCTGAAGTTCAAGCACAGGTCATCCATGCAGTCAAGAGAAACAAGGAGGAATAGATGTTGACATCATCAAGACAACAATTAGATACAATCATTAAACATAGGGTAAGATGCCATATTTGACCACCACTGTTTCCCCCTTTTTCACTTTTCATAACCAATAATAATTATAACGTACAATGAGTGAAAAAGTGATGGTCGGATACAGCATTTTTTCCTAAACACACAGGCCAACCAAATCGCTAGGCCTCGGACATAAAATAATAAATGAATATAAGAAAAATGGATAGACATACATACAACATACAACTTTTTACAAGAAGAAGTAGGCCTAAATAAGCCCTAACGTTTTTTACAATACAATTTGAGTTTGTCAGCCTGTCACAAGTGTCAGCAAAATTGTGTAGAATAACTACTTAAAATGTGCCTGAGTTGTGTGTGAGACCCAGCTGTTGAAATAAATCAGACATTGATTGTTCATTTAATATTGTCTTGTATATTACTACTAAGTATCAACATGGCGGACTCTCCCCAACACCCACACGTACATGTGCATACGTATACATATTTTCATGCACGCCGAAGTCGGCATTTAAATCACACAGCGTAGGCCTACTGTACTGGGTGTGTACGTGTACAGCCCCATTGCGTGTCCGTGAACACGCGGTGTGTCACAAAATCCTAAAATATTGACCAACTTTGACTCACGTTATATTGAAAATAAGAGCTGCCCTCTCCTTACGGTTTTCATAGTGTCCTGTTGAAATACCAAACTGTCCATTCAGCTGCGTGAAATGTATTACCAAACTTATTTTTGGCCCCCAAAACAAGGTTTGTCGATACTCTTGATACGACTCATGTTCTTGCTCGAAAAAAAAGCAAACGAAAACATAACACCAAATATACTTTATTTAACGTTTCACCTCATAATAAGAACTTAACATGCAGTTTGTGTCATGGACATTCACGTCACAAGAATTCTGATTTGCATTTTCCTTTCAACCAATCATTATACGAATGACCAAAAGGTCAATCAAATGAACGACATTTCTTCCGGGATATAATGACGCTTACGCGTGACAGCGCAAATTTGACTAGTTATTTTGAACCGCTTGAGGGCGCTACCTTAATTTCTCGCTGAGACGGCCGTGATGAATGACCTACAGTCATTTGAGTGCAGCATTGAGTTTTCTAATCATCACAACCTGTGCCGTCACATGAGTGACCTACAGTCGTTTGAGTACAGCAGTGTGTTTGCTAATCATCAAAACCTGTGCCGTCACAAGAATGACCTATAGTTGTTTGAGTGCAGCAGTAAGGTTTTCTAATCATCACAACCTGTGCCGTCACATAAGTGACATTCAGTGGTTGGAGTGTTGCAGTGAGTTTGCTAATCATCACAACCTTTGCCGTCACATGAATGACCTACAGTCGTTTGAGTACAGCAGTGTGTTTGCCAATCATCAAAACCTGTGCCGTCACATGAATGACCCATAGTCGTTTGAGTGCAGCAGTAAGGTTTTCTAATCATCACAACCTTTGCCGTCTCTTGAATGACCTACAGTCGTTTGAGTGCAGCAGTGAGTTTGCTAATCATCACAACCTGTGCCGTTACATGAATGACCTACAGTCACTTGAGTACAGCAGTGTGTTTGCCAATCATCAAATATACTTTATTTAACGTTTCACCTCATAATAAGAACTTAACATGCAGTTTGTGTCATGGACATTCACGTCACAAGAATTCTGATTTGCATTTTCCTTTCAACCAATCATTATACGAATGACCAAAAGGTCAATCAAATGAACGACATTTCTTCCGGGATATAATGACGCTTACGCGTGACAGCGCAAATTTGACTAGTTATTTTGAACCGCTTGAGGGCGCTACCTTAATTTCTCGCTGAGACGGCCGTGATGAATGACCTACAGTCATTTGAGTGCAGCATTGAGTTTTCTAATCATCACAACCTGTGCCGTCACATGAGTGACCTACAGTCGTTTGAGTACAGCAGTGTGTTTGCTAATCATCAAAACCTGTGCCGTCACAAATGACCTATAGTTGTTTGAGTGCAGCAGTAAGGTTTTCTAATCATCACAACCTGTGCCGTCACATAAGTGACATTCAGTGGTTGGAGTGTTGCAGTGAGTTTGCTAATCATCACAACCTTTGCCGTCACATGAATGACCTACAGTCGTTTGAGTACAGCAGTGTGTTTGCCAATCATCAAAACCTGTGCCGTCACATGAATGACCCATAGTCGTTTGAGTGCAGCAGTAAGGTTTTCTAATCATCACAACCTGTGCCGTCACATGAATGACCTACAGTCGTTTGAGTGCAGCAGTGAGTCTCCTAATCATCACTACCTGTGCGTCATAAGACTGACCTACAGTCGTTTGAGTGCAGCAGTGAGTCTACTAATAATTACAAACTGTACTGTCACATGAATGACCTTCAGTCGTGTGAGTGCAGCAGTGAGTTTGCTAATCCTCACAACCTTTGCCGTCACATGAATAACCTACAGTCGTTTGAGTGCAGCAGTGACTTTGCAAATCTTCACAACCTGTGCCGTCACGTGAATGACCTACAGTCGTTTGAGTGCAGCAGTGAGTCTCATTATCATCACATTCTGTGCCGCCACATGAATGACCTACAGTCGTTTCAGTGCAGCAGTGAGTTTTCTAATCATCACAACCTTTGCAGTCACATGAATTACCTACAGTCGTTTGAGTGCAGCAGTGACTTTGCTAATCTTCACAACCTGTGCCGTCACATGAATGACCTACAGTCGTTTGAGTGCAGCAGTGAGTTTGCTAATAATCACAACCTTTGTCGTCACATGAATGACCTACAGTCGTTTGAGTGCAGCAGTGAGTTTGCTAATCATCACAACCTTTGCCGTCACATGAATGACCTACAGTCGTTTGAGTACAGCAGTGTGTTTGCCAATCATCAAAACCTGTGCCGTCACATGAATGACCCATAGTCGTTTGAGTGCAGCAGTAAGGTTTTCTAATCATCACAACCTGTGCCGTCTCTTGAATGACCTACAGTCGTTTGAGTGCAGCAGTGAGTTTGCTAATCATCACAACCTGTGCCGTCACACATGAATGACCACAATCGTTTGAGTGCAGCAGTGAGTCTCCTAATCATCACTACCTGTGCGTCATAAGACTGACCTACAGTCGTTTGAGTGCAGCAGTGAGTCTACTAATAATTACAAACTGTACTGTCACATGAATGACCTTCAGTCGTTTGAGTGCAGCAGTGAGTTTGCTAATCATCACAACCTTTGCCGTCACATGAATGACCTACAGTCATTTGAGTACAGCAGTGTGTTTGCCAATCATCAAAACCTGTGCCGTCACATGAATGACCCATAGTCGTTTGAGTGCAGCAGTAAGGTTTTCTAATCATCACAACCTGTGCCGTCTCTTGAATGACCTACAGTCGTTTGAGTGCAGCAGTGAGTTTGCTAATCATCACAACCTGTGCCGTTACATGAATGACCTACAGTCATTTGAGTGCAGCATTGAGTTTTCTAATCATCACAACCTGTGCCGTCACATGAGTGACCTACAGTCGTTTGAGTACAGCAGTGTGTTTGCTAATCATCAAAACCTGTGCCGTCACAAGAATGACCTATAGTTGTTTGAGTGCAGCAGTAAGGTTTTCTAATCATCACAACCTGTGCCGTCACATAAGTGACATTCAGTGGTTGGAGTGTTGCAGTGAGTTTGCTAATCATCACAACCTTTGCCGTCACATGAATGACCTACAGTCGTTTGAGTACAGCAGTGTGTTTGCCAATCATCAAAACCTGTGCCGTCACATGAATGACCCATAGTCGTTTGAGTGCAGCAGTAAGGTTTTCTAATCATCACAACCTTTGCCGTCTCTTGAATGACCTACAGTCGTTTGAGTGCAGCAGTGAGTTTGCTAATCATCACAACCTGTGCTGTTACATGAATGACCTACAGTCATTTGAGTACAGCAGTGTGTTTGCCAATCATCAAAACCTGTGCCGTCACATGAATGACCCATAGTCGTTTGAGTGCAGCAGTAAGGTTTTCTAATCATCACAACCTTTGCCGTCACATGAATGACCTACAGTCGTTTGAGTACAGCAGTGTGTTTGCTAATCATCAAAACCTGTGCCGTCACAAGAATGACCTATAGTTGTTTGAGTGCAGCAGTAAGGTTTTCTAATCATCACAACCTGTGCCGTCACATAAGTGACATTCAGTGGTTGGAGTGTTGCAGTGAGTTTTCAAATCATCACAACGTGTGCCGTCATAACGACCTTAATAAGTGGTTGGAGTGTAGCAGTGCATTTACTAATTAGCAAAACATGTGCCCTCAGTATAAAATCACAGGAAGACCTTTTATGCTCTTCGAAACTTAAGACTCACAAAATGATAAGCAAATGATTATGTGATGTACAATATTCTAAATGTAAGCGTTGGTAAAAAAAATAAGAGAAGACCAAATGCATGGGAAATACTTCGTTTATATATTGGATTAAAATGCAAGAATTACCTGTTGTGAAAAAAGCTGACTTCACTCAGAGAGGCAGCTCAATATCCCTTCATGATGTAACATCAGTGGAAGGTTACAGTCTAACAGCTTCTTGTACAGAATGTCTGCAAAATATGAAACATGAAAAGCATTAACAGTTGTTAACAGATACATGTTTTGTTAACTGGCTATTTTCAATCAATATTTCCATCATGATGTAACTTTTATACGTAAGACTTGATGCACAGCATGGCAAAATATTGATATGGTTTTCAATTTGCATTTGCACCATGAATTATCTGCTTTCTCAAGGTTAAATAGACCCCTTGCATATGACATCACACTCTCAGACAGCGCCCTCACTTAGGCAAAAGGAGGTATTTCATTGCACGACAGCTTCTCTTGGTACGTAAAAACCTGCGCGTGGCTTCAGCATACCAGTAGCATTGTGCATTATATGCAAGGGGTCTATTAAATTCTGAAAAGAACATGTCCTATAAAATTATCTACTTTCAAAGGGTATAATAAGTGGGTAAGTGGATAGAGTGGTTAGTGAAGATTGGGAAATCCAACCCAACCAAGAATCACAATTCTACTCCATGACAGTACATAGAAATTGACAAGTTAGTAGTAAGCACAACCTTTGCCGTCACATGAATTACCTACAGTCGTTTGAGTACAGCAGTGAATTTACTAATCAAAACAACCTGTGCCGTCACATGAATGACCTACAGTCGTTTGAGTGCAGCAGTGAGTCTACTAATAATTACAAACTGTACTGTCACATGAATGACCTTCAGTCGTGTGAGTGCAGCAGTGAGTTTGCTAATCAACACAACCTGTGCCGTCACATGAATAACCTAGTCGTTTGAGTGCAGCGGTGAGTTTGCTAATCATCACAACCTGTGCCGTCACACATGAATGACCACAATCGTTTGAGTGCAGCAGTGAGTCTCCTAATCATCACTACCTGTGCGTCATAAGACTGACCTACAGTCGTTTGAGTGCAGCAGTGAGTCTACTAATAATTACAAACTGTACTGTCACATGAATGACCTTCAGTCGTGTGAGTGCAGCAGTGAGTTTGCTAATCCTCACAACCTTTGCCGTCACATGAATAACCTACAGTCGTTTGAGTGCAGCAGTGACTTTGCTAATCCTCACAACCTTTGCCGTCACATGAATTACCTACAGTCGTTTGAGTGCAGCAGTGAGTTTTCTAATCCTCACAACCTTTGCCGTCACATGAATGACCTACAGTCGTTTGAGTGCAGCAGTGAATTTACTAATCAACACAACCTGTGCCGTCACATGAATCACCTACAGTCGTTTGAGTGCAGCAGTGAGTCTACTAAAACTCACAACCTCTTCCATCACATGTATGACCTACAGTCATTTGATTGCAGCAGTGAGTCTCCTTATCATCACAACCTGTGCCGTCACGTGAATGACCTACAGTCGATTGAGTGCAGCAGTGAGTTTTCTAATCATCACAACCTGTGCCGTCACATGAATGACCTACAGTCGATTGAGTGCAGCAGTGAGTTTGCTAATCATCCCAACCTGTGCCGTTACATGAATGACCTACAGTCATTTGAGTGCAGAATTGAGTTTTCTAATCATCACAACCTGTGCCGTCACATGAGTGACATTCAGTGGTTGGAGTGTTGCAGTGAGTTTTCAAATCATCACAACGTGTGCCGTCATAATGACCTTAGTAAGTGGTTGGAGTGTAGCAGTGCATTTACTAATTAGTAAAACATGTGCCCTCAGTATAAAATCACAGGAAGACCTTTTATGCTCTTCGAAACTTAAGACTCACAAAATGATAAGCAAATGATTATGTGATGTACAATATTCTAAATGTAAGCGTTGGTAAAAAAAATAAGAGAAGACCAAATGCATGGAAAATACTTCGTTTATATATTGGATTAAAATGCAAGAATTACCTGTTGTGAAAAAAGCTGACTTCACTCAGAGAGGCAGCTCAATATCCCTTCATGATGTAATATCAGTGGAAGGTTACAGTCTAACAGCTTCTTGTACAGAATGTCTGCAAAATATGAAACATGAAAAGCATTAACAGTTGTTAACAGATACATGTTTTGTTAACTGGCTGTTTTCAATCAATATTTCCATCATGATGTAACTTTTATACGTAAGACTTGATGCACAGCATGGCAAAATATTGATATGGTTTTCAATTTGCATTTGCACCATGAATTATCTGCTTTCTCAAGGTTAAATAGACCCCTTGCATATGACATCACACTCTCAGACAGCGCCCTCACTTAGGCAAAAGGAGGTATTTCATTGCACGACAGCTTCTCTTGGTACGTAAAAACCTGCGCGTGGCTTCAGCATACCAGTAGCATTGTGCATTATATGCAAGGGGTCTATATAATTCTGAAAAGAACATGTCCTATAAAATGATCTACTTTCAAAGGGTATAGATTGGTTAGTGAAGATTGGGAAATCCAACCCAACCAAGAATCACAATTCTACTCCATGACAGTACATAGAAATTGACAAGTTAGTAGTAAGCACAACCTTTGCCGTCACATGAATTACCTACAGTCGTTTGAGTACAGCAGTGAATTTACTAATCAAAACAACCTGTGCCGTCACATGAATGACCTACAGTCGTTTGAGTGCAGCAGTGAGTCTCCTAATCATCACAACGAGTGCCGTCACATGAATGACCTACAGTTGTTTGAGTGCAGCAGTGAGTCTCATAATAATCACAACCTGTGCCGTCACATGAGAGACCTACAGTCGCTTCAGTGAATCAGTGAGTCTCCTAATCATCACAACCTGAGTGACCCTCAGTGCAAGGTTTTAGAAACACTACAACATTGGCTTGTGAACAATCATTACATTGGAAACATTTTCAACAACGCTTGAGCCTCAAGGACAACTAAAAGGCAGCACATCATCCACTAATTACTACTATAACAGTTGAACAAACATAAGTTCGGAGAAACAACGAGAAACAAAACAATACGACTTGTGACCAATTAAAGTTCAACAATCACTAGGTTGGCAACATGCTTGGCTCATGAAACATTTCGAGTTTAGCAAGCATTAGGTTTTCATGTTCTGATATAATTAAGAGACGCCACATCCTTGGATCATGATCAATCTTACAGTTCAACAATCACTACGGTGGCTTATGAAGAAGTAAGAGACAACGCAACCTTGGATCATAAACAATATTTAAAGTTCAACAATCACTAGGTTGGCTTGGTAGTGGCATGCTTATGAATAACTGAGAGACGTCACAACCTTAGCTCATGAATCAGTTGGTAGTTTAGCAATCACAAGGTATACAAGTTGATACAGACTTCATATCATTCTTCAAACTAATTAAGAGACAGCATAACTTTGGCTCATGAACAATTTGGGAGTTAAGCAATCACTATGTTTCCAAGTTTTAAGGGACAACACACTACGTTTCAATAATTTAAGATTGTTCATGATCCAAGGATGTGGCGTCTCCTAGCAAGCCTGGTTGGCTTGGTAGACATCATGCTTGAGATTAACTAAGAGACGTCACAACCTCGGCTCATGAACAATTTGGAGTGTAGCCATCACTAGAATTGCAAGTTTTCATGTTTCAAAATAATTAGGAGACGCCACATCCTTGGATCATGAACAATCTTAAAGTTCAACAATCACTAGGGTGGCTTGGTAGACATCATGCTTGAGATTAACTAAGAGACGAACAATTTGGAGTGTAACCATCACTAGAATTGCAAGTTTTTAGGGACTACACATTATGTTTCAAAATAATTAGGAGACGGCATGTCCTTGGATCATGACGACACAACCTTGGATCATGAACAATATTAAAGTTCAACAATCACTAGATTGGCTTGGTAGACATCATGCTTAATATTGGCTCATGAAACATTTGGAGCTTAGCAAGCACTAGGTTTCCAAGTTTTAACTGACTACACATCATGTTCCATATAATTAGGAGACGGCTCATCCTTGGATAATGAGGGCACATCCTTGGATCATGAACAATCTTAAAGTTCAGCAATCATGCTTATGATTATCTAAGAGACATCACAACCTTGGCTCCTGAACAATTTGGAGTGTAGCCATCACTAGAATTGCTAGTTTTTGGGACTACACATAATGTTTCAAAATAATTAGGAGACGGCACGTCCTTGGATCATGAACAACCTTAAAGTCCAACAATCACTATAATTGCAAGTTATTAGGGACTACAAATCATGCTTCGTATCTAAACATCTTGTAGTTTCAACATTCACTAGGTTTGCAAGTTTATAGGGACTGGAAATCATGCTTAAGAACAATTAAAAGACGGCACAACCTTGGATTATGAAAAGTTTTAGAGTTCAACAACAACTAGGTTGTCTTGTTATTAACTTGTGAGTTCAACATTCACCAGGCTTGCTTCCAAATAATAAAGATATGGCACAATCTTAGATCATGATCAACTTGAAAGTTCATCAATCACTAGATATGCAAGCTTTTGGAGACTACACCTTTTGTTTCACTTGATCGTGAAAAAAATAAGAACAAATCTGTAGGGTGGCAGGTTTTGATGGATCCTTAAAAACAATGGCTCAGTAACAATATCTCCAATGTTTAATAAACTTAGTACAACCTCTCAGACCTTTGGGTTGTTATCATTTGTCCATCATGAAGTGGTTGTTAACTTTATTGCTATTTCATACCTTTTTCAAGTTCACCGAAACTGTGATTCCTCTCCAAACTTCACTATGATGTGCCCTCATGTTCCGTTGTCGTCGGCTCTGTTGATGTGCTGTTTGGTTTGAGTTACCACTTCCACTTTGAGTCACAGCTTCGTCTCCTTAGCAGTTTATGAGTTGAAACAAATTCTATTGTGAACTTCTCTTCAATCTGTGGACAAGCAAAGTAAGACACACTTTAATAAGGATTTTATCAAATTTCATCATGCTTGTGCAAGGTTTTAGAAACACTACAACATTGGCTTGTGAACAATCATTACATTGGAAACATTTTCAACAACGCTTGAGCCTCAAGGACAACTAAAAGGCAGCACATCATCCACTAATTACTACTATAACAGTTGAACAAACATAAGTTCGGAGAAACAACGAGAAACAAAACAATACGACTTGTGACCAATTAAAGTTCAACAATCACTAGGTTGGCAACATGCTTGGCTCATGAAACATTTCGAGTTTAGCAAGCATTAGGTTTTCATGTTCTGATATAATTAAGAGACGCCACATCCTTGGATCATGATCAATCTTACAGTTCAACAATCACTACGGTGGCTTATGAAGAAGTAAGAGACAACGCAACCTTGGATCATAAACAATATTTAAAGTTCAACAATCACTAGGTTGGCTTGGTAGTGGCATGCTTATGAATAACTGAGAGACGTCACAACCTTAGCTCATGAATCAGTTGGTAGTTTAGCAATCACAAGGTATACAAGTTGATACAGGCTTCATATCATTCTTCAAACTAATTAAGAGACAGCATAACTTTGGCTCATGAACAATTTGGGAGTTAAGCAATCACTATGTTTCCAAGTTTTAAGGGACAACACACTACGTTTCAATAATTTAAGATTGTTCATGATCCAAGGATGTGGTGTCTCCTAGCAAGCCTGGTTGGCTTGGTAGACATCATGCTTGAGATTAACTAAGAGACGTCACAACCTCGGCTCATGAACAATTTGGAGTGTAGCCATCACTAGAATTGCAAGTTTTCATGTTTCAAAATAATTAGGAGACGCCACATCCTTGGATCATGAACAATCTTAAAGTTCAACAATCACTAGGGTGGCTTGGTAGACATCATGCTTGAGATTAACTAAGAGACGAACAATTTGGAGTGTAACCATCACTAGAATTGCAAGTTTTTAGGGACTACACATTATGTTTCAAAATAATTAGGAGACGGCATGTCCTTGGATCATGACGACACAACCTTGGATCATGAACAATATTAAAGTTCAACAATCACTAGATTGGCTTGGTAGACATCATGCTTAATATTGGCTCATGAAACATTTGGAGCTTAGCAAGCACTAGGTTTCCAAGTTTTAACTGACTACACATCATGTTCCATATAATTAGGAGACGGCTCATCCTTGGATAATGAGGGCACATCCTTGGATCATGAACAATCTTAAAGTTCAGCAATCATGCTTATGATTATCTAAGAGACATCACAACCTTGGCTCCTGAACAATTTGGAGTGTAGCCATCACTAGAATTGCTAGTTTTTGGGACTACACATAATGTTTCAAAATAATTAGGAGACGGCACGTCCTTGGATCATGAACAACCTTAAAGTCCAACAATCACTATAATTGCAAGTTATTAGGGACTACAAATCATGCTTCGTATCTAAACATCTTGTAGTTTCAACATTCACTAGGTTTGCAAGTTTATAGGGACTGGAAATCATGCTTAAGAACAATTAAAAGACGGCACAACCTTGGATTATGAAAAGTTTTAGAGTTCAACAACAACTAGGTTGTCTTGTTATTAACTTGTGAGTTCAACATTCACCAGGCTTGCTTCCAAATAATAAAGATATGGCACAATCTTAGATCATGATCAACTTGAAAGTTCATCAATCACTAGATATGCAAGCTTTTGGAGACTACACCTTTTGTTTCACTTGATCGTGAAAAAAATAAGAACAAATCTGTAGGGTGGCAGGTTTTGATGGATCCTTAAAAACAATGGCTCAGTAACAATATCTCCAATGTTTAATAAACTTAGTACAACCTCTCAGACCTTTGGGTTGTTATCATTTGTCCATCATGAAGTGGTTGTTAACTTTATTGCTATTTCATACCTTTTTCAAGTTCACCGAAACTGTGATTCCTCTCCAAACTTCACTATGATGTGCCCTCATGTTCCGTTGTCGTCGGCTCTGTTGATGTGCTGTTTGGTTTGAGTTACCACTTCCACTTTGAGTCACAGCTTCGTCTCCTTAGCAGTTTATGAGTTGAAACAAATTCTATTGTGAACTTCTCTTCAATCTGTGGACAAGCAAAGTAAGACACACTTTAATAAGGATTTTATCAAATTTCATCATGCTTGTGCAAGGTTTTAGAAACACTACAACATTGGCTTGTGAACAATCATTACATTGGAAACATTTTCAACAACGCTTGAGCCTCAAGGACAACTAAAAGGCAGCACATCATCCACTAATTACTACTATAACAGTTGAACAAACATAAGTTCGGAGAAACAACGAGAAACAAAACAATACGACTTGTGACCAATTAAAGTTCAACAATCACTAGGTTGGCAACATGCTTGGCTCATGAAACATTTCGAGTTTAGCAAGCATTAGGTTTTCATGTTCTGATATAATTAAGAGACGCCACATCCTTGGATCATGATCAATCTTACAGTTCAACAATCACTACGGTGGCTTATGAAGAAGTAAGAGACAACGCAACCTTGGATCATAAACAATATTTAAAGTTCAACAATCACTAGGTTGGCTTGGTAGTGGCATGCTTATGAATAACTGAGAGACGTCACAACCTTAGCTCATGAATCAGTTGGTAGTTTAGCAATCACAAGGTATACAAGTTGATACAGACTTCATATCATTCTTCAAACTAATTAAGAGACAGCATAACTTTGGCTCATGAACAATTTGGGAGTTAAGCAATCACTATGTTTCCAAGTTTTAAGGGACAACACACTACGTTTCAATAATTTAAGATTGTTCATGATCCAAGGATGTGGCGTCTCCTAGCAAGCCTGGTTGGCTTGGTAGACATCATGCTTGAGATTAACTAAGAGACGTCACAACCTCGGCTCATGAACAATTTGGAGTGTAGCCATCACTAGAATTGCAAGTTTTCATGTTTCAAAATAATTAGGAGACGCCACATCCTTGGATCATGAACAATCTTAAAGTTCAACAATCACTAGGGTGGCTTGGTAGACATCATGCTTGAGATTAACTAAGAGACGAACAATTTGGAGTGTAACCATCACTAGAATTGCAAGTTTTTATGGACTACACATTATGTTTCAAAATAATTAGGAGACGGCATGTCCTTGGATCATGACGACACAACCTTGGATCATGAACAATATTAAAGTTCAACAATCACTAGATTGGCTTGGTAGACATCATGCTTAATATTGGCTCATGAAACATTTGGAGCTTAGCAAGCACTAGGTTTCCAAGTTTTAACTGACTACACATCATGTTCCATATAATTAGGAGACGGCTCATCCTTGGATAATGAGGGCACATCCTTGGATCATGAACAATCTTAAAGTTCAGCAATCATGCTTATGATTATCTAAGAGACATCACAACCTTGGCTCCTGAACAATTTGGAGTGTAGCCATCACTAGAATTGCTAGTTTTTGGGACTACACATAATGTTTCAAAATAATTAGGAGACGGCACGTCCTTGGATCATGAACAACCTTAAAGTCCAACAATCACTATAATTGCAAGTTATTAGGGACTACAAATCATGCTTCGTATCTAAACATCTTGTAGTTTCAACATTCACTAGGTTTGCAAGTTTATAGGGACTGGAAATCATGCTTAAGAACAATTAAAAGACGGCACAACCTTGGATTATGAAAAGTTTTAGAGTTCAACAACAACTAGGTTGTCTTGTTATTAACTTGTGAGTTCAACATTCACCAGGCTTGCTTCCAAATAATAAAGATATGGCACAATCTTAGATCATGATCAACTTGAAAGTTCATCAATCACTAGATATGCAAGCTTTTGGAGACTACACCTTTTGTTTCACTTGATCGTGAAAAAAATAAGAACAAATCTGTAGGGTGGCAGGTTTTGATGGATCCTTAAAAACAATGGCTCAGTAACAATATCTCCAATGTTTAATAAACTTAGTACAACCTCTCAGACCTTTGGGTTGTTATCATTTGTCCATCATGAAGTGGTTGTTAACTTTATTGCTATTTCATACCTTTTTCAAGTTCACCGAAACTGTGATTCCTCTCCAAACTTCACTATGATGTGCCCTCATGTTCCGTTGTCGTCGGCTCTGTTGATGTGCTGTTTGGTTTGAGTTACCACTTCCACTTTGAGTCACAGCTTCGTCTCCTTAGCAGTTTATGAGTTGAAACAAATTCTATTGTGAACTTCTCTTCAATCTGTGGACAAGCAAAGTAAGACACACTTTAATAAGGATTTTATCAAATTTCATCATGCTTGTGCAAGGTTTTAGAAACACTACAACATTGGCTTGTGAACAATCATTACATTGGAAACATTTTCAACAACGCTTGAGCCTCAAGGACAACTAAAAGGCAGCACATCATCCACTAATTACTACTATAACAGTTGAACAAACATAAGTTCGGAGAAACAACGAGAAACAAAACAATACGACTTGTGACCAATTAAAGTTCAACAATCACTAGGTTGGCAACATGCTTGGCTCATGAAACATTTCGAGTTTAGCAAGCATTAGGTTTTCATGTTCTGATATAATTAAGAGACGCCACATCCTTGGATCATGATCAATCTTACAGTTCAACAATCACTACGGTGGCTTATGAAGAAGTAAGAGACAACGCAACCTTGGATCATAAACAATATTTAAAGTTCAACAATCACTAGGTTGGCTTGGTAGTGGCATGCTTATGAATAACTGAGAGACGTCACAACCTTAGCTCATGAATCAGTTGGTAGTTTAGCAATCACAAGGTATACAAGTTGATACAGGCTTCATATCATTCTTCAAACTAATTAAGAGACAGCATAACTTTGGCTCATGAACAATTTGGGAGTTAAGCAATCACTATGTTTCCAAGTTTTAAGGGACAACACACTACGTTTCAATAATTTAAGATTGTTCATGATCCAAGGATGTGGTGTCTCCTAGCAAGCCTGGTTGGCTTGGTAGACATCATGCTTGAGATTAACTAAGAGACGTCACAACCTCGGCTCATGAACAATTTGGAGTGTAGCCATCACTAGAATTGCAAGTTTTCATGTTTCAAAATAATTAGGAGACGCCACATCCTTGGATCATGAACAATCTTAAAGTTCAACAATCACTAGGGTGGCTTGGTAGACATCATGCTTGAGATTAACTAAGAGACGAACAATTTGGAGTGTAACCATCACTAGAATTGCAAGTTTTTAGGGACTACACATTATGTTTCAAAATAATTAGGAGACGGCATGTCCTTGGATCATGACGACACAACCTTGGATCATGAACAATATTAAAGTTCAACAATCACTAGATTGGCTTGGTAGACATCATGCTTAATATTGGCTCATGAAACATTTGGAGCTTAGCAAGCACTAGGTTTCCAAGTTTTAACTGACTACACATCATGTTCCATATAATTAGGAGACGGCTCATCCTTGGATAATGAGGGCACATCCTTGGATCATGAACAATCTTAAAGTTCAGCAATCATGCTTATGATTATCTAAGAGACATCACAACCTTGGCTCCTGAACAATTTGGAGTGTAGCCATCACTAGAATTGCTAGTTTTTGGGACTACACATAATGTTTCAAAATAATTAGGAGACGGCACGTCCTTGGATCATGAACAACCTTAAAGTCCAACAATCACTATAATTGCAAGTTATTAGGGACTACAAATCATGCTTCGTATCTAAACATCTTGTAGTTTCAACATTCACTAGGTTTGCAAGTTTATAGGGACTGGAAATCATGCTTAAGAACAATTAAAAGACGGCACAACCTTGGATTATGAAAAGTTTTAGAGTTCAACAACAACTAGGTTGTCTTGTTATTAACTTGTGAGTTCAACATTCACCAGGCTTGCTTCCAAATAATAAAGATATGGCACAATCTTAGATCATGATCAACTTGAAAGTTCATCAATCACTAGATATGCAAGCTTTTGGAGACTACACCTTTTGTTTCACTTGATCGTGAAAAAAATAAGAACAAATCTGTAGGGTGGCAGGTTTTGATGGATCCTTAAAAACAATGGCTCAGTAACAATATCTCCAATGTTTAATAAACTTAGTACAACCTCTCAGACCTTTGGGTTGTTATCATTTGTCCATCATGAAGTGGTTGTTAACTTTATTGCTATTTCATACCTTTTTCAAGTTCACCGAAACTGTGATTCCTCTCCAAACTTCACTATGATGTGCCCTCATGTTCCGTTGTCGTCGGCTCTGTTGATGTGCTGTTTGGTTTGAGTTACCACTTCCACTTTGAGTCACAGCTTCGTCTCCTTAGCAGTTTATGAGTTGAAACAAATTCTATTGTGAACTTCTCTTCAATCTGTGGACAAGCAAAGTAAGACACACTTTAATAAGGATTTTATCAAATTTCATCATGCTTGTGCAAGGTTTTAGAAACACTACAACATTGGCTTGTGAACAATCATTACATTGGAAACATTTTCAACAACGCTTGAGCCTCAAGGACAACTAAAAGGCAGCACATCATCCACTAATTACTACTATAACAGTTGAACAAACATAAGTTCGGAGAAACAACGAGAAACAAAACAATACGACTTGTGACCAATTAAAGTTCAACAATCACTAGGTTGGCAACATGCTTGGCTCATGAAACATTTCGAGTTTAGCAAGCATTAGGTTTTCATGTTCTGATATAATTAAGAGACGCCACATCCTTGGATCATGATCAATCTTACAGTTCAACAATCACTACGGTGGCTTATGAAGAAGTAAGAGACAACGCAACCTTGGATCATAAACAATATTTAAAGTTCAACAATCACTAGGTTGGCTTGGTAGTGGCATGCTTATGAATAACTGAGAGACGTCACAACCTTAGCTCATGAATCAGTTGGTAGTTTAGCAATCACAAGGTATACAAGTTGATACAGACTTCATATCATTCTTCAAACTAATTAAGAGACAGCATAACTTTGGCTCATGAACAATTTGGGAGTTAAGCAATCACTATGTTTCCAAGTTTTAAGGGACAACACACTACGTTTCAATAATTTAAGATTGTTCATGATCCAAGGATGTGGCGTCTCCTAGCAAGCCTGGTTGGCTTGGTAGACATCATGCTTGAGATTAACTAAGAGACGTCACAACCTCGGCTCATGAACAATTTGGAGTGTAGCCATCACTAGAATTGCAAGTTTTCATGTTTCAAAATAATTAGGAGACGCCACATCCTTGGATCATGAACAATCTTAAAGTTCAACAATCACTAGGGTGGCTTGGTAGACATCATGCTTGAGATTAACTAAGAGACGAACAATTTGGAGTGTAACCATCACTAGAATTGCAAGTTTTTAGGGACTACACATTATGTTTCAAAATAATTAGGAGACGGCATGTCCTTGGATCATGACGACACAACCTTGGATCATGAACAATATTAAAGTTCAACAATCACTAGATTGGCTTGGTAGACATCATGCTTAATATTGGCTCATGAAACATTTGGAGCTTAGCAAGCACTAGGTTTCCAAGTTTTAACTGACTACACATCATGTTCCATATAATTAGGAGACGGCTCATCCTTGGATAATGAGGGCACATCCTTGGATCATGAACAATCTTAAAGTTCAGCAATCATGCTTATGATTATCTAAGAGACATCACAACCTTGGCTCCTGAACAATTTGGAGTGTAGCCATCACTAGAATTGCTAGTTTTTGGGACTACACATAATGTTTCAAAATAATTAGGAGACGGCACGTCCTTGGATCATGAACAACCTTAAAGTCCAACAATCACTATAATTGCAAGTTATTAGGGACTACAAATCATGCTTCGTATCTAAACATCTTGTAGTTTCAACATTCACTAGGTTTGCAAGTTTATAGGGACTGGAAATCATGCTTAAGAACAATTAAAAGACGGCACAACCTTGGATTATGAAAAGTTTTAGAGTTCAACAACAACTAGGTTGTCTTGTTATTAACTTGTGAGTTCAACATTCACCAGGCTTGCTTCCAAATAATAAAGATATGGCACAATCTTAGATCATGATCAACTTGAAAGTTCATCAATCACTAGATATGCAAGCTTTTGGAGACTACACCTTTTGTTTCACTTGATCGTGAAAAAAATAAGAACAAATCTGTAGGGTGGCAGGTTTTGATGGATCCTTAAAAACAATGGCTCAGTAACAATATCTCCAATGTTTAATAAACTTAGTACAACCTCTCAGACCTTTGGGTTGTTATCATTTGTCCATCATGAAGTGGTTGTTAACTTTATTGCTATTTCATACCTTTTTCAAGTTCACCGAAACTGTGATTCCTCTCCAAACTTCACTCTGATGTGCCCTCATGTTCCGTTGTCGTCGGCTCTGTTGATGTCACCATCGTCTATGGTAGTAGCAGCAAAACCTTTCCACGTGAAAACCATCAAGACAATCTAAAACAAAATCAAGTCAATCAGGGCATTTTGAATTTAAACAATTCTGACAATAGGATTCTGTAAAATGTTTGATTTGTAATATTTGAAGCAATGGTAAACTTCAAGGAGAGTATGACTTGTTTCTTTGTAGATGTAGCTTTCATGGTTAAGACAGTAGTTCAGGAGAAATTATTATCTCAAGTTATGAGCTCTTTTTAGGGGACCGGAAGTTAAGGTCAAAAATAAACCTGGTCTTCATTCTGATACTGAATCAAAAGGAGCTTTTAAACCAAAAATACAGGTCAACATGGGGTCATGGTAACCCTTGTCTATCATTTAATGCTGAAAGGGTTTATAACTGAAAAGAAACTGAAAATCGGATGTGTAGTTCTTGAGATATGGTCCCACTTCCGGTTGACCCAAAAGTAAAGGTCAACATGGAGTTATGGTTACCCAAGGCTAATCTCCAATGCCCAAAGAGTCTATAACTGAAAAAAGTTTGAAAATCGGTTTTGTACCCAGTCTGCAAGCCGCTATCGGTCCGTCGTTACGCCGCCGGCGGGCCGACAGTGGCTGCCACCGGCGGACCTCCGGCACAAACGTCCGCCCACTCGCTAGCGCTCCTCCGTCAGCAGCCGACAGAGGACCAATGATGGACCATCAGCGGACCTCTGCCGACAGAAGTCCGCCGGTGGCACCCACTCGTCGGCCCGCCGTTGGCATCGTGATTGCAACATTCACTAAGTTTGTAAGGTTTTTATGGACTAGACATTAAGCTCATGTAACTAAGGTACAACCTTGGCTCTTGAAAAATTTGAGAGTTCAATCTTTACTAGGTTTGCAATTTTGTTGAGACTTCCCATCTTGCTTTGGAATATTTAAGAGACGGCAAAACATTAGTTCTTTTTTAATTAAACAGTTCTGGTTGTGAAGCCAAGGACTCTCTGAAAAGGGCACTTATTCACAACACTAGCCAAGAACCCCATGGAAAACAAGGAGGCCCTTTTAAGTTTTAGAAAATACATTTTGGAAAAAAATACAGAGAGGGTGGGGGGGCAAACCAATGTATTGGGTGGGGTCCAGTCCAGGGGCCGGCCTTACGGGCCCCTGGTAGGGTCAAGGGCGAAGCCCCGGTGGGGGTCCAGGGGGCAAAGCCCCCTTGAGCTCTGAGCTTTTGGTGTTTTTGGGTGAAAAATTTAGCCTCTTTATGCATAAAATTAGAAAAATATACATACTTTTTAAGCACTTCTGATCTATATAAATCTTTTAAATTTTAATTAATATTTTTCAGTGATGCTCCTCCCTCTTGTAAGAACTTATTGCCACTAATCTAGGTTAGGCTGATAATGCTCGCATGGACTCCCCAGAATATTGTGTACAGGGTACATTGTCAGCAAAGGTTTTTGTTTAAAATAATAATACTGCGGACGTTGTTGATAAGAACATTATGAGCGGTGCTACCTACTTTTCATCACTGAGCAGCAAATTCCATGAATAAGTGGGCGGCAAACCCATATCCTACAACAAACCTTTGTTTTGCGAAAGTGGTGTCGCATAATAATAATTTATACCAGATCACTGTTAAAAATGAAATTATAAGTTTAACCAGGGCATACCGGTAAATGTGGTGTGTAATTTGGAAAGGGTAGGATTGCAGACCTTTTTAACCCCTGAACATAGCCTACTAGTATGAAAAATGTGGAAAAAAGCAACGCGGGATGATGTTCATTTTGGATTCATTAAAAAAAACGCGGGTAAAAAAAACATTACTATCCGGCGTTTCTCAAATTCAAGTGTAGTACTATACAGGCAATCCATAAGGGGGAAAAACCATTGAAGGCCGGAAGGACGTGAGATATATTTTATCCTGGACAAATTAGCCTGTTGGTTTCAAATGCTTAATATGTTATTGTTGCAAATTTAAACAATTACAAGTGAGTTATCATAAAAGTATGGTGTTCAATATCTGTCACCTCGCACCTCGCGTTATCGAATCTCCCGTATAAAAGAGTAAATTGGCAGGGGAAAAAAATTACGAATGGCAAAGGAAGAAAAGAAAATACTGCCACGGGAAATATAAACCTAAAGCTACACACACATTTGCGACTTTTCTCCCTCGGCTATTTTTTCCTTCCTAATTCCTCCCCTCCCCCAATTTGTTTTTATTTATTTCTTTCCCCATTCCTCCCCCTTTTTTCTTTCTTTCCTTCCCCCTTCCTCTCCCGTTTTTTTTTAGGGGACCCTCTTAGGGGGGAAGCCACCTCCCACCCCCTGGGTGGGCCGTTGCCGGTGTTGGCCTATAAATTATTCTTCTACAAATCTTTATGTGATTGTAGAACATGTCAAGCAGTATTATATGCCGTTACTAAAGTCAAGTGGATGAGTTTTTAAAACGTTTTTAGCTGAAGCACCAACCAAAAGTGGTGAATACAACGTTGTCGTTTTTATTGAATAACAATGAGGCATAGTAAAACTAATATAACATACTTTTATGGGGTAACTAGGTGATATTAATTCCCCTCGGTATTTGAAGTTAAAGATGCATTGCCAGTATTTGGACAAAACTTGATGGTCAAAAATTGATTTAAATGTAAAATTTGTATGTTCCGGGGTAGGAAGTCGTGTGTGAAATCAGGCTCAAAGATTATGCATCGAATTGCGGCTATAAGGCTGTAACTGCGGCTGGTGCATGCTAAAGGCTTCTAGTGGGAATAACGCACGGAGACACGTTGCGGCGCAGCCGGCATTCCGGACCCAGTCGCTATAAAGTCAGCCTATTTTTACACCTGATCGCTACAAGTCTCGTGTGTGCTGGTTATGGCCCGGCCATGCAGTACACTCGACAAGCGGTGACTCGCACTGCAGGACTGGTGAAATGTGCATCATGGGCCATTACTAATCTATTGTCCGGGGATGGCAATTCGCCTACGTTAATTGCCGGTTTTTGTTAGGCCTATGAATCAGATTATTTTGAGAAATGTAAAGGTGTGTACAATATTACAAATGGGGTTGTCAGTGAACACTAATTTGGTTTCAATAGTGTTCTTTCGTTTCGCCGGTTCGTTGTACGTGTTAAACCGTAACACGAGTACCATCCAATAGGAAGACACTGAACGAAACAAGGCCCACCCTATAACCATTTCATCCAATCGTGTGTTCACATTGACTAGATCATTGTAATTTCTGCCTATTAATAAACAAATTTAAAAATTCCATACGCAAAGTTAATGAAATGCGGCTATTAAAGTGAGCCATGCAATTGCAAACATGCACAGTGAAGACTCTTCGAGCACAAAAGAATTCTTTCCCGGGAAATTCAAAGGTTTTATTAGAGTAGCTTACATTCTGCTTTACAGGACGTAGCTAGAGTATTCAGTTCACATGCACACTTGATAATTATCACCGTAGTTTGCTGTTCGAGTCCACCATGTATCCAGATGTAACTCTTTTTTGATTTGAGGTTGAACAAGGAAAAATTGACTAGAGCGGGATTTGAACCAACGATCTCATTTTTTTATGAACCAGCGATGAACAGGCACTGCAGTGGAATTCGCAGATAAAATAAACCCCTATGTCAACCATGATAATTATATTTACATGTAAATGTTAACAGTTCCTAAATTTCACATAAGAAAAAATGAAATTTAGAAAATTCCTTTTAGCCTGTACATGTGAAATACGAATCGGGGCTTTGTAACTGCTAATGAGAAGAACATCAGTGCTTTTTATCATTGTACATGAGACAGTTCGTACGGATTAGGGCTTTGTTATTATTAACAAAGTGAACCTTCAGTTCTTTTTATCACTGTACATGAGACAGTTCATACGGATTAGGGCTTTGTTATTATTAACAAAGTGAACCATTGTATGTGAGACGGTTTGAACGGATTAGGGCTTTGTCAATATTAATGACGTGAACCGTTAGTGCCTGTTGACCTTCTTAACTTGATATAAAAGAGAGGGTTGGCTTTCGAAAACCCAGCACTAACACTGCTTGGTTATAACTGCCAATTTTGGTGAAATAATAAAAATGGCACAAGAAAGAGCAGGAGTTGGGAGTGAACGGAGACGAGAGACGACTGATATTTTCAGGCCATCGAGCCCACGGAAATAACTGTGGTAGGGTGGTGGCCCAACTATTGCAACACGCGGAACCCGAAGGCCCTATCTATCAGCAGTTACGTGCGACGGAACGCATGTCAGAATTATAAAAACATTTTCCTAAACTGAAAAGGGGTCATTTCTAATGATGTTTTATAACATCAAAATTTTTCCAGTGCTCTTTACCAAGAAAGTGTTTATGGTCATTAATTTTCGGAGTAATTACCAAAGGTATAACCATGCGCATTATTATGCCTATTTTACTGATGCACAACCCTCCCAGTTCTTTGCATATACATATAATTTTAGTGACTGCTCATGTGCCATTATTTAAGTCCGGCTGTACACGGTCATGTAACACACAGGGTCCAGCACCCACATCCAACGAAGTTTGGATTGAATGCCTTATTTGAATTACCCGCGATTTCACCAGATTCCTTTCATTGTCTTTCATTGTCTTTCATTGTCAATGGCCCGGATCTGTACAGAGCGTGAATGCACACACACATGTACCGGTACTTATCCAGAAAGCTGATATGTATTGGAATGAATAATGCATTCTTACTCATTCATAACGAATAGTTGACGTACGAGACGGTTCTGTACTCCTTCGTGATTGGATGACCGTGTGGTGGGCGGGCTGTAATGTACTCCATGGATTCTGATTGGATAGGATGCTTTGTACCGTATACTACGTGTGATAAACCGTCTGAAACGAAAGAACGCTACTAGCTCGATATAAAGTGGGGAGAAAAATGACTACCTTTTCAAAAGTGGGGGGGGGGGGCCAACTTAGAAAGGTAATGATTTGTTACATTACATCATAAACTTCAACTTGTTTCGAGAGATGTGGCAAAATTGGTTGGGAAATGAATTGTACAGTACAATATCAACTTGGAATGGTTTTGAAAGACGACACAACATTAATTTGGGAATGGTTTGTACAGTACATCATGAACTTGAAATGGTTCAGAGAGATGTTTCATTAAACAAAATGGAAAAAGATTCAACAGTACGACATCAACTTGGGTTGGTTTCAACAGATGGCAAAGGATCAACAGTACAACATCAACTTGGGTTGGTTTCAACAGATGGCAAAGGATTCAACAGTACAACATCAACTTGGGTTGGTTTCAACATGTGGCAAAACAATGGTTTTTGAATTATTTGTACAGTACTACCGTACTCAACTTGGAATGGTTGTGACAGATGACACATAATGTACATTGTAGATTTAGGAAAGATCTGTGAAGTACAACATAATTTTGAAATGGTTTCAAGAGATGGCACAACATCCCAGCAAACAATACATTATTGGGCCAATGCTGGCATGTACCGGCGTTCATCTGGCAGTATCGGCACGGTACCGTTAAGTATGACGGTAATGAACCAGAACTGGGCCAGTGCTGGCCTTCTTCCGGTCAAGCGTCATGTCGTTGCCAGTAAAGTGCCTGCACTGGGCCAATGTCGGTTTTATAGCGGCAAACTATTTTAGTAAGGACGGAGGTTTGCCTGTACTGGGCCAATACTGGTTTTGTTGCGGCACACCATTTCGGCAAAGTGGTAGAAAACCTATACTGGGCCAATACTGGTTTTGTAGCGGCACACCATGTTGGCAAAATGGTAGAAAACCTATACTGGGCCAATACTGGTTTTGTAGCGGCACACCATGTTGGCAAAATGGTAGAAAACCTATACTGGGCCAATACTGGTTTTGTAGCAGCACGCCATTTCGGCAAAATGGTAGAAAACCTATACTGGGCCAAAACTGGTTTTGTAGTGGCACACCATTTTGGCAAAATGGTAGAAAACCTACACTGGGCCAATACTGTTTTTGTAGTGGTGCACCTTTTTGTCAAAATGGTA
This sequence comes from Leptasterias polaris, assembly GCA_037783415.1. Lineage (NCBI taxonomy): Eukaryota > Metazoa > Echinodermata > Asteroidea > Forcipulatida > Asteriidae > Leptasterias > Leptasterias polaris. The sequence goes on from JAZGTN010000046.1 coordinate 100,534, forward strand.
GAAAACCTTTAATGGGTCAATACTGCCTTTGTATCGGAACGCCATTTTGGCAATATGTTAGAAAACCTTTAATGGGCCAATACTGGTTTTGTAGCGGTACATCCATTTTGCCAATGATAGAAAAACTGTACTGGGTCAATACTGGTTTTGTAGCGGCACATCATTTCGGCAAAATGGTAGAAAACCTATACTGGGCCAATACTGGTTTTGTAGCGGCACACCATTTTGGCAATATGATAGAAAAACTGTACTGGGTCAATACTGGTTTTGTAGTGGCACACCATGTTGGCAAAAAGATAGAAAAACTGTACCGGGCCAATACTGGTTGTGTAGCGCCACACCAGTTGGCAATATGATAGAAAAACAGTACTGGGTCAATATTGGTTTTGTAGTGGCACATCTTTTTGGCAAAATGGTAGAAAACATACACTGGGCCAATACTGGTTTTGTAGCGGCACACCATTTCGGCAAAATGGTAGAAAACCTATACTGGGCCAAAACTGGTTTTGTAGCGGCACATCATTTTGGAAAAATGGTAGAAAACATACACTGGGCCAATACTGGTTTTGTAGCGGAACGCCATTTTGGCAATATGATAGAAAAACTGTACTGGGTCAATACTGGCATGACGTGTCCAGCCCTCTAAAACCCGACCCGACCAAACCTTGTATCTGGTCAGGTCGGGACGCATACTTTTGGAGGGTTTTAAAAGGGAAAAATCAGCTGGGAGTTGGGGGATTAAGATTGTTATCACCACTAATCCGATAAGTGTTTCACAAAGGTGTGAAAGCCATCCTGCCTGAAGGAATCCATGAGGATTTATTTCAATTGAACACTAGAATATTGAGTGATTAGATTATTTAAAATAATTAGAATTGTAAAACGTTATTTGGTTTTCTTTTTTGAATGGTAAAAATCCATCAAGGAATGACAGAGAACGGTTAAATGTTTGTGTAGATTTTCTTTCCGACGGCTGTGCCGTGCGTGCGCACTAATATTGTGTATAGATAAGGTCGTGCTGCCGGGTTACAATAGGACTGTCCTAGCCTTGTTAAACCTTACGTTTAGGCAAAATTTTGTTATTTCAACTTATATTATGAACAAAAAAACATCGGGAAAGAATCCTAAGAGTGAAAAATAAATCGTTTTTAAACCGCTGCACTGGCCCTCGAACGTCAGAAGGCGCATTTTATATCCATAGTCGGATATGTGCACTGTTTTTCTAGTCCGTGATAAGTCAAGAATGCTTCCGCTGGCCACGTTTACAGTAGCGTGGGTCTTGATGTTTCGCGTCATTTCCCTTTGATTTGAGCTCCGTTGTGTTTCATTTTAGACTTTGCTTCAACAAACCTATCATGCATTGCTAACTTTTAAGAGAAAATCAGGGCTCGAAATTAACACTGGACCGCAGGCCCGAGGCCAGTGATTTTAGTGTCGGTCCAGTAAATTTTATACCCAACAAGTCCGGCGGTCTTGTGTTTTTTAACATAATAAAAGTATTATTAACATGAAATGTATTATCTTTCATTAAATAAATGTATTTAAATCTCAGTTTGAAAAGTTTTTTTTTACTTGTTTTTAATTATTTCCGAGCGCGGAACACATCCAACCCGGTCGACCGTTCTTCGTGCTGCAACTTGCAAGTTCCCCATCCAGTTTGCTCATGCCCACGACCACTGCACTGGGATCCTCAAACCATAGGCTTTAGGCACCCGGGGGGACGAGCGAACGGCACCCTCCATTCCGTGCGTGCGTGATTGTACTGGTGCCCGGCGGAACACCACAGTACAGCGCTTCGTTAGTTTACCACTGACCATGTGCATGTCATGATATGTTGGGTGCAACACATTGCATGTAGTCACTTTAAAGTCTGATACCTTACCAACGAATTAATGACGTATAGGTTGTATTCTTTCAACACCACACATCCCTGTGTTGCATGGATTAAAAGCAACGTCTTGTTTCCACACGTCTTGCATTGACAACGTTGTTGTTCTGTCAAAACGATCGTCAAAACTGATTTCATTTTTTCTATGGAAGCAAACGTCGTGTAAAAAGAAGGTATGTGGAAATTTCTCGAAGGGGTTTTAAAGCCCAAACTGCCTGTTAAGCGATCTGCAAGAGAAAAACTTGCACAGGCGCAGATAAGTATGAAAAAACAAGTTAACTTTTGGTGTGTTTTTGTTCCGTTTTGGATTTTTTCTTCTCATATGACTTCGGTCTGGGTTCGGTCTTGTAAAAAATGTTCCGGTCCAGTAAAAATTCTGAGCAACAAGCCCTGCGGTCTTGTGGATTTTTCCCCCAAATTCGAGCCCTGAAAATGACGGGAAAATTCGATGTTGGCAGCCGCGTACAAGCTATAGATGAACTGGGGAGGTGGTGTGACAGAAAAGTAGCGGAGAAAAGATGTGATGGTGTTGTAGCTGTGAAATTTCCCGGCTATCACAGTGACAGTCACAGACCATGTATACCTAGTTTTCACTAAGAGACAATCTAGTTAAGCAATTAATTTGCACAATTAATTTGCAAGCAAACTGCACAACAAAGTTTTCTGGAATGAAAACATGAAAGTTTGGCTACAGGGGCTGAATTGTCTCTTAGTGACAGCAGTGACAACATACTACATGTGATGTGTAAAAGTTTACTGTTTATAAAGTTGATACAAACAAAAATCTCCCTATGAGAAATATTTACCTCTGAATTTCTGACAGCTTAGAGAAAAATGTATCTGAAAATGCAACAGCTGATAAATGCTTGGAATGAATTCACAGTTAAAAAAATATATGATTTGTACCTTTAAATTATTTAAAGTTTGTTAACACCAATTGATATTTATTTTCCTTGTCTTATTTGTTGCCAAGAAGTATCAATCTATAAAGAGAAATAAAATAGTGTCAATATATTTTTAAGTGGCGTAACTATCACCTACCTCCACACTCAAAGATCATGAAGTTTATTACACCAATGTGCATTTTAAAATCATTTAAGTATTATGTTTGTGTACATGTATTTGTATGTGTGCTGTTAGAAATAAAACATTGTAAAGAAAATATAAATTGGTATCTGTTTCTACTTTTTTTTCACATTGAATTGTTTTCATTGTCCAAAGTACCCTATTCAGTCGCACACTCTTATTATATTTAATTGGAGCATGCAATTGTGTACATGCATAAAACACGCCATAAAATGTTATCCAAATTATTGAATACATGTATAATCTTAGTGGAGTAACATTCAAAGACCACATAACACAATTTTCTGAAAGATGACTGTATTCTGGGTAAACAATTTCTCGGATCAAAAAAGCTAAATTCTATAGTAAATGGGGTATTCTCTCAGCACTGTGCCACGACTGAAGTCTTACTTAACTTGTGACATAATTTTGTAAGATTATTTATTATAATACTATTTATTGTTGTATATACTTTATGGTGTGAACCTAAAAATAAATAAATAAGAATCCCCCGGGATTAAAAAAAAAAAAAAAAAAAAAAAAGCTTTCAGACTCAAAATTTATTTTCCCTCTTTGTTTTGGTTTTACTCTTATCAGCAATCTATTTGCAATATTTTTTTTTAATTCCAAAAAGAAAACGGCAATTAATAGCTTCCTTACTGGCTACAAAGTCTTTGTAAAAAAAGAAAAATTACACATGTACATTCATGTACATATGTATCATGACTGAATGAAATCGAGAATTAAATTATAATAAGCTTAATTGACCCATTAATGACAGATTTATCAAACTTGTACTTATAATCTTAGAAGGAAAAGGTTAAATTTAATTTAAATACATGTACTGTACAACTTTGTCATGCATATTGCCAATGGCAACTTCATGTAGCTTTTACAAAGTAGTTCCAGCAATCATCCAGTCAGTTTCCAGTCCAGAGCAGGTTGTTTGTTTAAGGGATTAGAGGGATTATCACAGTTGGATGCCAGGACAGTGTGTTTACTTAAGGATCCTCCAAAAGTATGTGTGAAACCAGCAAGATTTTTTAAAGGGCTGGACATGTCATGCAAACAAAACCAGCGTTCTATTAGCATTACTGAATTATGTCTTAATAATGCAGCAATATAATGATGATCATAAGGCTCTTCACTGCTTTGTGAACATGATTTGTTTTGTTTTAGTACACAGTATGCAAATTGAATTATGTAAACCTTTACATCATCACAGTGGTCTGACATTATTTATGTCAGATTTCAACATTGTTATCTGGTAAAACGTTTTCTGCTAGATCAAATAAATCTTATGCCAAAAAGGTGAAAAGATTTCTCTCGTTTAAAATGCAGATGAAGTATAAATTAAGGCTTACCTGGTTTGTTCAAGTTATATATATTTTTAAAACAATGTTTGTTTATTTTTACTTGTAGAGAAAACATATTGGTATTTAGATGATATCAAGTATGCATTTTCAATTATATCAGAGAAACTTATACATGTGTGTTTAAGGATTGTTTATAAGATGACCTTACCATTACATCCAAGGAGTTCAACACCCATTGATGGACGATCGCCTTGATAACCAGTTGGTACGATGCGGATGTAGCGTGCTCTGATTCCCTCATTGAACATGTTGGTTACTCTGTTGAGACTGTCTCCATTTCCAGAGAAACTCTGTAAAAGAAAAATTAATTTAATGCTCATTGAGCTACAATTGTTGGAATCCACAATGGTCGTATGAAGTTCCGCTGTCAAATGCTGCTCCACGTATTTTGGAGGAATCATGTTATGTGAAATAAAACTTTCGACTCCCAATGACAACTACAACTAACCTTCTCAAAGCTAAAATAGTTGAAAAACACAAGAGCTGTAGGAATTATATGATGCTCTTTTCTTGCGAAGAAATCATGTTATGTAAGATTAGTGTACAAAAGCTGTCATAGCTATTATTTTTCAGTTTGTTTGTTTTAACTATAATAATCTTGACTTCCTAGGTGTAATAAAAGCAATATGGAAAAATAAACAAAATACAGTATTGATTATGCTTATTGATTGGGATGAAATGGTTCCCATGTCATGTCAGTGACTCATTGAAGAAACAATATCAGCTCCTTAGTCATTGCTTCTCGTGTTGTTGATATTTCAATTCATTTTATCTAAATTATGATTTTCTGCCATTTATGATAATGTATGATGTCATACCTGTGCATTGTCCTTTAATATCCCTCCTATGTATCTCCAGTCTCGTTCATTGTCACTGTATGACACCAGAAATCCGGTCACCCAGTATTTGTTTTTGTAGTTGCCCTGTGTTGCAACACCTTGAATCAGAGCTGGATGTTGTAAGTCCACCTGGTACCATGCAGTTTCTTTGTCACTCTCTGAGGGACACCAGCCACCCCTCACACCTAGCCACCCTTTGGTGTTCACTGAGCCAGACCTTCATCAGTAGAGGATGTTGTGATTCGGTCATCAGGAATGCTACCATCTTCCATTCCAAGACTGTGGCCACAAACTCCATCAGCTGAACAGATATTAAATTCTGCATGGGAATGGAAAAACACCCGTCTTTGTGGTAATTCTTGTAACAAAAATGGTGCCACATTTTTTTTTCAGGAGCCAACTTTGTGTGCCTGGAAGAATATAGAAGGGCCTAGAGCCAGAAGAAATGTACCGAAGATTTCTTTAAATGAAATACATGTTTTACCAAACCAGTAGCACATATTTCCAAAATAAAGGAACAACTTCTAAAACCAACACAGTGATTGCCACTCTGCCAGAGGAAATACAGAAACAAAGAAATGGCACAAACAGTATAGGAAACGCCCACACCATAAAACAATATAATAATAATAATAATAATATCAAGCATTTATAAATAATAATAATAATAATAATGGCTTCTTATATAGCGCTCATATCCGTCACTCAGTGATGCTCAAGGCGCTTCAACAGTCAATATTTTCCTGCAAGGTATATATGTGGAGCTATTTTTTGAATTTTGAGGTCTATTTCTTTACATAGCACCATGTAATGGTTTACAAGGTGCTGTGGCACAATATGCAGCCGATCAAACCAGGAACACCGGGGCAAACCCCTTCTCTTTTCGATAAGTGCACTGGGTTCTTTACGTGCATTACACAACACACGGGACCAACGGCTTTACGTCCCATCCGAAGGACGAAGCAATAATGGTTAAGTGTCTTGCTTAATAAGGACACAAGTGTCACGACCGGGACTCGACTCTGCTGAACAGAAACACCAGAGCTTGAGTCCGGTGCTCTTATCCGCTCGGCCACGACACTAACCATCTATCGCCATCTATCTTGGTAGCCTATTCCGAGGCGCATATTATTACCCCTGGTCACTGGGCCATTTATTTCAATCCTTAAACCATCTCAGCTCCCTGGGGAGTATACAGCCTGCTGCAATATGCGCTACTAGGCTAAATCAATCACAAGAACCATTTCTGCCCTCACAGAAGTACCCATTTTACCCCTGGGTGGAGAGAAGCAATTATAGTTAAGTGTCTTGCTCAAGACACAAGTGTCACGACCGGGACTCGAACCCACACTCTGCTGAACAGAAACACCAGAACTTGAGTTCGGTATTTTTATCCACTCGGCCACGACAAAACCAGCAGTTTCTTACCTTTTTGCAATTTTCTAAGCAGGCCCTCCTGTCTTCAGTATGGAAAAGGTAACAATTAACTTCAAAAAGTACTGTAAAAAGAACCATTCTTCTTTATACAGTTATTCGATATAAAACCACCAGAAATCTAGTGTTAGTTTTGAACAAGCGAGCATTTTGATGACATGATATTTTATTAGTGTCGGAAATATAAACAATTTAACTGATGTAATTATTACATCAGGAATCATAGAATAATATGCAAATAGTTTTTGTTACATGTATAAAAGATGATTAATTTTGGTACTGCATAGTGCTTATACCAATCAGTGGGAGAGAAAAAACAAACCAAAACCAGCAGTTTCTTACCTTTTTGCATTTTTCTAAGCAGGCCCTCTATGTCTTCAGTCACTAGTAAGGTAGTTGATTAGTTCAGGGAAGTGAGGGGTGGTTAACACAGTGTCATAGCTACCCGTCTGCTTTATGTAATGGAATACAGTTGCTTTAAACTATGATAGGGAGGAGAGAATGCAACAGCTATTTACTGAGCAGACCCTTTGTGCAGTCTTTGGTCACTAGGTTGGTTTACCTCAGGGAAGTGAGGAATTGTCAGCCCATTACAGCTTCACCAATAACCCCCTTCACTAGGTAGTTGATAAGTTCAGGGAAGTGAGGGTGCATAATTGGAATATAAAATCTGAGAAACATTTCATGCAGAAACGTTTCTCCAGATTGAAATTCTTATGAATCCTTTTCTCTTAAACTACATTCCTTAGGAAGAAATAGTTTCTCAAAATATTATCCATTAGCAACAGCTGCAGTGCATTTTTCAAAGAAAGTGTTTATGGCCAAACTTTTTTGGAGTAATTACCAATGGTATACCCTCCCTTTGATATAAAATAGAGAGGAGAAAATAACAGCTATTTACTGAGCACTAGGCTCAACCGCCTTTGGTTGTTTTACCTCAGGAAAGTGATTGAGTCCACACAGTGTCACCAATAGCCCCCTTTACTTTCTTAGCGCTCAAACAGCACCCACAGTAATGATTAATTAATCAATTCTGCTGACAGATAGGGGCGCAAACGGAAATCTTACCTCACAAGTAAAAAAAACTAGACAGGAAAAAGGGATAGAATTAAATACCCTAGGGTGACAAAGCTAGTTTGACTGGACTTACTGTTTCCGCAGCTGACGGTAGTTTCTTCTGTTATTGGATGCTTGCTATTTCACTCAACAACTGCAAGGTGGTGGTTGACAATTAATAGGGCCTACAAATATGTAATGCATGTTGTAAACTATAATTATGTTCCCACAACTGGTGATTGATGAGACAACTGACAGCCTTTGGTTATAACCACGAAGGAAAGATAACTTGTTTATATAAAAAAAGGCAACATTTCCCCCAACAACAAGCAACTTATAACAACAGTTATGACTTAAAAGAGATAACCATTTCTTTATACATTGAAGTTGTGTCTCAATACTTAAACCTAGCGCGCACGACTTCTTATAAAGAAAATAACCACATCATCATGACAATGGGACAAAAGACGCATTCACTTGCTCAAACTGAAAAAGCACATTCCTTATGAGCCACTCCCTTCATTAGTGCAGATGGGATTAATAGCAGCCTTATTTGAATACAAGTATTTCCAAAAAAGCCTTTCATTCTTCAAGAAAATACTTGTGAATAAAAGTGAACAGGAAGCTTCCACGTCAAATGAAGGTAACAGAATTATCTTTCACACAAGGTAGAGGGTACACTTCAAATTCGTGTTTCACTCAAATGAACCAAACAAACGATACCGCTATTTCAAATACTGTAGAGAAAAATGCTTACAGCTGTAACATTCAAAATCTGTGAAAATCTTACAGTTCTTTTTGTTTAAAATCAAGTGGTGCCGAGTAAATATACAAACATTTTGTTTGTTCAGCACTATTCCTTACTCCAAACCCTTAAACAAACGCCATTTCAAAGTACTAATCCAAACTCCAAACATGTTAGAATACTGAAACAGACATTTTTAAAGAACAGTTTGCATAATGTAATTTTAATACTTTCAGCATATTAACAATTCCACTATTAACAAAGGGTTGAGAATTGATTTATAGATATTAATTATGCTAATTATTTTGTAATTATTTTATGTCTCACTCATGTAACTTGTCATAACTAAAGACACCAATAAAAACACTCCCACAAATAATGTCCGCATATTGTTATATTAACAAACCTTCGGATTGCAAAACTTAATAGGAAATTTTAATAAAAACTTTTATTAACAACTGCAATAATACTGAAGAAAAGTAAGGAATATCAAACAAATAACGCTGAAATGACATTAAATAAAACAAAGCGAGTTCATCATAGGGAGATGCACATTAATGTGAACACCCAAAACTATGTGCTGTTGCCATATGACACATGATACGAAGTGCATCTCACATGGCACAAGCAAGATTTATCATGATGTCAGGTGAATTGGGTCAATACAAAACCATTCCACTCTCATGTACTAATAAAACACATGCACCCTGTGTCTGAAGAAATAAAATTAAACCCCAAAACCATTTCATAAGTAACTCTCAAAACACTGCCACAAATATTAAACAGTTTCCAGTGGCAACACTTTGACAGAGGCAATAGGATGCCAAACACAGAAAATAAACAGTTTAAGTTACGGAATGCTATACATTGAAATAAAGTACAGTACAAACTTAATTACATTACAAGTACTGTAGTGCATAGTCCAATGTCAAATCAAAATCGGAAGTTATTTTGCATAGACTGTTGGTAACCCTGGTGCACATATATGTGTTCCTTTGGCCAAATTTCACACAGCTGTTATTTAGAAAATGCTGCTCAGCATATTTCTTTGCTAAGCTAACATTACCAGGGAAACAGCCACAGTAATAAATCAAAGGGCATATTGGCTGGTATCCTGTATCTGCTAAGCTAACATTACCAGGGAAACAGCCACAAACAGTATAAATCAAAGGGCATATTGGCTGGTATCCTGTATCTGCTAAGCACAGCCACAAACAGTATAAATCAAAGGGCATTTTGGCTGGTATCCTGTATCTGCTAAGCTAATATTACCAGGGAAACAGCCACAAACAGTATAAATCAAAGGGCATATTGGCTGGTAGCCTGTATCTGCTAAGCTAACATTACCAGGGAAACAGCCACAAACAGTATAAATCAAAGGGCAGTTTGGCTGGTATCCTGTATCTGCTAAGCTAACATTACTAGGGAAACAGCCACAAACAGTGGGTGCGTTCGATTAGCTTCCCCGGGTCGACCCAGGTCTGACCCCAGTGCGTTCGAATAGCTCTGACGTCATTGCTGTGGCTCACCCGGGTGAGACCCAAGTGCCCTGCTTGTGGAGCGGGTTACTTGGGGCTGACCCTAGTTCATGACGTCACGGCGAAATACTTTCTCAATTGCCACCATTTTGTTTGTAATTCAGCGGGACATTTTAGGAAGTTTGACACAAATTTTCGCCTTTAAAGCAGCGTTATGGTGAGCAGTAAGTATTTGTTTATTTGAAACCGGGTACTTTTGTATCACTGTGGGCTTGTAAAATTGTTTAACGTTGCAGCTTTACCTTGGTAATAATTTGTTTACGATGTTTTCGTGAATCCACAGAAAGTATCGGATGTACGGCGCAAAATGGAAGTAGTTCCGGTCGGCTGTCCCAAAATGCATCGGTGTGAATGCTGGGGGAAGTTGGCGTTCGATTAGCTCATGGTGAGGGGCTCACCCTGATGAGCATACCGGGGTCGACCCGGGGAAGCTAATCGAACGCACCCAGTATAAATTAAAGGGCATATTGGCTGGTAGCCTGTATCTGCTAAGCTAACATTACCAGGGAAACAGCCACAGACAGTATAAATCAAAGGGCATTTTGGCTGGTATCCTGTATCTGCTAAGCTAACATTACCAGGGCCAAACAGCCACAAACAGTATAAATCAAAGGGCATATTGGCTGGTAGCCTGTATCTGCTAAGCTAACATTACCAGGGAAACAGCCACAGACAGTATAAATCAAAGGGCATATTGGCTGGTATCCTGTATCTGCTAAGCTAACATTACCAGGGAAACAGCCACAGACAGTATAAATCAAAGGGCATTTTGGCTGGTATCCTGTATCTGCTAAGCTAACATTACTAGGGAAACAGCCACAAACAGTATAAATTAAAGGGTTGGCTGGTAGCCTGTATCTGCTAAGCTAACATTACCAGGGAAACAGCCACAAACAGTATAAATCAAAGGGCATATTGGCTGGTATCCTGTATCTGCTAAGCTAACATTACCAGGGAAACAGCCACAAACAGTATAAATCAAATGGCATTTTGGCTGGCATCCTGTATATCTGCTAAGCTAACATTACTAGGGAAACAGCCACAAACCATGGAGGTAGGAATAGCTACCTCCATGCACAAACAGTATCAAATGGCATTTTGGCTGGTATCCTGTATCTGCTAAGCTAACATTACTAGGGAAACAGCCACAAACAGTATAAATCAAAGGGCATATTGGCTGGTATCCTGTATCTGCTAAGCTAACATTACCAGGGAAACAGCCACAAACAGTATAAATCAAAGGGCATTTTGGCTGGTATCCTGTATCTGCTAAGCTAACATTACTAGGGAAACAGCCACAAACAGTATAAATCAAAGGGCATATTGGCTGGTAGCCTGTATCTGCTAAGCTAACATTACCAGGGCCCAGCCACAAACAGTATAAATCAAAGGGCATATTGGCTGGTCCTGTATCTGCTAAGCTAATTAACATTACCCGCCAGGGCCAAACAGCCACAAACAGTGTAAATCAAAGGGCATTTTGGCTGGTATCCTGTATCTGCTAAGCTAACATTACCAGGGAAACAGCCACAAACAGTATAAATCAAATGGCATTTTGGCTGGTATCCTGTATCTGCTAAGCTAACATTACTAGGGAAACAGCCACAAACAGTGTAAATCAAAGGGCATTTTGGCTGGTATCCTGTATCTGCTAAGCTAACATTACCAGGGAAACAGCCACAAACAGTGTAAATCAAAGGGCATTTTGGCTGGTATCCTGTATCTGCTACTAACATTACCAGGGAAACAGCCACAAACAGTATAAATCAAAGGGCATTTTGGCTGGTATCCTGTATCTGCTAAGCTAACATTACCAGGGAAACAGCCACAAACAGTATAAATCAAATGGCATTTTGGCTGGTATCCTGTATCTGCTAAGCTAACATTACCAGGGAAACAGCCACAAACCATGGAGGTAGGAATAGCTACCTCCATGCACAAACAGTATCAAATGGCATTTTGGCTGGTATCCTGTATCTGCTAAGCTAACATTACTAGGGAAACAGCCACAAACAGTATAAATCAAAGGGCATATTGGCTGGTATCCTGTATCTGCTAAGCTAACATTACCAGGGAAACAGCCACAAACAGTATAAATCAAAGGGTATTTTGGCTGGTATCCTGTATCTGCTAAGCTAACATTACCAGGGAAACAGCCACAAACAGTATAAATCAAATGGCATTTTGGCTGGTATCCTGTATCTGCTAAGCTAACATTACCAGGGAAACAGCCACAAACAGTATAAATCAAAGGGCATTTTGGCTGGTATCCTGTAACAGCCACAAACAGTGTAAATCAAAGGGCATTTTGGCTGGTATCCTGTATCTGCTAAGCTAACATTACCAGGGCCAAACAGCCACAAACAGTGTAAATCAAAGGGCATTTTGGCTGGTATCCTGTATCTGCTAAGCTAACATTACCAGGGAAACAGCCACAAACAGTATAAATCAAATAGCATTTTGGCTGGTATCCTGTATCTGCTAAGCTAACATTACCAGGGCCAAACAGCCACAAACAGTGTAAATCAAAGGGCATTTTGGCTGGTATCCTGTATCTGCTAAGCTAACATTACCAGGGAAACAGCCACAAACAGTGTAAATCAAAGGGCATTTTGGCTGGTATCCTGTATCTGCTAAGCTAACATTACCAGGGAAACAGCCACAAACAGTATAAATCAAATGGCATTTTGGCTGGTATCCTGTATCTGCTAAGCTAACATTACTAGGGAAACAGCCACAAACAGTATAAATCAAAGGGCATTTTGGCTGGTATCCTGTATCTGCTATTAAAGGAAAACATGTTGGCGCAGTTTTGTACATATTGACCTAGGCCTCTGTTTTCTTGAGCCAATACAGTTTTTTTAAACAAACACATTTTCTAAGCACAGATAAACTTTGTTTAGCAAAGAACAGGTTACCAGGCAATATCAGATCTGGCTAACCGAAGCAATACCCTTGTGCGGACATTGCAAATGTTTGCCAAATATTCCCAAACACTTTTTGATGGAACAAGTTGTGCATTGCCAACGCTGGCAAATGTCAGCAACAGATAGCAAAGTTATTCTGGGGTGTTCTCGGGTTCTTCAAAAATGGCACAACAGTTTTAAGATGGCAAAAAGGTATTCATTACAGGAAGAAGCTGAAAATACACATCCTTTTCGTCTGGCAACTTAAACCTGTTATTTCCATGTAATTTCTTTTCCAAACAGTGGAGTTAATTCGATCATGCACAAACCAGTAGTGCAGCTGACTGCCCCAGGCAAATTAACTGCTCATCCATTAAGTTTAATGACCCAAGCAATTCAATGTAAACACACTTACTCTGTGAATTTATTTTACACTTTCCGAGTTTTTGTGGCCAAACCCGGAAATTCTTTCATTGAGCTTTCCCGTAATGAAGTAAATAATAAAATTTTGCGGCCACAAACAATTATTAAACAGTAGTTTGAGTGAAGTTTCTTTTTGCATAGGAATAACTTTAGAAACTATGACAGTTATAGAAAATGGCATAAATGTGGGATGTCATTATGACATTGTTATGTCAGCTTTGCATTAACATAATTGGCTCCACTTAGTGGGAACATTTGTTTATAAATGCGTGCAATGTTTGCACAAGCAGAACACAGCCCTGGTCTCAATATTGAAGCAAGTCAATCATTCATGCAGCCAAACTTCACCATGATATGGCCATTTTGTTTTGCTTCATTCAATGGCACTTCACATTAATGATGTCAGTTTTGCTCAAATTATACCCAAACGCCACAGAAACATTCCACACACCATCAACACATCAGCACGTTAATCCGCATTGGTTCGTACAGTACACACACACACAAAATAAAACATAAAGCTGGGATACAATTTAGGCAGGTGTACGTTAGTATTTTTTGACAGGTTGTCTGAGATCTGGCTAATGAGCTTCTAATTAGTTCTATTTTCAGCATTAGTGCTAAGTGCTATAGTCTAAGTGCTATAGTCTTGTACCTTGTTAAGAAGTGGCTATTAGAGTGTTTCATCATCATAGTGAACAAACGGAACCAGATCAAGATAGCCAGGAGAAAGGGCCATAACTTCTGCTAACATACCTTTCTATTGTTTACAAACACTGACCCCCATTTTGAACTGACAGCTCAGTAACTGGGTTGGCACAAATCTACCATTTTTAACAAGTCATTTAAACTCTTTTCTTTATAAAGAATGTACTTTTTGTTTGTGAGTAGTACATTTCATTTATCAATGGTAAAAAGTTAGATCTTGTTGTATTTTCTCCTTTTTTGCAGTGAAGGCAGCCCATGCTTTGCCAACAGCTTGCGAATGTTACTTTGCAAAATATAGGTCTATTGGCCGTTTGCACCAACATCAAAATATAGGTCTATTGGCCGTTTGCACCAACATCAAAATATAGGTGTATTGACCGTTTGCTACTGTCTGCCACGCTCGCCATTTTTGAAGTCAAATTACCTATGAAAAATGTGGTAAGCGTGTAAACACTGTGTCTACTAAACAAGCACAATACTCTGTATAACAAACAGACAGGAACATTGGTCCTAAAATGGTGCAACCAAGCTTATTGTGTCATGTGAATTGGGTCCTGGATGATTAACAGCAGAGAGGTGTTGAAATCAGCTATACTTGGCATTGATCATCACGTCAGTACAATAGCTACATAGTGCACTGGATCCAATAACTTCCTTAGTGATTTATCTGTCAAAGAAAATGAACAAAAACAAATGGGATGAGAGTAACTGATAACAAAAACGTCTGAAACTAGGATCCAAAGTTTATAGTTAGGCAGTTACATGTATGTGCATTTAGAGCAAAGAATTGTAGGTTTTGACGTACAAGCATGAAATTTGGTGGAGTTGTAGACCATGTCTCATGGAATATTTTAAAATTGGGAGCCACCTGAAAAAAGTCATATGGCGGCCATGGCGGCCATTTAAAAAAATGGCCGCCAAAAGTAATATTTGATGTTGAAAATTTCATCTACGATTAAGATACAAGTATATCAGAACAACCCAGATGTAACCCAATAATAATAAAAAGGGGCATGGATAAATTTGCAAATGTGAGAAGTTACATTTTTGTGGGGAAATTTGATTTATTTGTTGAAAAATGACATTTTCCCCAGAATTTGCGGGAAGTATGTGTATATTGCATGAAAATTTGAAGTAAATGCTTTAATTTGAAGTAAATGCTTTAATTTGTCTTTAAAATTGGCAGAACACATTCACTACTCATTATAACTTTAACCCAGACGCCAAACACTTACTGATCTTGTCACCTCTAACCGCCTCTACATTTATATAGAAAATATTTGTGTTAATGTGTAAGAGTAAGGAGGTCATGTTTGTTACATGTATTATGTTCAGTTGATACATATATATTAAGTTGTTACATTTATATGTAGTTGTATTATTCTGGTCCAGGTGCAACATTTTACCACTGTCTGCTGTTCTCTACTATTCTTGTGCAATTTTTCAGTCTGTTGCCTGTTACCTTGCTTGCTAAAATACTATGCTTCTGGAAGCCTAGCTGTTTTTTGATGTGACCAGATTATCTAGTAACACAAACGATGTCTCGCAGCCTTCAGCTTGTGAGTCCACAACAACCTGCTCATTTCAAAGAGACACAGGTAAAGACTGACCGGAACAAGTGCATACTTTGCCAAGCGATAACACTGAATCTTTGAAATGTCCGGCCTATTCAACTCATCCTAACGTTGTTGCTGGTGGGTATTCTACACTCTTATCGAACATTCTGCGTTTCAATGAGCTAAATGAACTGCCTATTCCATTAAACCTAAATCGACTGGATGAAGGAAATGGTATAGAACAAACCCTGCTGAAGCAAAATGCCAAGTGGCACAAATCTTGTCATATGAAATTCAATAGCACAAAATTAAAGCGAGTAGAAAAGAGAAAGTCTGACCTAAATGACAGCGACGTTGGCTCCACCTCGTCCAAGAAGTGCACACGCCAAAGTGCCCCTAATAAAGCAGCCTCAACTGACGTCCGTTTTTTTTGCGAGTTGTCTACATCCGAACCTCTCCGTGAAGCATCAACGTTTCGCCTGGACTCTCGCGTTCGTAAATCCGCATTAGACTTGCAAGATGGGCACCTACTATCCAAACTAAGTGCTGGAGACATGGTAGCACAGGATGCGAAGTATCATCTACGTTGTTTGGTTAAACTCTACAACAGATCTACAGCACTGCAAGACAAGCACAAGGTAAATCAAACAGAAAAAGTTTTCCATGGAATTGCTCTAGCAGAGCTGCTGACATACATCGATGAGAGAAAAATGGATGAAGATGTTGCACCCGTCTTCAAACTTGCAGACATTGCCAAACTTTATTCCACTCGACTAGAACAACTAGGAATAGAGCAACATGTCCGTCCACACAGTACCGAACTTAAAAATCGCATACTTGCCCACTTTCCAGATCTAACGGCACATAAAGAAGGGCGTGACGTACTCCTAGCCTTTGACAAAGATCTTGGGCTTGCTTTGCGGAAGGCCTGCAATGACAACTATGACGAAGAAGCAATTTGTCTAGCAAGGGCGGCCAACATTGTAAGGAGAGACATGCTCAAAATGCAAGTTACTTTCTCGTGCTCATTTGACGAGGACTGTCAGGTGAAGTCTGTTCCTCAATCCCTGTTGACAATGGTGAAAATGATCATCAATGGTTCTAACATTAAAGGTATTATACAGGATTGGCAGAGCTGACAAAATAATCACAGACGGTGTTCATGTTTTGTGTAATCAACCACATACATGAAATAACAAACCTGTGAAAATTTGAGCTCAATTGGTCATTGAGGTCACGAGAAAATAGTGAAAAGAGACCTTATGTGTTTTCTGTTTTTCAAACATCGAGTTTATTATCGCGCGCGATAAAAACTATTGTTTTACTCATTTCTCAGAAACGATAGCATTTTAGGCAGAAATATTTTAAGGAACCCTTTCTACCATTACTTACTTTAAATCATGTAAGTTATGTGTGAATCTGTGAACATTTGTGTTTTTCGATCTTACCAATAGTGTACAGGGCCTTTAAGTCCCAGACAAATGATAGCTTGACTCAGGCAGCCCTCAGTATTGCCCAACTGCTGCAGTGTAACAGCTGCTCTCGTCAGCGGGCTGAAAGCAGTAGGGTCCGTCACACCAAAACCAGAGAAACCCCATTGCCCATGTATGTGGGACTTACAATCCACGCAAAGACACGTAATTGCGGGAGCTAGTGGAGACACTGTTTGACCTCGGACTCTCCATCTCCTATGACCGAGTGATGGATATCAAAAGTTGGCAACAGTGTGTGTGAGCAGTACCGTCGAGACCAAGCAGTTTGCCCTCCTAATCTGCGTCAAGGACTTTTTACAACTGCAGCTGTTGATAACATAGACCATAATCCGAGTGCAACCACTGCCACCGATTCGTTCCATGGCACAGGGATATCATTATTTCAGCATCCCACCAACGAAAATTATGGAGTTGATCGCAGAGAGGATTTCACCGTGGCGCAAACATCAACTACCCTTGCAGAGCTGCCAGAGTCCTACACAAATGTACATCCCCTGGTACTAACAAAGAAAGATGTGCATATCCCCAAAATTGACGGTCCAGTCAAGAGTGATGGTCTGGTCATCCAGCAGGCATTGCAAGAAGAGCTCAGGTAAGAGTTTTCTTCAGAAAGTTTATTATCTAACTTTATGCAGCTACAATTTATTTCATTTGATTGCCTATCAGTTTCCAATCAAGCTAATTGTGAAGCATCGTCTTGAAGAGCCTGACGTTGGCGACCATACAATTGAAACCAATCTAAACTAACCCTTCGTGCGATATCCACTAGTGATCACAGTGGACAATGCTAAACCCTTAATGCGCTCTTGTTCTGGTCCCATCAGTTTGCCCATAAATGGCCAATCTTTTAATTCCATCCTTTCTGATGCAAAGAAAGTCAGTAGTCGCTTTTTGTTCATCTGATTCAGTGTCTACCTTGTTTATCTGCATTTGTTTTTGAATAGGATAGTTTCTTTCAAGTGTTTTTTGTTTTTGTTTTAGATGGCTGCACACTGTGGAGCAGAGTTGTGTACAAGAGGTCAACAATGACAGCAACATATCTTGGGCAGCATATCATGCAAGTCGGCAACCAGTTCAAGAGTCTCCCCCTGCTATTACAGCTCTACTGCCTCTGTTTCCCGATGACTCCAAGTCTGTTGCCATGATACGCCACTCAATGGACAAAATCAAGCAGGCTGTGCAGTTACTTAACCCAGCTCAAGTACCAGTGATTA
The DNA here is from genome assembly GCA_037783415.1 of Leptasterias polaris. Taxonomy (NCBI): domain Eukaryota; kingdom Metazoa; phylum Echinodermata; class Asteroidea; order Forcipulatida; family Asteriidae; genus Leptasterias; species Leptasterias polaris. The sequence goes on from JAZGTN010000046.1 coordinate 118,775, forward strand.
CTGTTGATCAACCACTTTACACCATTGCCAAACAGATACAATGGCACTGGCCGTCAAACTATGGAGATGATAAGTTCATTATCATTCTGGGAGGATTGCACATCGAGATGGCAGCACTGAAGGTCATAGGAGACTGGCTGGAAGACTCTGGTTGGGTGGAGGCACTTGTCCAAGCCAAGGTGGCATCTGCAGGAACTGCTGACTCATATTTGAAGGTATCTCATGTCACAAGAACAAGACATGCACATCAAGTAACTGCTAGCAGCTTGCACATCCTCCTTAAGAAGTCATATGCCAGCTACAAAGAGTCACTAGAACCAGAATTTGACAACTGGTGTGCTCGAAAGAAACAAGAGATTCCCCAATTCCAGTTCTGGTATACTACTCTTCAGTTGGAGTTTCTTGTCTTGACATATGTAAGGTCACTGCGGGAGGCAAATTTTGATCTTTACGTGGACTGCCTGACAAAGCTTACACCATGGTTTTTTACGTTTGACCATACCAATTACGCAAGATGGGTGCCAGTTCATGTACGAGACATGGTAAATATAAGCAAGGCCCACCCAGATATTGCTTCTGAATTCAACAAAGGCAACTTCACAGTTCGGAAGACAATGCGACCTTTTTCACGTATGGAAATCGATCAGGCTCATGAACAAAACAATGGTGCTGTGAAGAGCGACGGTGGAGCTATTGGCCTCACCCAAAACCCACAGGCTCTTAGACGCTGGATGGTTGCTGGGCCAGAAGTTGCAAGATTGAACAGAGAATTTGAAGCATCGATGGAGGGAAATCGCAAAAGGATGACCCCGGAAACCCGGCATCATGAGCAGACAAAAAGTTATCAGGTGATGTTTGTCCAGCAAGTAAAAAGTATGGTAGAAGTGATGGAAGAATTGAGAAATCCATTTCTGGAGGAGACCAAAGACTTGTTGAGACTCGATACAAGAGATATCATTGACCCAGCTGTTGTGGCTTCAGTTCGTCGAGCAGAGGAGATAGGAAGGTATCATATTGTTGCTGGCCTAACAGATCGACTGGTTGAACAAAAAACACCTCTTTCAGAGCCAATCAAAAAGAACAAATTATCATTGTTCAACCAAGCTCCTCCTAGAAAAAAGTCAAACGCAGTCCTGCAAGTGTCTTCCCTAAAAAGTGACTGTTCATTATTTTCCAGGCTATATATCGCTTGCCAGTCGCGAGAAGGCGACCTAGAGGATTTTTTTCGTCACGAGAATCAAGCATGTCCTCCATCTTTGTCTCAGTTTGGCAACTTGAGACTAGGATCCAAATCTGACCTCCTGGCATGTCTGGAGAAAGTTGCAGAATCAAAAGGGGATGCCCCGCACACTGATGTGACCATCCTACACAAATGTAGATGGAGCTGTGGTGGTTATAGGCACCTGGAAATAGATTTTTTTTTTTTTAATATAAGAGTACCGTATTTTCTTGCGGACAAGACGCGTCTTATCTGACTTTTTAGACCCCAAAAATATCGGTGCGTCTTATCTTTCGATGCGCCTTGTCTGCTGACGATTGATTTTTTTTTGATGATCACTGCGTAAAATAATACCTTTATTTTGTCCAGTTCAAATCAACGGTCTTTGTGTGAAGAATCCTTACTCAATAATGCCGTCAAACAAGGCTCAACTATCCAGACACTGAGACCGTATTTTCGTTTCAACAATCATGCCGCAATCCCCCAGACTGTCCTTTCATTCCAACAATGCCGCAACTTGTTCATCCCCCATGACCGTGCTTTCATTCCAACAATGCCGCAATGTGTTGGTACTTTCGGTCCAACAGACGTCGGCGTCGTACAAACGTTTTTCTGTGTGGCCGCGTATTCGTTCCGAAAATGCTGCAATCAGATTTACTGTCAATGCTGTTGTACAAACGGCATTCACCCAACCTCTATTGTGTGGTGAACTTTGAGGGTTTTTATTGTACAGAATATCTCCGAAGTGTGCTTGACGTACTATTATGGCTTGACGTACTATTTAAGGATGGGATAATTAAGTACCAATGTTTGTTGGCCAACCTATACGAATTGCACTTTCGTTTGTTTCATTAAACGTTCAAATATTCATTTTTTAATTGCCTCTTTTTAGTCAAATAAAAAAAATTATCCTTGAAAACAAGGTAATGACCCTTGAAAACAAAACTAACATTATTTAAGAAGAGGATAGATGTTTTAAACAAATATCTTATGAACGAGATTATAAGTTTGAAATAAATAAAAAGAACTTTAAAACAAAATCTTACGAACGAGATTAACAAATTAAAGGTTTGAAATAATGGAAAAGAATTTTATATACAAAAAGAAACACATTACAAAAACTTAAACAAATATATATAATGAAACATTTTGTTACGTCTTCCCGGGTGTGGGGATTATTTGCGTAAGGTATATATAAAGGCGACGCTAGTTTTGGTATTAGTCACCGGTAGAGGGCGCAACATCTACTGGCTCGGAGGGACTTAGACTGGTAACCTGTCTTTATCAGCAAGGATCCTCATTGTGGGACGTCGGATGTTCATGCCAGGAGGGCCTGGGTTCGTGTTGCAATATCTTCAGACAGTGCGTGGACCATTGTTTCTGGCCGCTGATTGGGCCGGACTTCATATTATTAACAATGCACAGCGTTGGCTGAATGGTTTGGATGGACGAAGGTCGGTATCAATTTACGTTGGTCTTTTCTGCATGGCTCTACACGCCCATGTGGTTACGGTTTCATTCATGCTTCGAATAGTGTGAACGCTCCAAAAGGCAACAAAATGACGTCTTTGTGTCAATGTACCGACACCGGGTGGCGCCTGGTGTTCTTCTGTGTGCTGTTAAACATGCGTCTTGTGCGGCGGTGCGCCTTTTCTGCTGACGTTTGAAATTTTTTGGGGTCATTTTAGGGTCCTGCGTCTTGTCCGCCGAGCGCCTTATCCGCAAGAAAATACGGTATATGTATATTAACAATAAAACAATTTTTTGAGTAATTGTTTGTCAGTATTTATATGTTAAAAAAATAGATAAAGTTGTTTGGGGGCGACTCCGCCCATCCCTTTTTGTGACGTCAAATGAGGAAGACTTCGCCTCGATTGAACATCGACCCCACTCGAACTTGCCTGCATTTACGTTGTATATACACGTGCAAGTAGTGAGATTGTACGTTTCGTTTGGGTATCCAAAAGGGGGTTTTTCTTGCATTTTTCCAGCGAAAATTGCAGCTGGATGCAGCAAAACGACTAAAGATGGGGTCAGCCAGCATTTTTTGTCCTGCAGATCCCAAATATAGGCAGTTACGGGCATCGAAAGTTAGGCTAATGAGGGCAAAGTGGTCCGGTCCGACGTCGTTTTCAGCGCTATGCAGCGAACACTTGGATAGCCCGGGGATTTTTTCGTTGGTAGTAGTGTGCAAGGGAAGTTGCAGTGATGCTTAGGTTACCAGCGAAATGTTTCTGGTGGAAAAACAATACCTCGTATTATCCGTGTTCTCGTTATGACCATGCTCGTATCTTCCGTTTTTAAGACATAGAAACGCGCATGGGACAGTTCGGGACCGGTGAAAAACCTCGTATAAACTGGCGTCTCGTATTAGTCGACTGTACAGTACTGTCCTAGGATTGCATTGGGTGGTGACGTCCGAATACGAAAACGCATCATACTGATCAGGTACCCAGACGTAATGTACGGGGCCAGACTACACATTTTCTCCTGCCTCGATTGACGTCACGAACAGCGCCATGTAAAGGGGGGCCTATTTTTTAATTTGTAATTAAAGGAAAAATACAATTTTTTAACCTTAGCAAATTGTTTATTCACATTCCCCTCATAAAAATGTATATATTAATGACAAAAGCTTTATTTTGAAAAAATACCACTGCCAGGTGCCTTTAACCTTCTCAAACCCATCACTGCTAAGACTTTTGACGATTATGCACTCAAGGTATTCCTGCCATATATTGAACGTCAGCTGCAACAGGCTACTCGAGTTGACATAGTATGGGACCAGTACAGTGACAGCAGCTTGAAATGTCATGCAAGAAGCAAGCGTGGTGAAGGCCTGAGAAGAAGAGTCGTTGGGTCAACCATTCTTCCAAGGAACTGGCAACAGTTTCTTCGGATCGATGCAAATAAGACAGAGTTGTTTGCTTTCCTGGCAAAGGGAATAGCAAATATGGAAACTAACAAGCAGGTAGTGACCACATATGGTTCAGATGTCTTGTGCATCCCCCCAAGAGACACCACTCTCCTAGCACCTTGCGATCATGAAGAGGCGGACACCCGCATGATTCTGCATGTAGCAGATGCAGTCAATGAGAGTTCCCAGAAAATTCTGCTGCGCAGTCGACACAGATGTTTTAGTTTTAGCTGTAGCTGCAGCCAGCAAGCTTAAGATCAAGGAGCTGTGGGTTGCATTTGGGGCTGCCAAACACTTCAGATACATTCCAGCCCATGAAATTGCAGCATCTCTGGGCCCCACAAAGTCCCAAGCTCTCCCAATCTTCCATGCTTATACTGGGTGTGATACAGTCTCGTCTTTCAACACAAAGGGAAAGAAAACAGCCTGGGAAACCTGGAAGACATATGAGGACGTTACTTCTACTTTCTTTGCCTTGTCCAAAGGACCAGCACAGATAAGTGATGATGGTTTGGCTGTAATTGAACGGTTTACCATCTTGTTATATGACCGCACTAGCACTTTGGTGAACATAGATAAAGCTCGACAAGAGATGTTTGCAAGGAAAGGGCGTGCCATGGATGCCATTCCTCCAACCTGATGAGGTATGTTGACATGATAGAATTACCACCTTTGGGTAACCCCTGCATGGAGTAACAGGTTTTAAAAAGCTTTTGGGAACAGTTTCCTCAGCACTAGAGAGGCACGCAGAGCATGATTCCTTTACATCTGAAGAAAATAACAGCAGCATTTTTTCACCAGGTAGACATAACAATTTCTAAATTGAAATTTCTCATCCCTGGTTAGGGTCACATCACTTGAGGCAATTATAAAAGAGACCAGTTCCAGGCAATCTCACAAGTCCATTCACCAATGCATGCCAGACATGGTTGTTGCTGTTTACCAAGCGTGTATACACAAACAGGGTAAATGCGATGCGCAGTAGACTGGTGCACATGCAACAGTCTACTATGCATGAGTTTTACGAAGCAGTCATGGAGCTTTTGCACTGGTGTAGTACGCATGCAAACAGTGCCCTAGTCACATACACATGAAACAGATGAATATGGTGGTACAGCTAAATTTTAATCTGCATTTCCCCCGAGCTCAATGATGCAGAACTAGAGAATGTAGTGGACAATAAAGCTGCAACTGAATATGTATCAGGTATAGTAAAAAATGGTTTAATTCTGGTGGATATTCGATATTATCTCTCTCGGTATTGCATTTTAAAGAACACTGCTTCACGATTGATGACAGATCCTCAGCCAGAGCTAGAGCTTAAGCCTAGATTTGGAAAAGACGCCAAGTACACTACTTACTCCTAAACACTGCTTCATGATTGAACCGGTTTAACTTTACCAGCAGCGGGGGGCGGTCGTAAAAATAAAACTACCTTGCGTTCAGATAACTCAAAATTAAACCCGATACGATTTATCTTCAGTTTAAAGAGAAAGAGGTCAAGCAGCACCGTGACCCAACTCAACAACATCCGGTTTATTCACAAACAAAAGCACACAGACGGCCCTGCCTAAATAGTGTATACTAACAGTGCACACTTGGAACTTTCAAATTTTGTAATCAGTTTAATTTTTTTAACAGAATTTTAAAAACAGAGCGGGTGTTAAATACCTTGCATGCTTAGATTGAGTTTTTTCCAATGTCCTGATGCCATCCGATCGTCCCGAAGTGTCACATTGTGTCGTTTCGTCCCCCATTCATTCGTTTTTTCACAGGATATTGACACTGCAAAATGCGCAATAATTTCCCCCGTTTGAACTCCTTATAAACGGCCATTTTGCATGATATTCTTCCTTGTATTTCTGCTGGCTTTTCCACGTCTTTGTGGTCATGACTTTCAATGTTTATTTTCACAATCAACTTCATCATTGCGGATCAAGGTACTCGTGTACAGACTGCATCAGACCACGTGCATGAAGGTATTTCTGCCAGGCACCCAATAACAAATTTCCCTATTGGTTAATGAGTAGGACATGGATTTTATTGGCCGATAGGAAAATTTGTTATGAGCTATAAGTTTTATTTAAAAGGGGGGAAATGGCAATCAGGGATCGAAAATGTAATACGTGTGGGATATTGATGTCGGGAGATTGGCGCATTTTTCATGATCTGTAAAATTCTGGATATACTCCTTGGATCACCGTCCAGTCATTTCGTTTATTGAAGTGATGATTTTCAAACAGGAATCATCTGATATGGCTGAAAATGTAGCGTTATTATACACGATCTATTCAGAGCGATCTTGGTGAAATCAGACCAAAATAACTGGTGAGCAAAACAAAAATAACCCAAACGAAAGACGCACGCCTTCTCTCATTTCGACGTGTTCATTGAGGCAGCATACGTAGTCATAACTTAGTGACCTCACACAGGTCAGCAGTCATTCGTTGTGAGTTAAACCAGATGTTGTCATCTTTATTCTGACCACATGCAGTTTAAAAAGATAAACCTGAAAGTTTTAGTGTTAAACCACCCTCGCTGACTGATTTAACTCATTCGGGTTCAACTCGATTCAGTTAAGTTTTAAGAGCATTCAGACACACAAAGTTAAACATGATGAGTTAAAACTGCCTTAAAACCAACTTCAGTACTGTGTCTGAACAACCTCCAAGAGCTTAAGCCTAGATTTGGAAAAGACGCCTAGTACACTACTTACTCTTAAACACTGCTTCATTAGTGAGTACATGTACACCCCTTGTGTGGCCTTGTGGGACTGCCCAGTCACGCTGAAGTTTCTGGCATAACACACGGCCGGGATTCCAAGTTTTGCTGAAACAATCAAACAATAAGAAATAAACTGCCAATAATGTAAACCTGAAACCAGGGTTCTCCCTGGGATATTTTTAAAGAATGTGGGGCATTCTGGACCAGAATCTTACAAGTTTGGCTGAGACTTGATGAACTGAATGAAGGTCCTCAAAAAAAAATTCATAGGATGTTTATGCTAGATTTGAAAAGCTCTACTGTGCAATCTGCAACGTTTAAAAAGGTATTATTTTATGATATTTTTTAATGTTATTTTTTTATGATATTTTTTAATGTTATTTTTTTATTTTTTTTTTCGGGGGGGGTGATCGTAATTTGTGCATAGTGATCCCTAATTTGCGAGTATACGCCCAATAAGCTAGCAAATGCATGGGGGAAACCCTGGTATGTATATGCAGGCCTCAAATTAACCTACTGCACCCACAGCAATTGCCGTGGTGCCCTGTGCTTTTGCTGTGGTGCCCTTTGAAAAGTTCCAACACAAATTTGCATTTTTCTCATAGAGTGCCCCTTACCAGAGGGAAATTGCTGTGCCCCTTCAAGAGCGAAGTTCAAGGCCTGTATATGTTCGTTTACTATACACAATTCACAATTCTTTGAACTTATTTAACATTAAAAAAAGATTTTAAAATAATATAAAAAGGAAAAACAAACATCAACAATCATTTTAAGTTTTCTGTTGTTTAGGATCTATCCATAGTTCAACCCTGATAACAAATACAACTAAATATTTTTCAAAAGTTAGCTTGAGTTAGAAACTTTCTTTCTGGTAGCTAGTAAAAACTAACCAGGCAAGAATTGTAATTAAAACAGAAACTGATATCAAATCATTTACTATGAGGGTCTTTGTTTCTTACCAAAGTTCAGCCTGGTTGAATTCTTTGAGTTCACCGACCTCGATAGTTTGGTATTGACCTGAAAAGATGAAAAGAAATGTCCCAAGGTAAAGAGAGAAAAGATGAATAACTATATTGTCATTATGTTGACGCAGTAATGCTTCCAAGTCATGGTTCACTACAAAATTAGTCTACGCCTAATACTTCAATTTTATATTTTTACGAAAGAAATCGTGGTACTGAATATTTAACTTTTGGAGAGATTGAAGAATGAATATTGATGTGACATAGTAAAGGTCGGGACAAGAAACATTGTTAGCAGTTTCCCAATGGTTGTAATTTTTATAATGTACATGTACCTAAAACTACCCAAAATGTTTCAACATGTGAATGGACTTGTACTGAAAACAATTTCAGTTGATTCATTTCATGTTTTATAAATTTGTTTTTAAATTACCCTCAAATATCCATCAAAATGGACTGAAAAGGTTCTCAATTTTTTTGATCCATTTTTAATTTAAATTTGGGGTAATTAAAAAGCTAAAAACACTAATCAAGTCAAAATACTTTTAGTATAAGTGTGCATGCCCATTCAAACATTAGAACACTTTGTGGGTGGTTTCAGGTACTTATCACAAAATTTACAACTGATAACAAAAAAACACACTCACATGACATAATACATGGATTGCAATACGTGTCATTGACCACCATTGGTGTAAAACAATGGAAAAGTGCACCATGTACGTGCTACGCACGACTCTCAGCCAATGATAGCTCTTGACGCGTGCACAATTCATCAAAGATGGTGGTCAATGACGCGTATTGCAATCCATCTACATGTGTATATTGCAAAAGAAAGGTGAATTCTGACAACGTCATTGCCTTGGTCCCCCTTAAAATGTTCCAGTACAAATCAAATTTCTCACATGGAAAATTTAAGGAAAAAGTGCCTTACCCTTACAAGAGCAAAATATCAGTCGTGTGATATTGTGTTTCAATAAATGTGTTTGGCTTTGGTGATGCTGGGTTCCAGCCATGTGAGATTGTGTTTCAATCAATGTGTTTGGCTTTGGTGATGCTGGGTTCCAGCCGTTTGAGATTGTGTTTCAATCAATGTGTTTGGCTTTGGTGATGCTGGGCTCCAGACAAAGTGAGATTGTGTTTCAATAAATGTGTTTGGCTTTGGTGATGCTGGGCTCCAGACAAAGTGAGATTGTGTTTCAATCAATGTGTTTGGCTTTGGTGATGCTGGGTTCCAGCCGTTTGAGATTGTGTTTCAATCAATGTGTTTGGCTTTGGTGATGCTGGGCTCCAGACAAAGTGAGATTGTGTTTCAATAAATGTGTTTGGCTTTGGTGATGCTGGGTTCCAGCCATGTGAGATTGTGTTTCAATCAATGTGTTTGGCTTTGGTGATGCTGGGTTCCAGCCGTTTGAGATTGTGTTTCAATCAATGTGTTTGGCTTTGGTGATGCTGGGCTCCAGACAAAGTGAGATTGTGTTTCAATAAATGTGTTTGGCTTTGGTGATGCTGGGTTCCAGAAATAATGACAACAAAGCTGACATACATTTAGAAACTGCTTTGACAAATACATGTATGTGGCAATAGGCTGTGCAAGTCTCGCACGCATTCGAACTTCCGGGACCATAGTGGTCCCAACCATATGGAGTTTTACGTGGGCGAGATTTTGTTTCGTCAATTATTTTAGTTTAACGTAGTTTGTGACCTAGAAAATTATACATGTTGTTGGGAACGCAATACTAAGTGATAACAAAATATGAAAGTAAAACCAATTCAACAATATAACGAAGAAAACCCGAGAATTAAACTTGACCTCAGCTTCCGGTTATTGCAAAAAATTAAGAATTTTGTGCTCACCTCCGATCATAAAACTTATGTAAAAGCTTGTTTTGGATGCGCGATTATAATCGCCAGATGCTGTAATTGCAAAGCAAATCCTTTTCATTGCAGTCTATGGTGTTGAGGCATCGGCATTCCTCTTTAAACTGCAATACGGGTCAATTTAAAACCCGTTTGACCTTCACGAATCTGCGTAAGGGGTTTCTAAAAAGTTAACATCAAAAAAGCATCCTTGTCCCAGAGTTTTAATTTGTTTTTAATAATAATTAACACACTTTGGCGTATTTTTTTAAAAAGCTAAAACTAATTTCATGAAATTGTAATGATTTATTTTTGTTGTTCAGATTTTGTCATGAGATATAATTTAAAACAAAGATTTGATTTCAGAAATAAAAATTTTCTTCGTTTGACGTGTTTTCTCGTTCGGATACGCGCGAGACTTGCACAGCCTATAACAACTGCTTCAGCCCAATTTGCACTGGAAAGTGAATGCCAAAGCAAAGCCAATGAGTCAAAAATGGAAACACAACAATACTGTACTCATTTGCTTTTGGGTGAGATATGAACCCACCTGGGTCAAATTTCATGGCTCTGCTTACAGTGGAAATCTCCACTTTTACAGGGCTACCACCTGTTTCTATGTGATAGCTGTGTAAGAGAATTTTGCCCACTTACAGTGGAAATCTCCACTTTTACAGGGCTACCACCTGTTTCTATGTGATAGCTGTGTAAGAGAAGATTGCCTGCTTACAGTGGAAATCACCACTTTTACAGGGCTACCAACTATTTCTATGTGATAGCTGTGTAAGAGAAGATTGCCTGCTTACAGTAGAAATCTCCCCTTTTACAGGGCTACCACCTGTTTCTATGTGATAGCTGTGTAAGAGAAGATTGCCTGCTTACAGCGGAAATCTCCACTTTTACAGGGCTACCAACTATTTCTATGTGATAGCTGTGTAAGAGAAGATTGCCTACTTACAGTGGAAATCACCACTTTTACAGGGCTACCAACTATTTCTATGTGATAGCTGTGTAAGAGAAGATTGCCTGCTTACAGTAGAAATCTCCCCTTTTACAGGGCTACCACCTGTTTCTATGTGATAGCTGTGTAAGAGAAGATTGCCTGCTTACAGTGGAAATCTCCACTTTTACAGGGCTACCAACTATTTCTATGTGATAGCTGTGTAAGAGAAGATTGCCTGCTTACAGTGGAAATCTCCACTTTTACAGGGCTACCAACTATTTCTATGTGATAGCTGTGTAAGAGAAGATTGCCTACTTACAGTGGAAATCTCCACTTTTACAGGGCTACCAACTATTTCTATGTGATAGCTGTGTAAGAGAAGATTGCCTGCTTACAGTAGAAATCTCCCCTTTTACAGGGCTACCAACTATTTCTATGTGATAGCTGTGTAAGAGAAGATTGCCTGCTTACAGTGGAAATCTCCCCTTTTACAGGGCTACCAACTATTTCTATGTGATAGCTGTGTAAGAGAAGATTGCCTGCTTACAGTGGAAATCTCCACTTTTACAGGGCTACCACCTGTTTCTATGTGATAGCTGTGTAAGAGAAGATTGCCTGCTTACAGTGGAAATCTCCCCTTTTACAGGGCTACCACCTATTTCTATGTGATAGCTGTGTAAGAGAAGATTGCTCTATATGATTAAATACAGAGGTGCAAAAGCAGAAATTCCATGCTGAAATTCAGATTACGCTTTATGTAAGCTTGGATTTTTCTGCTAAACATACAGGTACTATGATTTTCCACCAGTAAGCAGAGCCGTGAAATTGGGTCCTGATCCCAAAAGCAACCTTTTTCAGATAAAACTTTAGCAGGTTAAAAAAGGTGGCTAAAAATATCTACCTGTTTTTAGATTCCAGGAGAATTTGAATCCTGTCTCGTAAAGTTTTGGCATCTCCCTGAAATAAAATAAAGAGATACAGATGAAGAAATTAAGTTTTAGGAACATCATGACTATAAAATAGTGCATATACTGTATAAGTTTGGGAAATATTTAGGCCAAAACCGATCTCTTAACCCTAACTATCTCTCAAGAGAATTTAACTACGATCTTTAAAGCTTCATCCTAACAAAATTCAACGACACTATTTGACCCCCAAGCTGTTGGACTATAATTATGGTAGTATGCATGTGCCTGATCCCATGTAGAGCGTAATTATTTACTAGTGCAGTACTCAGTCCAACAGAAACAAATAACATAATTATGCGGTAGGATTTTGAAGGGCTGGGGATTGTTTATTAGAATTCAGGCTTTATCCACAACCCTCCCAAATCCTTGTATGTCCTCTTTGCCATAATGAAGGATTCAGAAGGATTAAGGGCTGTAGGCTCAAATAAGAACTGCTTATCAACAGAGTCAGTCAATCCTATCTAATTATCAAAGTCCAAACAATTTGGTGTGAGGTGACATAGGAGGATATTGGTGGATTGAAGTCACCTGCAAGCAAAAAGGTCCAGGGAGTAAGTAGAAATCCATGTGTCCCCTCAATGTCATAAACCGGGTCCAAAGGTAATAATAAACGGTATGATTTTGAGAAACTCAGTGTAGCATGTCTTTTTCCCAAAGTACAACAAAAAGTTCAAGCAACCATTCACTATGACATTGAATTGCTGAAGACTACGAGTCACTTACTGTGTAGGGTCATCATCAAACTCAAAGACATCCTGTGGCATTTTAGGTTCAGGCCACGCCCTGATGAGAGCTATCACCATGACAACCACGCTACAGGATTCACAACAGACCTAATGACAAGAACAAAATTATACATTTAATCTTCAAGGAAGGTTGGCTGCGAATAAAACCATATCAGTGAAACCTTCTTGAAAAGTACATCACCATAATTTCTAAACACAAGAGAGCAATTTATGAACATTTTACTCTGTGATGCCGACAGAATTTCCTAAAAAGGATGCCAAAAGGATTTGTCCTCGCTGTTTTGAAAACATTCAACTTTGACCTTAACCGTGTCCAATGCAGCTATGCCAGTGTACACCGCAACACATGACCAATGAAACGCACTGATTAGTCCACCAGGAGCCTGACACTATTATTGAAACAATCCTTTATTAAGCTGAGAATGGTACAAACTGCCTTACGTCCAGAATCTGCATGTCATAGTCTGTGAAGGAGATGTAGCGCTTGGCCCAGGGGGCAAAAGTCTGAATGGTTACACAGAGGTAGTGTTCAGCATCCATTGTCAACTGCTTCACTTCAACGTGGGATCCCTGCAAAGAGATGGCATATAAAGAACATGTTTGATTTTTACTCCTTCCTCAATTTTTACAATCGGTCTTGCTAACAGTGTCTGTTCTTTTGAGGTTCACAAACTTCTACTGTAGTCGCAGAGGCGTTTTTCTAAGTTTATTTAAAAATTGTAGATACATGTATATATGTGACCCGCTCTGCAAAAAGGGCCCGTAAGTCGCGCTATGCCAATTCAAGTAATGGGCTCTTCCATGTTGGAGGGATTTTTGTTTTTCACAAATCTAAAAAAAAAAATTACCCTTTTTTCCAACCTAGATGTCTACTCTTTCATAATTTTAAACCAGGAAGGTTGATTTTGATGTGTAAAGATGAAAAACCATGTGTTTTGTGATAAGGTTTTATGTGGTTTTGTACTATCGATTCCGTTCAAGGTTACAAAAACGCTGATATTTTCACCTCCAGCATTGCTCTTCTAGGAACCCCCCTTTTATAAATTGTGTATCACCTTGAAGCTTATGACTAACTCTTTCTATATTTAGACATAAGAAAGGTGAAGGGTCACATGCAAACGCTTTCTGGGTTGTTTATGCCTTATAAACAAACAGCGCTTGTTACTGAGTATGTAGACATATCCTGTCATATGTTACAATCAGAGCACACCGATTCGGCAAGACGCCCAAGATTGATCTCGCGCATGCGCTGTGGTTTCGTTTCATGGCTTTGTTGGGGCACACGCGTAGAGAACTGTGCCATGTTGTATGCATGCACATTGCATGTCAAAGACCGACGGAGTTTTGTTTATCTGTATACCGATTTTATTTGTTGTTTTTTTACAAAATAAGTTGATTGAAGATGACCCCAAAAGACAAATTCTAAGGCTTTTGCAATCTTTGAAATGCAAAGATTTTCAGAGAGGAAAGCTATACTTGTTTGGTTTCGTCGTATGACTTGGACGTTAGAAAACTCCTAATCTTAGATTCTGATAACTCGTCAGCGTCAGTGGAAGGCAACAACAAAAGTAATGGATCATGTTTCAAGTGATCACATCGTGGATTAATATGAATTTTGTGTCCAAAATAAATGCAGCTGAACTCTTGGTAGGTTGCCCTACCACACGATAGAGACATAAAATTAAATTGTGTGCGAAAACAACCAGCTCTTTCTAGAGCCCCTCGTCTTAAAAAAGAAACAAATAATAGTGCATTGAAACGACGATTTGAAATGACAGGCATGGCAGCTGGTGAAGAAAACATTAAACACAGGAATGTATCTTGCAAAAACCATGAACTTTATAAGTGTCTGGGCTTAAACTTTCTTGTATTTATTTAAAATCCAACATTTGAGCAGAACAAAATCATCTATTAGCTGAACAATCCTCTAAACCTCCATTAATAAAAAAATATATATACTTTTCTTTTTACCAAAACCATTTAATTTCAACCCAAAATTGTACATGTTCATTTTAACTGTCGTTTTTCCGCTGTACGGTGGAACATATTCAATATTGCCAGAGGCACAGTTTGTCACACTGGAGGTTTTTATATGAAAAAGGGAACTTTTAGCCCGCTCAATAATGTAAAATTTTAACAAATAAAATTCAGATTTAATAGGTTATGCAAATTGGTAAAAATATGCAATCCCATGCTTCATAAATTGTCTAATTTCGATATGATATTTTACGAGTCATGAACAACAGTTGGTCAAAATTTAAGACCCGAATTCTGGCAGGAAAGTGATTGTTGCTAGGGTACTTTACAAAAACCTTGCTATGGTACGGATAATTTCAATCTCTTGGTTCACCGCACATGTTTAAAAAGCTTTTTCTCTTGAAGTCAATAAGTCATTTTTGGAATTTTTTTTTTTTTTTGCAAAATGCTACAGAGCTCCAACATACATGTACACCAAATTAAAGCTTAGAGTATGGCCTTTCCAACCATTCTGACCATGTATGTACATGTATCTCCAAAAGTCAATTTTGCAGAGCAGGTCACATATATTAAAAGTTATTTCAACCAAAATCAAAGTATTACAGAATCATGAACATATACACAAACTCCCATGAGTGCAAACAAATAAAGAAATAAATGGTACCTCAATGATTGGAGATCTGTTGGTGATGACCATAGGAGACTTCTGGGTGCCACACACAACTAATGGAACCATACTGTGGTAGTCAAATGCTGAAGATGGAAAAAATATTACCACAAATTAAGTACACTCAAAATTGTTAAGAACAACCAAAAGAGACAAAGAAAATTGTGAAAGAACTCATATGTTCACAAAGTATGATATGTTAAACCACAGAATAAAAGTACATTCCGTTTGTGGTAACACACTGAGATAATATCTACTTTGTGGTTTAGATTTGTTCCTAAAGAACTTGTCCTGCTGACTCTGAAAGTAACAGTCCAAAAACCATTTAGCTACATGTATGTAACTCACCACTGTGACCTAGACCTTTGACCTTTTACACCCCAAAACACTCCCAACTTTCCTTTCTTTAAGAGCAACACCCCACCAGAGCTCCAAGTCAAATTGTCACTTTAACTCCAGTTACTGTCAGGAAAATACCCATTTCAGCCTACGCAGTGGTTTAAAACCATACATGACCCAGACATCGGCACACTTCAGTACAAAACACTGTCTGAACGTTTATAAAAATTATCAAACATGTTAACATACCTCTTCTAACTAGACTAGAAGGAAACATTTCATCGTCAACATAAATGAATTTTCCAAGAATTTGGGTTAAAATAAGCTCCCTTTCTCTAAAGAGGGCGCAAGTCAAGTAAAAAGTAAAGTGCGCCCTCTTGTGGTTATGAATAAAAATCTGCATTATTCTTTTTTCCTGCGACGACGCTTTCCGATCAAGTTGATGAATAAAAGCGATATCAGATTTTATGGTTTTACAATTTATTTTGTTAGCTTTCCAAATATTTTATTCTAAGTTCTGCTGAGGGAAGAATGATATAATTAAATGTCCCGAGTGTTATTTTTTATTTGATAGATGGTCGAATATTTTGCGCTATCGTATCAAATTATCTTAATCAAGTTATGAGGAAAATACGTTGCCATGTAATGTGTTTAGGCATGCTTATTTTGCAATTAGTGACAAACAATTCTGCTAATATAAGTATTGTACTCGTCCGTCTGAATTGCTAAAGTGGGCCCACTTCGTAGTCTAGCAACTGTTATATAAAGCTTGGCTTATTGCGGCCGACTCATCACTTACTTCTGCCATTATGTGTCTACAGAACAAATAAAAAATAAAAGTAAAACAAATTAAATAGATAAATAAATATGACAAAATCGGCTCATTGAACAAAAGGCCCTTTCACTGGACAGGTTTACCATACTGTTATCGAAAATGTATTACATTTTACGCCCAAACCATATAAATATAAAAGAAGAATAACATTTTCAAAAGATAAGTGTGCTACGACAAATCATAATTTAACGCGACACTTTGAATACAAAATTAAAATGCCTAGCCCCATAAAATGAACAAATTTATGAACAAATTATTTTCTTGATAAGTATTATAACACCATTTCGGCCATTCGCAGTGTAACATTGCAAAGTTGTCAGTTTATTTTCGCAAAAAAATTCCGTAAAAAAGCTGCCTGTATGTCGTGCTTTAATACAATGTTATACCGAGAACAAGGGAATTCCCCTAGTCATGGCTTGTCAACAGAGGGCGCTCCTTTTCTCTCTGTCTTTCGATGTTTTCCGATGGTTACGCCGGCAAAAGTGATCGATTTTCAGAATTAAGGCGATCTTGCGGGATTTGTCCGCTATTTTTATTTCATTGCCAAGTAGTCATTCTATCATTTTATGAAGAAAAAAAACAAAAAATATTATGGCAGTTGGTGGCCGATTGACAAAATGTCCAACGTTTTGATTTTGTTTATTTTTCTTAAATTTGCGATGTACAAAATTTATATTTGCGCTTCTTTAACTGACATTTCCCTCAAAAAAATTATACATCAAATGAAAGAGTAATTATAGTGATTTTTTTTGTTTGACTCGCCCGACGGACTAGTAAAGGAAGGGTTGATGCGCCCGCCGCTGTTTTCACTCGGTATTTGGCGAACGGACGACCGCTAATTTCGAACCCTGATGTATGTCGAGTCATGACTCTGCCAACTCCTTGCGTCGGCGACTGACTCCTTATGTCGGCGACTCACAAAGGCTGTGTGTTATTTTGGGGCGGCCAATCACGAGTCGGTAATTGCGGGGAGCGTTCTGTGCACCCTTGCTATTCGCCAAGCCAGCGGAAGTGGCAACGGTAATCATGTCTTATCTTCGTTGTAAAACCATGGAGGTAGGAATACCAAAAGCAAGCGGGGCGGGCGGGCGCAATTTGATACTTTTCGGACTAACAACAAGTGCGGAGGATCGATCCAAAACCGCAACCCCATTAAACTGTCGGACTTCAGTATTTAAGTTGCTGTTTTTAGGCTTCATCTTACGCACAGGAAATACTCGATATATCAAGTATACTCGATATTTAATTTCCGATATATTGGTTATTGAAAAAAACTGACATCGACGGACGTTACTTGGTAATGAAATGTCAATTTCAATGGGAAAAAGGCCTCAAAATAATTATTTTTATACTTGAACCATATTATTAGATATGTCTGGTAAAAGCTATAACAAAAACTGGAAAACAAAAATTGGAAGAAATGTCTGGGTCTTAAACCACTGTGCTATGGGGCTGAGGTTTTGAAATATCTTTTCCTGCTGTTTATCTTGACTCTGTGCCAGTTTTATTATCTTCTTATTGTGATAAAATTGTACTTCAATTGTATCCTCATTATATAGGTGTTCCAATCAGCAGAGTTTAGGATCAGGTCTTGGTCATAATACTTCTCTCCTTGAGCAATACACCTAACCATTATTTCATCTTCTGTTGGATGGCACATACATAAAAACATGGCTCCTGTGTGTTTTGCTTACCATTAAGAGAAGAGGTTTGACAAGCTATTTTCTGGGCATGACTGGTTTCAATAATTCATAACTCTGCATACCTATCATTAAAAAACAATGAGTGCCATGAGCACTCATCTGTGGTGGATATTTGTACTTACTGTCAGGTTCAAGAGGCTGCAGGTAATCATGGTAGAATGTCCTCTCTACATATCTCCGTACTGAATAAGTAAACCCTTGTAGCCTACATGTACACTCCTGCATTGTCCGCTGGCACCCATGTGCACTACTCTCTGTTGGTCGATAATGATAAGGGCAATGCTGTTCGATCTCACTCCCCAGATCTCCGTCGTCCCCGCACATGCTTCCCCTGTCTGATATGGTGTACCCCCCACACCGGAGTGGACTGTTCCAACTCATGTAAGGTCCCACCAGGCAATTGTTTATGGTTGTGCTCTTATCTCCACTGATGGGGTCTGTTTTCTGCTGAAGATTTCCTCCAGTGTGGTAGTGCTCGTGTCCGATGGAGCCAGATGAGCTTTCATTCTGATTGCATTGGTTGGCATTTCTAAATTGATTTTTACTTCTCAGACGTCTGCAGTGAGACCATTCATCTGCAGTCTCCAAAGTACTATTTCCCGGAGTGGTATCTGTCAGTGAATTTCTCCCTAATGGTATGGTGGCACCTGTTATTCTGTCCCCACTGTTAGACGGGGATTGAGGAGTTACTTGTATCTCAGGCAAAGCTGCTGAGAAGGTAGGGTCTGTGGAGGATAAACCAACATGCTCTGGTGTACACCAAGGGGGACTGGCAATACTAGTGAGTTGTTCTGAGGTTGTCTGGAGTGAGCAATCGCCATCTGTCCTTCTGACCAAGTTACTCTTTGTATTGCACAAGAAGGAGGGCGAACTTGGGACTTGTATTTGAGCCAGATCCTCTTCATTTTCAACCTCATCGTCCGCCTGATCCGAGTCTGGCAGAAACATCGCAGGGGAACTTTCAGGGTAATCCCACTCATCGCAGAGTTGGTAGCTATCCAAGTCCATGGCAGCAAGTGCTCTGCTGTGTCGATCGATCTGATGAGGGTAGGCAGCACTGTCCTCAGGTCCCCCTGGCATTGGTTCAGTGTTCCCTCCAATATGTTGAACACTTACATTATATAAGCTTGATCGCTGAGTACTGGACCCCCGGGATGGAGTCAGAAGAGGGGAGTAAAGACTTCCTGATGGCAGGTCACTGTCCCCAACGTTGACTGCTAGAGCTATGATGGAGTCTCCAGTGTTTAAAACCACCAGACCATCCCTAGCCAAGCTGTGCTTGGGTGAGAAGGATGGGAATGGGGGTGAGAGTTCGTACTTGGTGTGGACGGCAAAGCTGTGTTGGAGACAGCAGGGTGGAGCAGCAGCCCCTGTAGCTCCTGATAATTCATCCACAATTTCTGGAGGCGCCCAAGCCGCAATGGGTTCTAAAATAAAGAATAATAATTAGATAATCAATTCAACATTGCTACAATCGATGTCAATCATTTATACAAACTTGCCAAGGGTAAGTTAGGGATGAGAGTCTACAGGGATGAGAATGGACACAAATTTGAAAATCCACAATACACTTAAGGAGGGTTAGGGGGCTACCAAACCCCTTCTTTTATTTCATTGGCAGCATTCTGTGCTTTCAGTAATTTCCTGCGGATAAGACGCGTCTTATCTGACTTTCAATGGTAAAACAAAGTAACTGCGGCTTATCTTCCGATGCGCCTTATCTGATTTTGGTTGAGTTCATTGTGATGATTACGAAGTGAAATCTTACATTTATACTGCAAAAGAGTTCCTTTATTTCGTCCAGGGTAATTCTACATGTCACATTTTTCTTCAAATAAAACCTACACCGTTCACATTTTTGGCGAAACTTACCGAAGAACGAAGTCACTGGCCATGCTGCTGCCCCCAATAATAATAACAATACCGTCACGAATGAGCGACGATCAATGCATGCTGCACACAGTACACTGCTATATCACATGACAGGTACTAGTCTTTTTAAACAAGTTGTTTTTGTATGATTGTTATCGTGAATTTCGCCAACAGAGGGCGTACGTTCCTAATGTGAAAGCATTATTAAGAAAGCGCCCTCTAGCATGTGTTGTAGTATTCAAAAAAGCGAGATAGCGAAGACTACCACCCAATTCATTGGGAAACGTTTGGAAAACGTTTGTCTGCGCGCGCTCGTTGTGTAAAACGAAAAACTGTAAAAGCTATGGTTATAGAACAAATCTTTAAAACGAACATGGAAAAAATAATAATGAAAAAAGAGCAGTGATGTTTTACTCGTCTTCGTGATTATAAAATTAGGATCCCTTTGCGCTATGGTAAGTGTGCTTATTACCATCACAATGACCCCTGTATGTGTTGATGTACAACCAGTTTGAGACTTCGCGAGCGTGTTTAATGTGAAAGATATACTGCGCCTTATGCGGCGGGGCGCCTTATGCGGCGGGGCGCCTTATCTGCTAACCCTTGAATATTATTTTGGTAATTTGAGGTACTGCGCCTTATGCGCCGAGCGTCTTATCCGCAGGAAATTACGGTATATGTAAATCAGATGCAAATCACTATTTGGGGAACAACAATCTAAAAAATGTAACAATAAAAAAATGCTTGTCCAGATTTGAGGCAACATCCCATTGTCAGTAATTTGGGCAAGACGATAAGGGCGTCACCACCAGCGCTTAATGTGAAGTCAGAGGTTCCCCTTAATTGTTTGAACTAGCGCGCATGTATGTATGCACATCTGGAACAACAACAACAACATGGACACAGAGTTCACAAAATTGTGTGTTTGAAAGATTGTAATGCCTAACTTCTGAATTAATAAAGGTTTGTTCATCATCAACCATTTCCATGAACTCGTGATTTGAGAAACAGTTTGATAAGAACTTCTTTTGCACTGACATCTTTCTTTGCAATTCTACGATTGGTGCTCAAAATTAAGAATCAATTCAATCAAGAATCAATTCAATCAAGAATCAACATGTAACAACATGCAACATGTACTGCATGCACATCATAACACTGTGTACACAAAGAGTTTTGAGTCGCAGGGATGACACACAGTAACAACATAAATGCAGCGATATGTTGTTTTGTGTTTGCGTGTTTGTAGTGAACGATTGCGTGCATATAAAATCTAGCAAAGACTTATCAAACTTTTTTGTGAAAGGTTTTTGTAAAACAAAAATGTAACAACACAGAAGACATTTAGTTCTTAAAAATATCCGGGGGTGAACAAAATATGACAAATCTTTACAAGTTGTGTACATTTGTGTAAAAAAAAAAAAAAAAAAAAAAGTTTAACGTTCTCCCCACAATTTGCAAGTTTGGCTGAAGCATGCTGAATTAAAGTCTTGGAAGGTTTTTTACTCAACGTTTATGATTGGTTTTAAAAGCTCTACTGTGCAATGTGGAGTATTTGAAATGATTTTATTTTACAAGTTTTACAAATTTGATCTTTAATGGTAATACACGCCCAGAGTGATAGAATAATTTGAACATGAAGAACGATTTGTTTGCCAAATGCTAGCTAAAACAAACCAAGCGTGCTTAAACAAAATGTCCACATGTCCGCTGGCAAGTTTAGTGACCGCTGGCAAGTTTAGTGACTCCCAACTTCATGCATGGAATTTTTCCTACAGTGTACAATGGTTATAAAAACTAAATTCACATTCAAAACTTGGAAGTTGCAAGGAAACCACACATGCAGCCCGATGTGAAAATGGCCTAATAGCCATGCTGGACAGCCACAATAAATATTACAAGCAACACTCTGATGAAGACTTACCTGCATAAGACATATTTTCACAGTCAGTACTGTATTTGAGATGAAGGCACTTTTGGCATGGCGTTAGTGAAGGCACAGCAGTGATGGTAACATAGCACATCAATTTCTCTTCAGCACGTGGCTTGGAAGACATACAACTAATCAAGGTATTTGAACATGAAGAACGATTTGTTTGCCAAATGCTAGCTAAAACAAACCAAGCGTGCTTAAACAAAATGTCCACATGTCCGCTGGCAAGTTTAGTGACCGCTGGCAAGTTTAGTGACTCCCAACTTCATGCATGGAATTTTTCCTACAGTGTACAATGGTTATAAAAACTAAATTCACATTCAAAACTTGGAAGTTGCAAGGAAACCACACATGCAGCCCGATGTGAAAATGGCCTAATAGCCATGCTGGACAGCCACAATAAATATTACAAGCAACACTCTGATGAAGACTTACCTGCATAAGACATATTTTCACAGTCAGTACTGTATTTGAGATGAAGGCACTTTTGGCATGGCGTTAGTGAAGGCACAGCAGTGATGGTAACATAGCACATCAATTTCTCTTCAGCACGTGGCTTGGAAGACATACAACTAATCAAGGTATGAGACACAAGAAAGTCACTGCTAAATTCACTGCTAAACATCTCTTCAGCACGTGGCTTGGAAGACATACAACCACTATTGTACTAATCAAGGTATGAGACACAATAAAGTCACTGCTAAAGATCTCTGAAAAAACTCAAATTTGAGCATCCCTTTGGTGCGTACTCAAGATGCCTCAAAATCTCACATAGGCTTGGCACATGATGGTGAAGGAACCCATGCCACACTGTCCTTCCATTGTATTTGTATCTAGCCGATCAGTGCCACAGATTGCCACTACAGAACCATAATTCTTCCAACAGTGGATCGAATTAAATTGCAATTGACCACAGCTGGTGGCTTTCCTCAGTTTACCACCCTCATTGAAGCTCTTTGGGCAATGGCTCCACTCTCTAACTGAACATTTATTCATTGTTTTCTTCTCACAAGTTTCATTAGGCCCTCTGGCAAAATAAACAAGAGAGGCAACTCAGAGTTGAACCTTGTATAACCACTTGGAAAAACCCACGAGAGACACAAGGTTCAACCCAAACTTACTGCTCCTAAAATTTCTGCGCACCTCTCCAATGCATTTTGAGAAGTGCCGAGTTTAGAAACTACAGAGAAAACACACAGTGACAGATGGGTGGACAGACACAGTGATACTAACCATCCATACACTAGGACCTTTGAGCTATCTGTAGGCCAGCTACACAGGGCAATGTATAAGTCTTGCTGAATCTCCTCTTCACTAAAAAGTCGAACTTCAGAGACCTGCACATTAAAAAATAACTAACTTCATTTATCAGACTTTTGATAACTATAATATTGTGCCACTCTATTCTGGCCCAACTTCATGGCTCTGTTTAAAACAAATTTTTGTCACCATTCTCCATTTAGTGGTAAACACCAAATGTCTGTACTAGCTGTGTAAGCAAAGAACTTTAGTAATGTGAAGTATGCCTGCGCACAAGCAAACATTCCTTGCTAACATGTCAATTATGGTTACCAACAGCAGCCATCCCCCAATGAAACTCAGACATCTCTTTGGTCAACATTGTACCCCTCCCCCAAAAATTCTCTTGACCTTTGACATTGGTTTGTTGTCCCTGAATCTCCACCAGAAGAGCTGATAGACGTAGGCTGGGAATGAGGTGGGATCGTCAGCATCAACATTGAGGGTGTAGGACAGTACAAACTGACCATCTTTGCTGAAGCCCAGAAAGACATGGCTGCGAACAAACAAAATATGTACATGTAGCTTCACTTTTAAAAAAATTTAAATTAATAAATAGAAAAAAAAATCAATTAAACTTTCTTACTCTCAAGAGTCATCAGTAAATACCATCGCGCTGAGCCAGTTGGAACAATAACTTGTTACTGATTTGCAAAATCTCCATTAAATTACACCAAAATGAGCCAGTGGAACAAAGCTTTATTGTACTGACTACAAATATGAAATGAGGAAATGAACAATGTGGACAAGATCTTATTTGCGTACTTGATCTTAGCATTCAGTGAACATAAACGTGTTCATAAACATTGCAGAACAAAATAATTCCCTGCCCAGATTCGGAGAGAGTTCAGGGTATTAATTGGCACTATTTATAGAGCTGGATAAAGACTTCCCTTAACTACTTTTAATTCTATGAGGAAGTTTACAAACTGATACAATTAATTTGTATTTTAGGTTATCATTCGATAGTGCTGGAGGACTTTAGGCCTTTCTTATATTCCTGGTCAAGTCAATTTTTTTGTAGAATCTGTTTAAAAGCTGAAAAGATTATTTAGATTAATCATAAATATGACTGTCAATGTCAAATTGAATTTACCCTTCCTCAAGCAGGGATGAGGTGTCCACAATATTCTTGAGTGGAATACCGAGCCGTCCAGGGATCTTACCAAATAACGAGCGACAAATTGGGTAGGTGCGGGTTGTAGGACGCAAATTACCTCTCATCTGAAAAAAAAATCTAATTTACAATACAACTCGTGAACTACAGGGAGTACAGGGAAAGGTCAAATTCAACCGCCACTTTTTCACCCAAATAAGGTTATATACATGTACATGTAAGGCTATAAGGCAGTGGCTCTAATTGAAATGGTTGGATTCATCATCTTTATGCTAAATATATTATAGTTATTCAAAATTGCCATTTAGAGCTTGAACTGTGTTTATAATAATTATTCATATAAATTTCCCTCGAAAACAGTAAAGCAGTCCTATTTAGTATTTATACTTAAATGTAGTTGAAAGCTGGTCACATGAACATGTTTACCTGGTGTTTAATGGCTGACAAAGAGTAAAGACACCGCTTGCGCTGTTTTTAAGAAAGGTTGGCTAATTGCACGTTTGGTGCTGATACTGATAGATAGTCATACACATATTGGTGTGCAAGATTATGCAAGGGTAATTTACAATGCAATGCAACTACATTTATAAATTATACTCAATGTAACACACAACCTTTGAGCATCACATGGAGTTTGACCCGAAACTATATTATTTAGTCGGTTTGAAACGATGACCTGCCGGTATGCGCCTTCAATTTTTATCGCTTAGCTTTTTTTTAAATGGGTCATGCTCATGTGGACCTTGTGACACACAAAGGATTCAGAGAAACCTTAGCCACAAAAGTGGAGCTATTTAGAACTACAGTAGTAGTAGTACTATGATGAGCATGATGAGGCGGAAGAGGCGGAACAAACCCAATCTCTAGGCTACTAGGACTGTAATGTAGTATTTCAGACCCAGAGGACGAAACTGCCTTAAAAGTACTTTCAATAGCTCGAACGTATTTGATTAAATACATATGTACGTAATCGCCGTAATCTCTGTCTTACGATATCTGATATACGAAGTAGACTAAAATTTCCGCAAAATTTCAGGCATAGAAATGATCCAAGTCCACTATAAGTCACTAGTTGTAATGAAGGATGGAACCCGATCACACAGCAGCACAGACCTATTTCAAGTTACGTTCGACCTGTCTCAGTGTCTGTATAGTGTGACAGTATACATGTACATGGATGTAGTGTGTGTGCTGGGAAAAAAACGATTGTCAAAATATTGTCAAATTGAATTTTTGCACTAAAAACAATGAAACTGGGGTAAATTTCGAAACGGAAACTAAGAACCTGAAGCTAAACGATTCTTACCTGCCTCATATGCAATCTATGGACGATATTAAACGATCGAAAAACACCCTTCTTTGTCGGTGCTAGGCAAGGGAAACAACTTGTTCCACCCGCCATTTTTCATGATTTTGATTTTATTGGAAACTTTTAACTTTTGTCAACTTAAATAGCGCCCTCTGTCGTCAATTATTGCGCTCATCATTTTGAGAAGCGCCAACCAAATTTGAGGCGTAAGAAGAGGGGGCTGCATAATCCACTAACGGTGGTAAGGGTTCTCAAGCTTTATCAGTGATGCCAATTTTAAAGTTGCTAAAGAGCTGCTAAATGAGGTTTTAAAAATTCACAAATTAATGGTTCAATACATATAGCCTCCCCAAGTTATATCTTTGCCCACTCCCCTTCCCGCACCAAATGAAAATGACAGTTTTTAATACACACTGGCTGGGATATTATAGAAACTTGAATGTAAAACTGTATAAGAACAAGAAACCAATTCTTTTTGATTAATTAAACTGTATTTTTTTTCAGTATACACCCTCTACAGTGGTGTTGTTCAGTCCTGCGAAGTTCAAAACCAATTTTAGCACAAAATATGTACTGCTATCCTCTGCTGGTTGTTGTTTTATTTGTTGTTTCTTGTACTGAAAACAAGTGATCTCCAAAGTGACTAGCACAGTAATCCGTAACTCTGAAGATACATTGTCAAGGAGACGACAAAGAAATGTTGGTTCCCTTTCAGATATGGCAGGTGTTGGCCGAGCGATAAGAACCGGACTCAAGCTCTGGTGTTTCTGATCAGCAGACTGTGGGTTTGATTCCTGGGCGTTACACCTGTGTTCTTAAGAAAGACACTCAACCATTATTGCTTCGTCC
The DNA here is from genome assembly GCA_037783415.1 of Leptasterias polaris. Lineage (NCBI taxonomy): Eukaryota > Metazoa > Echinodermata > Asteroidea > Forcipulatida > Asteriidae > Leptasterias > Leptasterias polaris. Next base: position 145,014 of record JAZGTN010000046.1, read on the forward strand.
TTCAGTTGGGGCGTAAACTGGGGAAAAGTAAAATAGTGGAGAAAAAAACCATGACCTTTTCAATGTTTTCAAACATCGGATTTTGGACTATCAAGAGCAAAATTAATTGCATAACCCATTCCTAAAAATTATAGCATTTCAGGCAGAAATATTTCAAGGGAAGTTTTCCATCATGGCCATCTTTCTACCTTGTAAGTTATTTGCACACCTGTGAACAATTAAATGTACACTCTTACTAACATTGTGCACAGGCTAGGGACAAATCCGAATACAAATAAAAAAATCAGACACATTTATTCACATTGTTCTCTAAATATTAGTTTATTGAAACAGATATTAATATTGAACTCATATTATAAGTTTCTACTGACAAGATAATTCTGTACATAAATAACAGTAGATATTTTGTTTTATATACAGAGTAAAGTATATGTTCAGTAGTAGAATAAACACACAGTCCATTACATCAAACACGCAGGCACCAGGTTATTCCATTCATTAAAAAAAGTGAATTTGTAAGCACAATTACCTTAGAATTCAAACATACCCACAAAAAACATACATACACTTAGAACTCTCGCCGTGCAATTCCTCAACAAGTTTGGTGAATGGGAATTCCTAAAATGTTTAGGCCAAAGTTGGAGAGGAGAACGGTCCCTTACCAGCTCCTATAGTTTGACAAATCAGAGAGACCTTTGCAGCTTGTGCCAAATTGCCCTAACAGCCGCATATGTCTGCAATACTTGATACTTCCACTCTACAAAAAAAGTCAATGTAAGGGAGCGTCTCAAAAGTTAGGCATGTTTCTAGGCATGACAGAACATTCCTGTAGGCATACACTACACCTGCAATCAAGTGGACCACCAGCATGTTCCGCTCTAATACAGCGCACTGAGTCAGACTACAGTAACATTCTGCAATCAAATGGACCACCAGCATGTTCCGCTCTAATACAGCGTACTGAGTCAGACTACAGTAACATTTCTAAATAAGAGAACAACAGTGCCCGTTTGCATTATGAACATTCTAATAGAACACTCCAGCAGCTCAATGGACCAGTCCATGTATGTCCACTGGAATACTTAACTCATCCAATTATTCTGAGATATTCCCAAAAGGTTATTTTTAGCACCAGTAAACTCACAACCTGGCAAAACCAGAGATCTTGTGTTTTTCAATTAAATAAATAATACCACACTGCATAATATCATAAGAAAACAAAAGTCATTATGCTAAAATAATGACTGATAAATAATTTGTCAATTTTGTTGAGTATCGAAGTATCCTTAAACATAAGATAAATATTATATATCTTCTCTTAGTCTCAGGGCTTGTTAAAATAAAAACAGTTTATTGTTTAATTGTATAAAAAGTTTTTCCTATCTCTGGTCTTGTTAAACAGTTTTGGTCTAGTAAATGTTGAGGTGTAAGCCCTGCAGTCTTGCAGTATTCCCCCTAAAATTTGAGCCTTGGATTGATGTCTTAAGTGTGAATATCTACAAAATGTGTTCCTTTTTACTAGGTTTTTTGCAAACTACTTTTCAGTCTTCCTATTTTGAAAGATTTCCTGACTATTTTGCTGTGTGTGGTTTTATTTGTTACATAACTTGACTTGGTAGTCATAAAAATACTGAGAAAAACTGAACAGCACACGGTAAAAAGACATCCAAGTTGTAACATTCAGTCGAAAATAAATTGGTTCTAAAATATGCACCAATGAGCTTGTAAATATTTACATTGGCTATTTAACTAATACCAACTTGGTTTAGATATAAATGAATTTTAAAACACACTTTATACACAGCCTTGCAGCTAGAGAGGTGAGCACAGAAATTACATAAAGAACAAATATATACTGAGACTTTATGAACCAATTCCAACGCTTCATGATCAAATGCGGTAAATTTTGTACAAATTATTCCCAGGCAGACTCTGCAAAGGTTGTTCAGCTGGTATCCATACATGTGGAATTTTATCACAACTTATTTTATGTCTGGTATCCTTTGACATCAGTTCAAATAAAGATGACACTATCCATAGTTCAGAAGGCACCAGTCTACTTTGGACTTGAGCCTCATTTTGGTATTCACATTTAATACCAAAAATGGCTGATTTGTTGAAAATGTAAATTGCCTATGTGTAGGTATGTCTGGCATTCTTTGACATTAGTTTAGAACCAACATTGTAAATCCAGTTTGGAAGGCACCAGTCTACTTTGAACTTGAGCCTCATTTTGGTATCCATGTTTAATCCAATGGTTAAAATGCATCAATCAACATTGAGATACTCGGATTGAATAACTTGTCCAATAATATAACTAATGTACCCTCTGATGCCACAGCAAAACCAAAACATTAAGCTTCTGCATGCCGGTATGCGCATAAATTAGGATAAGGTGTGATGACTCAGGTCAGACCATTTTTGAATTATGTCCCGTCTGACATTCTTGATCAAATTTACCCAAAATACCAAGAGTGCACACAGCAGCAGGCAAATTTAAATAGAGGGCATTCTAGATGTAAATGAAGAGCACGTGGAATGAGGTGCATGCTGGTCTAGTAAGCAACCAAATTTCATTCAGCTTTATTCACCTGCTTTGTCGGCTTCCATAGTAAATTTGAAAGTGTTTTACTGCCCAGCCGTTTTTCACAACCGCTCATTTTCATCACTAACTTGTCACTAATAAGACAAGCATGCACGTTATTCCATGGATAATGCACATGTACCGAGCATTTGTGATATAGTCTATGGTCTATAAACATCTGAAACAATTGTGGAAAGACTTAACTACATGTACAATGTCCAAACAAATATAAGTTTTAAACTCTTTTTGTTTGGGGGGAGGGGGGGTTATATTACTGTAGCACACATTTGCTTTTTTTTTCACCAAACTTTTCACAGAATGAAGTTCTGAGCTAAATTCATTATGAGGTAGTGTGTAAATTTGTATAAGTTTTCCATTGATATAATTATTTCTAACAATTTGAACTACTGCACTTTTTAATTGTTGCCCCACCCATTCACCTGCCATTAGGTAATTTCAAAGCTGTATATGCAGAAAATTGTGCTGAGCATATCTTTTCTGTAAAGCAAGATTTTCCTGCGCTAAGCATTTTTTTGTGCTTAATAGCTTTTTAATATTAGCCCCTTGGCTTAATTTTATAAACCTGCTAAGAAAAAACTCCAAAATTATTAGGCATTACCAAACAATTTTGCTCAGAGTTTACCAGTTACCTGTCAAATTGACTCGTGATGCATATTGGTTGTAAATGGTTCACCGCTATTTTTGTGTAAAACTATATTTTCTGCTAAACAATTGAATACAGGGTTTTATTGACCTTGCTGAAACCTGAATGAAAAGTTTCAAATATTTGTGCTATACTTTTTTAATGCAATATGAAAACACTTTTCTAAAATGTTCTGCAGAAAAGTTACCATTGTGAGTTATTCTGCTTGGTTCAAAACTAGCCCAGAACCTGCCATAATTAATATGAAATTCTGTTTTAGCTGGTAACATGTTTCTGTTTCGTAAAGTTTACTTTTGCCTGGGCCTAATTTCACAAAGCTGTCCCAGCAGGAAATGCTGCTTTGAAAATTTTCCGCAAAGCAGAAATGACCAGTTAACCACCCACAAACAATATAGTGCATACATGGTATTTTGGCAGGTAACCTGTTCTTCTAAGCAAGATATGTATGTGCTGAGCAATTTTCTTGTGCATAACAGCTTATACTGGCAATAATGGGTACAGACCCTTTAGATATACCCATCCAAAATCATGGGTAGCCTTTAGTCAAGGGGTACATGACACGTACCCCATAAACCCAGCATGAAAAAGAGCATTGCTAAGTGGTGAATCGCTCACTGGAGTTTCTGCTTTACACCAACAGCAATGAAAAGCACCTTGTTTAAAGGCTAGACCTTGGGTAGCTTATAGGTTGAGGGACAGAGCAAACAAGTTTTGCCTTATGCATAACTATTTGGCCAGATGCTTGCTACCTTCATACCCTTTTGGGTAAAATACATCTGGAAAAAAAAAAAGGTTTGACAATGGAGAAAGGGAGAAGGCAGAGCAATGCCTATTCTAGACCCAATAGACAATCAGCGACCCGAGTCACGTGACTCATAGTGGGTATACAATGAAAACAAACCAAGCAAGCGTTGTGCAGTGTGCATGAATAAGTATGGCTGCTTCCAATGCTCCTGACATTAGGTTGGAGGCAACTATGCTTTTCCACGCACACTGAGGGTTGCTTGCTTGGTTTGTTTACAGTGTATACCCAAGATGACTCATGTGATTCTGGTCGCCAATTGTGTCTTTTCACTTGACATCTTCACCACAATCAATCTTGGTTGCACCATTTTGTGTTACTGTGTTGTGCGTAGACCATGGGCGGACAGTGGTCGTGGGTAATGTCAGAGTAAGAGGCCTATCCAGCTGGTCATGAAGCAGCCATCTTGTTTATCTTCCATTCACATCAATGTAAGCCAAACCGAGGCTTAAAGGGGAAATACTCTGGTTATAGATTGGAGGCTCCATCAATTGGTTACATGTAGCTCCTAAAACCACTAGAAAACCAAACAGTCTTTCCTGTCTGAGAAATGTCACAGTAACATCAAAATGTTTAGTTAAACAATTCATAGATTGTACATTTTACTTTAACCTGTTAATTAAGAATTATCACAACTTGTCAAGAGTGGTTGGATTTGTTTAAGTAAAGGCAGAACAAATTACTTCAGCACTGTGTCTTAAGAAGATATGGCATCTAAAAAGGCTGCAAAAATACAACACATATTTCACAAGTTGAAATAAATATGAACTTGGAGTATTCTTCTTTAATCGCAACGATCCCAAAACCTCCAAACTCATAATTATACAGGAAGTTGTAATACTTTGTAGGATATAGTGCTGCAGGCCTAAATAACTATTTCTAACCGTTGCTCCAAGCATACCAATCTTATCCAAGTCCAAACATTTGGGTGATGAGTTATCATAGAATGGATGATTTTGAAGGATTTGGGGAGGGTCTCCAGCCAAAGACAATAAGAAGGGCAGGTTAACAGACCTTTATATTGGTGCAGGATCTTGTTTATCTCCCATTCCAACCAATGTCACCAAACCTAGGCTGGAAGGCACATAGTCAAGTCCCTTTTTGGAATAATGTAAAAGAGCAGTCATTATTGTACTGGTTGACAGGGGACAATACAAAGATGGTAGCAATAGGATAAAGATGTACAGCCTGGACATAGCAATAGTTTATTGATCAGAGCTTGCATCGTCATCGCACAGCCTTACTTTCAAAATAACCCTTCACAGAACAAATTTATCCTTTTTTTGTGTGCCATTTGATAAAGCTGCTCAAATGGAATCTTAACTTAGCAAACAAATTACAAGGAACTAAGTCTGGCATAATAAACATCTAGCTCAGAACCTAGTTTTTGCTAAGCAAACCTCGTTAGCTAACCAAGGTTTGCTTAAACCTTCCATAAAAAGAACAAAACACAGAAGACCATTTAAAAAAAATTTATTTCAAATACAAATGTTGTCTACAGTTATATTTTAATTTTAAAATTGGTATGAAGTTGACATTCCTTTGGTTAAATCAACAAAGCACATACATTGTAAGTGGCTGGCTATTCCCTTATATGAAGTACATTATGACATTCTTTTTCCTTGAAATTCTAAAAAAATTCTTTAAAAACTTCAACTCTCACAATATCAGTGCAAGTTTAACCAAAGCCTTCAGCATCTTGTAAAACATTTGTTTTTAATACCATATTTCAATAAATGTGTACAGATTTAAATACAATATTTGATTACTTTTACTGAAATAAATATAATAAATTTATTTTGGTATAAAAATACAATAGTTTGAAGCCCCGCCTATTCTGTTGTGTATGTTAATGTTTGTTCTCTGTCTGTAGGTATAGAAAGTTTCAATTGTGTTCAACTTTGTTTCATCTTTCCTCTGCATGTAGCACCTCCCAGTTTGTTGGAAGTACTGTTGTCTGACCATTCAATCATCCACCATGGTTTTGAATGATAGATAAACTATCAATGTATATCAATTTGCAATATGATGTCATATTGTGAATGCATCTACACAGTAGACAGTCAAACCTCCTACTGTCTGACTGTTAAATCTCATCCAGTTTGGTTTTGAATGATAGATAAACTATGCCAGCCTGCCTTTAATACATGTACATCATGTGTTGAATGCATCTACACATTACACAGTCAACCCTGCTACTGTCTGACCATTCAATATCATGTGTTGAATGCATCTACACATTACAGTTACACAGTCAACCCTGCTACTGTCTGACCATTCAATATCATGTGTTGAATGCATCTACACATTACACAGTCAACCCTGCTACTGTCTGACCATTCAATATCATCCAGCATGATTTTGAGTGATAAACTATGCCAGCCTGCAATAGTTTATTATGAGAGATGAATGCATATAATGTAGTACACACGTAGCACAGCTGTGCCACCATACACAGCCAGTGCAGTTGGTTGGATTCAAATGATTGGTCAACATGCTAAAAAATGTAACCAAGAATAGACGGGATAAAAGTTCTTCACTAAAAGATTGGGCCCTGTAGTTTATAAAGGACATTGAGGCTTCTCATCAAGAAATTATCACTTGTCTGTTACCCTGACACAAAGGGCGTTTTTCTAAGATCATAAAGAAAGGCACCAGTCTATTTACTTGACACCAGCCTCCATTTGATTCAAATAGACCATGAATAAAATATAAAAATTGGTGCACTATGATGAAGATCTATTTATATTAATATTTTGTTCAAATGTGTGACACAGAACCGTCACTATGCATACATGTAGAAATACATATCCAGTCTTGCTAGAAGTTGTTTTTCATTTTTTTTCAAAACTATTTTCAGCCCAACAGGTCCAACAATCTACACTGGTCATGTGACATAAGTAAGACTAGAAAAAAGGAGAAAAAACACCACTGAATCCAGTGCAAGTAAAGTACAATGGTCCAGAAGATAAGCGTGAATAGAAAAATGTAAAAGTACTGGCCGATTACTGATGTAACATCCAGTCTGATGTCAGTAATGACCGGGCCATCACACTGTACCAACAGCTCACCAAATAACAATCACTGGCTAGCCGCCACTTTCTCCCTACAATCACACATCCTTCAAGTTTCAATAAATAAATTTTCAAACCCATGCTGGCACTTTCAGACGAACTGCGGTTGCCGTGACTTATTTGAACGAGGTCGCGACAGACTTTGAGACGATGATCCCGATTGCTCCGTTGATTCGGATGTTGATGACGATGCAGCAGAGTGGCTGGCGCCTGCGATGGACGATGACCCTGCCACCGTGACCTCTGGTCCATCTGTCATCAGGGATGATCTTTGGGGAGAGTTTTGTGAGTAGGCACTCGGGATGTAGCCCTCAATGGGGGAGGAGTCTGAGAGGGCATGGCCAGCAGGTGATGACGACTGCCCTGCAGCATCAGAAAGCTGTCCTAGCATCTCAGGCAAGGAAGAAGACATTTGAGTTTTGTGGTATTCACTGGCTACAGCCAGTAGTGTCTGTTTGATGGGCTGTGGAGATGACTCTCGGTGGCGCTTTGGAACCGGAGAACGACGGGGTACTAATGGAGAGGCGTCTTGGTCAGAGTCAAACTGGTCTTCGCTGGCGGAGGCTTCTTCTGAAACAAATTAGACACCAAGTTTAGAATCGCTCCACAAAATCACATAAAATTTAACTTCTCATCCAGTTAGTTCAAGAACCAATCGTCCTTTTGTCTGAACAAACTGAGTAGTAGTTACTTTAAAAAACAAATACGAAAAAAAAAAATAATAAAAAATATCTGCTCTACAATGAATATAGTTGGCTAGTTCCTACAAGAACTGTATCTGATAATGGTTCCTATAAAGAACCATATCAATAGATCACACCACACTAAGGGGTAATGAGATTACAAAACCCACAGGGTGTACTGGCTTGTCTACTGGCTGAATCATCGAAGCATGGGTTCGATTCATGGTCATGACACTTATGTCCATGAGCAAGGCACTTAATCATAATTGCTTCTCCTAACCAGGTTGTATAAATGGGAATCCGAGAGGGCTAATTATCCTACCCAGGGAGTTGAGAAAGTAAGTGGATTGTTCCAGTATACCTGATGAATAGGAATAATAATGTGGTAAACTGCCTTGATCTACATGTAGCTACTAAGATATGGTCGCTATATAAGAACCAAGTATCATTATTATGCACCCCTTCTTGAAACCACCGTTACATACTTCTATTGATAATATACAAATAATCTAGAATGTATAAAACGAGCACAAAGACCCCTGAAATGGTCATCAATTATTTCCCTTAGTTTTTACAAAAATCAGGTCAACCGAATTTGATGAAAATGTTCACAGGTTGGATGTGTGTTTATTGAGAACTGCAGAGTGGGAATGATTTCACTCTTCTTATTACTAATGAGATTATACACCTTTGTAAAAAGGCAACTTTACCATTTTATAAACCACTTTCACCTTCATCCAAGTACATGTTGAAAAGTACATCATTCTACTGCATACATTTTTAAAAGCTCATAATTACAACACATGTAAAAATTACACATTTTTTAATATAACAACAAACAATTAATTCTGCCCAATAAAACCATTACTCCGGCCATTATTTTTACTACTGCAAAACCAAAAAGAAATTCCGATCCCCCATATGCAAAGCCTAAAAATATGTTATTTTTTATTGATTTGCATCGTTTCAAAGTTTGTTCCTGTTTTACCTCCTCCTCCTTCGTTCCCGGAACTATCCCCATCCCCTTCCTCCCCAGAGTTGACATCTGCAGCCAAACAAGGCAAGATATCTCCACTATCTTCACTGCTACCAGGTAACACAAACCCTGGAACTCTACGTGAGCCAGCCGTTACGGTTTCTACAGGAGCTGTTGCCATGTGGGTGGAGTTGTTGGTACTTTTGTTTGGTGAGTAGCTAATGCTGCCTGTAATAACAATTCAAATTCAAGAAATTATTACAAACATTTAAAGTGTTTATGTCTATGTAAGGGATCTATACTCTATTTAAATGAAAAATAATGTTCAAGTCCTTTCAAATGGATTTTGAAACAGAGCTTTGATGTTAAAATGGTTTAAAGATTCAAGAATTGGTGTTTTTACCATGGTTGTTATCCGACAGTAGGGGAGAGGATGTCCTTGGTTCTGGCTGAAACTGCTCCACTGGTGTCTCTCTGTGACCAAACACCTAGATCATCCACAAATATTTCTTATATTAATTAACTTACTGTAATCATAAATAGGCCAGAGCCAAAAAACACACATTTTTGAGTCTTGTTTTTTTTGTACAGCTAAATTAACAGATTATCTTTACTTGTATGAAGTAGAAAGCAATAACAATTCAAATTCAAGAAACAAGTCATATAGGCCTATATAAGGTCTTACCTGTGCATAAAGTATCAGCATCTCAATGGCCCTTGTCTGATGGGGCATGTCCACTAATGCTGACAGGGAAGCTGTGTTATCACTACAATTTAAGGGGAAAACATAAGCTCAATAGACAAAACATGGACCCATGACCAAAATCGCACAAATTAGAATAAAAAGCACGACCCACAAAGATTTTAAAGTAAACTGCAGTCTATACAAAAAGTCTTCATGTTTACTTTTGTATGTGAATCAGAACTGACCAATATTTTATAGGGTAGGCTGTGTAGTGACAACACTTTCTAACGTGATGGCAACTTTTATATAATTTTTTTGTAAACAAACACAATTTAAAGTTGTGAGTACTTTTGTGACTTGTAAAACTAATTTGTCCCAAATATTTAAAAAGTTTAACATAATCACATTTCTAATATTTTATTGTTAATGAACCTTGACAGAGGAATATCGGCAATTTACAATACAGTTTGACCTCTACAGTTTGACCTTTACAGTTTGACCTCTACAGTTTGACCTCTACAGTTTGACCTCTACAGTTTGACCTCTACAGTGTGCTCAAATCTGTAATACTTGTGCAGCGCCTGGCGCATGAATTCGATTGTTGAAGGCGTAAATTTGTAGAGCAGCAAGGTTGTAATTCTTTATTTTCGGTGTAGGATAGTGTTTTTTGTGAGGCTGGAGATTGTTTTCCCCATTCATTCCTACCATTTAAAAGTCCTTACTGCCTGTGGGGGTGCTCAGTTGCAAGTGTGATTGTTTGACAGTCCTTACTGCCTGTGGGGGTGCTCAGTTGCAAGTGTGATTGTTTGACAGTCCTTACTGCCTGTGGGGGTGCTCAGTTGCAAGTGTGATTGTTTGACAGTCCTTACTGCCTGTGGGGGTGCTCAGTTGCAAGTGTGATTGTTTGACAGTCCTTACTGCCTGTGGGGGTGCTCAGTTGCAAGTGTGATTGTTTGACAGTCCTTACTGCCTGTGGGGGTGCTCAGTTGCAAGTGTGATTGTTTGACAGTCCTTACTGCCTGTGGGGGTGCTCAGTTGCAAGTGTGATTGTTTGACAGTCCTTACTGCCTGTGGGGGTGCTCAGTTGCAAGTGTGATTGTTTGACAGTCCTTACTGCCTGTGGGGGTGCTCAGTTGCAAGTGTGATTGTTTGACAGTCCTTACTGCCTGTGGGGGTGCTCAGTTGCAAGTGTGATTGTTTGACAGTCCTTACTGCCTGTGGGGGTGCTCAGTTGCAAGTGTGATTGTTTGACGTTGACCACTTTCAAGGAAAATGGGCTCTTTATGGTAGAAGTCGCACAGCATCATAAACCGCCCGTATTGCCCATATGTCACTGTTACTTACTTTGGTCGAAGAAGCGTTGGCCCAAATACAATGCCCAAGTTACTTGCAGTCATCTGATTGAAGTCCTCATTCTCTGAAACCCTGCACAAATCAAGAACCCCAAAAAATAAACTCCTTATGATGGTGAAAATTACAACATCATCCAACATCAAAAACACAGAATTTTTGTATTCAAAATGTTTCGTTTTAGAAGGAGCGTCAAATGGATGATAAAACGTTAGTTTGTTAAAGAAAATGGTAATTCCAACCTTCTAGATGCAAAGAAACACATAATGAAAATAAATCAGATGCTAAAGTTTTTGTAGAAATCAATAACAAATGCATTTTATGTAATTTGTAATGTCATAGCCAAGTGGTCTAGTACACCATCCTCAAGTGCTGATGGCAAAATCATCAATGTGGGTGCGAATCCCAAATATGACACTCATGTCGTTGAGAAAGACACTTAACTATAATTGATTCTCTTCATCCAGGGGTAAATGGGTACCTGTGAGGGCAGGAATGGTTCCTGTGATTTCTTTAGCATGGTGAGCCACATAATTTACAGCACATATTGAATACTCCCCAGGGAGCTGAGATGGTTTAAGGAATTGTAAAAACCGACCTAACGACTGGGGTATAATAATACATACACCATAAGCATCCAAATCGGTGGACACTGAGGCTATGTCATGTATGTAACATAATCTTCGGCATATAAGCCACCCGTTGTATAAGCCGCAGTGCCCAGAAATTGTCAAAACAAGATTCAGGTGTCAGTGTCTAAGCCGCCCAGCGTATAAGCTGCAGTGGTGACCGCATTCACAGAGGGGCCATGCGTGTTTGCGGTCATTTGTGGTGATGTACAGTGACTGGCGGGCGGCACATCAGTCATTGTACATCGCCACAAAGTGCGTCTTGCGTTGCATTGAAGTAAAAATGTATTGAAGTTAACACCATCGATCGTTATTGAAATCATTCATTAGAATGGTCTGCAGTCAAGTGGGTCTATTTTCTTTTCGTAAATTTTGACTGGCGATATATCGCCGATATATCGTGAAGATTTTTCAAACGAGGAAAAGCGGGTTTACCGCAGGTAGGAAGCGAGCAATAAAATAAACAAACAAGACATGACTGTATTGATTAACCGCTGGGGTAAAATCACTGAATTTAATATCCATATTCCATGAAAACAGAACGTCTTACATTTTTATGTGCTTTTTATCACTAGTTCCGACTCAATTAACTAATGGTTTCTACCTCCACCATTGAACAGTGCGATCTCTGAAGCTGGTGCCTCAATTTTTATTCTGATAGACGTGCACGTGACATTTCCCGAACACGCAGTGATTTCTCACTAAGGGAATTTCCCTTGCACCTTCGCTCCCACGGCTACACGCCGTTTCTTCATCCCCTAATAATAAAGTATAGCAACTAGGAGCAAACACATCCGCGGGATCAAGGTGATGAATACTATGGGATGGCAGCACTGTGAGAAGCATTACGTCATAATTATTCACACCGATTGAGTGCGTTTCGGCCAATCGGAAAGCGGCCAGTCAGAAATCAGCCAATCGGCATGTGCCAAGCACGTTCGTGCTGCTTCAGCGATATGAAGAAAGACAACCATGGCTAGATGGGAAGACGTGTACATCGTATCCAGTTTAAATTTATAAATGCTGTGATCCATTCGAAGTTTGAATTTCAATCTCTGTACTCCGGTTTTGCAGCATTCACATCTAAAAAAAACTATTGTCTGTTGTAGGGCTATTTACTGTCCAAACAACTGAAAGGCTAACGCTAATTAGAAACGGCGATTCGTAGTCAATTCACACGTACATGTGTGCACTGTACATTTATGGAAAACGTTATATCACTGCTTGACGATACCCCACTGGTCACCTGCTTCTTCACGGCATTAAGTATGGTACAAGCAAGCAGTCATCAGCGATAGTCATAATCATAACAAGCACGGTGGGCACAAGTTTCACGACTCCTCAGCTTGAAAGATGTGCTGGGAATTTCAACAACATTTCGTTACAACCATCACTGTCGGCTTGTGTTATCGGTGAGATTTTATTATCATTGTATTTTTCAATTGTAATTTTTTATACTTTGCTTGTACCTTTTAAATGCTTATGTACACTATTGTGCAAAAGTTATGGCGCACTTCAGCTGCAAATTACATTCACTGATTTCTTCTCAAAATGTTTTTATTTGTCAATAAACTATCCTACCTGTGTGTTGAAACCTGTCCGCTGACCGATCATGAAAAAGGGATGCTTGAGGCTTGGCACCGGGAGGGGATTTCTTGCCGTGAAATTGCCAGGCGTCTTGGTATAAGTGATAGTACCGTCAGACGCAATTTACAGGAGCTGGCTGACCATGGCTCGATGAAATCTCGGCCCAAATCTGATCGCCCGAGGTCCACCAGTGAAAGGGATGACCGGCTCCTTGTCCGCACCTCAAGGCGCAACAGGTTCTTGACCGCCCCCGAGCTCACAGTGGATTTAGCTGCCACCACCGGAGTGAGTGTGCATAGATCGACAGTCTCCCGTCGTCTGGCTGAGGTGGGGCTTAATGGACGTGTCGCTAGGCACAAGCCCCGCCTGTCTGAAGCCCACAAAGCCAGACGATTGGACTGGGCCCGACAGCATCGCGACTGGACAGCCAATGACTGGAGCCGAGTCATCTGGAGTGATGAATCCAGATTCCAGCTTTTTCAGAGCGATGGCCGTATTTTTGTGAGGTGTGCGGTGGGGGAAGACTACAACGAGAACTGTGTTGTTCCTTCGGTGAAACACGGGGGCTCTGGCATCATGGTTTGGGGCTGCATGAGCTCCGCAGGTGTCGGTGAGCTGGTGCGGGTCACGGAGAATATCAATGCCATTGTTTATATTGGTATTCTTCGTGACCACATGCTGCCATCTGCCCATCATTTGATCGGCCATGAATTCATGTTCCAGCATGATAATGCCCCTCCGCATACTGCTGGAATTACCCGTGAGTTCATAGACGATCCAACCCCAGATTTTATAAAAGATAGGGGGCAGTTGGCAGTTTGAGGTGATGGTTTGGCCGGCCCAGAGTCCCGATCTGAATCCGATTGAGAATATGTGGAACGAAATGGAAAGGCGTCTTCAACGCGAAGCGCAGCCCCAAAATAAAGATCAATTGTACCAGATTCTCAATCGGATTTGGGAAGGACTGGACCGCCAGACCATCACCAATCTCTTGGCTTCAATGCCAAGGAGATGCCAAACTGTCATCCTCCGTGTTTTGCCGCAGAACAGGGCGCCGCCATCTTGGATTTTCCCATAATGATATGATAATGAGGATACTCTTCCGTTAACTTTGTGCACACGGAAAAACATGACGTCCGTTTACTGCCCTTTTAATGACATTGGAACATTAATTAATTAACTGAATGAAACATGAATTTATGTAATTGAAGAGTTCAGAGAACACACAGGTACAGTTTTTATTTACATTTCCACAATATTATAAATGTAGTATGAAAAATTGTATCATTAGTACAGGTGCGCCATAACTTTTGCACAGTAGTGTATATCAACTTTGTGCTTTATGTACCTTTTATGCCTTTTTGTGAAGCGCCTTAGAGCATTTTACAAAAATAGATTTGGCGCTATATAAATGTATTATTATTATTATTATTATTATTATTATCACATCACACAGGCCATGTTTTGCTTGGGTTTTTTTCGATTCAGAATAATAGTGGGGTTTTTTCATCTAGAAATATTTAACAAATGATCTTTCTTTAAAAATGTGTACGCTGGTTTTGTTCGGCGTATAAGCCGCCCGGGTGTATAAGCCGCAGAAGTTTTTTGGGGGGCAAAATCAACGTGTAAGCCGCGGCTTATATGCCAAAGATTACGGTAAGTGTCCCAAAGTCTGCTTTTTTGAGTTTGTATCTTAAGTCATCAAAATAGAGGAAAAACCCAGAGATTGACTTTGAAGAATTTTCAGTCGTCATTTACTCACCCTTTGAGATGATGCATGAGAACTCTCAGTGTCTTGAAATTCTCTTCTGGCATGCTGTTAACGATGCACCTGAGTTTGGTGATCAATCGTTCCTCATCCTCAACGCTATCAAGAATGCTGCGAGGGAACTCCTTGGCCAGATTGATAAATTCTGGGTAATGCTTAAAGGTCAGCAGAGGCTCTGGGAGCTGGAAATGATAAAAGATCAATTAGTTTTCAGGGGTGGCATGGGTTGCTAGTGCATAAAGTGCTCACTACTCACCAATGTGGTCCTGGTTCGATTCTGCGCTAGGGCCAAATGTTAGCAGAGTTGTGCGTTGGTTTTCTCCTATGCCACAATAACTTTTCTCCAGGCCCTCAGGAAAGCACTTGGGGATATACAATGCTTATCATATAATTGTGTAAGGACTATAGCTGGGACCAATTTCATGGTGCTGCTAACACAATACTGTGTGCTTACAGCACTTCTACGGCCTAAATTAGAAAGAGATAATCCTCTTTTATAAATTCAAACTCCACTTACTTGTCTGAAGTACAGTTTGAAAACGCTGGTAATGAGATGCGGAGAGGTCTCAGAAAGGTCAACAAGGTCCAGGCCATTCTCAAATGTCTGGCATAACTTTTCAACTTTGACCTTTAACCCTGCCACTCGATAGACACCCTGTTGATAAAAGAGAACACTTGTGTCAAGATAATTAAAATAAATTATTTCTCCAAAACAGACTCAACCAAACATTCTCAAAAAAGAAAAAGAAAAAAAAGATACTTTATATCACAAAGGAACAATTAAAAAAATAAATAAAATGTCAACACTATCACAAACCTTCACATGCAACGCTCTTGTGTCGATCTCAGACGAACATTTTGTCACCAAGAATGGGGCATCCCGATTGGTCGCTTTAAGGTGGTCTCGTAAAGGGACGCCAAAGACATTCATCCTGCCCATTAGCCTCTTGCCACCGCACTGGATCGCCAGCGATTCCAGGCATTTCTTGTGGCACGCCAGCCCACAGCGTTCACACTCAGCACCGTTGAAGTAGACGTAGCTGTCGCACTCACGGCACTTTGAGGGAGTACGGAGCTTGCGTATGAGGTGGGTGTGAGCTGCTTTAGAGAAGGCAAGATTGCGAAAGGAGTTTGGCACTGACTCAATCAGTTCTGTTGGATTTGAAGAAAAAATCCACATTATACAACTTGCACAATAAAAACATACACAGATCAATAAAACTCTAAGGGCCATGTTATACAAGGAAATTTAGAGGCAACTGGTATCAGGAAGTCTCCTGAAGACAATCAGAGCATCATGATCAGATTGTTGAACTGTTACACCACCAGTTCTTATCAGAACCACCTCATGTACACGGTCTTACTGCAAACCTTACTACCATGCATCTCCCCCATGCACAGTTTCAACTCCTACTCATGTACACGGTCTTACTGCAAACCTTACTAGGATGCATCTCCCCCATGCACAGTTTCAACTCCTACTCATGCACACAGTCTTACTGCAAACCTTACTAGGATGCATCTCCCCCATGCACAGTTTCAACTCCTACTCATGCACACAGTCTTACTGCAAACCTTACTAGGATGCATCTCCCCCATGCACAGTTTCAACTCCTACTCATGCACACAGTCTTACTGCAAACCTTACTAGGATGCATCTCCCCCATGCACAGTTTCAACTCCTACTCATGCACACAGTCTTACTGCAAACCTTACTAGGATGCATCTCCCCCATGCACAGTTTCAACTCCTACTCATGTACACGGTCTTACTGCAAACCTTACTAGGATGCATCTCCCCCATGCACAGTTTCAACTCCTACTCATGCACACAGTCTTACTGCAAACCTTACTAGGATGCATCTCCCCCATGCACAGTTTCAACTCCTACTCATGTACACGGTCTTACTGCAAACCTTACTAGGATGCATCTCCCCCATGCACAGTTTCAACTCCTACTCATGTACACGGTCTTACTGCAAACCTTACTAGGATGCATCTCCCCCATGCACAGTTTCAACTCCTACTCATGCACACAGTCTTACTGCAAACCTTACTAGGATGCATCTCCCCCATGCACAGTTTCAACTCCTACTCATGTACACGGTCTTACTGCAAACCTTACTAGGATGCATCTCCCCCATGCACAGTTTCAACTCCTACTCATGCACACAGTCTTACTGCAAACCTTACTAGGATGCATCTCCCCCATGCACAGTTTCAACTCCTACTCATGTACACGGTCTTACTGCAAACCTTACTAGGATGCATCTCCCCCATGCACAGTTTCAACTCCTACTCATGTACACGGTCTTACTGCAAACCTTACTAGGATGCATCTCCCCCATGCACAGTTTCAACTCCTACTCATGCACACAGTCTTACTGCAAACCTTACTAGGATGCATCTCCCCCATGCACAGTTTCAACTCCTACTCATGCACACAGTCTTACTGCAAACCTTACTACCATGCATCTCCCCCATGCACAGTTTCAACTCCTACTCATGCACACAGTCTTACTGCAAACCTTACTAGGATGCATCTCCCCCATGCACAGTTTCAACTCCTACTCATGTACACGGTCTTACTGCAAACCTTACTAGGATGCATCTCCCCCATGCACAGTTTCAACTCCTACTCATGCACACAGTCTTACTGCAAACCTTACTAGGATGCATCTCCCCCATGCACAGTTTCAACTCCTACTCATGTACACGGTCTTACTGCAAACCTTACTAGGATGCATCTCCCCCATGCACAGTTTCAACTCCTACTCATGTACACGGTCTTACTGCAAACCTTACTAGGATGCATCTCCCCCATGCACAGTTTCAACTCCTACTCATGCACACAGTCTTACTGCAAACCTTACTAGGATGCATCTCCCCCATGCACAGTTTCAACTCCTACTCATGTACACGGTCTTACTGCAAACCTTACTACCATGCATCTCCCCCATGCACAGTTTCAACTCCTACTCATGCACACAGTCTTACTGCAAACCTTACTAGGATGCATCTCCCCCATGCACAGTTTCAACTCCTACTCATGCACACAGTCTTACTGCAAACCTTACTACCATGCATCTCCCTCAAGCAAAGTTAGTTGCAAATGGTCAGTCAACTTGCTGGCAAGAAGTACCAAGAGTGGAAGCGTTCAAAGTTATGTTCCCAAAAGAATCTAGTGTACTTACTTGTGCCACTAGGTGCTCGGCGGCTGTCATCGGTCTCAACCAGCTCATCTCCTGATGACATGGTTCCTGTGGAAACCTCTCTGTTGAGGTTTCGGTGTCCGTTCATCGGGCTCGCTGACGGCGACGCATCAACAGACTTAGTGGAACTGCCACTCATACTATCTGAGTCACTAGCCTGTTGTGCTGGTGCATTGCCTACCCAGGCATGGACTGGTTTGCTCTTATCTGTTTTAAAAGAACAGGTTTGGTTGAGCTTTCACTTCTTTAGATCTTAAACGAAATTTCACCCTGATGCTGACTTTATATCATCAGACATGCTCATTGGTCAAGTGGTTAAGACTTCTGCCCCAGAATGCCAGGGTCATGTGCTCAAATCCCAACCCAGTAGCCTGTGGATTTGTTTATTGTACCGCATATTGGTGTAATTATAATTCCAAAATAATAACCCTCCTGATGTTTAACAATTCAATGTCATCCACTGTACCGTAATCTTCGGAATATAGGCCGCGGCTCATACATTGATTTTGGCCCTTTTAAACATTTCGGCGGCTTATATCCCGGGCGGCTTATACACCGAGCAATAAAACTTGTTTTTAAAAAGATCGTTTGTAAAATATTTCTGCAAAGAAACAATTTTCTAAAACGAAAAAAATCCCACCAAAACATGGCCTGTGTGATATAGTGATAGTTTTTACGAAATGTTGTTGAAAATCCCAGCTTATCTTTTGAGCTGAGGAGTCGTCAAACTTGCGCTCACCATGCTTGCTTCGACTTTCGCTGGTGATCGCTTGCGTGTACCGTACTTAATGCCGTGAAGAAGCAGGTGACCAGTGTGGTATCGCCATGCAGTGTTGTTTATTAACGTTGTTGTAACGTTTTCCATAAATGGTTACAAATCTCCGTTCTAACTAGCGTTAGCCATTCAGTAGTTAAGTTGTTCTAGCCATGGTTGTCTTTCTTCATAATTTTCAGAGCACGAACGTACTTCCCACAGGCCGCTTTACCATCCCACTGCCATCCCATAGTATTCATCACCTTGACCCCGCGGATGTGCTTGCTCTTTGCTATACTTTATTATCAGGGGATGAAGAAACGGCATGTAGCCGTGGGAGCGAGGATGCAAGGGAAATTCCCTTAGTGAGAAATCACCATGTGTTCGGGAAACATCTAGTCTCGGTTCCAACACGCTCCAGTTGTGTAGTCACGAAAACCTAACCGCTCTCCTGTAACCGCTACCACACCACGACCAAGACGCTCCATTTGTGTAGTCACGAACCAAGACTATGAAACGTCACGTGCACGTGTATAAGAATAAAAAGCCAGGCACTAGCTTCAGAGATTGCGCGCAACGTTCCTTCAATCGTGGAGGTAGAAACCATTAATTAATTGAGTCGGAACTAGTGAAAAAAGGCACATACAAATGTAAAGACGTTCTGTTGTCATGGAATATGAATATTAAATTCAGTGATTTTACCTCAGCAGTTTATCAAACAGTCAAGTCTTGTTTGTTTATAATTGCTCACTTCCTCCCTGCGGGTTAAAACCGTTTTTCTGTGTTCGAAAAAACTTCACGAATATCGAGATCTCGGCAATATTTACCCCAAAATATATCACCATTCAAAATTTACGAAAAGAAAATAGACCCACTTAACTGCAGACCATTCTCATAAATTATTTCAATAACGATCGATACATGTTAACTTCAGTACATTTTTACTTTAATGCAACGCAAGACACACTTTGTGGCGATGTACAGTGACTGTTGTGCCGTCCGCTAGTCACTGTACATCACCACAAAGGACCGCCAAACACGCACGGCCCCCCTGTGTGTGCGGTCATTACTGCGGCTTATACGCCGGGCGGCTTATACACTGACGCATAAATCTTGTTTTGACAAATTCTTGGCATAGCGGCTTATACCGCGGGCAGCCTATATTCCGAAGATTACGGTAAATGATAGATCCACCATAGCAACCTAATATATGATATCATGAAGTGAATGCATCTACACAATACACAGTCAAACAGTGTCTGACCAGGGTCTAAACAATAGATCGCCATGCTAGCCTTAAATTATCATATGGTGAATGCGTAAACACGATACACAGTCAACCCTCCTACTGTCTGACCTCTCAATATCATATACTGTGATTTTTAATGATAGAGAAACTATGCCAGCCTGCAATATGATAGCATGTGGTAAATGCATCTCCACAGTGCACAAACAATTCTGTGCAGTTGTTCCACCATACACAACTTGTGCAGTTGAATGTTTCAAATGGTTTGACAACTCACTGGAAACGAAAGGCGGAGGATTTTAAATCATTTGTAATAAAGAATTATTTTGTTGCTGATATCTTTGAACATAATATTTCCTTTTTCACATTAGCAGCTAGGAATACTGATCCTCATTCCAATGGAAAAAGGACCAAACTATTTATACTTCCAGCTTCTGCTTGAATACATTGATTTTAATTGTAAAAATGCAACATGACAGGCCTAATGCCAAGACTCTTTTTGACAATTTTGTTTATAAACATTATTATATATATATTTTTTAAGGGTTGCCCCATTTTAGGAATCGGTTTCCCGTGTGTTACTAGGCAGGGTGCCTTTGAGGCAATGCTTACCATATCTTTACACACATTTTTCCTCTCATAATTGCAGACTATCATATGCATAGATTGTAGCAGAGATGCCAACATTGAATTCCGAAAAAGAGTAGCACCGCCGAGCAAGTTTAGGTCAGGCATACAAGTAACAACTCACCGAGCCGTAAAAAGAGGAAATTTATGACATTTATGATAAAAACTAATATTTTCATCAAAAATCGCTTAATGCAAAGCGGTCTTACTACATTGTATATAGAAGCCAAACAATTGTGAAATTTATTAAGGCTTGATTTATAAAAAAAAAATAAAATAATAATAATATAATAATATTTTTTTTTAATTTTTTTTTTATCGGAACTAAATTCAACAAAAATGCTTTGGTTTTTGTCACATTGTTTATTGAGAAATTAATGCTCGCGTTTGTACAGACACACCACACCACAGCAGGCCATTCAAGTCTTCAATTCAAACGACTTCAGCAAGAGGAATTTTGTCAACTTGCCTTTCCAACCAATTCCATTACCACCAACTGCATTCTTTACAACTTTTTATTCACAGTTTCCATCAGATCTTGGCCTCGATTGCGATTGATGAAATCTTGTCTTTTGTCATTTTTAATTTAGTTGATCGATGCATGCAGCGATCGCGATGTTTCAAACAAACTCCACAAAGACGTGCGCTTGCATTGCTGACAGATAAAAGTTATCACAGTGTCTGTTTGCCGCCGCATCCCACACACATGAAGCGTTAGAAAAACTGCGGAACCAGTCTCTACAAAAGCAACTGTAGAATGTATGATGTACAAGGTGCCTAATTGTGTCTCTGTGCTACACGTGTCAGTGTAGGCAAATCCTGAGTGCGATAGTTTATGGGATTGGTACCTAAATTTTAAGCACAAAACGGGTGTGAATTCGCCACTATCATCACTTTTAATCACGCGGCAGATCTCATTTAAAGTTTTTATTTTATTTTATCATGATACATTGTTTGTAACTACATTTACACTGGGCGGCTTGTTTATCGTATTTAATTGAAGTACTATCGTAATTTCTACGCCCAAATCGTGTATGTTGGCATCTCTGTTGTAGCTTAGTGTGACATCAGTGCAAGGGGTTAATAGACACCTGATGTTACTAACCTGTCCTATCTGGTGAGCTGCTAGTCCTCGGGTGTCCATGCTTGCTTGTTGATACCAATCTCTCATCGTCTTGACTGTCCAATGAGTGAGAGCTTGGTTTACGTGGCCTATCAAACAGCCTAAATACAACAAAGATGTCATTCAATTCATTTTAATCCAATGACATTCATTTCCATACTTCTATTTGGAATAACAACCTTTACATGTAAGTATGCTGCTAAAAAAACAACCCAAATAACTTAATGTACACACCAAAGTAAAATAAGCAAATTAAGCATTAGGCTGTTTTGGTAAGCAGAAGTTGGTAGAAAACTGCAAAACAAACACATAAAGGACAAACAGACAAGAGAGATGGAGATGGGAACTCTGACATCAGACAACAAAACATAATGACCCTTTGCACAACCATTTCCTAAAATGTGAACAACACTGTATTACACATGGACTAAAATGTGCACAACACTGTTTATATATAACACACGGGACAAATGGTGCAACCAAGATGATTGTGATGATGGATCGTAGAGCAGAAATCTGTACTTTTATCACCAGACAAGCATAAAAAGATCCCTGCATCTTACAGTGGTTTTTTGAAAGTATAAAAACTGTTGCTCCAGAAACTTACACATAAGGCTCAAAGATGAATGCCTCCTCATGTCTGGAGGAGTGACCTTTAACCCTGGGCTTGTAATGGCGGACAAACTCACTGAACTGAACACCAGGCTCGTAACATCTACTCTGCTCACAGAGGGTCTGAAATTGGACTGGTGCTGGGGCTGAGAGAGAATGCTGTAACTGGAAGTAACTCACTGTCACCTGAATAATAAACAATGTATATATATAAATCTTCAAATTTATTTCCAAGCGATTGATGTGTGGAAGTAATCATCCATCAAAAACTACAACAATAATAATGGTCCTAATGTTGCGCATATATCCCAGCAGCTGGATGAAGGTGTTTTACAACATAATCATCTCAAGAAATTGAATAAGACTTTCACAAGATACCCTTTCATCTGATTCTAATTTTCAAAGACTTACTGCTTTCATGGTCTGATCACACTGATAGATGAGCTCTCTGAGTTTCACCAACAGTTCCTTCTGTAAAAACAAACAAGAAAACAAGGCTATCCATCTATAATTGTCTGATTTGGTTTGCAATCATCACCTACCAAGTCTTATAAAGTGAACTCCTCAACAGAAAGTGTATACAGGGAGGCCAATGCATCCACTGTAAATATGGACTCAAGAGGACACTGAAGGCCATCTCAGAAGCCAAATCTATAAATTGCCATGTGTGGATGGGGGTGCTCAAACCATCAAGCAGACCAGGGTGCTCCCCTCCATCAAGTGCACCCCAATACAGGCTCCGAATCCATCATCTTCTGTGCCCATTGCAACAGAGGTTTGAGGGCACAGATTGGCCCTGTGTCCCATCAACAGCCCAAGCACAGGAAGCATCACATCAACAAATGTATTACTAGTAGCCAATAAAATGTTGGATATTCACTGTAGATGTGGCATAACAAGATCAAATCAGCTGTAAGTGGCTTGAACCCAAATGCAAATGGCCATGAGACAGATACGCACAAAATCCCTGCTTAACCTTTTTTTGTTTTCACAAAATAATGTGACCACCAAATTTGATGAAATTCTGATAGGTTAGTTGTATGGTGTTTATTGTAAACTACAGGATCTGAAAGAATTTACTTTAAATTTTAAAAAAATCCACTGGTGTATTTTCCCTTTTGTGATTTTCATATTTCTTTTTTAGACCAAACAATTTTTGGTCATTTGCATAAATCCTTTAAAAAAAAAATCTGCAATTATTGACATCTACTTGATTTTCTTATGTATGCATCTCAAGTAGATTTAATCTCATGGTCTGCTAGCACTTGGTATAATAGCCTCAACATCATTCGTTGAAGAGGCCTGTGGGTGCAATGTGAGGCATAGTGTCTACAAATAAATTGCAGTACATGATTGCCACCCTGATTGATCTAAGACACAAAAAAGTTTCCCTCCTTAAGATATTTTGCAATGCCTGGACCTGCTTCACGCAAGAAGATAGAAAATTGCAAGGTATCTGAAGGTTCACATGACTGAGCCATTCTTTACCTTAACAGCAGCCATGTCAAGCCTCTTTGCATTGGCTTCAACAATGCATGCCTTGTATGTAGTCTCAGCTTCCTTGGCCTGTAGATGAACAAAACAAAATTATTACTTTGCGGTCTTGAGTTGAACTCCACTAAGAGCTCAAGTTGGACTCAACTAAGAGATCAAGTTGGACTCCACTAAGAGCTCTAGTTGGAATCCATAAGAGCTCAAGTTGGACTCCACTAAGAGCTCTAGTGGGACTCCACAAAGATCTCAAGTAGAACTCCACTAAGAGCTCAAGTTGGAATCCATAAGAGCTCAAGTTGGACTCCACTAAGAGCTCTAGTGGGACTCCACAAAGATCTCAAGTAGAACTCCACTAAGAGCTCAAGTTGGAATCCATAAGAGCTCAAGTTGGACTCCACTAAGAGCTCTAGTGGGACTCCACAAAGATCTCAAGTAGAACTCCACTAAGAGCTCAAGTTGGAATCCATAAGAGCTCAAGTTGGACTCCAGTGAAAGCTCAAGTTGGGACTCCATAATGACCTCAGGTTGGACTCCACAAACCAAACACCGAGCTTAAGCAAAATGGTCAGCTTATGCCTCATCGAAATTGGCTGGATTATAATATACCTTCATCAGTGCTTCTTCCTCCGCTTTCTTCTTCTTCTCAAGTTTGCTGGCATTGGTGCCACTACTCGTGTTCAAGATCTCCGTCTCCATCTTGGCAGCCGACTCTCTAATCTTCTCGTACTCCTGACAGCGGTTGAAGTACTGCTGCTGACACTTCTCCATATTGGTCTTACGCTCATGCTACAGGTGGAGGGTCAACAGAATAATTGGTTCTTATATAGCACACATATCCTAGCTGCAGGTGGAGGGTCAACAGAATAATTGGTTCTTATATAGTACACATATCCTAGCTGCAGGTGGAGGGTCAACAGAATAATTGGTTCTTATATAGCACACATATCCTAGTACCTAGATCAAGCCACTTCACAACACATGTAAATTTTTGTTGGACTTTGATGGGATTTAGATTGTTAGAGTGAATTTTTGTTTAATACATACCATTTCTTTCTTGATACTGTTCCATGTTTGACGAATATGTTTTCTTTTCTTGTCATGGTCTGCCCTCCTTGCCTCTAGTTGCTGAAATCACCACAGAAACATTTTATATCCAAACAATTTGTTTTTGATGAGTTTTATAATTGCTATTATTTGTGATTTATCCGTGATTTATCCATACACCGAAGTCTGCCAAGCACTCTGTACTCAGTACTTTCCCCCACAGGGATTCAAACCCACAACCTTTGCCATTCTAGAGCAGATGTCTCACCACTACACCACTGCCCAGTAGCTAGAAGCCGCGACACCACTGAGATTGCCCAGTAGCTAGAAGCCGCGGGTAGGTACCCCAACAATTTCAATAGATGTTAAATTTGCATCGAGGATAAAAAATATATTTTGTCTTTTACCCAAACACCAATACATGTTAGTATCAGAATTTAAAAAGATAGTTATGGGACATTTTTGAAGCAAGTACTACATTTTGAAATTTTCTTTTTGGTTGTTGTATTTAGCACCAAAAAAAGTTAATGCCCTGAAGTTTTGGACACTAGCACAGTCTTTCTCAAAGGCTTTGAGACAAACAATGAGAAAGACTTTACTCAGGTCAAAGTGTCAGGCCATGATTTACCATTATTTTATACCAAAGGTCCATTGAAGCAAATTGCAAAAGCTAATTCTATTTTTCCTTTTTATCTACACGTAGCTTTGACGCTCATAAAAAGTCTTTACAATTGTCATAAATGCCTCACAACAACTTCAGCGTGGAAAGAATGTGCAATTTTTTCCCGTTAAATGTGTTTTTTAGCTATTTAGACAAATAGGCCAATGAATCTGGGCATGCAATTGTTTTACATCAAAATTTCTAGCACCAAAATGTTCAAGGAATGCACGAGTAAACACCACCACAAATATAATATCAATCTTACCTCAACAAATTTATGACCCTGAATATGCAGGTGAGTGGCATCACAGTTTTTCAGATAGTTGAGATCCTACAAGAGAGTTACAGGGTTCAGGAAACATGGACATGAACTTGTTACTTTGGGTTCAAGAAACATGTACATGAACTTGTTACTTTAGGTTCAGGAAACATGTACATGAACTTGTTACTTTGGGTTCATGTACATGTACATGAACTTGTTACTTTGGGTTCAGGAAACATGTACATGAACTTGTTACTTTGGGTTCAGGAAACATGTACATGAACTTGTTACTTTGGGTTCAGGAAACATGTACATGAACTTGTTACTTTGGGTTCAGGAAACATGTACATGAACTTGTTACTTTGGGTTCAGGAAACATGTACATGAACTTGTTACTTTGGGTTCAGGAAACATGTACATGAACTTGTTACTTTGGGTTCAGGAAACATGTACATGAACTTGTTACTTTGGGTTCAGGAAACATGTACATGAACTTGTTACTTTGGGTTCAGGAAACATGTACATAAACTTGTTACTTTGGGTTCAGGAAACATGTACATGAACTTGTTACTTTGGGTTCAGGAAATATGTACATGAACTTGTTACTTTGGGTTCAGGAAACATGTACATGAACTTGTTACTTTGTTTTCAGGAAACATGTACATGAACTTGTTACTTTGGGTTCAGGAAACATGTACATGAACTTGTTACTTTGGGTTCAGGAAACATGTACATGAACTTGTTACTTTGGGTTCAGGAAACATGTACATGAACTTGTTACTTTGGGTTCAGGAAACATGTACATGAACTTGTTACTTTGGGTTCAGGAAACATGTACATGAACTTGTTACTTTGGGTTCAGGAAACATGTACATGAACTTGTTACTTTGGGTTCAGGAAACATGTACATAAACTTGTTACTTTGGGTTCAGGAAACATGTACATGAACTTGTTACTTTGGGTTCAGGAAACATGTACATGAACTTGTTACTTTGGGTTCAGGAAACATGTACATGAACTTGTTACTTTGGGTTCAGGAAACATGTACATGAACTTGTTACTTTGTTTTCAGGAAACATGTACATGAACTTGTTACTTTGGGTTCAGGAAACATGTACATGAACTTGTTACTTTGGGTTCAGGAAACATGTACATGAACTTGTTACTTTGGGTTCAGGAAACATGTACATGAACTTGTTACTTTGGGTTCAGGAAACATGTACATGAACTTGTTACTTTTATTTATATCTGAGTAATCAGTATGGGATTTCCTTAAGAATGCATAAACACTATAAATGCCCCTCACAGGAAAACCTGTATAATGAATAATATTAACTTAATGTGTTTTGTTTATACTCTCGTAATCATTGATATGAGACTAGAAACACTTCAAAATAGTTATCACATTAAAGAGAATAATGTACTCTTTCCAACAGCACACAATTTTAATTTCAAACCCAAAATGTAGAGCTTACCAAATAAGTAAACAAACAATTCTTTTATTTTTACAACCACAGATTGTTGCCTCAGGAGCGCTAGTCTTGTCCGACATCCTTGGTCATGCCTCCTTGAAACAAAAAAACAACTATGAAATCTAACCAACCCCCCCCAAAAAAAATATAATATATATATATATAAATAAAAAATAACAAATAAACAACAAAACGAAACTGAAGTTCCAAGCTCAATACAGAAATGTAATTATTATTGTTCTTACTGTATTATAGTCCTAATTATTATTATTATCATTATCATCATTATTTGATTGACTTACATGCTCTAGTGCTGTGAGATAAGTAGACTGGAATGGGAGATATGTCTGCAAGAACAATAAATATGAAAATAATTTCAATTATTATTTCATGAAAACAAACTGTGGTCACAACCACCCCCCCCCCCCAATGAAAAACAATAACAACAAACAAACAAACACAAACAAAACACAAACAAACAAACAAACAAACAAACAAGCAATTTAAAAAACAGTTCTCAAGAAAGAGACAACAAATTCAAAACTACCCACCTCCTCTTTGAGGGTTGGACGTGTTGTGACAGCTAACTTAGCAATACTCCTCGCAAATTCAGTCTCTGTTAATTATAAAAATCAAAGAAATTCTTCAAATCAAAACATCACTTTACAGGATTGAAAATATCCATATCATGAGCCAATACAAGCATTAAAGGAAAGTAAACTTCCAAGATGTCTCTGAATTTATAAGTAGTCATGTCATTACTCAACAGCCAATCATGTGAAAGGAACAGATGTCAACACTGTCCATGGTGGGTCAGGATTAAAGGCACCTGGCAGTGGTATTTTGTCAAAATAAAGCTTTTGTCATTAATATATACATTTTTATGAGTGGAATGTGAATAAACAATTAACTAAGGTTAAAAAATTGTATTTTTATTTTAATTACAAATAAAAAAATAGGCCCCCCTTTACATGGCGCTGTTCGTGACGTCAATCGAGGCAGGAGAAAATGTGTAGTCTGGCCCCGTACATTACGTCTGGGTACCTGATCAGTATGATGCGTTTTCGTATTCGGACGTCACCACCCAATGCAATCCTAGGACAGTGTACAGTCGACTAATACGAGACGCCAGTTTATATGAGGTTTTTCACCGGTCCCGAACTGTCCCATGCGTATTTCTATGTCTTAAAAAAGGAAGATACGAGCATGGTCATAACGAGAACACGGATAATATGAGGTATTGTTTTTCCTACTTTGCCAAACTATTTATCGGATCGGCGTGCCGCGGCGTCGGGGCATACAGCTCAAGTCGATTCGAACACCAGAAACATTTCGCTGGTAACCTAAGCTTCACTCCAACTTCCCTTGCACACTACTACCAACGAAAAAATCCCCGGTATCCAAGCACGACGGGGTATCCAAGTGTTCGCTGCATAGCGCTGAAAACGACGTCGGACCGGACCACTTTGCCCTCGTTAGCCTGACTTTCGATGCCCGTAACTGCCTATATTTGGGATCTGCAGGACAAAAATGCTGGCTGACCCCATCTTTAGTCGTTTTGCTGCATCCAGCAGCAATTTTTGCCGGAAAAATGCAAGAAAAATCCCCTTTTTGGATAACCAAACGAAACGTACAATCTCACTACTTGCACGTGTATATACAACGTAAATGCAGGCAAGTTCAAGGGGGTCGATGTTCGATCGAGGCGAAGTCTTCCTCGATTGACGTCACAAAAAGAGATGGGCGGAGTCGCCCCCAAACAACTTTATCTATTTTTTTTACATATAAATACTGACAAACAATTACTCAAAAAATTGTTTTATTGTTAATAAACATATACTCTTGTATTAAAAAAAAAATAGAACACCATACCAAATCCATCAAACTCAGGTAAATACATGTACACATGTACCTTTAGACTCTGAAAGGTATGCCTGGGCCCATGACTGGCACAGTTGGTTTGCCTGTACGAGTACTGAATCCATCAAACTCAGAAAAACACCTTCAGACTCTGATCTGAAAGGTATGCCTGGGCCCATGACTGGCACAGTTGATTTGCCTGTACGAGTACTGAATCCATAAGACAGGCCTGGAATTTCATCGTTGAGAGGGTAAAGCCATTTTCATTTTATTTAAGTACTTTTATTGAAAAATTAGGACAAATTTTGAAGGGGCACTAAGACCAAGACCAGGGCAACAGAGGGCTCCGGGTAATTCCAGGCATAGTTTAGGCAACCCTACAAGGAAAGGAATTTTAAGGGAAACCAGAGTCACAAGGTTTAATAAGAGAAGAAAGAATACAATCAAGTGGAGGTTACCTAAGTGGGTCCTCTTCTCAACGTAACAGATGACATCCTTAGCATATTTAGACCACACTTTAGCTCTGTCTAGAGCCAGGTCAAGACCAGCATCTAAATGCATCAAGGTATCGTCCAGCTCACTGGCAGACAAACATGCTGCAGTCAAACAAAAGCAGAAGAAATGTCTTTAAAACTCTTGCTGTTAAAACAAGGTTATAACAAATTGATTGGTTTTGTAATTTTATCTCAGCCTTTAAAATTAATAACAAAACCATAACTATAACCATAACTGCAAACATTAGGACTAGAAAGCTCAGTTGGTAGAGCACCAGCATGTTAATCTGAAGGTCGCAGGTTCAAATAGATTGATAGATAGATAAAACTTTATTATCCCTCACTGGGGAAATTAAAATGGCCTTGATAAAGAACTGTCCAATCAATTTCACCTTAAATTAAATTCACACAGTGTGAACATTTTTTAAGGAAACCGTTTTACTGGTTACCACAAGTCCATGTAATAGTGTTCTCTTCTAGGAAGAAAACATGGTTCCGAGAAGAACCTGAGGTGTGATAAATTCAGACTTTCCAATTATTGTGTTGTTTGTCTTTAGCGGAATACTTCCAAACTTTTTGAAAGTCTATATTCAGAACAACTATAAAATTAGAGTGCTAGCCTTGACAACTAAGGTATTCCAGAATCAATCTTCCTCAGGAAAATTGTTTTTGTCAAAACGGCTCAGAATATTTGCCACTAGAGCAAGTGTCATGCCAAGCAAACTTAATAGCAACACAAATACGTTTCTGTAAAGGTTAATGGAACAATGCACATTAATAGGGCCTTAGGGATCAGGAGGGCTGTTCAACATTATGCCCATAAAACAACAACGCCACAGCCTTGATGGATGATGTTATCACTAACTAAAGACATAACATTACATCAAAAAAGAAAAGTTATGACACATTACCTGCCAGAGAATGAATTCCATGGCGGGTCAGGAATGTGAACGGAGGTGCCAATTTTGAAAAAGCTTTAATAGTGAAACATGCTTGGGTTTTTAAGAAAATCTCAACAAGACAATTGAATAAGAGCAAGGTTGAAATTTAAAATATTTATAATAAAAACAAAGTAACAAAAAGTAAATAACATAAAACAAGTCACAAATTCCATGTGTAATTGATCAGAAAGACAAGAGCATGTTTGTACTGTCAAGGACAAGAAGCTAAGGGTTTCTTTTGAGTGTAAAACAGTCAACCTGTGTATAGTAAGTGACACAACATCTTTTAGTGTAAATTTACATTCACTGGTTTGACTTTTACTGTTTTGACACATTCCTAGACAAATAGAAAGTTATTTTAGTGGTAAATCAAGCCTGTACAATGTATTTTCGATCTGGAAGGAGAAAGGCCACGTTTATTAGCCAAAAAGGGTACTTTCATCAAATAGAAAGTATTTGGTTGTAAACATCTTGAGGTCAGAACCAAATCTCTAATAATAAGCTGACTGCAACTAGTGCTTACATGTATCATTGTGTTTTGTTATTATTTCATTACCAGTACATGGTGGTTTTTTCCTTTCAATATTGTGACATTTTGAAAGAAAATAACACCCCTTATCTTTAATCTTGGAGTGAGAGAGGACGTCTCATTATTCTCCCATTGTTTGGTGGACATGCTCACACACACAAACAGTGGACACATGAAACCAAAACAGAACAACATTTGGTACATTTATGTGACCCCAATGTAACATAAAATCACCCTAGCATTCTGTCTAGAAAACTTAATATTTCATGGCCAGCTGACATGATAACACTAGGAGTAGGAGCCTAGGAACTCAGTGGGTCAACTATTATTGATGTCAATGGCCTTCCGTAGGCTACTATGTCTCCTGTATGGTCATCTAGAATTTCTGTAAGGGAGTAAAACTGGCTTATATTGATACTTATCAAATAAATGGGGGAAAATAGGTTTTGTCATTTCAATGTGACAGCTCACTGATTAACTTGCGTTGTTCCACTTCTAAATTAAAACAAACAAACTTCAAATCCGTTTTGAACTTTGAAAGCTTGTAAGAATTAGTTAAGGTTGTTGCTGCATTACCTGATTCCCTGCTATCTTGTGACATCTGGCGACTGTACATATTGCCCCCATCAGAGCTTGTTGTCACAGAAGACAGGCTATCATAAGACTGACAAAAGAAAACAAGAAGTGGCAAACTTGGAATAAATCTTAAATGCAAATTTGAAAAAATATAATTGCACATAATAACTGCATTTTATGACATTATTTTCTTTTTCCCAAAAAAATATTTTTTTCACATAGTTGTTTGGCTGAACACAAAAATATTAATAAAGGCAAAATGTTTGTTTCAAAATCTCATTAATTTGCATATAAGATCTCTTTCTTGCTGAGCCCCTAAAATGATGTCAAAGTCCTATGAAAACCTTTCCTTATAAATACACAATTATTATAAGAAAGTCCAACTCAATGTTTCAGTTGGTAAATACTATTATTATAAGAAAGTCCAACTCAATGTTTCAGTTGGTAAAATACTATTATTATAAGAAAGTCCAACTCAATGTTTCAGTTGATAAATACAATTTTTTTTAAATACTATTTAAGAGGCTTTTGTCAGCTAGCTTGTATGTACTACTAGCTAATCAGCCTGAAGGCCATCCAACCCCAAAACTGTCAGCTAGCTAACTAGCCAGCAAGTCGACCAATCTTTCAGTAAGAAAGCCAGTTAGCCAATACAACCCTAGCCAGCCAGCCAGCCAGCCAGCCAGCTAGCCAGCCAGACAGTGGGCTAGTTAATTGTTATTTTAGCCAGCCTGTATGTCAGCCAGCCAGCCAGCCAGCCAGCCAGCCAATAAAGTTATCAGCTAATCTACATATACAATGTAGCTACCAGTCAGCCAACTTGGAATAAAAAGCCAGCCAGCCAGCCAGCCTGCCAGCCTGCCAGCCAGGCAGCTTAATTACCTTTGATGATGGGAATCCCATGTTAATACTGCCTTGTTCGACATCTCCCATCAGATATTCTGTTACACTGCAAATGAGAAACGATTGAAAATTGAACATTTCTCTCCCCAAAACAACTTCCTAAATTCAAAATATGACATAGCTAGAAAAAAGAAGAACCAAACAGACTAGGTTGCAGTTTGACAGTAACACTGTGATATAGTTTGAAAAGGGGCTCCTAACTGCCAATGGCCATTCCTTTGTGGTGACAATATTATTGGGGGCAGGACCTAATTTTACAAGGTGCTAAGCTTCAGTAACACGAGATGTAAATTTTCACAATTGTCATGGTGATTTATTTGAACTGTGACATCATATTTTAAATATCAATGTATCGAACACTAGACCAAGGCCCTGCACATTACAAACAATTTATATAATGTTCGTTCTGCAAAAATTGTCAAGTTATGAACAGCATTCATTAAGAAATCTATTGCCACGATTAATAAATAACATCTAGAATAAACGTAGAAGTATTGTGAAACAAAAGGCCAATCATTGGTTTTACAGATATCCCCAAAGTACTGGTGGAAATCAGGTCAGTGAATTAGTAGGGTGTTAGTCTTCTTTTAATAACAATTTATGTCAATCATTTATTTCATTTTGGGGTTGAAAGAAAAATTGATTAATCGGGATTTGAACCTACAACCTCTGGACTAACATGCAGGTGATCCACCAACTGAGCCATCCAATCCTAATGTTGGCAGTCTACTTCTTTTGTCAATATCTTTGTTCAGGGGGTGTCAGTCAGAGGCCATTAACCAAAATTTACTAAGTTAGTTTCACTTGAGTTTTATTTCTAGTTTATTTTATTGATTTTATTTATAACTTCCTTTAACAATGTTGAACTCAATTATCTATTCTCCCACTGATTTATGTTTTTGATTTGGTACAGAAATTGAGTAATGAATTGGATAGAAACACAAAGACAACACAGAATATGAACGAGTTTCAATTGGATATGTGACCCACCTGCTGCTGAATGCAAGTGCCAATTGATCTATGGCCTCAAATAGTTTGACTCTTTCCTCTTCACTCTCATCCTTCAGACCTAGAATTCAAACAAAGCACAAGACTAACCTAATTAATAAGAACAATAAATCTTGCAGACCCTTACCAATGTTCTTAGAATACATATTCTCTGATTATACAAGTGGTCTTGTCCTCTTTATTGGTAAACGTCACCAAACAACCCCCCCCCCCAATGAAATTCTAATGTGTTAAGACCTGGGTTGATGCCTTTTGCTTTTGTAAAAAAACACCAAGTACATGTATGAGACCATTGCCAATAGAGCTGTAACTCCAGTTGTTCTGTGATTACAAATCCAGACACTGAAAATCTACATTAACAAAATCTAAAATATTTCAATTTAAGATATTCATCTGTGATTTTTCCCCAAAAATGATACTTTTATTAATTTGTCTCTGATGGTTGAAATAACACCCCCTCAAAATACCCGGATATAATTGGACAATAAACATGAACAAGATAAGACAAAACCTAATAAGGAACAGGAATTAATTAAATAATTGAATAAACTTCCCCTCATCCATCGTATGAATTAGTCTGGTGCCACAATAACTTACTCTTGATCTGCGTAATGAGCAACACGGCCGCTGTGTGGACATCGGTCGACCGTAGGGCACTGTACTTGTCTAGAATACTCCGGAGTATATTCAAGAGATCACGAAGTTTATCGTGGGCAAGAACTCGTAGAGATTCTGTTCTCTCTACATAAGATATAAAATAAATTAATTTCTTATCAATGTAAAAATTTAGAGAGTGACTAAGAACAAAAATCAAATCCTGTGTTGTATTTTGGTAGAGTCGATCCAGTGCATCAAAATGACTTATTCAGGGTTACCAATTAGAAAGTTACTGAGAAAAATTATTTATAAAAAAACCTGTGATAATATTTTAATGAACCATGCCACAAATCAATCAAAATCCAGCCATAACCTTTGCATTTTATAACTGTTTGTCTTTAAAGACTGAAAAACACACATCTATGTATTAAAATTGCATCAGCCCAAAATGATAATGGTTTAAGGGAGGTCAGGCATTTCTGCCAAAGGTATGGTTGGATGAGTACTCTGTAAACACCATTACATTTTTAACTGATTCATGAAGCTTGCATGTAAATCAGAGTGTGAATGGCATAGTGTAGTGAGTGTCTCCACGGTTACGTAATAAACCATCCATGCATGTCCGGGGCCTGGCCGTCGCCCTTGGGCACGACCGAGCCACGAGGCAGTCGTGCTTCTGAATCCAACCTGTGTGCTTGTGTGCTCTTTGAGTCTCCCTCCACTCCCAGGTCTCGGCGACGCGGCTCAGCCCTTGGACTACTACGTCTTAGGTAATTATAGGAGTGAATTCACAACATTGGCGACGAGGATAAATTGTTCCGTGCAATTTCATAGACAAATTTGGGAAAAAATTACTAAAACTTGGGAAAAAGTACAAACAATTTTTCTTCTCGGAAATAGTCGAGAACCTTTTGCTTCAGTAAAGGGCGTGGTATACCCACACGGTGGAAATTCTACTGTGTGCGCTCCCCGCCTTTTATACGGCGAAATACTTTTACGTTTCGTTTTTATATTCGGCCATATTCATACAAACTCGGAAAGTCCGGCAGTTTGTTGAATTTGCTGTACAGGGATATATATTGTCCAAGTCTTCATACTGTTTAAAAATTTGCTAAGAATTTAATACTGTTTTATATTGTATAAATCTGACAGAAGTCTGCTATAACCCAAGCGAGCTACGATGCGTTCTTAAAAAAAAAAAAAAAAAAAAAAAAAAACAACAACAACAACAACAACATTTTCCACCAAAACGGCGTGTTATTTTCAATTTGAAATATTATTGTACTGCTAGTCAGGTCAAGCTGTCGAGCATCACTCCCGACAGTAGCGCTGGCAGTAACAAGCGATCGAGTGATACGGTATTGAACCATTCAATATTATAGCAGATTTCAAACCAATTTGTCAAGTAGTATTATTCTTATGATTCTGAGACCATGGCCATTTGCATTAACAAAGCTACTGTAAAACAGCTGACTACTTTACCGGGTATTGGTGTGAAGTTTGCAGAACTTATAGTTTCATTAAGAACTAAGAAAGGAACAGTTATTATCGATGATTTTCATGAATCCCCATCCCTCCAAACCAAACTCAATGAATTACATGAAAAAGGGCTAATTTCAATTGAGTACACGGCCGACCTTCCACCTAACGGTTCTGAGCAGGGGGGACCTGAAAAACACAAAGAAACTGTTGACCCCATAACACTTCTTGCTAAACAAATGGGTGAGCTAGGCAAAATAATGATGGAAAATACAAATGCAATAACAAATGCCATTAAAGACCTAAAGATTCAGTCACAGATGTCAGAAAGCCATCTAAGTGATCTAATTCAAGGTAATACAAAACCTCATGGTCCTGTAGCACAATTCGAAACTCCTACTAGTACTACGCTACCTGTATTGTTAGACACAAAGCCGGCATTTATCCCGCTGCAAACTCAAATTCCTAGTATTACGCAACCTGGCGCACAACAAACAGGCGATGCCTTAATAGATGCAGAGCTTAAAGTGATTATGGAAAAAGCACCACCACTCCCACCACACATAATGAAATCAATGCAGAAGGCCCAACACAAACAAAAGCCGCAAACAATAGAAACAGTTAACAATGCCAATAGCAGCTCAACGAGCCAGCTCTCGTCAAATGATCAAGTGAACAACGCAACTAGCAGTCTAGCTTGCGCTAACCAGCAACAGTCGATAGATCTAGTAACGGACCCTGGCCCGGCGTCTGCTGGGTCGAGCCGCCCCCGAAGCCAGGCAGTCCCTAAAATCACTACCTATGACGGAAGTTCTGATTTTCATGCCTTTGCCGCCAAATTTGAAATAATTGCAAAGTGCTGTCAATGGGATGAACAAAATAAGCTGCTACATTTAGTTGGCGCGCTCACCGGTAAAGCTCTTGACTGCTATGCGTGGCAGGAGGCCGAAGTATCAAACAATTACAAACTTACCAAAGACCAATTAATGAAGATGTTTGGTAGAATAAAAGACCCAATCATACAACGAGCAGAACTGGCAGCTATACACCAAAAAGATGATGAGTCAATTGAAGTTTTTGGACAACGCGTAAGACAAATAGCAACACGCGCATATTCAACTGCTAATACGGATGTTTTCGAAACTATAGCAAGAGAAGCGTTTCTCAAAGGGTGTAGTGATGTCACTGCCGCTGAACTTGCATTGTATCGCGACCCCAAAACATTAAATCAAGCGATAAAATTCACACAAACGGCAGCACATAATCATAGTTTGCTTTCCAAGAATAGACCCAAAGTGAGACATGTTTCATTTAGTGGCAATGTTGCCGACGATAGCCCAAGTGGTTCAAAGGTCCAACAGATACAAGTCAAACAGTTGGGGAGGGACAATGTTGACATCCACATTGATTGGTCGGAATTCAACGACAATATGCGCAAAGTTGTCTCTTACATAGAGGGTCGCCCGCATAGCACCGATAGTGCACCGCCGATGCGTACACCTCCCCCAACAGCTAACACGGCCCAGAAAAGTTTTTCTCCGGACCGCTCACCTAAGCAATACCCCACTAGAAATCCTAGCCCACCCCCAGTGAGTTCACCTGGAAGATATAATTGTTTTAACTGTGGCCAGAACGGTCATTTTGCGAGAGATTGTCCGCATAAAACTACAACTCGAGCTCGCGCACGTTCACCATCACCCTCGCGTAGACCTTTAAACGAGCAGAAGCCGGCCGTGTAGGCCAACGACCGGCCGAATTTCAGAAAAATGGCCAAAAAGGGAATTGTGATGATGCATCCAAGAATAACACTAGTGTTCAGCAACCCAGCCCGGCGTTAGCTGGGGTGGATTGCTCAACTAACGTTGCTCTCCGGGAAATTCAGTTTTCTAAATCCAGGGGAATTAGCCTTGTCATACCAATAGAGATCCAGGGGGTCCACACCCAAGCAGTAGTTGATACAGCAGCACAAGTTTCTATAATAAGTGAAGAATTAGCAAAAACAATTTCTCCCCCTTTTCAAGTGAAAGAGAAAGTCATTTTAAGGGGGGCAGAAAAATCTAGTCATATGACGGCTAAACGAGTTACAGCTGTCCCTTTACGTATAGGCCGACATAACTACACATGGAACCTTTTGATCGCCCCTATTGCAGATACATTCATTCTGGGGTTAGACTTTCTAAAAGCTCAGGGTGGTAAAATAGACCTTGCGAATGACTTATTGGTGTTAAATGGGGACAAAATCTACGCGAAAATGAGGCACAATGACGACGAAAAATATTCAGTGCAAAGAGTAGTATTGAAGAGTAAAACAGTAGTGCCCCCGAATTCAATCATTCAAACAACTGCCCGATTTGGCGAGAAATCCGATAAATCCTACCTTATTCATGCCCCAGAAAAAGATCACAGAGGGCTACTTATCCCATATACATTAGTTACTTTGAGTGGCAACACCGATAACTTATCATGGGAGTGTCCCATTCACTTACGAAATGATAGCAATCAGTATGTTCGATTAAAGAGAGGTCATTTTATTGGTAGAGCAGAAGAAGTGACGGATATAATGGAAGAAACAGAAACATCCTCACCTACTCCTGCACCCGGTCGATGTTTGTTGGCCGAGTATAATGATAATGCTATTATCAGACAGGTAAACACCATTCCAGAGCATGTTGAAGGATTGTGGAAAGATTCTAGTAAGAATCTAACCTCTAAAGAAGCTGAAGTTTTAGCAAAGACACTTACGGAGTACGCAGATGTATTCTCCCAAAATGACATGGACCTTGGAAAATTCTCAGCCATAAAGCACCCAATAAATACCGGCGGTGCCACTCCCATTAGGCAGAAAATGCGAAGAACCCCACTTGGTTTTGAAAAAGAAGAAAAAACACATCTAGATGATTTGCTCAAATCAGGTGTTATACAACCGTCTTCATCAGCATGGGCCTCACCCCCCGTTTTAGTCAGAAAGAAAGACGGTAAAGTTCGATATTGTATTGATTATAGGGCTCTGAATAACGTAACTACAAAGGATGCTTTCCCTCTACCAAACATAGAAGAGTGTTTAGATGTATTGGAGGGAACTATGTTCTTCAGTACACTAGACATGAGCAGTGGCTATTACCAAATTGAACTTTCGGATGAGGATAGAAGTAAAACAGCTTTCATTACTAAATACGGTCTTTATGAGTATGTACGTATGCCTTTCGGGTTATGTAACGCGCCAGCTACCTTCCAAAGGGCAATGACCCTAATACTCAGGGGATTAGAGTGGACTGAAGTTCTAGCATATCTAGATGACATTATTATTTTGGGAACAAGTTTCGAGAATTCAATCCAAAATCTGGTGAAAGTTCTAGGGAAATTCCGCATTCACAATCACAAATTAAAGGCAAAAAAGTGCCATTTGCTCCAAGCGGACGTAATTTTCTTAGGAAAACTAGTAACTAGGGATGGTATATCACCTAACCCAGATAGTGTATCTGCTGTACGAGATTGGCCCAGGCCGGTATCTAAAAAGGAAATAGAAAAGTTCCTTGGCTTTATAAACTACCATAGGGCCCATATCAAGGATTTTGCTAAACTAGCTTGTCCCTTATACGAACTTACAAAGAAAAATGTACAGTTTGTTTGGTCAGATGACCATGAGACTGCTTTCCAAGCTTTAAAACACAAGCTCACTACCAGCCCTCTACTAGCGTTCCCAAGAAACAATAAGAATAGCGTTTTTGTGTTAGATACTGATGCCTCAGATACTGCAATTGGAGCTGAACTGCTTCAAATGCAAGACGGAGCTGAGAAAGTGATAGGCTATGGCAGTTACGTGCTTTCTCCAGCGCAAAGAAAGTATTGCACAACTAGAAAAGAACTACTAGCAGTAGTACGCTTTACACGCCAGTTCCGCCATTATTTACTGGGGCGCCAATTTTACATAAGAACGGACCACAGCAGCTTGGCTTGGTTAATAAGATTTAAGCTTATATCTGGTATGTTAGCACGATGGGTAGAAGAATTAAGCCAGTATGATATGATAATACTCCATAGAAAAGGGGTCAAACACATTAACGCAGACTCTCTTTCACGTATCCCAAACGCAACACCATTCTGCGACTGTTACTTTGCAGGTTGTAACGTAAACACCCTTCCTTGTGGCGGTTGCCAATACTGTACGCGTGTTCAAAAACAGTGGAAACGTTTTGAAGACGACGTCGATGATGTTGTCCCCCTTGCAGTGCGGAAAATATCCAATATCAACTCTACTATAACCCAAGTAGCTAGCCCCTCTAAACCACCCGGTCAGCTCGATAACCCTGTTGCGGAAAGCACACCTGTAAACGAGGAGACTGCTGACTCTAACCGACGTCTGTTGGTCGACGAAAACGTCTCCCTGTTCACTAAATATTCAACTCGGCAATTAAGCGAGCTGCAGCACAAAGATCCGGACTTAGGAAAGTTAATAAACTGGACGGAAAATTCCATTTGCCCACAGCAAAATGAACTCCAAAGTTGCTCGCCCAGCGTGAAATATTTTTGGTCCAATGCCTCACTGTTGAGTGTTATAGACGGTGTTCTTTATTACAAATGGGATGAGGGACACTCTACCAAACTACTGTTCATTACCCCCACGCACTCTGAAAGATGAAATTCTAAGCTTGTGTCATGACTGTAAAATGGCTGGGCATCCAGGCATAACTAGAACCCTCCAAAAAGTAAGGCAGACATCTTTCTGGTATAATATGAAGGAAGATATTTGTATGTATGTAAAAGCTTGCCAAGAATGCAACACACACAAAAAGCCATCACGCAAGCTTAAAGCACCTTTGACAAACTTCCATGCTGGGGCTCCAGTTGAACGCATACACCTGGATATACTAGGTCCCTTTACCCCATCTAAGTCTGGCAATAAATACATATTGATGCTAATCTGCCAATTCACTAAGTGGGTTGAAGCCTATCCTTTAGCCGACCAAACTGCAGAGCGCGTTGCTAGGACAACAATAGACAATTTCATTTCGAGGTTCGGGTGCCCATTACAAATCCACACTGACCAAGGCAGTAATTTTACCAGCTCATTGTTTACAGCAATTTGTAGTTTATTAGAGATAGCCAAGACACGAACAACCCCGTATCGTCCCTGCTCGAACGGTCAGGTGGAAAGGTACAATAGAACCCTCTTACAACTTATAAGATGCCATCTAAAAGGAAAGGTAACCGAATGGGATGAGGATCTACCTATCTTAACTGGGGCTATCCGTTCTCTTCCGAACCGTACTACTGGCCTTACCCCTAATTTAATGATGCTTGGGAGGGAAACCAGGCAACCTATGGATCTAGTGTTTGATTTCAAAGGAAACGAACCCCCACATCAGCAATCACACCAATATGTCAGGACCCTTAAAGATAGAATGGTGCGGGTTCACACGCTAGCACGGGATAACATTGGGATAGCCCAAAACCAACAGAAGAAGTACTATGACTACCGAAAAAATAAAACATCATTCGAAGAGGGGGATCTCGTATATAAACTCAATAAAGCTCCGAAAGTTGGCACTTCTCGGAAGTTACAAGCCATTTGGATAGGACCCCTACTGGTCACACAAGTTTTATCCCCCATCCTGTATAAGTTACAGGATAGGAGGGCTAGGACACAAGTAGTGCATCATGATCTCCTCAAAAGATGTGAGACCAGTATGATCCCTTTATGGTTGCGAAAGGCTCGTAATAAACTACTAGGCCAACATGGTTTGGAAAAGGATAGAAAAACACCAAAGATTGGAGAAGATTGTTCGCAGTCTGCTGGCGCCACAGACTCGGTGTCTGCAGAGGACGTGGTCCAACAGGCCAAAACAATAACAAGAAGTGGAAGAGAAGTAAAACGGCCAAGCCGTTTTACAGATGGATTCATCTATGACTAAAATGATTAACTACAGATAGGTTAATGTATGAATATTAAACCCGGTTTACAGACGGGTTTAAGTATAAGTAATATCATTGTTCAAACATAAATTTGATGGGTTTACGTATTTATAATATTATGATTATTTAAACCCAACGCAAAATCCCAACGCAAAAAGAAGCTGCAGCTGTGCCCCGAACCCGGATGCCAGCTGAAGTTTAACAAGATGAAACGTCATGTTGTCCGATACCACGTTTCATCTGGTCGATGGTGGTTCCTGTACCCCCTGGCATGCTGCTGGACCTGCGAGCGATGGGAAATCGCTATCCATGTGAGGGAACATGGTCCTTTCCAGGTGGACCAGCACATCGGTTTGTTAAACAATATGGTCTATGATTTCCTTTATTTCATCGGAGCCGCCCTGGGGTTAAAATCTCCGCGACAACTTCCAGACTTCGTCATCGAAAATAATCTAGGTGACTGCAACTCTTCACTTAACGAAGACGAGGCTCGTGTGTGGGACGCATATGATAAGCTACAAGGCCTTGCTCCAGTACTAGATAGGAATATGCAATTCCCAACACGGATTTCATCCATATTCCACTGGAGGACTCTACAACGCTTACTGTCATTGGTTGCCCCACCCGGACCGGAGATACCTATTCCACCGCCTGAGGAGCTACAGACCCGTGAGCTGCCACCACCCCAGTCGGAGTACTCATCCATCCCCCCACCCGAACCAGAGTCACCTCCCCCACGGGCACTGGATTCTCCACTGGACTTCATCGACTCGCACTGTCACATAGACCGTCTCCTGCACGCAGCAGGACATTCGGGTACCCTCACAGAGTTTCTGAAGGACGAGGCCATTGACACTGCTAACTTCAAGGGGTGTATAGCCAACTTCTGCGACGAGGAGACGTTGACAGACGTAAAGCGTTGGGAAGAGTTGGTTGGAGACGAAACTGTCTCTGCTGCGGTTGGTTTCCATCCTAAGAATGCGCGCCGTTTCACCCAGGACACAAATCTAGTGATCCGACGTTTGTTGGGTCACCCGAAAACCTGTGCCCTGGGAGAAGTGGGACTTGATTACTCTGGAGGGCACGAGCGATCCAAACACATCCAGCAGTCCGTCTTTCGGCATCTGTTGAGAACGGCTGTTGAGTTTGATAAGCCAGTTGTGATCCATTGCCGTGAGGCTAATGATGATTGTTTGGAAATTGCTTCGGAGATTCTTCCCCAACAATGGAAGATTCATCTTCACTGTTTCACCAATAGCTGGAAGACGGCGAGAGCCTGGTGCCGAAGATTTCCGAACCTGTACATCGGCCTTACACCCATCATCCTGTGGGACGAGCCCGATTCTAAGGAGGTGGCAAAGAGAATCCCACTAGAGCGTCTCCTGCTGGAAACGGATGCCCCTCATTTCAGGCCACGGTGGTCTTCACGTTCTGTCAAATTCAGTAACCCGACAAATGCTCTCCTGGTCGCCAAAGAGGTTGCCCGCATGCGACGGATAAACGAGGAGGACGTCCTAACGCAGTGCCTGCAAAACACAAGATCACTTTACAGCGTTAGCTTTTAAAGTATAAACTTTACAGTGTTATTAGCCTGTAACCCATATCCGCCTAAGCGTTGATTTACATAAAAGGCTCTTCATACATGTATTTTTGAATTATAATCCTTGCTCAATGTAGTGTCAATGTCTTCAATTAATGAGCCTGCGTTGTAATTTTAGAAAGCAAGCACCCAAGGGGCGTTTGTAGTGAGGCCTACATGTACATGTACCATTATAATAACGTACATCACTTACAGACATTAGTCAATATTAAAACGTTTTTCTTCGAATATTTTTCTCTGTCTAAACGGTAAAAGATCACATCAAAATAGTACCAACCTTTGGAGAGAAAATCCCGGAAGTGTTACTGTCAACGCACTGCAATTTTCAATTTTAGACAGTTCCGCCGCTAGCAGTGCTGGCTTATCACCAATTAAGTTGGTTTATATTTATATTTTGTCAAATGCTCTTTCTACAAAGAAAGCAAGGAGCACTAAACAAACGTAAATAAATAAATAAAAACTAGGTAATAAGGTGAACATTTCGAAATTATTGTTTGTGTACTGTTTCAAGAACACATTTTGGTTTGTTTTGGAAAATGAAAGTTAATTAAAAGTTAGGCAAAGCTGATTTCTTTCGTTTAATAAAGGCCTGATATTTTGGATTAATTCAATAAATAAAAAATAATAAAACGGGGAGGAGTGTAGTGAGTGTCTCCACGGTTACGTAATAAACCATCCATGCATGTCCGGGGCCTGGCCGTCGCCCTT
Source organism: Leptasterias polaris (assembly GCA_037783415.1). Lineage (NCBI taxonomy): Eukaryota > Metazoa > Echinodermata > Asteroidea > Forcipulatida > Asteriidae > Leptasterias > Leptasterias polaris. Next base: position 188,930 of record JAZGTN010000046.1, read on the forward strand.
GGGCACGACCGAGCCACGAGGCAGTCGTGCTTCTGAATCCAACCTGTGTGCTTGTGTGCTCTTTGAGTCTCCCTCCACTCCCAGGTCTCGGCGACGCGGCTCAGCCCTTGGACTACTACGTCTTAGGTAATTATAGGAGTGAATTCACAACAATAGATCCTTTCTTTTATATAGCTGAGAACAGTGTATACCATAGAGGTACACAAAATGTTTCTCATTAAGGTCTCACATAAATCTTAAATCTAATATGACCTTTGTTGGCTGGAAATTTCTTTAGGAATTAAGACACACAGAGTTAGTTATTTTTATTAGAAGTTTGCACAGTGTTGAAGATATTAGCCTGTTAGTGTCAGGCAATTACATGATGTCTTTACCAATTCATAGAGGTAAGCACAATCAAATTATGCTGACCATTATAAGGTTACCAGTCAAACTGCCATGTCACATGTAACTCAAGTAGTTCTGCTTAGCAAGAACTTTTTATGTAATATTTTCTGCTGAAGCATCTCTATGAAATTGTTCACATTTTTTTATTTTTTTCATTTTTCAATTGGGGTTGGGATCGTCAAGGCATGTCACGTTATCTATGAGAGTGACATTCTACCTTGACCAAATGAATACAATTCAGGAATGAAGAGCTCACTCCCCCGAAAAACTTGACTGGACCACAATTTTCTTAACAAAGTCCACACCCTCTGTGGCTTAAATGTAATTAAAACAAAGTTAATCTGTTAAGCCCCCTATAATTAATTGACTTAATTATTAAGTATAATACCTCAAGCATAACTTAATGATGTGTGTTGTTTTAATCAACTAATGGTTAAAGGCTTATAGGATTGTAGAGTAAAGACTAGGTCATAGTTCCTGCAAATACGAATGCGAATTCACAAGAGTCGAGCTGAGCTGTCCTCAACTCTTGCGAAACATTCGCAGTGAAAACAGAGTTGTGACGTCAAATTGGCTTTGCATTGGCAGGTACTATGAACCGAGCTTTAATCATCAGGAATTAAACTAAAGAATATAGAAATACAACAGCTATGAACCTTGTATTGCCGCTCTTTTCATAGCTTTTATTTTGACAGCCAACCTTATGAGCATGAATGGTTGAGGAAAATCAACATCAGGCTCTCAGTTTGTGATGTACATACATTGTAGAGTCCATTATGAAATTTCCTTATAACAAAATGACATTTTACACCATTTTAATGTGAGGTTAGAGACTTGTAATTTTTTCCTAACTTTCAAAAAGACTATACCTAATGGAAAATGAGTACAACACAAAACTGAGTTTGACCAGAGAGCTCCTCTACAATCTTCACATGTCATTTCTTTGATGATTTCCTCTGTGGGTGTTCACTTAAATAATTGCCGTTGAATTCCCGAATTCTGTTGCCTTCACCTTGAAAACAACAGTCTCTTAATTTGCACTTTGTGGATGAAGTTATATCTACATGTAGTCATTGAAACTGTGGTTGAATTTTGGAATACTGTTGTCTCCACCTTAAAAATAATGTTCTCTTAATTTGTAGTTTGTGGGTGAATTTCACTTTAGTCATCCTACTTGGCATATTACAGTATTTTTCTTGTCAGTGCAAATGTATAAATCTTGCGACTAATTTATTTATACATTTTTTCAATAAATAAGAAGACAGGAACCTCTTCCTCATACCAAAATATTTGGTGCAGAAAAAAATATGTCACATCATACATTGTAACTCCTTCAAGCTGGCATGTGTTTATTATAGTGGATTATAAATGAACAGATCAAATGCTGTCATGCCACAGTGGTAAATCTACCTCCATGGTTATTACACAGGCTTGCCTACAACATTTTGGAGACACATCAATGACATTTTAGAAATAGCTATAAATTATGATCAGGTTAAAGGTTATTTAGTGCCAAGAAGGACCAGAAACAAGCCTGGAATGTTTATCTTTCATGAGGTGTAAAGTTACATTCTTTTTGCAAAAGACTCCCCCATTTGTAAATTGTGATGCCCATGGTAATTAATGTATTGTTAAGGGGGCACTAGATCAAGACCAGCTTAGCCAATTTCATAAAGATGCTTTTAAGCAGAAAATATTCCTTAAAATGTTGTCTGCTAGGCAAAAATACGCAAGATACCAGTCACAGGCAGTACATGTGATAATGTTTTGGCTGGTGACCTTAATCTGTTAAGCATAATTTGTTGTGCTTGAGCAGAGCTATGAAACTTAGTATTGAGCATTTTAAATGACTTCAAATACTTAATTAAAAAATATGTATCAACCAATTAATAGCGCAAACAACAGAATGTTGTTTATTTCCAAACAACAGAATAAAAATGGCATGTGTTAAGGCAGAGTCCTTATAAGCAATGGCTTGTAAAGGAATGCCCAAACAGACTCCAAAAGAACAAAACAAAGTTGATTAATTAACTTTATAACACACTAAGGACAGATGGTAAAAGTGAAACTTACTAAAATTTCAAAGCACACATCAGTTTGACTAAATTTGACACAACCATTCGCCATAAGGCAATCAGCATCATATCTCCAAACACCAAGTCAGCCTTCACTCCTTTATATTAACACAACATCTTAAGACACTTTATGTCTAAACTCCTATCCGTCTCCTCCCAACCCAAGCCCAAACAAGCAAGGCGTTCAATCTACAACAAGCTTCCGAAAAAAAATGAAAGACAAGCAAAATAAACAAGTAACCACTTCTAGAGGAGCAGAAAGCCAGTCCATCAATCCTACTCCAATTGGTCAGCATTCACTGGGTGTGAATTTGAGAATTGGAGTCTGTATAATTATGGTATTGGACTAACAGGTAAGTGCAAACAATAGCCTGTATTCACTGCACAATGGGACAATTTGAATGGACACTTGCAAGTCTTTTGTCCATGATAATCTGCTGATTTGAAACGAAGAACATGACTGGGGAATGTTAGCATTAAGTGGATGTCTATCATCCATTCACCCACCCCACCCCCCCCCCTCCTCCCTGAATTCTATTTTAAGACTTTTGTCTGCTCTCCTGATTATCTCAGGAGCTAAGTCAGAGATGGTCAGAGGACCTGAGGTTCTTATAGAAATGTAGCTGGAGAGGCTTGTCAATGATACTTGTGAAGCACCTTAAATCTCAAGTGTGACTAGCTTTGTCAAGTTTTTCAATTTCCATTGAAAACTACAAATACAAATACTTTGGTAATGACCCGAAAAGAAATCGTGTAATTTTTACTTGAAAGCCTACTTGTTATAAAGATGGTAACGCTAAGGATCCTGCAAAATTATTCCGGTAACCTTAACAAACGTACAGTTGTACAGCAATTATTATTTTTTATTGCAGTATGTTGCTTTACCCTTACAAGTACCACATGCTCAGGATTACTTACAAAACACATACTGAAACTCCACTAGAAAACAAACCATGCGGAAATAAATTATTGTTCAAAGTTTCTCCCAAGAAAAAACAGAATGGGAAAAATTCAGGAATGTTCCTGACTGACATTGAAACCCTACCTTTGGGAACACTCCACTATCAAGTTCCCATCTATACAAATTACACAAGTTTCTTCACTCAGTGCAACAAATTATAGGTAGCATTCTTTCCCAGTATTTTGAAACAAGAGTTCACTGGCAATCAACCAGCACTGATACAATTTGCAGAAAGGATTTGAGATCATTACATGCATGCTTGTACTTGCTTTGATGTGAAAAACATTTAAATCTAAGTTCTTTACAGGAAATAGTAGTGAAATACCCATTAAGGATGTGGTAAATCATACAAAAACTGAAAAACCCAGTCTTACAATGTAAACCTTTTTCACACCAGACAAAATCCTTGAAAACATTTAATTGACCTTTTACAAAAAGATTTTTAGACCAGTTCACCTTGAATAGAAAAAGTGTGACCTTAAAGCAGTCCCTGTATTTTAAGGCCAATGGAACCTGAGTAATACTGGAAGTGCCTACATGTATAATATTTGTATACCATCAGGCCTTGAACTTCACTCTTGAAGAGGAATTACAATTTTCCCCTGCATGCCTGATGAGGGGCACTTCTATGAGAAATAATATGTAAATTTGTATTGGAACTTTGTATCATGTGTAGGGCATCACAGCAAAAGCACAGGGCACCATAGCCTGGCAATTGCTGTGGTGCCTTATTAGTTGTTGATGACTGCTATGTACAAATGCAGAGTAACCTTCAATCTGAGTCATTACCATTGCCAGAGTACATTACATATGACCTCTTTTGTCACATTCAACCAAGTGCCACATGGTATGTTCCTACTGTAAATGTACACGTACATGTAGTAGAAGACCTTTTCCTTTGGAATCAAATCCCTTGTGCGATTTATGTGTACCCTTTTCCACGAAACAAGGAAAACACTTTCCGCTTCCCAATAACCTCTCGATGTACAACTACATACAAATAGAATATTCAGGAATATTAATGGATCCAACATTAGTAAATGCCAAAGACTTGTGCACTTTGTGATCTAATAAGAGCCTACATGTATGATATACATGAAATAAGAAACCCATGAACAATTTCAACTAAATCAGTCACCAGAGTCACAAGAAAATAGTGAAAAACCCTGTCACTGTTTTCAAACCTCCAATTTTGGACTCCCAAGATCAAAACAAATTGTTTTATCTTGCAATTATTTCTTTCAGAAAAGTCATAACCGTGTTTAGCCCAACCAGGTAATCTTCTAAAATGTAATATATATTTTGCCAACCCCTAAGTTATCCTAACACCCTCAAGTGGCTATGGCTTTTTACTCTCTACAATCCTCCACTCTCTTTACTCAACATCTCAAAATATTTGGGCTTGGATACGATTGGTATGCCCATGGAGGAAGGGTGCTTTGCCCATTAGCAATTATTACTTAGATCTGCAGCAATATCCTTTCATGAAATTGGTTGACTTTGTATTTCCTTCTTCCATGGAGACAATTTGGATTTTTTATTTACTGTTAAATGGTTGACGGCACATAAACCGCTTTATTAACAGCTCTGTGGAACTCAGCCCAAGCTGCAACAACCTTCCTTCCAACCCCCCACCCCCCCCATACCACCACCACCACCAACAAATCGATCAATACAGACTAATCAATAAGTATTGATCACCACTGGACCATCCTAAGGGTTGGATCAATAACATGCTGAGAATAGCACACCCCGTTGTCTGTAGTGTGAATTGATGGTGGTCATCGGGGTGAAAGGAAATCTAATGAGATACATTTAATTTTGTTTGTTTTCGGAACGTGCCATTTGGCAGAATGACAGAATTATCCCTGATATGACAAAGATGGCTTTCTCTACCACTGGTCGCCGACCTGCATAAATTCTGTTATTTCAAATGTTTCATTTTGTGCTGTAAAATCACTTCATTGTTATCTTAATGATTTATATTGGCTGCCAGGTCTTATCCTTTTCTCATTTTGATGTGCAATTAAGAAAAAGAAACGGTCCAGTTTTAAATGTGTTAAGTGTGTTCGATCATGCTTTGATCCTTTCTCTATGCTTTAAGCAACGACCAATTACATGCAATGTATTATTTAAACCCTTACTACTGTCTGACCATTCAATATCATCCACTGTAGCTTAGAATGATAGACAAACCATGCCAGTCTGCAATATGATATCAATTGGTGAATGCATACCTACATTAGTACACAGTCAACCCCTTCTACTGTCTGACCATTCAATATCATCCAGTATGGTTTTGAATGATAGACAAACCATGCCAGTCTGCAATATGATATCAATTGGTGAATGCATACACAGTACACAGTTTATTTGTCTAGAAGATAGCTTATAATGTACATATTTTTGAAACATATTTTGAAATTGCCAAATAAATAATAGTATTAATAATAATAAGAAGAATAATAACTATAGTAGTAATAATAAAGGCGGCACTTTTGTAAACAGCAAGGATGTCCTAATCACATAGATACCCACGGATCCTGCAAAAGACCCTTGAGATCTAAGGCTACAACCTATTCCTAACAAGAGGAGTTACCAGCACAAAGAAAAATATGATCTTTATTTTGCATGCTGTGATAAACCGAAATAATAATAATACTAAATGTGCATCTTGATAAAGTATCACTTCATTCAACTTTTAACCCTACATGTAACTCCCAAAGCGTTTTTACTAGAATCCATCCCTAACCCTAACACATTCCAACAGCTTATACTACCATGAGATGGGAACTGTACCCAATCTTAGGGGGACGATACACAACCTAACAAACTCCAACAGGCCTTTTTTGTTTGATTTTGTTGGAGTGTGTACACTTGGCATGGTGCAAAATTTGATCAGTGAAATCACACAGTACCCAACATAACATAATCCAACAACTATCTCATTAGACCATGGAGGAAAGAGCAATGCCAGACATGTACATTTCACACATCCACCATACCCACTCAATCAAATTCCAACACCATTACTTGTCAGCAAGGATACACAATCCCACAGAATCAAACGCCCAATCCTAACTTCACTGTACTTAACCTAACAAAATTAAACACTTTGCCTTGTTTGAATTTGTAGGGTTAGGGATTGTTAGGGTTAAAGAACTCCTGATTTTCATTTTAACACAGAGTTCTTGAACTGCCCTACATGTACAGATGTACAGCAATTCAGAAACTGCTGCAAGGGAGATTACTGGTATTTTTTTATTTGATCAGATGACATTTTCAGAGTTCCTTCATTTATCATCTGAGCAGGATTGACATTCCAGACCCAGAGCGTCTCATCCATCTACACTTGCTACATGTATGATGAGACATGAAACAGTTAACATGAATGAACTGCGGTTATTGTGACAACATTGCTCACATCCTCACAATCATTGCAATCATACCTCATGTGCACTTCTTTTTAGACTCGATGTACATCTGTACAATGAACTCTGGGAAGGTGAGCTATGAATTATAAACATGTAGTTGGCGTTATAACATGTTGACTTTACTGGAAAGCAACAGGATGTGAATTAAGATGTGGGCCTGAAAGTTTAAAAGAGGACTTTTTCTCACGGTAATCAACAAAGTCATTGAGGACAATAACTTTAGGACACATTTGACCTGTTGTCAAAAAGAGTTGTTACATCTAAAAAAGATGGTATTCTGAATTCAGTGGGTTGCAAATACTACCCTGACGGCTAAGTATTAAAAGCAATCATGTTATTTTGAACTACAATTATTAAACCAACTCACCTCCCTCTTGGTTAAAGATGAGCTTTAGTCGATTAAGCGACTCCGAGAAAGTTCTGACGTCCCTTGTCAACTGGAGTATTTCTTCATGATTGACAATGGGTGCATCAACGCAGTCTGAGTTCAGACTGGTGGATGAACCAGTCTTTGATGATCTCCTTATAGAGTGTGGTGAACCAAACACTGCTATACTTGCGGGTCGAGTCCCTCCATCGCTCGACTCAGAAAGCCGCTTTGTCTTGAGGCTCCTGGGGCGAGTAACAACATCCGAATCGGGAAGGGGAAGTGTGTCCTTTTCGGTGAGTGATGCATGATGGGACAGGTGGGTTGTGTGCTCTAAAGGCAGCATGGCTGGACTCAGACGATCTGTACCATCCGCATCCTGAAAATGGAACAAAAAAATCTTAACAATGGACTCTTTGCTTTGGAAAAGGTGGGATTCAGACTTCTTCTCAATACACAATGTACAGCAAGGAACACAAGAAATTCATCCAAGATCTTCCCAGCATGATGTTATCTTCAGGTACTCCAAATCTCTGAACAATTCATGTAGGTCAATTTGTCTAACTAAAAGTAAAACCATCAAACACAATGAAGAAAAACTCAAATTATTGCCCTAACTTATTGGTTTTCAGAATGACTTATAGTTATAGAACAAACTAAAGAAATAGACAAGTATGCCAGTTTAGCCACAACTTCTCACCCTTTTCATCAGGCAAGTTAGCCTGGAATTCCTTAGCCGTAGTTTTGTTGATTTCAGCTTCATGAAGTTATCAGAGTTTACAAACACCAAAACAACACCGCCTCTGGATTCACACCAGAAGATAATGAAACTACCAAAACAAAATCTAAAATTCCTGTTTCAAGGGTGAAAAACAGGTGTTTCCACTCTCAAGAATTCATCACATTGACATGCATCCATGGGAGTGCAAACTACTGAAGTAAGTGAATCTCAAGAGAGCTAGCTGTTCACATTAATAATAATAAATAAGTGTAGTGCAATTGCTGTTGACTTCCAAAATGATTGTGACCACTCTGACAAATGACACAAGTGGATCCTTTTCAAGGAATCACCAACGGAAATATCCACTTCACTACCATGTGACCGCAAAAGGTAAAACTTTGATGACGTTTACATTGTTCCTGTGTGCAACTTGACTCGGATTAAAGCTTGATCGCGTGGTTAATGGACTGCCAACAATCATACCTGTATTGGATGCCAAAAAGCTTGATCGCGTGGTTAATGGACTGCCAACAATCATACCTGTATTGGATGCCAAAAAGCTTGATCGCGTGGTTAATGGACTGCCAACAATCATACCTGTATTGGATGCCAAAAAGCTTGATCGCGTGGTTAATGGACTGCCAACAATCATACCTGTATTGGATGCCAAAAAGCTTGATCGCGTGGTTAATGGACTGCCAACAATCATACCTGTATTGGATGCCAAAAAGCTTGATCGCGTGGTTAATGGACTGCCAACAATCATACCTGTATTGGATGCCAAAAAGCTTGATCGCGTGGTTAATGGACTGCCAACAATCATACCTGTATTGGATGCCAAAAAGCTTGATCACGTGGTTAATGGACTGCCAACAATCATACCTGTATTTGATGCCAAAAAGCTTGATCGCGTGGTTAATGGACTGCCAACAATCATACCTGTATTTGATGCCAAAAAGCTTGATCGCGTGGTTAATGGACTGCCAACAATCATACCTGTATTTGATGCCAAAAAGCTTGATCGCGTGGTTAATGGACTGCCAACAATCATACCTGTATTTGATGCCAAAAAGCTTGATCGCGTGGTTAATGGACTGCCAACAATCATACCTGTATTTGATGCCAAAAAGCTTGATCGCGTGGTTAATGGACTGCCAACAATCATACCTGTATTTGATGCCATTATTGTTATGGCCGGCCAGGATCAAAAAACAACTCTAATGATGTCACAGAAAAAACTCAAAGTGATTACAGTTTACATGCAACATGGATTACTCATCATGAGCCATTGTGCAATGGTGCCTTCTGAGTGTCAACTTTTCCATTGCCATTCCCCATTGTAAAATCTTGTCATTAATACTGTTAAGTAATCCGTCGTTAACAGCCCACTTCCTCAAACTGCATTTTGTGTGTTTTGGTTTGAGAAATATACAAAACAAAAACAGACATGTCATAATCTCTTTCAATATGTGAGGACTGATTACTCAGAAAAAGGAATCCCTTTGGGTTCATGTTTGATTGATCATCGGTAGGAATCACTGGGGCAAAGGTAACTCTGCCAACTCAAGTGGTTTTGACCTAGATTGTGTACCTCTGTGCTTCAAACAAAGCCTTGTTCATAAAATATGCGAACTGAACACCTATTTTTTCTCAGTTTTTACCAAGATTTCTTTTCCATATTCACATGCTGCTGTAATTGTGTACAATAAATTGTTACTAATGTGCATTCTTGGTGTGGATAGTGTCACATTATTAGCAAAAGATTTGACCTTTTGTACTCCAAGTCAATTCCTGACAGGCCAGAAAGCACTCTGATTATATGAAAAATTTTACATTTTATACAAAATTACCATATAATAATAAAATAGTATAAATAAATCTAATAAAAGCTGAAACCAGTTTTCATTAGTGCCTCTTTCTTCACATCGATAGTTGATGAAAATGAAAGAGATTTCATTTTGCTCCATTCTATTTCTAGGCTCTTTTGTAAACTTTTGATGTCACAGGTTTACATGGACGAACCTGTCTTAAAATGCGAACTATTTGTTCCCCACCCCACAGTAGTGTGGGAGGGTCTACGAGTGAATACTTACCTGTAGAGCGAATACTACAATTGCATTGTTCCCTATGCCGGCAGGCAAATAGCTAAGAGTTTTACACACAATAGCGCCCTGAAGTGTCCTGTCCCCGACGCCCTGTGACATGCGCACTACGTTAGCGTCCTCTTTTTCCTCAAGCGTTACCCGCGTAAGTACTCAAGAATCAAGTATAGTGGGGAAGGAGGGAGGGTGCTCTACAGGTAAGTATTCACTCGTAGACCCTCCCACACTACTGTGGGGTGGGGGTCTACTTCACTCTACTTACCTGTAGAGCAAATACTACAATTGCATAGACTCGCACCGAGTAGGCGGTGGGTATACGCGAAACTATTGTATGTCTACAGGGGCGTAGGACACAGGGCGTGCCTAAGAAAACCCCAAGCGCCTATGTCCCGTAATCATGCGGGAACCAGAAGGCCAAAGTCGGTTCCGTACCAGAAGACCGTACTTTATAAACAGGTCAACCCAGACGCGTGGCACCGCGATATGGGGACCCACGGTTCATGGGGGTAAACGCCATTATGGGAGAAAATATAATAGGTTTTATCCGCAAAAGGGAGCTTGGATGACGCCGACCCTCTGTCGGCGGCCAGCTTGTCCGTGGCCGAGTCCGGCAGGACGGGGGTGGCAAAATACTTATCAAAATCCCCGGAGGGAAAACGATAGTAGGGATCCGTACGCTTGGAGTACGGAGTCCAAGTCTTTGCCCCCATCACCCCGTCCATGCGGTCCACGCATACCCGATCCAAGGGCATCACTGGGAAGGCCTTGGGCACTCCTATCACCGAGCCCGACCTCCTTTTGAACGATTGGCGTTCCTCAGGAGGAGGTTCAGAGTCACAAGGGAGATTCAACACTCTAATCATATCTCTCTGAACCAGCCGCAGCTCGGTCTCCGAGACAGACAATCTCTGGATGCTATTGGGCAACTCGTCCTCTTCCTCGGTCGAGATGACCGAGTCGGGGGGACGAGATGGCCCCGGGGAATGAGATCCATACCCCGATGGAAAACTAGCATCGTCACGGTGTCCCGGTGAGTTGATATCTGACTCAAAGGACGCCGATGGGTGCAGGCTTATACCTGGCGGGGACGCCAGCACACGGGCAGCCGTGTGTGGCAGTGTCCGTTGGCCGGCAGTCACGCGGTCATGGCCGTGATGACTAGCGGGCGGGGGCTGTAAGCCTGGAGGGGACTCCGGTGCACGGCTAGCCGTGTGCGGTAGACTCCATTGGTTATGAGTCACCCAACCGTGACCGTAGTGGCTCGGGGGCCCCTCAGGGGTGACTGAGTCATAGGGGCCTTGGCCTGAATCATCCCGACGGCCCGATAGGGATGCCGTTAGTGTATGGAAGGCCTCCATAAAATCATCTCTGGAGATCGGGTCCGCACCTCTGCGGCGTTTGCCATGGTGCGCCCGTCCGGAAGACTCGCTCGAGCTCGATGGTGAGCGGCGAGAATGGCGGGACTTCTTCCCCTTCTTCTTTGAAGAACGACTCCGAGTGGTCTCCGAGGATGGCTCGGATGTCACCTGGGTAACGGGGATGCCAGAACAGCGGGTAAAACCCGATGTGGAGGGCGGGCCCTCGGAGCGTACCGATCCGAGGGGGCCCCATGGAGCATGCTCCCTGTGGCCAATGGCCTGAGCGGTCGACAGCGCCCCGAGCCTGATAGCGTAGGCGGGTGCTGCGCGGTCAAGGCAGCCGTACAAAAGCCCGTCCCTAGGCACTGTGGTATCCACGGTGGCATAGGGAGGGCCCGGGTGCATTGAGCCGTCGAGGGGTAATTGCTCTGGCTGCATATGCCCCGTAGGGATGTCTGGGTGCACCGAGCCGTGGAGGGGTAATTCCTCCGGCTGCGTGTGCCCCGAAGAGGTTCCTGCGGTGGCCACGGTGAGCTCCGTAACGGAGCCACGCTTGGCCGACCGACCTCTTCTGGGTATAGCACCGGTACCGGACAATTTCTTTGCCTTTCCGGGGTGCTTCCCCTTCGGTTGGGTGGATCCATGTACACTAACCGGGGACGGAGGAACCGTAAGATCCCTCGCCCAGTTAATGGGTCCGTCGGCTCCGGAAGCCGGCAGTGGCTGAGGGGGCTTACTGGGGGATTGCTGCCGCGGCGGCTGCCAGTGCAATTCCCCGAGAGCTCAGGCTGTCCCGGAGGGATGTAGGTCCCTCCAGTTCCGACATGCCCTGCTCTCCCCAACTTTCTAGGACTCATAATCACTCAAATATCAACAACACAACACAACTCTACAATAACTATCCACAATCTTTATTTTATCGGGATAGCAGCTATCTTTGCTTTCTCAAGCAATCCAGTAATCACAATTTACAGAATTTACGGTACATAAAAATTCACATGTGTTACCTTCGCCTGCTAAGAGAAAAAGAGGACGCTAACGTAGTGCGCATGTCACAGGGCGTCGGGGACAGGACACTTGAGGGCGCTATTGTGTGTAAAACTCTTAGCTATTTGCCTGTGTAAAACTCTTAGCTATAGGGAACAATGCAATTGTAGTATTCGCTCTACAGGTAAGTAGAGTGAAGTAGACCAAATACTTCAAATACTTGACTGAATAAAACAGCACTTAGCTGCTTAAAGTTTCTCATTTACTTCTATAAATATAATGTAAACTTCCACATCTTGTTGCTTTTTTTCCCAATCAGGTTGTGAATGAAGTCATGTGTAAATCCCTCAAGCTCTAATTGTAACACTATCAGATAAAGCATCTGATAAACATACCTAATTAACAATAAAAACAAATACTGTTTCTAAACATTATAAACTGTGGGGTGGGGTCATTTTCGCATTCCAGAATGTCTTCTACATTATACATTCATGGCACTGCTTGCTACAGTATAATCTGTGCTTACGGTGCCCCTGTAAAGCGTGTGATTGTATGGCCTAATTTCAAGGGCCGTGTACATAATTCTGCAGTAAACAGTGCCATGAAATTAGGTCCTATTCATTATTTCATAAAGAGCTAAGATTTATCTTAAGATGGGCCAGTAAATGAATCAATGATAAATACTAGATTTGAAGCTTTGCATAAGTCATAACTATGACTTGTGTCAATTAAGTCATGTTTATGACGTACACAAATCATATTTATGAATATTCACAAGTATAAGTTGTAATTATGACTTGAACTAAGCCATAATTATACATAAATATGAATTTTTGGGTGTTTCTCTCTAAATATCCCTCTAACTCTTCTGTATTTAATAGTTGACGCATAGAGAAATCTGAACTAAAAACAAACAAATGCTTGTATAGCGCCCTCCTGTGAGAGAACTCTCCAAGGGAGGGTGCTATACAAGTTCATTTCTCTGGGTAGAAACGCAACTTGGGCATTGCATGAACCACTATCTGGAATGCCCTAGTCAACCTGTATTGTAACAGAGACACAACCAGAAAAATACTTGATTAAACAATGGCTCCATCATTAAACTAACTGAAAAAGTGCCCCCCCCCAAAAAAAAGGGCTCATTTCCATGTTTTCATTTAACTTTCAACTGGATTGGAAATGGCGTGAATTCCATGCATAGCTGAAGGCATCTTAATATTTACAAAAGGAATAGCATTACAGGTCACCATGAAAATGACAAGAAGTCAGCTCCCCACAAATTTAACAATCTATAAATACAGGTAACAGTGACGCAATCATGGCGTCATAGGCTTTGGTTTGACAAGACCTTTGGTAAGACCGTAGTTCCTGAGATAGAATGCTTTTAAGTTTCATGTGTAAAGCAATAAGGTTTTGGGGGGATGCAAGTATACACTGTATAAATGATAATGATAATAACGAAATCAAAGGTGGATGGCCGAAACCTACAATAATATTCATTATGACATACTACTTCATATTGTAATAATTTATGCATCACCACGTAAATGGAAAGCAAAGCACCTGTTCTTAAAGAAACAAAGTTTTTCTTTTTTATTTGTGGAATTCATTTGTTGTAATAAAAATGCAAAATTTGATGAATACATTACAGATTTGGAAGTGCTGGGGAAAAAATCATCCTAACAGAAAGGTTTTCAAATTGGTTTCAGGTTTTAAAATATATTTATAATATCAAACAAAATTTATGCATGAAAAAAAAATACAATATTTGATGCGTCATTATAGATGTAAATGAGTCTGATGTTTCTGGCATCAAGGACATGTGGGGGTAAAGCCAGTGTGACTCCATTATGTTAAACGAAAAAAAGGTTATCCAAACAGGTAATATTCAAAGTGATATGACCATTAGTGGAGAAGGCGTGCCTTAACCTAGAAACACAGTTCCTGTAGTAATATCACAATTGGATTAGTTTAAAGGGGTATCCATGTGATCGGGACATCTGACCATTGAAAGAAATATAACCAAACAGAGAAGTCAAGGAATATCACCATGACTGTTTGTTATGGGACGAGGATACATAACGAGGGTTTTAGCCAATTTGGGTTGTTTTTCTTTTTAAATCACCCAACAACAAAAAGGCCAAATGAAGGTGAAGGCTACAAGAAAAATCAAGATAATTTAAAGAAAGAAAATATATTTGTTTACATTCCAATTAAACTGGAATACATGTAGATTGGAAGATGATGGGAGATTCCAAAGTACAGCAGTACGGAGGAAGCTATTTGAATATCTCACTGTATGTATTGGTATTTGGAAGAGATACATGTAGAGTGAAGGGATGAAAAGATGTGGCAAAGCGGGTGCTGTGAGTGAAGGTGCGTACGTTTAACGTAGTTAGTACACTGTTTCTGCTAAACAAACTTTGTATGGACTTGGCAAAATTTGATGTTTCAAATTCTCCATCACTCAGTCCCATCACTCTCCCCACAGCAATATTGTCTAACCCCCTCCCCCCCCCCCCCCTGCTCCCCCACTTCACAATCCTGACCCTTTAGTCTGCACAGCTGTGAGACCAATGACAGAAAAGCACAAGTATGTGTGATGCTCAATATAAGATCATACTCACCGGCTGTACAGTGATGTGCGGTAGGCTTGCAAATCGCTTTCGGATGAACCTCGGCGACGTGATCAAAGCCTTCATGTGCAGTTTCATGTTGGACTTGTTATTTTCCATCAGTACCCTCTGAGAATGTTCTGCCTTCACAAAGCAGGCATATCACAGGCCAAAAGACGTACGCTCAGAGGCATCAGTTTACAACATACAGTCCAAGCTGGTAAACAACACTCACAATCTCTATTAATACACTCTCGCTTGTGCCGGCGTGAAATACGCGTTGGAATGTGTGAAACACAGGAAATGGTGAATACAATGCTCCTGATTCAACCACCTTTTTTTAATAAAGCTTCGGTTATGATGATTTCATCAGTCTTTTTATAGCAACTTCTTACCCTTCCAACAAACACAGTAAAATTGACTCAATGAAGATTTCCTCAGCTAAATTTGACAAATTTCTATACAGAAAAAGCAAACAGTCGATAAGGCATTAAAATCATATCTCAATAAACAAAGTCAGTTCCAGTCATATTTATCAAGTGCTCATATTATCTTCAGTATTCAGTTTCCACAGTGCCTGTCAAAATGATGCAAACAATTATTACAAAAGTAGGAAAAGTGCAATCATTTTCCCAAGCTGTAGGACGCAGAAGGTTGCTCCTTGATGAGTTGAATATCAATCCAAATGGAAATTCAGGCACTTCATCTCAATGTTGTAAACAATAAGCACTGTACCCAGGGTTCAGGCAAGAACAAGGTGGTTCATTTCCCCACTTACTCTCACACACAGGCTTCTGGATGGGTTGCAAAATCTTCCCTTTAGAAAAACTGGGCACCATGATTTCAAAATTACCCACCGAAATGATGTCAACAATTATTTCTGCAACCAAAATTCCTGAGAAGAAAACAAGCGAGGTGCTTTCTGGAAGGTCCTCCCAAAGGTGAACTTTAACTCTCAGTTAATGTAAATTCCCAATTCAAGTCGTGTCAACAATTTCTGCTGGTCATTTCATTCCGACAAAACAAAGTCTGATCCTTTCCTTTTGATTAAATTGAAGGCGCACCAAGTACTTCCTCAATGACTTGCAACTCTTCCTTCCTCCTGTCAAACTTTCTAATTTGTGACAATTCAATTAATTGTTTTTCAACTGTTTAAAAACAATTCATCAACATTTAAACGAACTTGATAAAACTACAGTTCATTGGTGAGGTCAACTTCCTTCCTTACAGTCACACATCAATTACTACAATAAGTTTCACTTTTAAACTTGTCCCTTTTGAAAAAGAATGATTTGCAAAATCTGTTAAAGTTATTTCCACCTGACCTTCACAGCCTCTGTTTTACATTTATTATGTTAGATTTGTTGTTGTTCTTGTCTTTATATAATCTTATTCCATTTGTTAAATTGTCTGTCAACAAAACTGATTAGTGAAAGAATATATTATTGATGCTCATCACTCATGAGTGGGTTTTTTGTGTGGGGGTAATATTTGAACAAGGTCTCTGTGGCAGACACTGAAATGTAATCATATTAAAATGTTTGTGTGCATCTGGGTGATTTATTTGTAAATTTATCTGATGATAAACTTTTCCAAAGGAAATTTGGACTTTGAACTGATTTAACACTAAATTACTTTGTTACACTTTTCTCTTATTTATCCAAGTGGCAGATTAATTCTTTAAAAGACATTAGAAACATTAATCTGGCTGGAAATTTCTACAAAGGTCCAAGGGTAGACCACTAAAACCTGAAAACTGGAAAGACCAGAGTGATTTACCCCAATACGTGAACCTAAGTATTCCTTTGAATTTATGCAAACGCTAGAAGAATTAATAAGAGTATCCAAACACTCCCCTAAGATGAAATTATCTCAAAAAGTTATTTATATGTAATTTTTACAACTTCCAGTTTTCATAAAAAGGTACCTCCAAAAAGTGCTCCAGTTTTGAGATGCTCAATATATCAATCATTGTCACAATGCAGCAAACGCCAAATACAAGTTCACTTTTGGTGTGTATGTACTTTGTACTTCGAGAAAAACCTTTGTTAATAGTTTCCTTTGAAGTAATTCCTTTCAAAAATAATTAATTTATTATTTGCTCTCTTCTAAAGGCAGATTAACATCTGTTCTTCCACTAAAGCTATTTATTTAATGTGAGCTCTTCCTGGGGGGGGGGGGGGGGGGGGGGTGCAATCATGGTTTTAAATTATTTCAATGTGCTGATTATAACCTAGCTGTTTCAAGGTCAATGAACTTATTATTCTACTACCCTAACATTTCTGCCAAGCAAGCTCCATCTTTAATGAAGCTTTCAGTTTTGTTGTATTTTTTGTTTTTGTTTTGTATTTGAAAGTGTTTTTTATTTATACTAGGATACTTCCTATCCTGCAATACCCCCAAATATCACACTCACCAGAAATGCATGACAAATCTTTATGAAGACACCAAAACACACACCATATATATTTAGAAACACCACACCAATCTGACTCAACACCAAGTTCTCGGTATCGACAACAAATGGCCCCAGTGATTCACACCAGTGCAGACCAAGGAGACATTGAAGTTTGGTGTCAAAGCTGTTTTATGAAATGTTTATTGCAGCTCGTTGGGCGCTTTTGTTGTAAGGCTCATTGTTGTTCTCAAGTGTCTGAGGTTTAAGTCCAATCCACTCTACTGAAACATCCAGAAGCAGCTATAGACAACTTTGATGAAATAACAAATTTTCCCCTTAATTTCAGCCGAACATCCTAACTATCGGTTGAAAAATGAGCTCCAAAGGTTGTGGGTTGACTCGCAGCAAAAACAATACATGTATGTAAACAGTGCTGAACAAATAATATCTTGGTGGAAAATGACATCAGTAAAATTAAAAAATTGAATCCTGACAAATGTTCACATACAGTTCGTGTTGGAGGAAATCCTTTCAAATGAAACACATTTTGGTTTCATCTGACAGTGTAGACAATGCACAGTGAAGACGGTGATAAATTGCTCAGACTCAAGCCTAAGCAAACCAAGCGCTTTATTCTCCAATCTAGATACTAGAAATCCTTGCAGAAATGTTTGTGTGATGATATTGTTGACTATCCTGCAACACTACTCCATTGCATGTGAGATGTGTTGAAACTAGACTAGGTATCATACCAGCAACATGTTTACATGTATACATGGATACAGAAACTGACAGCAGCATCAACAGGGGTTTACAAAAACCCACTCATTGGATCACAGCATATGTTCATCTCAGTCCAATGTTTAATTCCTCCAAATTCACAATGACTCTCATGCCCCAACTCTAACTCATTACATCCCTAATGAATAATAACATTCAAAATCCGTCGTTTCCTTGATAGCTCTATTTTAGAAATTGTCACAATTTTATTCCAGTCCCTTTAGATGCATGTCGTCAGCCGATGGGATGGAGTCCTGGATTTATGATGAACCTCCCCTGCTAGGAGACGTGTTACCCCGCTGCCTTCGATCCCTACAACAAGTTCAATGACAATGACACGCTTGATAAGTTACCCACATTAAATTAACCAGCTTTACTCCACGGCAAAGCTGACCTGGAAAATTAGTCTCTGCAGCTAGTTTTCCACAACGAAGTACCTGTACAGTGTAGATGTTTTCCCTGGATGACTCCTGTTTACCCACTGCTCTCCTTTCGTTATATTTAGCGGTGTTTCTGTTTGACTAATCCATTCAGAAATTACTGCTATTCCAGCAGCCCACTGATCCAAATCGGCCTTGTGTGTTCTTCAGACAAAGATTAGTTATCCCAAAATAAGGTCACATACATCCAGTTGTTTTCAGCCTTTTTTTAGTATAGATATCTATGCACACAAAATAAAGGGTGTTAGTCAATCCATTGTCAATACAACAGGAAAAAAATAAATAATAAATTACCGGCTACAGATTTCTGTGCTACAATGTATACAGATGGTCCCACAGTCTGGCTTTATAATGTCATAGTATTAGTGATGTCAATCACATCACACGTTGACTGTTGTAGGATGGTGGTTGTATTTACTCAGGGTTGTGGTCCAACACAAGAAGATATTTTGTGTACAAGCTGTCATTTATTGGAGGCATTTCTTCGGTGGAAGATGTTTCACACATGAAGAGAGAATAGCAACATTCACAGATCACATGCATGAAGGACAGAACATGAACTACATCTGTACATTGCATCTCGCAGAATAACTCTCATCCAAAATGTAGGCTATACGACCCAGCGGTGGACCAAGCACATAGATCTCCAAGATTGATGTAGGCTCATACGACCCAGCGGTGGACCAAGCACATAGATCTCCCAGATTAATGATTCTAGCATTGAAATCAAGGCTTCAAGATGACAATCTAGAAGGTTCCTCTGTTCCTTGATATGACCCTTTAACCCGATGTTTTACAGTCACTTTAAGCAACAGGTTAACACTCTGCCCTGCCAAGGGGCCTTAACACCAATCACAGTCAAGCACAAGTCACAAGAGTGAAACTGATCGACACATCAACACAGCCGCTCCGAGCAAGAAGAACTTCTATGAACCGTTTTCAAGACGACCCTTAAACACACACAGGGAGTAAAACTAAAATGTTCATCCCCTTTTCCAACAATACTCTAATAATCATTTATGACGTTCAATGGGATGTCTAAATCTGCTGGTACAGGAGGTATACATTGTACTAAAGACAAATGCTTGGCGGACTACGGCTAATTATTATTCACTGGCTCACAAACATCCAGGCTGCCTCAGAGCTTGAGTTTGGGGGGGTCGGACTTAAATATCAAAGTGCACGCGCTAGAATTTATAATCAGTTGCCCATCCACTGCCATACGGTCTCTCTCGCTCTCCCGTGTTTTCCCTTGTTCGACCGTTGTATGGTCGTACACAGTGTGTTTCCCAATCCCAGTGCTAGATATTTTATTTATTCTTGCTTTATCTGTTGGCTTCTCAGGCCCAAATGTGTGTGTGTTCTTTTGTGTACAATGTACAAAGTCCTTATTTTCAAACAACTGCATGAATGCTCGTATTTGTTGAAAATTAATTGATTTTTGTTTTTGATTAATTCTTCGTTTGAAATATGTTAAATCACTGAACCCTGCAAAACAATGAAAATAGGTTCATAACTAAACATTCTTTATTTTTAATTTTCTTAGATAAGCACAAATTCTGTCCTGAAAATTTTCAATGAGTTATTTTGAATGCTTTGTCATATATAAGCTACATGTAACAAAAGAAAACCATGCATTGTGTCGGATGACAGTGACAAAACAAAACATTTACAAAATAAATCCAATTTAAGGACATGTTTTCCTTTTTTTTCTTCTTAAAGTTTGTTTTACCATTTTGTGTACTTTTAATGTTTTTAAAACTGTAACTTCAAAATGCAATTCAGTCGTTGGACCGCAAATTTTTGAATGTTTTTAAATAAACCATAAACCATAAACCATGTTCTGAAATCTAGATGTTGTTAAAATGCAAATATTTTAACCACAAGAAATATCGCAATACATTCGTCAAACAAATAACTTTCAATACACATTGCCTTTACATACACATTGCCTTTGAGAATATCGATTATCAATAATATGAATGTAATGATTTATAGTGACAGACACATATCTCAAACCCTCCAAACTATGGGATGATGTAGGGCTCCAATTTGAAATAACTTGCGACCCAAAGGAACATTTAAAGCACTGGACCACAACCTCCAGCTCACTGAAGTAATCTCATAAAAAGAGGCTTATCTTGTCAGGAGTGAAACCTTTCCTTTAGACAACAGGTATTGTAGATTAGAACTTTTACTGCAAGGCAGCCCAGAAAAGAAACAACCAATAACTTAATGATTACATAATCAGAGCCTAATCTCACATGAAGAAATGATGACACATACAGTACATATACAGTACATGTACAGTACATACCATCAACAAAACAGAGAATGAGTATGACCAGTGAACCTTATCTGTATTGCTATCTGAATTATAGATATGAAACATTATTCCAACTAGTTGTTACATCAACTCTACATTTCAGGTTCAACTCCATATCAATCTCACACTATATCTCAACAACTGAGATATTATCACAAACCGTATGTAATTATGATTATTTAAAGGATCAGTGATGCTGTATTGTCATATCTCATCAATTTATGTAAGCCCTACAAGTAATAAACCACAAGGGAAACTGACTATAAAAGTTTGTGTACTTGGGTGTGATTCCTGGTTACAAGTATATGGCACTTTACATGTAAGGGTGAATGGCTTCGGACTGGCACACCCAAATTGACAAAATAAGGAGACCGCCAGCATGAGGGCTAGATAACTCAGTAAGAAGAGCTAAATCATGTTTAAGTCAATTTTTCTTTGCTCACCCTCAAAATGACACTTTACTAATTTCTTTAAAATTTAATTTATATTGCAATGTTATTGATACCATGACAGACTCTAGATTAATCTCACATCAGGAAAATATACACCAGCTTCACATTAGCCTGTAGCTATTTGCCCCATACTGGTTTCATTACAAAGTGATATAAAAATATCAATATTTTAGAAACTCCACCCCCCACCCCTTCCCATTTTCCCCTTGCCAATATCACACAGCTTTTGACAAGATGTCAGCATCAATGTGCATATTTAATTCATGTCACTCCATCTAAATTGTTTGGACTCCGATTTATAAGATTGTTATGCCTGGCCTCAGTCCTTTCGAATCATTCACTTTTGGCAATTGGATACAGAAAGATTGGATAAAAGCAATTTGCAGACAACACAGATTTCATTACATTTACAAAGTATATCAATTTTGTGTTTATCGATACTTGTTCAACATATATATCACCCCGCACCTCCCAAGATGAAATATGCACCAACTACAATGTACATCAATGGTAGTAGTCAGGTATGTCTAAACCTAACTGATTTCATTACAATGCTTAGAATGTATGGTTTATGAGCAGTGATTTGACCTTCCCAGTACAACCAACCCAGTTCATCTCATGTAATGTGTCAGTCGATATTATTTATTTACTCTGCAGAAATTATGATGGACTGCCTTATTGCTGGTGTTTCTGGGTGCTTATGCCATGTGACATTAATCAATTACATTGTAATGCAACCTGAGCAATATTATTGCAATAAACATTAAAATGGCTTGGTTAGAATCCTACAGTGTTTTTTTTTTAGTTATCATGTCTGAAAAGCAATAACCTTTGGATGATCTCCAAGCTACCATGTACATCCACAGTCTTACAGGTTAGATGAACTAAGTAATACGTTTCCTTAATATGCATTTCCTTACAGGCGTAGGTTGTGGTTAGTTTCTATTAGTTTCTAATTAACGTAATTAGATCCTGTATAATTAATAACCAACATGTTTGCCTACCTGCTTATGTCATCTTTAAAATGCACTGAACGATTTCCCTTCTGTTTTAGGTCTACAATCACATCAAATATTCTACACAAAATGAGTCAGTTGCTACCAAAAAATAATAAATTTCTACTAAATATTAGCATTCGGAGAGTAAAAAATGTGTTCAGTCTAATTATTTTGCCTGGCAAAATTGCAGGACATAGCACAAAAAGGGTCTCTTCTGAAATTGTCTTCTCCAACCAAAGGGAACT
Organism: Leptasterias polaris; assembly: GCA_037783415.1. NCBI lineage: Eukaryota > Metazoa > Echinodermata > Asteroidea > Forcipulatida > Asteriidae > Leptasterias > Leptasterias polaris. The sequence continues at coordinate 211,576 of JAZGTN010000046.1, forward strand.
AATTCAACATTAATCATGTGAATTATTGCCATCATGCCAGAATTTAATGCCAGCGTTGACCTGCAGATATGATGCTAAGCAGTCTCATGAAAAGAAATAAAAGTCACGCATCACCAGGATGGCAATTACGAAAATAACCAAAGGTTACTGAAGACTTAATATCACGAGCTGATCAGCTGACACCACTTGGTGGCGCTGTGACTCCACAGTCTCTCACTATCTCTTGTAATCCTATCCAATTAAACATTTTGATAAGTGGATTAAAAAGCAGCATTGCCATATTTGGCATGGAAAAGGAAATGTGTTATTAGCTGTTCCGACCTACATGTACTGTCGGAACAGGTATTGTTTTCGTCGAGATTTTTATCGTCGAGATTTTGTATGTGCCCTCCGGCCTAAAATTACGGACGACGTCACAATGACGTCATTTATTGCGCGTTTTCGCCCGTGTACAAAACACATGGAGATAGTGAAAACAAATCCGACTTCTAGAAACATGATTTTTCAATTAAGCTCAAATTTAACGTCCTAATGTTTCTTAAAACAAGAAAGATTTTATTGACGATCAGTTGAAAAGCATCAAAACTTATCAAAACATTGTCAGTAGAAAAAACCCCAAATTTTCAGGCAAATTTAACGCCTTGGGTACTCTGCCTAGAATTTGATATGTGTTTATTTACGGAAAGGAGTAAAATTCTAAACTCGTTCAAGTCCGCGACCCATTTATGACCCGTGTTGTTGCGTTTTTTGTAAAATATACATAGAGATTCATTACTGTCACCGACTGACACAAGTTTACGTTCATTCACAAGAATCGAGAAGAATATTTTTCTTGATCTCAGCGCGTCGAGAGGAAAACCGCTCAGGTCGTTATTCAGATTCAGCGTGAACGTACAGACAACCGCCTGGGTTTTTGGGCGATCGGCGGGTGCGACTTCTTTGCGCTGAGAAACCCGTTCGTCGGAAAACCACATTTTTAAGGTTCCTTATGCAAACGCATTACTTCGAAAAATCACAATGTGGCGCAAACCAAAATTTATGGCAATACGACAATAAAAAGAGCTGATTGTGAGGGCAGAGATGATTCTTGTGATTGATTTAGCTTAGTAGCGCATATATTGCAGCACAGGCTGTATACATGTACTTCCCAGGGAGCTGAGATGGTTTAAGGAATGAAATAAATGGCCCAGTGACCAGGGGTAATAATGTTCGAAGCGCTTTGAGACGCCCTTGGATGTGATAAATCCATATTATTATTATTGGGGAAAGGTGAAGAGAAATTACCCTTTTCCATGGGCTATGGTCAGTGTTGGATTTGGGGTGAAGAGCCAAAAATAACAATCAACTCATATCCCATATAAATTTACTTTTTTAGCCTAACAAGAATAACATACTCGATCGGTATGAAAGGGCACACAATTTGTTACAAGTACGATTTTAATACAACAGCATTGACCAAGCTATTAAGCCTGTGCTTACATATAAGCCTACGCATTTACGGTTATTTTTTGTAAGCGTGTAACTGTTTCTGAAACGGTCGGTTACACAAGTATTACCATCTGTTCCATGAACAACATTTTAAGTATATTTTATATAGAAAAAACTGCATACAAGGTAAACACTTTCTGAAACCACCAACATTTACATTTCAAATTGATTTATATCAATCTAACATCAGGGCCCCATTTCATGGCTCTGCTTACCGTAAGCAAAGGATCAGCGCTTACCGTAAGCAAAGGATCAGCGCTTACCGTAAGCAAAGATCGGCGCTTACGGAAACAGGTAAATCCGCGCTTATGTCAAGCGTATTACAGTACACAGGTTACCATGGAATTTTGTGTGCTTGTGTAGTCCATGTTACTAGGTATTCTACGCTTACACAGCTAGCGCAGAAATTCTGTGCTTGCTCGGTAAGCGGAGAATGGTGACCCCAAGCGCAGAATTCAGCGGTAAGCAGAGCCATGAAATTGGGCCCTGAAATTATGTGCCATAGAATTGTTACTATTCAAAGCGGGGCTTTTTCCCTAGTGACTATACTATACTAACAAAACACTTTTCAACATTTATCCGAACCGTACAAATGTAAATGATTAACCGGATGATCTGTCACTTAACCATGTAACCGTCACAGGCTTACGTACAAGCCCGCACACTCACGGTGTTTTTTTTGTAAACGTGTAACCGTTTCTGAAACAGTTGGTGACCCGTGTAACAGCAGTTTCACTAAACAAAATGTCAAGTAAAAAACCTGTTTACACAACCGAGCATGTGATCTTACCATGGAGTTATCTAGCTTCACGCTCTTACGTACTGTCCACACAACTGTGTGCCGTGCGCTGCCGGGCCGCAAAGCGCTGTATGATCAGACATCGGATCGTACCGCGCAATGCGTGATCGAAACGTAACACGATGTTTTGGGGTTTTTTCGCGACCTTTTTCTCAATAAAAAGTCGACTGATTATTTTAAATAATTTGACCAAAGTTTGAATATTCAAAGCTGGGAAAAAAAATTGAAAAAAAAATGAACGGATTTTCAAATTTTTATTTTTTTCAATTTTTCAACAAAAAGCGTCGCCGCAATCCGTAAACCAACTAATAAAATTGGAACGGCCTAATACACCTATCAATTGTATGACGCACTATGAGACCCCCGGGGATGGTGCGTCAAGTTTGCGTCTTTACTCTCGAAAAAAGTGACTGTGGGTACGTCAAGTCCAATAGTGGTCAGTCAAAAAATCTTCGAGCGGTGCGTCGAGGTACGTCATGGTCCGTCGATGTCCATTTCAACATTTATTATTTGTCCGTCGGTGGTGCGTTGCTATCCGCGAAAGGTGAGTCAAAAAATCGTTCGGAAGACCGTCCAAATCTGCAACAAGTGTGTCAATTTTTTGACTCAGGGTGGGTCTTTGGACACGCAAATCCGTCCCCACATATGGACAGTGACGCACCATCCCCGGGGGTCTCATAGTGCGTCATACAATTGATAGGTGTATAAGTAACATGTACCTTCTTTTCACCCTGATTTTATGGACCGGTTAACCTCAAAACCTACACTCTGTCCTTTCACAAAAGTACAGTCAGAACACACCCTATAATTCATCAGGTTCTTGCACAGTATTGCATTACACTCTTTTGATTGTGTTTTGTTGATTGCTTACACACAATTTTTACTCATGCATTTAAATACACATGTACAATCATGACTGGAATTTCAATGTCAAACACAAGGTTTTTTGTAAACCCAAACTTTGACTGCCCTACATGTATATGCAGGAATTTGTTTCCTTGAGTTAAAGGTACAATGCACTACTCGGCGGGATTAGAATCGATTCCAAGAGTTGTGGGTTTGAATCCAATCGTTAGTATACAGTTTTTATAACACATTGGTGTCTGTAAAACAAAGCGATAATTATTCAACATAGGTAATGTTTGAAGACATTCAATAAAAGCAGCCACAAGTTATCTTTGATTTTACATGCTATCTGTATCTGCCCAAAACACTTCAAAATTCAACTGTCTGTTTTATTTGATTCTGTTCCTTCCTCTATAATGTAGTACAGTGCAGTTGAACCAGGACTGACAGACTGCATTATTTTAAAACTGAAAAGCTTTACATGGGATCATACTTGTTCTATGGTGGGAAAAGGCATACCAACAGTTAAAGGTGTCGATTTTATGATGTTGGATTTTGTACCCTCTAATTTGAGTACATGTATCAGCATGATATGTTACAATTGTAACTTGTGTGTGAGGAGAACCCTGTTGGGGGATACTCCAAATCTTAACACCCTCAATTCTAAATTAAGTGCTTCCTCCCTCAAAAAAAACATTACAAAAAGCGCAAGTTTCAATTCTTCACTCAAGTTAAAATGTAGAAAATATTCAAACTTATAGGCCTGACATCTCATGACATGCAAATAAATTTCTTTTAAAATTCATAACTCAAATACTTGAATAAATCTGCAAAATAAATATTAACATGTGTGTACTTTTCAAAACTGTTATCATAGTCAGAACAATGTCAGAACATTGTTAGCATTAGCAAGCTATCCAACTGCGCAATTATACAACTAAAGCTTGAATTTTCATTTCTTTCTATGAGTCACAAGGGTTCCAAAGTAAGTGTACGTACGTTATTCTTTTGAAGTTAAGAAATGTGTAATATTTACCTTCACTCTTCTTGGGTCTAGAGATTCCAAGACAATAACAGGTCTTGCAGACATGACCAAACAGTAAAGTATACTCCACTACTCTATTAGTCCTCCAGGTGCCCGTCAGGCACTCAGCTTGTGTGTGTAATGGTTGGGCCAGTAACAACTGACTGGGTCACAGTCCCTGGCTTCAGATATTTACAAGCCTAGTGTGTATTGATTTTAGCTGGAATGCAAACTCAGACCATGCTCAGACCAAGTCAGGCATGGAAGAAACTCCAGAGTTACCTCAGCCTGATATGAGCTGTAGGCCCAGGTCAGAGGGGGGCTTCATAGAAGGCCCCACTGCCAACTGATGGTTTAAGTCATCGGAATTTGGCAGGTTATTTCTGTGATGACATTTAGGGGATTTGTATGTGGTTTGTGTAATCATAGTGTAATGTGGCTTCATTGGATTACTGAGACTTATTTCTTTTTGCCAGCTTGTTATAAATGAACCCCAGGATGGGGCAGTGCAATTTGAGAAAAGGTCAACCAGATTAAAACACCAATTGATATTTTTTTTTAACCAAACATTTTAGTTTTTGTGGGTACATGTAGGTGGGTCAAAGAAAATAGTTAAAGCCGAAATATGATTAATTTAAAAAAAGTTATTAACAAAAAAAGTAAAAGTATATTTAAATCAAAAATTGGTGTTTGTGGGTAAAACAAATGAAACAAAACTAAATAAAAATAAAACATACCGAATGTGAAAAACATTCTGAATGGTGCCTAAGAAACATTCAAACTTGTTATACATTTAATAAATATTTTCTGAACACATTTTTGGAATAAAGGACAGGCTTGAACTTCTTGAAAAATATTTGTGAATACATGTAAGCTGAAACATTGATGTTTAAAAAGTGTGTACACAAGGTTGACATAAATAAATGTTTACATTGCACAAACTTACATGGTATACTTTATAAACATGGTCATGGTGGAAAACTTCCCTTGAAACATTTTTGCTTGAAATGCTATTTAGTTTTTGAGAAATGAGTAACAATTTGTTTTAATCTTGTTTTATCTCTAGATGGCTGCATGGTGATTTTAATGCATACAGTCCATTAGGCCAAATAAAAAAAAATACCAGTTGATCGTCCTGATTTTTCCAAAAAGAGGAGGATGAGGGCCTTTTTATTTTTTATTTATTATTTTGTTTCCAAGATGGCCGCCAAGTATTTCAATTCAAACAGGCCACCAATTCTTCAGTTTGAAATCACCGCTAACTTTCTTTATATCTATTTGTTGCATGAGGTAAGTTACATCAAAAATTAAAATATGTCAAGGGTGGATTAAAAATACCAATTTTTTAAATATTTTTTTAAAGGAAAAATCGAAAATAAAAAAAAATAAAAAAAGGATGCGGCCTCAAAAAAGGATGCGGGCGGGGACGATCAACTGGTATTTTTTTTTACTTGGCCTTACCAATGTTGTCCATATGCTTAAGTGGTATATATCATATTTTTATTTTACTTTTACTATCGAACTGGAATGTGTAAAACCATGGTTAAACAAAGACTTCTATGAAATGTTGCATTCAATTTGAAACAATAGAGATAAAACCCATCAAAACATTTCCGTTTTTTAATCAACAGTGAAGGCAGTATCTTTATGTCCTATAGTATTTCAAAGAAAAATCCACAGACGGATTTCAGACAGTGATTTTGCAAAGCCAATGTTCTTTTACAAGCAAAGCTTTTGCATTCATTGAGATCATTTTAAAAATAGTGAATCTCGCATATAGTTTAGATAAACATGGGGAATTTTTACATGAAGCATTTTACCTTAGGGTACAGGAAAATCATTCAATGATAACTCCACATTTTATAAATCAGCTTTAAATCCTCCTAACAAAATATTGCAATGTTTAGGCAATGTTTTCAGAAGTGTTCATGTCAAATATCATACTTGGCAGAACAGATACTTTGTTAAGTACACATTGCACGACACTGGATAACATGCCAGTATAAATAAATGTTTGGCTGGCCTTGGGATATGGGATACATGTAGCAAATATTTCCGACCCAGAATTGGCAAGTACAAGTCTGGGATAAAGTATTGCCAATTACAAAAGTAGGGAGATTGTACAACAATCACAGAGATATTTAGAATTACTGTACATTCAACTTAATAGGAAAAAAGTTTCCATAATCAGGGAGATTTTCAAATGTGTTTATCAGAACAAACATGGAAAGATTAGTTTAATTTTAGGGAACTGCAGAATCAGGGAGAGTTGGCAGCTCTGTAATTTAATAAGGGCATTTTGTACATGTAGCTCGCCTTGTAAATTTCTTAAACTGAAAGGCTGAGCTGTGCCAACAACAACAAAACCAGCAATGATAACAGCTTGGTAGTTTGTTTTGGTCAGGAACTGAAACTCTAATGGTCAGAGGTCTCCTTTATGCTCATAAACATGTGTAACTCCATAAATAAGATTTGTCTTCTTAACAAGATAAACCATCAAAACATTTATTAGTAAGCAGTTCATCCCCCATCCCCCATCCCCCTCCCCACCTGACTGCAACCGCCCAGGGCATTAACGTAACTCATCCCAAAGTTTGTCCGCTGACTTTTGCGGGATGTTTTATTGGATTATGAGAAAGGCAGAGAGTAAGTAAATCACGCTGAAAAAACATCTAACAGACAAACCTGGCAGACAATACTATCAAACGAGTGGCCGACGAGCCAAGCCCGACTTCTAAACAGCATTGGAAATTCTAAACAGCATTGGAAGCATTGGAAATTTGCGATCGTTCATTTTAGTATACAAACGTTAAAACACGATGCACACACAATCACATGGTTCTGACTGCCGAGTATCCATTGCTGCACGTGCACGTGCATATCATCGGTAGTCCATGCATAGCGCATACACAACACACACGGTCCAAAGTCCAAGCTAACCAACATTCCGCACGCTGTGATTGGCCGTTGATTACCATATTCATAAGAGAGCTTTCTAGACTCCAACGCAGTACACGTTCACGAGCCGATAAAGAATTGCAACACAGTGTGCCGCACGCCTGCAGATTGGTACAATGTACAGCCTTGAAGGATATTCAAACATTGACAACTTTTGCCGATAGAGGGCGTTGCGGGGCAAAGTTCATTGAATTTGTTCTCAATGTGCGTACCGTGCGTTGTTTACCGATTGTTGAAGCTCGACGATTTTATTGAAAACGAAGTTCTAAACAACGGAACCTCTAATCACAAATCCATGAAAATGGTTGTTGATGAAAAAGGTATTATTGAGGGCAGAAATTAGGGAATAAGATCGTCCAAAAATATTTTTTTTATTTTTTTTTCCGTTTCGAAAATTGCACGTGTGGGCTATCCGATCACCACCAACGCATATAAATCCAGCTTTCTAAAATCCAACACTGAGCGGCATATCCCTCTGATGTTTTTGGCGCGGCGCACAAAGCAAAATGTATAACAAATTGTAGGTTTTGAATTAGTTTTACAACAAGGTTGTTTCGACAGAATGAAATGGATGTCAATCATTCTCCTTATTATGGTGTCGGGGCCCGGGGGTTAATAAGATTATTTTTAAGAAAAGGATTATCTCAGGTGTTTTTTCCTTTCACGTGCGATGACGTCATAAACCAACGGGCGCCATTTTGATGACGTCATATCGACGGGCGCCATTTTGATTACGTCATGCCGCCCTCCCAAAGAAAAAGTCTGTGGAGAACACTGTGTGTCAGGATAGCCTTGCTCAAGGCGGTCGCAGTTTTCACTCCGAAAAGACGCCGTAAAATCCACCACTAGCCTACCACAAGCACTGTGCGTAATGTTTGTATCACATCGCACGACGCAGGTCATCCGCACTCGTATTACTATCCGCATGCGGAGGCCGTTAGGCCGACTGTCTTGTCGCGTCTGTATCTTCCGGGTTTAATGTGTTTCCTGTTTTTATTTCCGCTAGCCCCCCCATTTTCGTCCACTATTGGACGAAAATGGGGGGCTAGCGGATATGCTGGTATGCAGATCATGAATATTTAAATACTTCGTTCGGCCGACTGCAAACAGCGCAGAATGGGAGGCAAATGAATGATTCATTTTCGACGGTCCAATCACAAGCTTCCCTCATTATGACCTTTGTACCATGCTTCCACACATGCACATGATTCGAACACCGTGGCTGTTGAGACTGGGAGACTGGTTGGACGAGTCCATTTTATCTGAGGGTGATGAAATCTTCAAATGTTGTAAACACGTAATCTTTACACTAGTAGAGAACATTCGAAAATGATTATTTTTACGTTGTTAACTGCTTTAGTAATTTGAATAAAAAACTACAGGCCCTACTGTTATGATGTTAGTGCTGATAGAGAAAGAATTTCAACGATACGATTTTCTTTTTCTTTGTTAACGGTAAGCATCTCTTGTAAAAAATGGAGTGTACTCAAACCGCGATTGCAAATGATTGCGCAATGTGCCCCCCCCCCCATCCTATTAGTAAACATGACTTCCGCCACTGACCAATGGGGTCTTGTCTTATGCACGCATTATAGTAATGACCCTGGCTAGCTCAAAACAGAACCATCAAGGCGTTGATTCAGATAGTCTACGTGTACACATCTCACACCACGCAAGCACTGCGTTACACATGCTTGGCACACACATCCAGAGACTGCACATAGCTAGCTCGGGTGCATGGGTAGCGCAATGGCGCAATAGCGCAAAGGGAAAACCAACTAATCTAAAAAGACAAATTAATAAATGAAAGTAAAACTCCAACGCCTTGGTCAAGGCTAGTGTCAGGACATAAGGGGGTATGGATTAGGAGGCAAGGGGGACATATAATGGGGATCATGATGATCCATAATAGTCAGATATCCATGCTCCTTCTGGAAATTCACAACTTTTGTGTTGGAGCAACAATAGACACATCGATATATTTAAAGAAGAACTGATGCTGGGCAACCTGACAACATTCCAATGTCTGTTTTGAAACCAGTCTTGTTGTGGGAAATTAACAAAGCTTTGGCTGAGCAAATTGGACTAATAAGATATGGGAATCAAAGTTGTAAAGAACTCAGGTATCGGATGAGTGGAAGACTACAAAGCTTCCTGAGGTCTCCATGATGCATATTATAAGAATAAAGGGGTATTGGCAATTTCTAGGTAATCGGAACTAAGTAGAAAGGAGTTGAACTTTCTGATGGATTGATTGTGAAGACAATGATAGTGTGGAGGATTTTACAGACGTCATGTTGGGTTGACAACACACTCTTATCAATAATCTGATAAAGAAGTAGCTCTCAGACTAAGCTCATAATAGAGATAATGTTGATCTGTTTTGCTCAAATGTTTTGGTGGTGGAAGGGAGGAAGGGGGTGGACTTAGTAGAGATGCCTCTCTAGTAAACACCTCGATGTAAAACAACTGCCAAACATAAAAACCAGCTGGCCCATTTTCATGGAGCTTCTTAAGAACAATAGATAGCTTAGAACAAAACAATTTCTTCTTTTATACAAGTGATAACACTATCAGCCAAAATACTACATGTACTGTCTCTAACTGGTTTCCTGTTTATTTTTGCTAAGAAGACTCAGCTCTATGAAACTTTAATCTTTTCGTTTTGCAATTGATTTCATTCTTCTATAAATATGACAAAATCAGATTGTTAAAACTTTTCATGCTCTTGGTTGATATCAAATGGTCAGTCTCCCTCCCAATACAGCATTTATTTATTACTTTAGGCTCTAATGTGTACAAGACAAATACAAAAGACAACTCCAAAACAATGGAAGCCCTTGGATTGCCCAACCAAAAGCAAACCAAATCAGTATCTAAAAGAGAAACCCCTAACAATAATTATATAGAACAATGTAAAAAACATTAAAGGCACTGTACACGTTTGGTAAATTTACTCAAAATATATATTAGCATAAAAACTTACTTGGTAACCAGCAACGGAGAGCTGTTGATAGTATAAAACATTGTGAGAAACGACTCCCTCTGAAGTAACGTAGTTTTTGAGAAAGAGGTAACTTCTCACTAAAATAATAAAAGACTTCTGGCCAGAAGCCTTTTATTCCTATCTGAAAGCACACTAATTTGTACAACAAGGGTGTTTTTTCTTTCATCATTTTCTTGCAACTTCAATAACCAATTGAGCCCAAATTTTCACAGGCTTGTTATTTTCTGCATATGTTGGGAAACACCAAGTGAGAATACTGGTCTTTGACAATTACAAAACGTGTTCAGTGCCTTTAAACATGTAATGACAAAGTATCAAAATCACAAGAACCTCTCCATTTGTTTTTGTTGACCCTCTAGTCTAAGACACACACAGGGCCACCATGTCAATGTGGTCAAGTGTTTAGACTGCATGACTTGCAATCACAAGGTTATGGGTTTGAATCCAGCCAAGCTAACTGCTGATTTCACAATGACTAGAATATGTAGTTACTGAAGCACAATTTACGGTTTGTGCAACTCATAACCATAGACATGAAAGCAAGATTGACTGTGTGTTTATATCCTCTTTTTATGAGAGCTTTGTCGAGTTCCCTTGCTTGGAAAATCACCTAAACATATAAATTAATATATAAAAGTACATGTACTGTCTATCTATGGTCTGCCATATTGGGATTCAAAATGCATGGAAAGATATGGTGTGCGTCTAAACTCCACATGCGTCGCCGAAAATGCTCACCACACAATAACATACACATAGAATCTTTCTTCCAAACTGGCCCAGGCAAGATTTATCCTGCAGAGACATAGTGTTTAGCGAGTAGCTCAGTGGCATTGCTGGAGGTCAACCTCTGTGATGTTAAGAGCCACATTTTTAAAGTGGGCGCTTTGACTGGAAATGCTTGGGTGCCACTACAGATCCAGCACCTTACTCAGATGCTTATAAGCTTATTGTTAAAACCCAAAACATTAAGGTTGTATTTTTGTAACACTTTGACGTCAGAGGGTTCAACTTGGTCCAGGTACTTCCATTGTCATTATTGTGTCAGCCCTACAAAGCTCCCACTGCGTAGGAGGAAGATTGAAGAATGTCACTAAGAATGGAACGTCTGTGTTTACAATTACATGTACTTGTATGTACTTCTGTTATTGACGGAAATAAAGTGCAGGCTTGCTTAGAACTCCAACCAGGCAGGAAAAAACCCAATCATTTGCTGATGATAGGCTATTGCCTTTCTTCAGGAACTTAGGGTTAATAACAGGCATGAGAATATGCGATGATAAAAAAAACGGAAACATTTTTACGCTAAAAATTGCATGTCCGTATTTTGGGCAAAGTCCAAATTTTTGCGTGTCCGGAATTTGGGCAAGTTTACCCAGGCGTCAGCGTCGCACTCAATGAATCCCTCTGGCATTTTGGGGACCATTTGTGGGATCGAGGACATGTTAATAGGAGGAAAATACAGTGCTAGACGTACATTGTCTTAAAAAAGCTCAAAATTAAATGATATTCGAAACTTACTTCCACGAAAAGGAATGATTATGAACGGAGCAGTCATGCTTTTGTTACAAATTTTTATTTTTGGGCGATATTTTTTACCTGTGATAGTGAATAATTGTGTTAAGTGTTGCCCCCCTTTGGCCATTGAAACTTGTTCTTCAAACACCTTTTAGTATCTCCAAGATTCCGACAGTTTATAAACCATAGCATTTTGGAAAAATAATGTGAGACGTCAAACGTCAACGAATCTCCGAATCTCCACACACGTGTGTCGCACACACGTGTGTCGCACACTCATGCATTGTCTAAAAGTTTCTTCCAGGTCATAGTTCAATGCGTAAAAATATCTCCAGCCGTAAAACACATTAAACGTATCGAAGAAACGGCACTTAAGCCTATGAAGGTTCGTACTGACGACTGGTAAAAAAAGTATAACGATGCGCGCGCATCCAAAACACCGTGTGTTGTTGTCAGTAGACTTTTCAATGTCTCCACGAATGTCCCTTTGCTGCAACAGTAAACATACATGTATTACGGTCAAACCGTACCATGAATGAAGCGGGGAAAGACTGAAAGAAGTCTACAGATATCAATTGAACGCGCTGCATGCACATGGAAGAAACAAATCAACGCATTTTGGGCCGGTCGCTGCCGGGCGGCAATTTATTACGAACGGAAGCGTGTAAACTTACAATTTCTCATAAGACCAAGAAGAGGGATTAGCGAGATCCAAATGTGTACCCCAACAACTCACCCCCCAAATTTTATATCAAATTCACATTGAACTCGAAGACCACAAATTTGAAAGGGAAAAAAACGGAATTCCGGTTTAAACCGGAAGATTCTCATGCCTGTAATAATCATAAATCCAATGGCTGACAATATACTTCATAGTGTTTTGTGTTATTTATGACAAGAAGCAAATAAAAGTGACCATTCTGCATCCCTAATGGTTGTAAAATTGGTTGTAATTTTTGTTAATGAGCAAATATTAAACCTGGTTATGAGGGCATGGAATAAAAAATATTTTGATAAGTTGTAAACAAAATTGAAGACATCAAATAATAAACCACAAGGGAAACTGACCGGGTAAATTTTTAAATGATTTTGGGTTGAACAAAGAAAAATTGACTAGAGCGGGATTTGAACCAACGACCTCCGGTTTAACGTGCCAGCGCTCTACCAACTGAGCTATCTAGCCCTATGTTGGCGGGAACATTGCACAGTACACACTATTTGAATTTACGGTTGCTCTCCGCTGTGTGCCGTTGAGACTGTCCATTTTATCAGAGGGTATTGTTATCTTCAAATGTTGTAAATTCACAAAATCTTTACACCAGAAAACATTTGTAAATTTTTGGTTTGCCTTGCCAACTGCTTCAGTAAATTAACTATTTAATAAACAACATATATTTAACCTAAACGACATGTATAACATATCTGTTTTAGATGTGTATGTTGCCTCAGAATTACAATTACCTGCGGCAAATGTTCCCGTCCGTCAACAGAGATCGTTTGAACGCAAAATAAGTATTGGCGGGATCCATTCTCTCCAAAAACACTTTTACAAATCGTCAAATATCTAGAGGATGTACCGAGGGATTTTGATTAAACTTTCAGGAATGAAAGATCTATTCCTAAATATTACGTTAATGGAAAAAAATCAGAGGATGAACGATAATTTTTTTCACAGTTATGTCGATATTTGTGGCCATTTTAGGGGAGACCATTTGTAACGAAATTCCCACCTGGACCCATTCATACACGTTAGCCGCTGCAATAAACCAACGCAAAATTTTCGATAATATTTTTACGCACTTTATTTAAAATTAAGCATCTCAACAATTGAAAATACTCTTACGATATACACTGTTATGTTTTCAGTGCTGATAAAGAGAGAATTTTAACGGTATACATGGATTTCTTTTTGTTTTTTAATGGTCATTACCTATTTTTAAAATGGAGTGTACCCAAACAGCGATCGCAAATGATTGCGCAACACCCCTTCCGCCCCCCCCCCTGGGTCCATGGTGAATTGATTCATGTAAATGGATCATCTATTTGCCTCAAAGGTATTGATTTTCAGCTGAATGGAAATTTATGTGTTTACAGAGAGACCAAACTATTCATTAAATGGTATTGCTTATCACTAATTCAATTCAATTCAATTCAATTCAATTCAATTGTTTATTGTCACACATATAAATACATATACAGTGAAATTCACTTCGGCTTGCGAGTCTAAAAATATTAACAATTACAAAAATTACAAAAAAATACAGAAAACCCTAAAACCACATAGGCATACAATAACGAACAAATAAACAGTATGCGCACAATATGCAGAGAGACAATAACAGTAAAAAAATTGCAAACCCCCAAAACAAATTAAAAAGAATTAATCATTAAGTAACCTTATTGCACTGGGATAAAAACTATTGCGAGTACGGTTGGAGTCGGCTCTGATCGCTCTATATCGCTTACCTGATCTCATTAATTCAAACAAACTGTTCGCAGGGTGAAATTCATCCGAAATAATAGATCTAGATTTCTTCAGAACCCGAGCAGTATAAAGTTTATCCAAAGCAGGAAGCTCACGACAAATGATAAAGCTAGCAGAACCGACTACACGATTGAGGCGTTTTCGGTCATCTGCCGTGGTGTTGCCATACCAGACAGCGATCGAGAGCGTCAAAATACTCTCAACAACTGCCCGATAAAACTTTACCAGCAAATCTTGGCTGACACGAAAACTCCTCAATCTTCTAAGAAAGAACAACCGTTGCTGGGCCTTCCTAACAATGGAATCAACATGAGTCACCCACTTAAGATCGTTTGATATGTGCACTCCTAAAAATTTAAAAGAGTCGACAATTTCCACTTCGGATCCATTAATATTTAGCGGCTCAACTTTGTCTGGATTTCTTCTGAAGTCTACAATAATTTCCTTAGTCTTTTGAACATTTAATTCTAAGTTATTGTCGTGACACCATTGAACTAAATGATTAACTTCATCACGATACATGGAATCGTCCTTAAAAATAAGTCCACCTAATGTAGTGTCGTCAGCATATTTTACCATAAAATTATTAACAGAGTTTACTTCACAATCATGCGTAAACAATGAGTACAGCATTGGAGATAAAATACATCCTTGTGGCGCTCCTGTACTTAGGACAAGTGACTTAGAGAAACATTGACCAATTCTAACCTTCTGTGAGCGATCCAATAAAAAATCTAAAATCCAACGACACAAAGAATGGTTAAAATTCAAAGTTATAAGTTTATCATACAATTTAAAAGGAGATATGGTGTTAAACGCCGAACTATAATCCACAAATAAAATCCTGCAATAGTTTGGGACGTTCTTATCGAGGAACTGAGATGCTCTGAATAAAGACCATGATACTGCATCGTCAACTGACCTGTTAGCCTTGTACGCAAACTGGAAAGGGTCTAATTTAGGCGGCAGCTGAGATTGGATGAAGTTGCTAATTAAAGTTTCAAGGCATTTCATAACAATTGAAGTTAGAGCTACAGGGCGGTAGTCGTTAAGGCAAGTAACTGGTGAACGTTTTGGCACAGGAATGATGGTCGATTTTTTAAAAACATTTGGAACATGGCAAGTTTTCAAAGACCAATTGAATAATTTACATAAAATATTGCATAAAAAGTCATTACAAGATCTGAGAAGTCGTGGGGTGATGCCGTCTGGTCCAGGTGCCTTGTTGAGTTTTAGCTGACGTAGGACACGACGAGTGTCTGTGAGTGTTATTTCAAATGGGGGAGGTAGCGTTTCACTCATATCCGGTAAACGATCTTTTGGACGATCAAAGCGTGTAAAAAGGTCATTCAGTTGATCCGGAAGTGTTGTATCGTCCTGGGGTGCTTGTTTTGGCTTTGGTTTGTAGCCTGTAATTTTATGGAAACCTTTCCACAGTTCCCTTGAATTAGTCGCAGAGATGTCATCTTCAAGTTTATTGCGAAACCTTAGTTTTGCATTCCGGATTGCCTTTTGAACGGCGTATTTGGCTTTTTTGATAGCTGGAGCATCGCCAGATCTAAATGCTTGCTCCTTAGCAAGAAGTTCGGTACGAACGGACCGGTCAAACCAGGGTTTGTCATTAGGGAACCTCTTCACTGTTTTCTTGGGAATGCATAACTCTTCGCAAAATTTGATGTACTCCATCGTTACGTCAGTGCACTCATCAAGATCAGCTGAACTTTCAATAAACATATCCCAGTCCGTGCATGCAAAACACCCTTGAAGTCGCTCTGTGGCTGCATCCGTCCATTGCGAGACAGTGTTTACTGTGGGCTTCTCGCGTTTCAGTTGCCGACGGTATGTGGGAATTAAATGCACCATATTGTGATCAGAGTTGCCCAGTGGAGCACGCTTTAGAGATCGATAAGCACCCTTTATTGTAGTATAACAGTGGTCAATAGTATTGTCAAGGCGAGTGGCACAACTAACATGTTGGTAGAACTTGGGCAGGCCCTTCTTCAGATTGGTGTGGTTAAAGTCACCGAGGACAATGCTGATCGATCCAGGGTTCTTGTTTTCATGTTGCGTAATAATACGAGAAAGTTGATCAATAGCGGATTTAGCATTAGCATCCGGAGGCACATATGTAGCACATAGTAGAATAGAACCAAACTCACGGGGTAAATAAAAAGGTCTGCATTTGATGAACAGTGTTTCAAGTTCCGGTGTACATGAATGTGAGAGTATCTTGGCATCGGTACACCATTCGTCGTTCAATAGAAAGCACAATCCACCACCTGTTGACTTGTCCACCTCAGTGAATTCACGATCCGAACGGAACAAATTGAATCCGGGTGGTACCACGGCTGAGTCCGGAACAGAAGAATTTAGCCAAGTTTCCGTAAAACAAAATAACGAACAATCTCGATAGTCCTTCCGAGTATGGATGAGGCAGCAGAGTTCGTCTATCTTATGGCGCAGGGAGCGTACATTGCCAAGGAATATACTGGGTAGAGGTGGTTTATGGTTCCGTTTGCGTAGTCTTAACAGTGCACCACCACGCTTACCACGTCTGCGCCCCCGACGTCTCTGATAGCGTGTCGAGCTAGGTCCTTCATCACTAGTTGAGTTTACAGGTAAAGACAGAAAATTCTTTATCAAATTCAGGCTTAATAACAGCTCTTTGCTCACCTCACTTCCACTGGGTTGAAGCACGAGCAATTCCTCTCTGCTATATGATAAAACTCCCAACGACTCCGTAATTAAAAAGCACATAATAAGTAAAAATGTAAGAGCTCGCAAAACCGTGTCGCCATGGATCGGCGCCATCTCTAGTAACTGTCTGGATGCATACAAAGGATAGTGCAACGAGACCTTGGGTCTTTCTTTATAAAAGCTACTAAGTGTTGGAAATTACCTCCGCCAATTTCAATAAATTTGTGACAGACTTCCATCTCATTTCTGCTCTTGAAAAGCCTTATTTGAATTTCAACTGAATTACTGAAGCCATAATTAATCACTTGAGTGAAATCTGGAGTGCTATGACAAATTAACCCTCCTATCAACCAGTTAGAACCATTCAACTACATGTACACAGGTTTTGTTTGGTGGTATAACTGTCAAAACTAACTGTGTACGTATGTGTAACTGATAAAACCAAGGACTTGAACAAAACAGATGCAGATGTTTGGACAGAGTAAGGATGCCCTCCCTTCACTTGTACAAAACCAATGGGGACCTCCCTAAAATAAAGTCCAATGGGGGAGCAAAAACACCTTGATTTACTGGGTCAACAAACATAAATGTAAATGTATGTGTGTACTGTGGAAATCTATCCATATTGTAGGCTGGCAGTGGATCATGTGCGGAATTGCCAGACTGTATAGATGCATTCACCACTTCAGGGCTCCCCAGGCCAGTGGTTTTAGTGTTAGGTCAGTAAACTTATTACTGGACAAGTCCTGCGGTCTTGTGTTGTTCAATTGAATAACAATATTGTACCTTACTGTGTAAAATCTTGAACAGAAACAAATTGTGTTCAAATAATGACTTTGAGTCTGATAAATACTGTTCAATTCTATTAAAATGTGTAAACTAAGCAAAAAGACAGATGAAATTAATCTTCTCAACGTATATGTCTTAATATTGTTCAAATAGAAACAATTAAATGAATTTGAGCTGTGCACATGCTACACGTATACATGTAATATTGCAGGCTGACAAAATATCTACCATTCAAAACAATAGTGGATGATATTGAATGGTCAGACAGTAGAAGGGGTTGACTGTACTAGGTATGCATTCACCATTTGATATCATATTGAAGACTGGCATAGTTTATCTACCATTCAAAACAATAGTGGATGATATTGAATGGTCAGACAGTAGGAGGATTTCAGTTTTAAAATAACAAAAAAAAAATCCCAGAAACTTGAACTTGGATAGTTTTATAAAAACAATTTTTGAAAAAATACAAAGGTCTCAATGAATATTTATTTGCTCCATGTTTTTGTTTAAACAAGTGGCAAAAAATTGTTACTGCTAATGAACACCTTGGTATTGAGTGTCTTTCGTCAACTTTGATGACAAAAATGCTTATATATCCAGACTTGCTCATAATGGGCAACAGAGGGGGCTCTTCCAGTTTCTTGTACACACCTACATGTTGTACCTCACGGTAAACTGAATTGGAACTCTATCTGCAACTCTCCATTTACGTTATGACCCATGTCAAACAAACCCTAGTGGATGCTGAACTAGTTAAGCATTAAATAAACACACAGCGCTATAAATAATTGTTGAAGTGCATCTGGTTGGCACTTTGTACTATATTGTGCTATCCCAGCCCTAGGACAATGTATTGTTGTTGGGTCCATGATCAATTTGACACGGAGAACAAGACTTTGACCCACACAGTCTAACATGCAAAGCCAAGTGAAAAAAGAACATCAGTCCAGATTTTAGGGTTCCTGTCTTGGATAAAAATGTATGAGGAGGAGAAGAGGAATAAGGTTTATCGCGAATAGCAAAATACCAAGAGAGGGCGCTGTTTTGCCGCGCATGATAGTGTAGTGAAAGGGGGCAACCCGGGAACTCGCGCACGACGACCGACTGTAGCATTTGCCCCCTCTGCCCTCCCATGATCCATTGCGATTCTGAATCGCGATAAACCTTATTAAAACTTGAGTTCAAATATATGTGTTGGAGAAAAACAGAACCGTAACTGCAAGACTTGTTCAGTTGTGGAGTAACTTGCCACAGTTTGAAAATGACTGGACATTGACCATTGGTCAAGTGGAAAGAATACATGTATGCAGAGCCTCAGATAAATTGTTTCACTGCTTTGTACATCATACATTGACAAGAGCAAATAACCTGATAAATTTAACAATAACAGCATTTTATTGGTATCATTGAACATTTACATGTACCAAAAGTTTATCGATAACGAGGAACTACATGCCTGGCTGATGTTTGGATAAAGACACACAAGTAGGAGAGTGATACTATCGGTTTCTGTACTGCATGATCACAGAGTTCATGTCATGTACACTATGCATGTATTTCACTGTTCAACTGCGGTATTAATTAACTTTATAATCTGTAAGCTTTCAGATTGTAACTGGTTTGTTTTATTAGAATAATTATTAAGGTTTGTATTTTATGGAACTCTTCCAAGCACAAATTACATGTCAGTTGTCACTTATTTACTTTTAAATTCATCTGTGATAACTTAATACAAACTCAGGATTTCCTGCCCCAGAAAACTGAAGGGAAATCTTCCTCCAAAAATGTTAATGTATCAGCCTCTTTAAAAGTGTTATTAATAAACATTATTTTCTTCAGAAAATGACTTTTTAATACCACGATGTTTAAAAATCAAACAGTGTACAAACTTGTTTATCAAATACCAACTGCTCATTATTTACAAAGATTCACAAGTATCACCAAAGTCCAAGAGCAGTCTGTTTTAAGTTAGTCTGTTTTACAACATGCAGTATACAATCCGTTATCATTGCAAAGCAGATAAATCTAGTTTACAATGACCCCAACTGACCCCAAACTCTGACCTTATGGTGTCAAGAGGCAAGGACAGATTAATACTGCACATAAAGATCAAGTACATGTACATGTACACTTGTTATTTGAAAGTCTACATGAAGTCCAATCTTACAGTAGTTGTCAATACACACACAACCAACCAACCCATGAAAATTTAACAACCTTAGGAAGCATCTCAAAAGTTGGGCATGTTCTAGGTGCAAAGTAACGTTCCTGTGGGCAAAAAACCACAATCCATTTGACTGCCAGAACATTCTTGAAGACTGCATCATTGTGCCGAAGTACAAGAGCAATCATAAAAATATGCATGCATTAGTTTTGTTAACGTTCTTATAACCTTAATACAGTAATAATAAATGTACCCAAACTGAGGCTAGGAGACTAATACAGTCTGATCCCTGTTTTATAAGAATCAGCATGCATTATTGTTACTACCCACAGGGTACATGATAACAATGGTGAAAAACCTGCACCTTTTTAGTGCCATATTTTCTTTTAACATTAGGTTGATCAGTCAAACTATATACCAGAAAGGCCCCAATTTCATAAAAGCTGTTAAGCTTCAAAACTGGCAAAGCACAGAAAAAACTTGTTTGAACAGCAAAAGCAAGTTACCAGACAAAATACCATAATGTGCATGGCTTGTGATTGGTACTCCCAGTCTTAGCAAATAAATTTGTTGAGCAATTGTTCTGCTCATGAAAACAGGAACAAAAATATTTGCAATGTGTTGCTTGCCCGACCCCAAATTTCAAAATATCAGAACATAGCAAATTAAAATTCCTTATAGTCCCACAAAATAACACAGAAAATAGTCCCACAAAATAACACAGAAAAATGAAAAACTTGGTTGGGCTGCCATGTCCCCCACCCCTTTTTCTGGAGGGAAGAAAATATGATTTTGTAGCATGCCAAGAGTCTTTGCACTTCATGACAAACCCCTGGCTCCAAATCAACTTTCCTTGTCACAATCTTCTCAAGCATTTCTAGTGCCACACTTCCTCATTGGATCCTGTTGCAATCATAATGTCAATGTACAAATCCATTGTGTTTCTTCGGTTTTCCAAAAACAGTCAACATTTTGAAGACAGCTCCATGAAGCTGTATGTTGTTGTTCAGTCAACACATCACACACAGATGGATGCAATTGCCTCCATGCCCTAGTCATTGCCTTGGTGTCTCTTATAGTCTTACATGTAAATTGTTCCAGTAGAAATGCACAGAGGTGCCATTTACTAACAAAAAACTGCCTTGCCCTAACGACAACTTAAGTACAATATAGCTTACATTGAGATCATCGACCTTATGAACAGAGTTATTATTGTTCACTGAAACACAAAGAACTTCCTCAAAAAAATTGGTTTTGTATTACAAACAAATTCCATTTCAAAAATCAGGCAAACCGGACGGGTGGCAAAAGGACCTAGGATATGACATTGGGGGGGAGGAGCAGGATAATTTTGAGGAACAGGTTGGCATAGTGGTTCCTTTTCTTCACCTCTGTGGACCTCGATTCAAATCCCGCCTCAGACCTGAACCTTGCATTATTGATTGGGTTTTCAGTCCTTACTTAATTGATTGGGGTGTTCCCAGTTGACAAGGTTGAGGTTTTCTCCTACAATGTACATCTAAAACTGACATTCCTTCAATATTTTCTCTACACCTGTAGATTATCTTTAGCAGGGCTCCAATTTGGGTGAAAAATCAACAAGACCGCGGGGCTTGTATATGTAGCTCAGTATTTTTACTGGACCAGTGGGATCCTTTTAACAAGACCAGAATTAAAATGAGAAAAGACTATCCATACTGAACTATTTTGATTTGAACAACACTACATGTAAGAGAAGATTTAAAATCTCATTGTCTTTAATGGATAGGATTAAGTATTAGTTTACTTCGATACTCAACAGAATTGAAAGATGATTACCAGAATTTGAATTTTTGTTTCTTTCTTTTTAATTACTGGACAGCGAGGTATCTATATTCATTGTAAAACACAAGACTACCGGACTTGTCCAGTCGTGAGTTGACTGGCTTGACACTACATTTGTAAATATCTGGCCACAGATCTGTGGTCCAGAGTAAATGTTAAGCTCTGTATAGGCCTATGAATGGCAATACAAGGCACTTTTAAAGATCTTTTGGTTTCACTACCTGAAAGTATTCAAATATAATAAGTAAAAAATATCACTAAAAACATTTCATTACTCACCGAACTTGTTACAGTTGACTTCCTGTTGTTTCTTATGCCAGGATCTTGAGTCGCTGAGCTCTTTGGCTCTCCTCCTTCTGGAGGCTTCTTCACTTTCTTGGAGCCAGAGAAGAGCTTTCTACTGACCGCTGACATGTTTCATCAGAAATCAGTGTGATGTGTAGTGACGTGTCTTTCAGCACATATTATGGCATGCCCTTTAAACAATAAAACACATACAAACTCAGTTGGGGATCAAATAATAATTGGAGCTGCATTGAAATATCAAACTTAAACAAATGCAGCCATTGTTAAATAGAAGTTACAATACAAGCTCCGTTTAATCATTAGGAAGATAAATGTAATTTATGTACAACCCTACTTGAGTGAATTCAGGGCTCGAATTTAACACTGGACCACAGGCCCCAGGCCAGTAATTTTAGTGTTGGGCCAGTAAACTTATGACCTAACAAGTCCGATGGTCTTGGGACTTGTGTTTTTCAATTGAATAACAGAAACAAATTATGTGTTGACTTTGGGTCTGATAAATTATCTTTCAATTCTATGAGTAATCAGGGATACTCTTCTCTTACTTGTCTCAGTTTGGGTTCATATAAAAGCAGTCAAATGCATGTTAATATGTGTCAGCAATGTTTTATTTTCACATTTTGAATCTGGTCTTGTAAAAAAATGCCTGGTCCAGTAAAGATTTTGAGCTACAAGCCCTGTAGTCTTGTGGATTTTCTCCCCAAATTCGAGCCCTGGAATTACAACAATGTACAAAGAAGGTAACTTAACAGTAACACCCAGACAGGTTTTGTTCATTCCAACAAGTCCAACATAATCAAATCAATCGTGCTGTTTAGTGTTAGATTTTGATGGGTTGGGGATGGTAAGGTAGGTTGAATCACCGACGCGGACGTTGGTGGCGCTATTTTTATGCCGAAAATAACCTCACCTTGTGTGACCGCAGCACCACCGAACCCGTATACATTGTGTAGCATGCAATATCGGGGGTGCGGAGTGATCTGATTTTCACAGCTTTGTGGTGGGGCTGCAGCGCAATGGGGGCCATCTTGGATTCATTCATAAATTTCCGATGTTGTGATAAAAGTTCCGTCCGTGACCTGTCAATTCTTTGCCTGAAAAATAGTGAAATCGCCCCATTTTTTTCCAAAAGAAGTTTGACACGTAATATCTTGTATAGGGGTACCTTGTCGGCGCTTTAATTGTCGAAATAACAGATTTACGGGGTCTAGTCGACCTAGAAAAAGTTTAGTTGGTAACAAAATCACGTTGCCGAAAAAAGTTAGAGGTTCCCGAACATAGGCTCATAGCCATGCCGTAACGGCGATGCGTTGACCGGCGACGATGACCACCGAAATGGACGGTCATATTCCACTTGTTGAGGTTTGTAATTTGACTACATTTTGGACAAATACAACTAACAAAGACTTGTTATTTGAGACAAAGTGAAAAAAATTATATTTTTGTTGCGGCGATTTTGATATTGAGCAGTTGTTTTGAAAATTAAAAGCCACAATAAGCCAATGTTTTGACAGGAATACTTGTGTGTATAAATTTCCCATATGTTTGTACATGTATGCATGTATCATCAAATGGCATGGTCACATTTTTTTCAGCCAAAGCGACCATTATTTCAGGTAAAAAGTACAACTTTAGAATTGCGAAAACTTCAATTCAATTCACTTTATTTCCATTCCATAACGAAGGTGAATAGACAAGGTAGTGTATACAAGATAATATAATACAAGCAATACAATTAAGATTAAACAAGTAAATACAATGTAATACAAACAAGGACAAGCAAACAAACACAAGCAAACAGGAAACATAAAACAACAAAACAACAAATCCAAAGACAACAACATGGTAATGGAGATGGAGGGGGCCCATAAAAAGCAGAGCTTGTCGAGTACGGACCCCCATAACTAAAAAGCAATGAAATAAGCAATTGTGGAAAGTAGATGTAAATGAAGCAAAATAATGCTACAAAAGCAAGCAAAAAAAACCAACAAAACAACAATAAGTATGAAATAAACTAGGCAATAAATTAAGTAATGAATATTATAGATGAAACTAGGCAAATAAACCGTCACAAGTCTGACAAACCAGGAACAAGCAGTCTAGTCGCAGATCCGACGAACCGGCAAACAGAACCGCTTGCGCTGTGAAGCTAGGAGACCCCTTGTTTAATAGCAATTTGAAAGCTCTTTCAGAAAAAGCAAATTCTACAACTATCAAATCAACTTTGAAATTTGATGATTCTACCTAGGTAAGGGTTGAATGCAGACATGTAATCATTTTAATCACTTAATTTATACACATCACATGGAATGGATGGAGAGAAAAATGCATGAATTGTTTTAGTCGATGAATAATGCATTTGAATGTTTCACTTTGATGGATGTGTTTACAATTAAATTCTTATTCAACTCAATCATAGAGAAGACTCAATCAATCATTCATTCATGGGTGAAACTGGGAGTGAGACTGTGCACTGTAACCAGTGTGAGTGTGAGAGCATGGGACATTGGGAGGAATAATATAATTCTACCGACCTTCAGCACCAAAAGTGTGTTTTTAATGGTCCGATAGTCCCCCCCCCCCCCCAACCACACAAGCTTACAAAATTCTACACTGATATGACCCTTTTACCTGCTATGCTATATTATTGCTATGCTATTTGCTAGTGCTACTCCCAGAACTATCGTCTCGTGGAGATACAGTTCTAGGACTAGGAGTATGCTATTGCAATGCTAGTGCTAATAAACTAACTTCCTGAACTTCTGAAGAACCAAAACATCCTGAAGAGTTCTTCAAGAAAACGTACACACACAAAATACATCATTTAGAGTAAGACAATCGATCCCAATAACCCTTCATGCATTAACCTCATCTCATGGTCATACTTACTATGTGTACTTACCGAGTAAATCAAAGTTCACATTGGGCAGAGATTCCTGACATTTGTAGATCCACCGTTCCATCCACACACCCTGGCTGTGCTGCTGGCTCAGTGGCCTGTGTACATTATTTGGACACTGGTTCGATAGGGCAACTTCTTAGCTGTCCCCATATCACTACATCGGGAGTTTAGGCATTGTTGTGGAGGTTGCTGGGTACCTGTTTAAAAAACGCCAAATACAAGTAAGTATTCAAGTTTATCTATTTTAATCATGTAGTTTGTGTCACTCAGGCAAAGCAAGCGTGCAATGTTTACACACAGATCTGTATGTCAAAGAGGGCGACAATCACAGTTTATTGCATGCATGGAGCGCAATAGTCAATTTGTGCAGCTAGTTTTGATCAGAAGTTTGACAATAAAACATAAACTTTACTCCTCGTCTTTTACTAAGTGGGAGTAAATTTAGGCGTGCAATTCTAGATTTGCAATCTGCAACCTGAAATTGAAAAGGGAGACACCCTCCCCCGCCAAAACATGAGATCGAAAAAATACACAAATGAATGATTTGAAGAAAAAACAAATACCTCTCGGGGTCGAGTTGGACAGTATTTCATTGAATCTGTAAGTGACATGATTCAGAGTGATTTCTTTGACACCCTAAACATCAGCACCAATGCTCTTTACCTGGCTTGCTCGTCTTTATACGCTGCAGTTTCAATTGCACATAGTGAGTGACTTGAACCAACTGATACCACAAACATTTACAATGAATTGAATCTATACGCTCTGATAAAAAAATCTGATGACTAACATGAACAGATTTTAATTTCCTTAAAAAGTACAGAGTGTTGGTTGGATTTTTTGAGATGCTGGTTGCTGTTTGCATTCCAGTTTTATTTGTCATCTACCAGTGTAGCCAAATTCTTAAACTCATGGGCTACTTCGACGGGTGTACAAATGATTGATTCACAGGTTCTATACTGGTCGTTGTTTTTTGGAAATCAAACATGTGTTTGATTTTGAACATTTATAATTAGACGATTTTGGTCACAACTTTGTTAATTTAATTCCTATACTCAATCTCCATCTCACAGTTGGTAATCAGGCCAGAAGGCAGTGGACACATGATTTACCTTCAAGAATTACTTATAAAGAGAATAGCAAGGGTTATACCACAGAACACACCCTTGGGGCTATTGGACTCTTGGTCAGTGCTAGGGTTAGGGTTTGGAGGTTGGACTCTTCATTATGGTTATGGTCAGGGTTTGGAGTTGGACTATCAGTTAGGTACTATAGGGTTAGGGTTATGGTCAGGGTTTGGAGTTGGACTATCAGTTAGGTACTATAGGGTTAGGGTTATGGTCAGGGTTTGGAGTTGGACTATCAGTTAGGTACTATAGGGTTAGGGTTAGGGTTAGGGTTAGGGTTAGGGTGAGGGTTTGGAGTTGGACTATCAGTTAGGTACTATAGGGTTAGGGTTATGGTCAGGGTTTGGAGTTGGACTATCAGTTAGGTACTATAGGGTTAGGGTTAGGGTCAGGGTTTGGAGTTGGACTATCAGTTAGGTACTATTAGGGTTAGGGTCAGGGTTTGGAGTTGGACTATCAGTTAGGTACTATAGGGTTAGAATTAGGGTCAGGGTTTGGAGTTGGACCATCAGTTAGGTAGGCTACTATAGGGTTAGGGTTAGGTTGTGTATTTTTGCTCTTGGGTTGGGGGATGGGATTTGGTATAAGGGTTAGGGTTTGAAATTTGGTTTTAGTTTAGGATGTATAGGTTTGCTTGGGTTTACTGAAGTGTCAGAAAGCTATACTCACCCAATATATTCTCTGGGTCAGTAAAGTCCAGAAAGTTTGAGCTAACCCGACAACTAAAATTATTTTTCAGCATATAAGTACTCTTGGGAGTTGCTTCTGACTCTGATGAAGACATTGATTCTGAAGGAGATTTCTTCTCATCAAGGTTGGAGTTAATTAGACTTGTTCCAGGTTCATTCGCCACAGGGACTGGAACATCATTGTCATTCTGACAGGTGTAGACTTCTGCAGGAATTTCTTTTGGTCTTCTCCGACGTACTGGTCTGTAAGATGCATAAGTACTCTTTGGAGTTGTTTCTGACTCTGATGAAGACATTGATTCTGAAGGAGATTTCTTCTCATCAAGGTTGGAGTTAATTAGACTTGTTCCAGGTTCATTCGCCACAGGGACTGGAACATCATTGTCATTCTGACAGGTGTAGACTTCTGCAGGAATTTCTTTTGGTCTTCTCCGACGTACTGGTCTGTAAGATGCATAAGTACTCTTTGGAGTTGTTTCTGACTCTGATGAAGACATTGATACTGAAGGAGATTTCTTCTCATCAAGGTTGGAGTTAATTAGACTTGTTCCAGGTTCATTCGCCACAGGGACTGGAACATCATTGTCATTCTGACAGGTGTAGACTTCTGCAGGAATTTCTTTTGGTCTTCTCCGACGTACTGGTCTGTAAGATGCATAAGTACTCTTTGGAGTTGTTTCTGACTCTGATGAAGACATTGATTCTGAAGGAGATTTCTTCTCATCAAGGTTGGAGTTAATTAGACTTGTTCCAGGTTCATTCGCCACAGGGACTGGAACATCATTGTCATTCTGACAAGTGTAGACTTCTGCAGGAATTTCTTTTGGCATGAAGCTTTGGGCATTTGGATTTAGTGAAATCCTTGGAGTAGGTATTGGACGGAGGATGTAGGTTTGACTCTTGTCTGAGGAGTCAGAGTCCAATGCATCATTTGAATCATCTAGATGCTCTTTAAGTGATTGTCTTAAGGGTTTCCTCTGGCGGGGTTTTGGTTGTGGTGGTCTCGGTGTATCATCTTCAGATGGCTCATTTCCAAAGAAACCGCATGGAAGCAGCATATTTTGATGGAGAGTTTTGTTTGGGCCGTCATCATTTATCGAACCAACCTAGTACACGGGTATTTCAGGACACATCTTGCGGATGACTTTGTACACGTTTTTACTCCAGCGATCAGCAAGTTTGTGTTGTCCCTTCAGGCCGACATTCCTGATAAGAACATGATCTCCTTCTTTGAGATTATTCTCGCGGACTGACTTATTGTATTTCTTCCTATAGGCAGATGCAGTCTTCTCCATGGTGGCAGAGGCAAGTTTATGGGCTCTTTGTAGTCTTTCTTTTAAGTCAGCTATATAGTTCCGATGCAAGGTGTTACCAGTCAGGGTGGGTAAACCAAACAGAAGATCAATGGGAAGGCGTGGTTCTTTGCCGAACATCAAGAAGTATGGAGAAACTCCTGTTGAGGTATGCTTGGTGCAGTTATAAGCATGCACCAGGGGGGCCAACATGGAGTTGCCATTTTGTCTTTTTCTCATCCTCCAGCGTGCCTAACATCATCAGCAAGGTTTGATTAAACCGCTCACATTGGCCGTTTCCTTGAGGATGGTATGGCGTTGTTCGAGTCTTCTTAGTCCCAGAGATTGAGCAGAGCTCCTTAATGATTTTTGCTTCAAAATCACGACCTTGGTCAGAGTGTAACCGTTCTGGAAATCCATAGTGTACGAAGTAGGATTCCCACAAGATTTTAGCAACGGTGCGGGACGTCTGATCTTTGGTTGGGAAAGCTTGGGCATATCTTGTGTAATGATCTGTTACAACAAGTATGTTTTTGGTGTTTCTGTCGTCGGGTTCTAAGGTGAGGAAATCGATGCAGACCAATTCCATTGGAGAGGTGGTTCGGATGGAAACTAATGGTGCAGCCTTCACAGCTCGCCTTTTCTGTCTTACACACCTTTCACATGTCCGACATTTCTCCTCGACATCTGCTGCCATAAGTGGCCAGTAAAATTGGGAACGAACCAAGTCTAACGTCCTGTCTTCTCCAACAGGGACAGGGTAGATCGACGAGAGGTGATATACAATTGTAAGAATACACCAGAGAGTAATTTGTTTCGATGTGATCACCTCTAGATCATTAACGCTTCTAATTATAAAGAACAAGAAAGTAAAATAAAAACAACAATTTGCGCGCTGCGATAATCGTGTGCTGAAGAGCGCACGGGCGCAACGCACACAGAGGACGACTGCAATACGACAGGGTCCGACAAAAGTATGCAAATTTTTAAACTGTTGAATAGCGTGTACAAAACAGCTTCCAGATGACCAAATAAAACACATGATAACGTCGTTTGCTATAGGTTGTTTGCTGTAAGCCATGACAAAGAACAACATGTACAGACACTTGTTTTAAAATCTTCCATTTAATTACAGGTCTCAAAAGTATTATACTATTCACACGAGAACAATCAACTGACATTGTACAATGGTAAATTGATAACCACATTATTACGGTATTATATGGAATGCATTTTAAATGATAACAAGTGCAAGGGATCACAGTGATCATAGATTTTTCAGAAATGCCATCTTAGCGATGTAATGTTACTATATTTAGGTTCTACACAAGGATGATAGCATCAAAGTTATCTTTTTCATGATTTAGACAGTAAACAAAAACATAGTACAAAGGAAACATTGTCACATTGAGTTGATGTGTCTAACTCGTCTAATGGATGGTACATCATTCATCATAAAACCTTTTGACAAAATAGTCACACATTTTTTCAACGTAAAATTATACCCATGTATTGTAAGTACATTTAAAAAAGGTATTTTTTAGGATGAAAAATCTGCAGGAGTCAACAAGCTTTTTTGTGAACGTGAAATACTTGTATTTGATAATTTAGAAAGAAAGTGGTTACTAA
Source organism: Leptasterias polaris (assembly GCA_037783415.1). Lineage (NCBI taxonomy): Eukaryota > Metazoa > Echinodermata > Asteroidea > Forcipulatida > Asteriidae > Leptasterias > Leptasterias polaris. The sequence goes on from JAZGTN010000046.1 coordinate 241,123, forward strand.
TGATGTACCATCCCTTTAGGTCAAAGAGACAGTTAAAACAGAAAACTACTTAACACAGAAAACACAATGCAACTTAATGAATGAAAGAATAATGTGCTGTGCTGCAATAATTAAGTTCACATAATATACATTCATGAAGGTACAAATATAAATCAATTTGGTAGTTCATAAATTAATTCAGCTTATTTTACTTTAAACGCATCAACAAATTGGATCAATATATATCAGTAAAAAGGGAGTACTAAACTTTCCAACAAAAAAACACACGGTTGATTAAACATTGTGAGAACCTATGGACTTCAAAAAGAGGCAATAAATGTCTTTACTTAAAACATTATACGCATACAGTATACATGTACAATTTCCCATCTCATTCAATCACAGATAAAAACAAATAGCACCACCACTTTAAAACCATATACCACTAGAAAATGAATATTGTTTTACTCAATATATATGTGATTTATTCCCAGAATTCATATATTTTTCCTTGGTGAAATCTTAATTAATGCTCAAGTGAGGACAAACCAGATTTTACTATGGGTGAGCAGCCTCACAGATTGAGTTTTATATACTGCACACATAGATCCTTTGGAGTTTGAGGAATTTTGGACAATCAGCGTTAACAAAGAACATAATCTGTGAGTCACATTTCCCAAGCCAACAGTCCACTAATTCATCCCACTGTTCAGTGTTAATGAAAACAAATGATGGCAGCACTTTCAATATATCGCCATTGTATAAAATACATCAGACACAACAGTCAGCCATTTTAATGATGGCTTGTTTTGGCACATCCATGTAAAAAAGATCATGAGGAACATCAATATTAAATCCTAAACATGTGAATCCGTGTGCCCAAAGAGGTAGCTGAAGCCTCAGTCCAAGCAGGGGGCTCATACCAAGCCAGAGCCGAAGCCCAAGCTGGAACTTCAGTCTAAGCCAGAACCTCAGTCCAAGCCAGAGCCTCAGACCAAGATGGAACCTCAGTCCAAGCCAGAACCTCAGTCCAAGCCAGAGCATCAGCCCAAGACGGTCCCTCAGCCCAAGCCGGAGGGACAGCCCTAGACAGAGCCTCAGCCCAAGCCAGAGCTTCAGCCCAAGACGGTCCCTCAGCCCAAGCCAGAGCCTCAGCCCTCTAACAATCTAAACTTTCTCAGCAAAAAGGGAAAAACGATCCATAACAATCTCAAGGTATCTTGGATGAGTGAGAGAGGCATCCACCAAATTTTTTAAACTTTGTAAGATTTGACATCAAGAAATTTGTTCAATGAGCCCTTTTTAAGACCACAAAAGGATCATTTTGGCTCAATCAAAAGTTAAACATTTATTGTTTGTAGCTTAAGGAAATTGGTCCCAATTAATTTACGACGATTGAACTTGATTATCCAACACAACTTGAACAGTACAAAATCAAAAGAGAGCCCAACCTCATTAGCAGAAAAGTATTGCTTCAAATTATTTGTGGGGTGAAAATTTGTGGAGACCCAATCTTAAGCCATGTACATTAAACGCAGGCAATTGACTCACAAAAATCCATGAAAACCCCTACAACAAATCACAGATGTGCACATGACAATCAAAGAATGCAAAAATCTACTGCCCAGCAATTAATTACTTATGATACAATTTTGACGTACAAATTATTACTATATATATATATATATATATTTTTGTTTATAAAGGGGGAATTTTAAAACAAGGCCTCTCTTACTCTTTCAAGTCATTATGCGGCAAGTTGTTTTCTTCGGCGGCATGCATGGACGGTTCACTCGTCTCAAACAACGAGTTGGCCAGCTCCTCATGAGGTTTCCTGTCCGACTTTAAGACTTCAATGACTTCCTCCCAAGCATCTAGACACTGGAGAAGATAATAAAACAACTTTGCTTCAGAAGGTTAATTTTCCCAAGTGTGACTGTGCACAAATATAAAATAAATCCCAGGTTAGGGTGTGCTCTCTGTCTACAGATGAAACCCACTCAAGGAAAGTAGAGGTTTGACCTCAAGAAGGCTTTGACTTTCCACCCCTGATAGTAGGTACAGCCCTTTCAATCTTCCTCTATTCTCCACTCTTATGTCACTTCACACCAACATGGTTCGACTTGGATAAGATTGTATGATAGACCCAGAGATAAAAGCTATTGTTATTTGGGCTTGCCTGTGTTACAACCCTATATCTTGGTTCTATTCACCGAGCATTCATTCCATTCATTCAACTCAGCTTTGCTTTGTTGAATGGAACATTCCACCTTTTAATTTTCAATATTGTCACCTTTGCACTCATAAACTGTCAGTATTTGTTTATTATTTACAGTAAGTTACACTTGTCCCCATATTCTGTTTGTAGCACTCTAACTTATTGTCTGTCAGTCAGCCCAGTAAACATCTAATTAACACCCTGCTATTATTATGTTTGTATTTTTAGTATACTTTATTTTGTTTGACAGTTCCTTTGTTAGTATTTACAGAGTACGTTGTTTATATTTACAGTACATTTATATTTACAGTTAGTATGAGAGGTTAAACTCTATGATGATATAGTACCCGGTCACTTATCTGTTTACCTGTTTATAGCACTGTACTTGATTACATGCTAGCCCAGTAAATATCTCTTTCATATCTTTCCTCTTATTCCGTTGCCATCGTTCCATATCAGCCTTTATGTCAGCGTTAGCAACCTCCGTCCTGTCACTCAGGTAATCAACCTGCTTCTGAAGCTACAAGATTAAAAGATCAGATCAAAATCGGACATTAGACCTCATCTTTAAACTCAGGCTGCATCAGCAGGACTGGAAATTCATTCCTCCTGAATTTAAGACAACCTTTTAAGCCAAAGAACAAGTACATTTAAAGGGGCACAGCAGCCTCTGTAGCAATTTCAAAATTCAAGGTCTAAAGTTGTGCCCAGATTTAAGAAAGAAAAAAACCCAGAAATTCTGGAACATACTTTGAGAAATTATTGGGCTGATGTGTTGTTCACAATATCTCTTGAGTAATCAACTGTTCCATTCTCTTAACCCGGTCAAATTGACAGGAAAGGGGAAGATCATTCAACGAGTGTAAAAACTAAAAACACAAAAATAAACTACAAAACACTTAAATAAACTCCAAAACACTAAAATATACTCAAAAACACTAAAATAAACAAAGAGCTAAGATTGATCTTAAGATGTGTACATATCAATATTAATTGCTAAGCAAAATGTTATGTCACATTACAAATTACTATTGTGATATTGACAACACGTCTTAAGATAAGTCTTAGTGCTTTTTGAATACAAGCCCAGCACGTAAATGCAATCTTGACAAGATTTGTCAGTGTTTAGGGACAAATTTCACTTGCATGCACTATTCACAAGGTAAGGAAAACATAAACAGAAATATGAGAGAGGACTAGGGTAAGTCTAATTGTGATGATGGATGAGTTTAAAGTGGAAGGTAATCAACTAACACTGATTGGTGAATGAAGTTAAATCGCAGGTTCAAATTAACATTTCTAGTTTCAATTAACTCATCACAAACTCATTTCTTATTGTTTTTCAGTTGAACTTATTTCTTTGTACTCTTACAAAAACAATTCTAAACAAAAACAAATAAACCAAGAAAGAAATGGATTGGACAAATAACATGATACAAATTATTTTACAGACTGAAAATATAACTTTGATAAAAAAAAAAAAAAAAAAAAAAGGGTTGTTTTGATTGTTAGCAAAACTGAAAACTAAGCATCCTCAAAACACTGAGAAAATGTGAACATCATTGAGTTAACTTATATTTTCAATCTTTCCCAGTATACTTTTTTAACCAAAACTTTTTTCTAAATTATATGATATTATAAATATATTGAAGCAAATGAGACAGGTTTTTAAGAGAGAAACTTGGCTATTTGGGACAGAAGAATATGGTACCTTGTCAATCTGTGTTTCTAGCCTGCTACTCTTAGCTTCTTTGACATCATTTGGGTCTTTGCCCATAATGGCCCCAAGAGAGTAGTTCTGATCAGTTATTTTCACCTGAGCAAAGATCAAGGCCAACGGGAATTCATTACCAAGAGATGAAAACTAAATTAAAGTTATTCTTGTTTGCTGAATAATATATTGTTTTTTGAGCATTTTTTGTATAGGTGGAATGCAGATACTGTTTTGGTTAAAGAGTTATTTTCCTTCGAAATTCTCCAACTGAACAAAGGATTGAAATACATGAAGATTTTGTATTTTGTCTTGCCATTTCAGGTAGTTTCTTCCAAGTAAGTGAATTTACCACAATCCTTGGAGTACTTTGTTTTTTCTTTCACAATAATAAAGAGGGGTTATACATATTACATATTACAGTCAAAACACAATGACCACACATAACCTAATGGCTATTTTTAAACCATTAAAAAAAAACCACACTTTTTAATCTCAAAATGGCAAAAAATGGTCGACTGTTTTGTTCAGTAACTTTCTTATGTAATACACAGCAGCTATTTTTTATCACATTCCTTGAATCCCACTCCAGTAAATGACTTAAAATGTTCAATGTACAAAAAGGAACCAGAATACTGTTCCATTGTGCCTCACTTTGGTCTATATTGATTCAAATGAAAGAAAAAAACCAAAACAAAATGGCTGCATTGTGACTAAAGCTAATACTGGAAAGCAAAAGGGTACATTAATCTGTGATAGATTGTGTAGAGCAGTGTGCTGTGCAGAAAATAAACTAAAGCAGGTTAAGAGCACAGTCAAACTTTCATCATTATGGTCTAAATCCAACATGTCAAAGAACATCCCATGCAAAACACATTACACAAATCACAAAGAGTTAAAGTGTGCCCTCCACTGCAAGTTCAAAGACTTGTGATAGCAGTTGTTGTACATAACAATCACTAAAGGGCGCACTTAAATGCAATTTCCTTTCAGTTTGTGTAATGCTTGGGCGGTGGGGGCCTGATGACCTGATGGATTTTAAACATAATATAAAAAAACAGACTTGAGCCAAGTCTACTAGAACAGAGACTGTGATGCTGTGCAAAGTACTCACGAAAAAAAACAACCAAAGAAGAACATAAGTGCGAGCAGTATGATTTGATTTTGCCTTACACTGATGTATAACTCAGAAAGCACTAGGCATACAGTACTTATAAAACACAAGTGAAGGGCTCAAAACAAATTATTGTTCTTTGTCCCCAATGCAATAGTAACATCTCTGAAATAAATACTGCATTTAGAAATAGAAGACTGTATTCATCTTGGCCTATTCTCTTTGTAATATTTTCCAGCGAGTTGACTAACCATTCAAAACTGTTCAACTGCACTGACTTTGTATAAACACATTGTGCACATACACCGTGTGTATGTGTGTACTGATATCAGAGTGTAGGCTGGCATTGTTTATCTATCATTTAAAACCATAGTGGATAATATTAAATGGTCAGACAGTAGGAAGGTTGACTGTGTACTGTATTCACTACCTGATATTTTTATCTGTGTCTTGCCTAAAGCTCATATCACGCTCAGGCAGAAATGAGTCAGTAACATTCAAACAGAACCTGCAGATGGATTTGGAAGGATTTGGAATGAACTGACTCAGTGTTTCCTTTGAAAAAGGGGGAGGGTGACGTGCAAAAGCTCAAGACAGAAGACACATTCTCACAAAAAAGAACCAGTTCATGCGGATAATGGGGCTTAAGACTTGACTAGGGTCTGATCATAAAGGGCGTGGTTACATGCTCATCTTGATAGGCTGACTTGTGATAATGATAGGTGAAGATACATGCTGGATCTAGGAGGGTGTGGTTACTTACTGATCTCGTATTCAAATAATTAATGGTCCTATGGAGATTGATCTCAATGGGTGTGGTTCTGATCTACTTGGGTGTGGTTCTGATCTACTTGGGCGTCAACGGGTGTGACTACTTACGTGTTCTCTTTCATTCTTCTTGCGTGTGAGTTCCTCGCATGCTAGCTCATACTCCATCTGGATAAAGTCTCGCTTCCTTAGTGTGCTCTGAAACAAAGGGAACAAAAGCCCAAACTTAGCACAGAAAATGCTTGCTTAGCAAAAATCAGTTACCACTGGTTTAGTCTAGACTCAGGTGAACTTTCTTGACTAGGTAGAGTTTTGATCTCATTTGATGAGCCCTAGGCCATGTCTGAATTGGTGGCTATGGTTAGGGCTATAGCTGGATCACCTCGTCATCATTGCTTTGAAGTATAGGACATCCTTGGCAACACCCTTACCAACAGCCCTAGCCGTAGCTGTAGCCACCACTAATGTCCTACCTTGACTGAATCAGCATACAGAATGTACTCCTTGGCAGCGGGAAGAAAATGCAGCTCCGTATTCTCCGTCTGTGAATAAATGTTTACAAACAGGATCTTATGATTAAGAGTTGTATTCTTTATATTGTGCCAGAGCAGTCTTTTACATCAGACTTGAGTTCTGGTGGCCGAGTCATCAAGTGTGGGTTTGAATTCCAGTCATGAAAACTATGTCCCAACTATAATTGCTTCTCATCAACCAGGGGTAGATGGGTACCAGTGAAACTATATATTGTTGATGTGAATGATTAGCAACCTGTTTACCAATTTGGTTGCCGGTGCTGCACACTCCTAAGGAGTTGACAATGTTTAATGAATGCTGAAGACCCAAACCTATCACAATTTAAAAACTCCAGGCAAATGCATCACAGAGCCTCACTTTTCCACATCGACAAAAACAAGTATGTTTGCAGAAAAGCTCCTGTTTCTTCATAGTTTGTTAAAGTTAAATCTCCTCAGCAAACACGAAGGGGACCCATTCAAGCTTTCTATCTTACTCACCATGTCTTTAAAAGGTTTGGCACATTTATCTAGGCAGTCTCCAAGGCCACCAAGTGTTTCTGTTAGCTCTGACTCTGAGTTTGCCCATAGTCTGTATGTTGGGCCATATGATTCTAATTCAGTAGCCATATCTGTAAAAAGAAGTGAACCAAATCTCAAAATTAATTTAGCCCCTTCTTTGCTCCGATTAGATACTATTTCTTTACCCTACATAAATATAATAATAATAATAAATAATAATACTTGGTTCTTATATAGCGCTTTTTATCATACCCCTAGGGGCGAAACAAAGCGCTCAGTATTTTTTCCTGCAAGGTATGTGGAGCTACGTTTTTGAAGTATGAGACCTTTTTGTCTTATAGCACCATGTAGTGGTTTACAAGGTGCTGTGGCGCAATATGCTGCCAATCAAACCAGGAACAACGGGGCGAACCCCTTCTCTTTACGATAAGTGCACTGGGTTCTTTTACGTGCATTACACAACACACGGGACCAACGGCTTTACGTCCCATCCGAAGGACGAAGCATGTGGTTAAGTGTCTTGCTTAAGGACACAAGTGTCACGACTGGGATTCGAACCCACACTCTGCTGATCAGAAACACCAGAGCTTGAGTTTGGTGTTCTTATCCGCTCAGCCACGACACGCCAATATATTGAACCCTTACACCAATGTCACATGCGACTACGTTTGCCATGCTTGTAAACACTGCATCACCTAAAATGGGGACATTGACTCCCAAAATGGTGCAACCAAGATTATTGTGATATGCCTTCAGGTGAACTGGATCAATACTTAGGGGCCGTTCACAATTATCAACATTTTCACAAGCGTACAAACCGTACACTTTTTCAAGCCCCCCCCCCCCCGCCCTCCCCCCTAAAAGTGTACGAAAAAAATGTTGATTTTTTTTCACACAAGTCTAAATGGTTGAACACCGGTTGAAAATGAGCGCTGATATGCAATTGCGTGTGTATGCTACAAGTAGCTAGCAGGCATGTGAGACCTCCGCGTTTTTTATTTTCCCATTCCGCGTTTTCTTGCGGGCTCCGCGTTTTTCTCGTCTCCGCCGTGGAAATCACTCCGCCGTGGCAGCATCGGGAATCACTTTAATTGCGATTTGATTTCAACACGTGAGTCGGGGGCGAGACCCGGTAAAATGCCCCGCGTTAGTCTTTGATTAAAGCCGTTGTTGTTCATTTTTCATTAAGCGCGATGTCCCATTAAACTTACCCATGTCGTCATCCCGTTCCACCAAGAGAGGGCGCTGTACTAAAAACTGTATTAAAAAGCCAACACCCTGAGCCAAGACTAGGCGCACACGGTCTTTCACGTCTGTGATGAACGCATCGCGCTTGTTTTAATTGTGGAACACATTTCTAAGGAATGTCACAAAAACATATTGAAAATGAGGACGAACAACACATTGTTACCAAGTAAGAATTGTGGCCTATATATTTATGTTAATGTTTTGTTTACGCTGCAGTACAAAGCCTGTTATTCTGACTGTAGCGCTGGCCCAAAATCCGGACACGGATTTCACTTGCTAAAGTTTTCCGCGTTTTTTCTGTGACCCGCTCACATGCCTGTGAGCGCGCTAGGGAACGGAAGGGGAATTGCGCAATAATTTGCACGCGCGGTTTTTGACATGTTTGGTTCATGTACATGTACGTGTGTAGGACTACAATGCCGCGCATGCTGTACACAATACGTTCATGGGATGCAATGCGGGGCCGGCCTGGCTCGGGGCGCGACCGTCTCGGCCAGTGCTCGCTCGGCATCGGTTGCGGCGTGGATGGGATGTGAGCAATGTCGGCTGTGGCGACGGGCGAGAAAACAGATCGACATTTAAAAAAAAAAAAAAAACGTACGGCGGCCATTAACCCCTCCCCCCCAGCGTACGGTTTGTACGCTCGTGAAAATGTTGATAATTGTGAACGGCCCCTTAGTGCTCTCCAGGTCCTGCACACACAAAATTCACAGGCACCTGCAATGTTCAATTCTGCTGACAGACCTAAAATTACACATAAGCCATGGCCCCTTGTCTTGGCCTTGGTGCCCCTTCAAAAGTTTCATATACATGCATATGAAACTTTTGAAGGGCCAAAGGAAATGCCCTTTGAAAACTGAAAACTGCCTTGCCCTCTCACATATGAAATTCCAGGCCTGTGCTGGACTTCCTGCAGGTACGACTTGTACATAGTTGGAAGAAAACAAAAATCTTACAATTTCATGGAGATTGCACCATGTGTTTTTACGGCCAAGTTATTGAATCATATTTATTTAATTTTGTCGTACCCTTGAACCGGTTATACATTACGGGATCCTATCTTCCAGGCAATACCCGTGACATATACAAGGTCACTCTTTTTGTAAACAAGGTTTTATTGTCTACACAGTGCTTTAATAGTTTTGTCAGTTAGAAATGATTAGGGGGGGTACCCTATGATTTCTACTGCATACATACAGGAAATAAAGCGAGCACAGTGGCAAGAACTGAGTAGATTTACAGGTAACAATGCAAATCAAACCACTTTCCAGAGAAGTGTTGGTTCAGACTAGAACCAGAAACAAAATTTCTCTGGAAAGTCATTTAGTTCATTGACTGATACCAGCAGTGCCCTATAATAAATATGTAAATGCTGCGCACTTGAAGCTTTCAAGTACCACTTTTAAAAAAAATTATTGGGAATAAAATTATAGAAACATTGACTGCAGTTAAAACATACACAAAAAATTTTTTTGTAACAACTTAAATTTCAACAAAGGTAATTTTTTGGTCAAGTGGTGTGTTGTAACCAATACAAATAAGTCTTATTTTATATTTCATTTGATTACACATCCAACAGTGCAATTACCTCCAATAATAGGACAAATAGGAAACATGAAGAAATGTTCAGTTTTAGATGTGGGAGGAAAACCCTGAATGGGAAAAAACCACGCAATGAGGCATGAGTGAAAACCAATCCACATACGACCTGTAGTGGGATTCGAAACGGGGTCCACTGAAGTGAAAGGCTGGGAAAGAAAACACTGAGCCAACCTGATCCCCAAAGTTAGAAATGGGGCTGATTTAATCAAGATAACAAATCTTCACCACTAACCAGATTGTTCTTTAAGAATCCTCTGTGATATCCTATCCACTGATGACATCTTATCACCAAACATGTTGATATACTCTGTCATTATCGTAAACTCTGGACTCCTGTTTTTCAGCATTAGGGCAGATGTTGTCGTCTTGATAGTCGAACCGATACGACTCACGATACCAGCACCAGCTTTGCGATGAGTTGTTAGTTCCTAAATCAGGAAAGATGGTGAAATGCATAAAGTTACCAGACAACATGCCATTTCTCAGGTACCATCTGTAGCTTGTACCCTGCTTATTTTTGCTTTACAGAAAATTCTTATGCAATATTTGCTGCATACAGAGCTCAATGTAATTGGGCCCCAGGATGGATGGACAAAGGGGTGTGGCTATCAAGTTAATTGGGCCCCAGGATGGATGGACAAAGGGGTGTGGCTATCAAGTTAATTGGGCCCCAGGATGGATGGACAAAGGGGTGTGGCTATCAAGTTAATTGGGCCCCAGGATGGATGGACAAAGGGGTGTGGCTATCAAGTTAATGGGGTCAGAGTTTTGAAATGAGATGTTGTATTTTTTCATTAAAAGTGTTAGGAAAATATCAATAGGTAAATACATTTTCATGAAAATCTGAGTTGGTCAAATTAAACATTATTTGGCACAGAATGAACGGGTAACTTGGCTCTTTTTAATCATGAATGGATTGGGGAATTGTCAAGATTTGTTTCCATGAATATCTGTGTAAGTCACACTCAAATTCTAAAAATGTCATGGTTTGGCACTAAATGACCGACGTATTAACCCCCTGTACCAACCTCACATGCGGATACTGTCTGGCACAATCACCATTTTGGAAGTCAAATTGCTTGTAAAATGAATGGTAAGCATGTAAACACTGCGTATCTAAAAGGGCACATTACACTGTACAACACACAGGGACATTAACCACCCAAAGAGGCACAACTAAGAATATCAGGATGATGACGTCAGGTGAATTGGATCAATAGTTGGAAGGACAACTTGACCCCAAGGTTAGATACACCATCGCTGGGATTCAAACCTACTCTCTGACATTACAACAGTTTGTGTCTGATGCAAAAGACTACATGGTCACATCATTCCACTAGCATTGTGTCATCCCCACATAACAAAAAAGAAACTCAACTGAAGTTGTGCAACAACACTACCATATTCTATGCTACTTGTACTTGTACAGTCTAGTCTACTCTCTTGTGCAATGCTGAAATAAACTGATCATGATACAGGCAGCCACACAACTTTCTATCAAGGTGTAGCCATCTTTGTCTGGTACCTTGTATACACTGTGGACATCATAGTGTCTATATCAACTCATATAGACACATGCCAGACTATTTTTTTCATCGAGGCTCTGTTTAGTTACATTTAGCTGAATGAGAGAAAGGCAAGATGGCCACACCATGAGAGTTTTGTTCTAACTCTCTTGTTACCAATTTGTTTTGACATAAACAACAGCCAGTGACCAAATTACTTTACCACTCAAGCATGAAGCAATGTTCTTACACCACAGCACACATTTGTTCAGAGGCCAATTTTACAAAAGTATGATCTGAAATCTCAAACATTTTTGGTACACAAGCAAGGTATATGGCGCTCAATAGGCGTTTTTTACTCCATTTTGAAAGGGTTGCATAACAGCAACCTTATTGCATATCACCACCATTGGAAAGATCTAATATTTGGCAGGTGAACATGGACAAAACTATGGCTTCATAACAAAAGGCCTTTGTGCTCAGGCATGAGTGTTTTTTGTGTGTAATCTTGGTGCACTAATGTCGCCCATGGTAAGAAAAGGATAACATAAATTGTTCAATGTGTTGTATTGTTTTTTATTTTTAGATGAATGCCTGGTCTGAAGAGCTAATGACTTCATGAGGGGCTGCTTGGTATGCCAAACCATATCAGTCTACTCGGGTCAGGGATGTCTGGTCTGAAGAACTAATGACTTCATGAAGGGCTGCTTGGTATGCCAAGCCATATTGGTCTACTTGGGTCAGGGATGTCTGGTCTGAAGAGCTAATGACTTCATGAGGGGCTGCTTGGTATGCCAAACCATATCGGTCTACTTGGGTCAGGGATGTCTGGTCTGAAGAACTAATGACTTCATGAAGGGCTGCTTGGTATGCCAAGCCATATCAGTCTACTCGGGTCAGGGGTGTCTGGTCTGAAGAGCTAATGACTTCATGAAGGGCTGCTTGGTATGCCAAACCATATCGGTCTACTTGGGTCAGGGATGTCTGGTCTGAAGAACTAATGACTTCATGAAGGGCTGCTTGGTATGCCAAACCATATCGGTCTACTTGGGTCAGGGATGTCTGGTCTGAAGAACTAATGACTTCATGAGGGGCTGCTTGGTATGCCAAACCATATCGGTCTACTCGGGTCAGGGATGTCTGGTCTGAAGAACTAATGACTTCATGAAGGGCTGCTTGGTATGCCAAGCCATATTGGTCTACTTGGGTCAGGGATGTCTGGTCTGAAGAACTAATGACTTCATGAGGGGCTGCTTGGTATGCCAAACCATATCGGTCTACTTGGGTCATGGAGTCAACACCAAAAGATTACCCATGCCTTGGCTGTTAGAAAGATCTTCAGATACTCATTAAACGACACTACAGGATGCTCCGAGATCCTCTGCATAAACTTGTGCAAGGCCGTCTGCCGTGTCCTGGAAAAGTCTTTACTCAGGCGGTCCATTCTCATACTGTGCTTCTCTGGTAAGGGCTGTTGGGGAAAATAGGATAAATTGATGAAGGACTGGTATCCAAGTTTATCATCAATCAGTGTAGTTTATTTTGTCTATAATTTAGGACAGGCTGCAACATAGATGTATTCATCTAGTTGGAATTCCTTTCTTGTTCTCAAATAATTTAACTCAAGGTCTACTTTCATATTGTTGAGTCAGAGAGATGGTCTTTAAACACACTATTAATTCGATATCATATTGCAGGCTGCATAGTTAATCATTCAAAATCATAGTGGATGATATTAAATGGTCAGACAGTAGGAGGGTGGACTGTGTACTGTGTAGATGCATTTACTACATATCATAGTGCAGGCTGGTAAAGGTTATGAATAATTCAAAACCTCAGTGAATGACATGCAATAGTCAGACAGTAGGAGGGTACAGAAACATTGTTTACTTTTTGTATTTTTTTTTTAATAAGTTGATTAGTAAAAAAAAACAGCTCATGGAATTTCATCTTTGATTGGGCAAGGTCAGTTTTATTTTGCAAAGGGCACTTCCATTAGAAAATCTTAAAGTCTATGGGAAACTTCTGATGGGGCACCAAGGCCAAGACCAGGGGCAACAGAGGCAATGACCTCCATGACCTCCATGTAATTCCATGCCGGAGTCCTTCATCTTACCGGTATAATATGAGTTTCTTCGGTTTCTGTGAGTTTTTGTCGCAGCCAAAGGAAATCTTGGTAGCGTCTTCTCACACTGTACTCAGGCTCATCAAAGGAACCTCTCGTCGTCTAGTCATAAAAAACAATAAACAAATCAAAAACAAAAATTGCAATACAAACCTTGTGATCTATTAATAAAGTCATATGAAGTCATAGAATGATTTAATTTTGATGTAAAAATTACATGTCGGACCCTGTCGCATTGCAGTCGTCCTCTGTGTGCGTTGCGCCCGTGCGCTCTTCAGCACGCGATTATCGCAGCGCGCAAATTGTTGTTTTTATTTTACTTTCTTGTTCTTTATAATTAGAAGCGTTAATGATCTAGAGGTGATCACATCGAAACAATTACTCTCCGGTGTTCTTTCTTATAATTGTATATCACCTCTCGTTGATCTACCCTGTCCCTTACAGGTAGGCTTCTTACTTTGTTATCTTAATGAATTGTATAAACGATGATTGTATTATTTAATATATTGACGATAATTTTAGAGGAAATATCCCACTCCGTTTTATGTTAAATAAATCCTAAGTTTATTTGACGTTAGAAAGATTTGTTGACTTTTTGAAGAATGTGTGAGATTGCAATTCTTTCCATTATACATTTTCGTAAAGTAAATTGTTGTTTATATAAAAATTACTTCATTGCTGTTTACTTAAGTAACGTCGATCATTTTTGTTGTTGCAATGATTAGAAGCGTTAATGATCTAGAGGTGATCACATCGAAACAATTACTCTCCGGTGTTCTTTCTTATAATTGTATATCACCTCTCGTTGATCTACCCTGTCCCTTACAGATCACGCTTTGGGGAGCCGGCCCGGTCCGCCTCTTCGCAATTTCCATCCCATTGTTTTGATGATAACAACCTCTGACGTTTTCCATCCCTTTGTGCTGATGATACACCAACCTCTGAGAATATCCTTGAAGCTCTGCTCATCGAAGCCTATTTCTCATAATTAATTACACAAGCCGATTGTACTTAAATCACAACATTATTGTAAATCATTGTATATGTTTTGATGATTGATTTGAATAATAATATAAGAAGAAGCAATGCATATATAGGCTTATCTCTGTCTGATCTTTATTTTTTTACTAATAGACGAACCGACCAGGTCCTTCAAAATTACTTAGCCAAAAGTTAGAAAGACCTGTGACAAAATGGAGGCACCACCCGGAGATATTTAAATTAGTAAAATTGACCTTTGTTATTGCCGATATCTACTCTATTTTTAGGGAAGCTTAATTACGGAGTTATTTTCATGTATGCATTACATTCCATTCTTGTTTTCTCTTCAATGTTGTGTTGATTATTCATCATCACGCTCTATTATTCGATTTGTTTGTCAGAACTGATTGATAGCGTTATATATATTTAAATTGATGATAATATTGCATTGATGTCTATTTATGTTATTTTATAACTAGATAGATAAATATAAAGACTTATACACTGCATCTCTCTTGAAAATTAAGCATTTTTATCGATTTGGTGTAGGTTCAGTTGTTCAAAACAAAACAATTTGCGATCTGCAAAATGGCCAGTGAATCTGATTTTAGTGAAGCGCTCAAAGAATTTTTGTCTGCGCATGGGAAGACATTGGATGATCTAAAGTCCGTCGATACTAGCACAGGTGGAGATGCTACCGGTACCAGTACAAGTTCTTCTTCTGAACCTAAGGTTATCCACGTCGTAGACAAGAGCTCGAATCGATCATACCGGCGACTGAGGATATTTTCCGGAAGAACACCTACACCTCCTGGAGAACTCGACTTTGATAATTGGCGACGTCTTGTCAGGCAGCTCGTTAAAGATGACACCATATCAGACGTAGGAAAGAGAAGCAGAATAACCGAATCCTTGGTACCCCCCGCACTCAATATTGTGTGGGCAGTTGGAGATGGTTCCGCAGAGCAATATTTGAATTGTTTGACCAGGGCTTATGGTTCTACCGCTGACGGTGATGAGCTTTTGACGTCCTTCCGTTGCTCATATCAAAAAGAAGATGAACAAGCCTCAGCTTATTTAATCAGGATCCACACACTTCTAACTCAAGTAGCTGAAAAGGACGGAATTGAGGAAGACCAGATTGACAAGGTACTCTGCAACCAATTCCAGAGAGGTTGTTTATTTAATGATCCTCTCTTAAACCTGCTTCAACTGAAGACAAGACCAGATGGTCCACCGATATTCATGGAGCTACTTCGTGAAGTGAGAACAACCGAGTTTCAGCTAGAAGAGAAGTTAGATAGAAAGAATGCTATTACCAAACGCCCTCAAAAGGCTACTAGCTTCCAAATGAAGCAAGAAGAAATCCACAAGCAGCCGAAGAACGAAGTCGAAATGTTGAGAGAAGCAGTGGATAGACTACAAAAGCGAATGGATGGACTGTTCAAGAGTGAACAAAGACAGACATTCAGGCACAACCAACGACCAGCCACGGCTCCAGAAAATCACTGGCCCCGCTCAACAATCTTCTGTTACAATTGTGGAGAAGACGGCCATAGAATGAATGAGTGCAAGTCTCAGAAGAATGCAATGTTAGTACAAGAGAAAATGATTTCTCGACAACAGACCAGACCCCAAACAAACCGTAGTTCGGGAAAAGGCAACGGGCAGCTGTAGAGAGGCAAACAGTTGCCCCAAAATCAAAGAGTCTCACAAGTACGAAGACTGCGAAAACGTGTCAAGGAAACGTTTCAGATGAAACATCAGAATGCATTGCCCCCAAAGGTGTCGTCGGTAATCAGGCAACTACCCCGGTTTATATAGACGGCCATTTAAGCAAATGCTTACTTGACACAGGGTCGCAGGTAACTTGCGTGACTGAAGCATTTCACTGCCAATACCTTCCTCACCGCCAGATACATCCTTTGTCGAATCTACTGGTTACAGGTGCTGCTGGGCAACCCGTTCCTTACAAAGGCTACATTGAGTTGAATCTCAACTTTCCGGCCCACACCGCTGGTCTGCAACAAGAGACTACAACTCTAGCTCTCGTATGTACTGCTAGCCAGAAAGAAAATGATGTTCCCCTGATTGTTGGCACTAACACCAACGTCATTCGAGCCATGCTTAAAGCGTATGATCAAGCAGGTGAAAAGAAAATCATCGATAATCTTTCAATTGACACTGTTTGGGCAACGTTTTACAGAATGAACTTGAATAATAATGGCGACCTGGGCAAGGTGAAATCGTCTAGCAAAAGACCCATCACAATTGCGCCAGGACAGGAGATTGAAGTGACAGGACGGATAACCAACCGCAAAAGAATCAAGCAAGAAGTTCTCATCGAACATGGAAGTTCATCCCAACTTCCTAGTGAAATAATGGTGAGAAACACCTTGGTTGAATTGCCAGCACATCGGACGGCGAAAACGAGGGTAGTCCTCGCCAATAAGTCCCACCAATATGTGGTCATCCCTGCTCACTGCAACATTGCCTCTGTATCAAGTATATCCCAGAAGTCAATTTTTCCTGCAGAATCACCTATCGAATTAGAAAATTCGATTGAAGATTCGACTGACTGCGTCAAATTTGACTTCGATGGTTCATCCCTTCCTGAAAGAGAAATACGTAGAATTAAAGATATTCTGCATAACTACAGTGATGTCTTCTCGAAAGATGATCTTGACATTGGGTGCACAACCACCGTAAAACACAAAATTGACTTGTCGGATGAGACCCCGTTCCGCGAGAACTGTCGACGTATTCCCCCTGCTGACTACGCTGATGCACGACAGCACCTCAAGGATCTCCAGGACAAAGGAATAATAAAGAACTCAGAGAGCCAGTTTGCGTCTCCAATAGTTCTTGTACGAAAGAAGAACGGTGATCTGCGTATGTGCATTGACTACAGAAAACTGAACACCCGTACCATCCGAGATCAATATTCCATCCCGAAGATTGAAGACATGTTGCATGCCATGTGTGGAGCGAAGTGGTTCTCGTGTTTGGATTTGAAGTCAGGATACTACCAAATCGAGCTCGCTGAAGAAGATAAACACAAAACAGCTTTTTGGTGTCCTCTTGGTTTCTACGAATTTAACCGAATGCCACAAGGGATAACAAATGCACCTGCCACTTTCCAGCGACTGATGGAAAAATGTATGGGCGACCTCAACCAAACTGAAGTCTTCGTCTACTTGGATGACATTATAGTATTCGGTAAAACTGCAGAAGAACATGAAGAAAGACTAATGAAAGTTTTAGAGCGCCTTCGGCAGTTTGGTTTGAAACTTGGACCCAACAAATGCAAGTTCTTCCAATCATCAGTTAAGTGTCTTGGTCACGTTGTTTCCAGTGAAGGAGTCAGTACAGATCCCAGTAAGATAGACGCTGTCAAGACATGGCCCGTTCCGACCACTGCGAAAGAACTGAAATCCTTTCTAGGATTCGCTGGGTACTACCGTCGTTTCGTTGAAGGTTTCTCATCCATTGCCAAACGATTGAATGAGCTGACTAATGGCTGTGATCTGACAAAGAAGCGTTTCCGGAAGACAACCACGAAGAGAAAGAGCAAAACGACACTTCGAAGTCCAAATGAACCATTCGGCGATTTATGGTCTAAAGAGTGCCAACAATCCTTTGACACAATAATAGAGAAACTCACGACTGCTCCTGTGTTAGGATTTGTCGACTACAAAAAGCCCTTCGTGATACACACAGATGCAAGTGGGATCGGCTTGGGGGCAGCCCTGTACCAAGAACAAGAAGACAGTAAACTCAGAGTGATAGCCTATGCAAGTCGAGGGCTTTCCAAGAGTGAACTAAACTACCCGGCTCACAAATGGGAGTTTTTAGCTCTAAAATGGGCTATTACTGATAAGTTCCACGACTACCTATATGGTACCAAATTCACTGTCCTGACTGACAACAATCCGCTGACCTATGTACTCACCACGGCCAAGTTGGATGCCACTGGTCATAGGTGGCTAGCAGCCCTTGCCAACTACAACTTTGATATCAAGTATCGTCCTGGTTGTAAGAATACCGACGCAGATGGGTTATCCAGAAGACCACAACAACCACCAAGAGACGACGACGAATCAATCCAAATTGAAGACCGTATCAGTCTACTACGAAACAAAATAAACCAAGGCAGTCAAAATGAAGACGTCAGCACCTGCACACGTGAGGTTTTCCAGGCAATCTGTCAAAATCGCAGAATTGATGTTCTGGCGAATAACTCTACAAACAGTCAAGAAGACGAGAATCCCCCTCTGGTCGAAAGTTTGACTGATTCTACACAAGCCGTTCCATCGGAATTCATTGAGTTAGAACCAACGACATTGCCAAAAATGGATTCCATTGATTGGCAATCTTTTCAACGGGAAGATGAGGTCTTGCGACAAATAATTCACTTCTTTGAAGAAGAGTATAAGCCTACAAAAGAAGAGCGAGCATCATTACAAAATGAAGCCAAAATACTCTTACGCCAGTGGGACAAGTTATTCCTCAGAGATGGAGTGTTGTATAGAAAGAGTACTAGTCATGATGGTCGCAAAATCCTACAATTGGTTTTGCCTAAAAGCCAACGACGACAAGCTCTTCACGGTTTGCATGACGATGTTGGACATCTTGGAGAAGACAGGACGTTAGACTTGGTTCGTTCCCGATTTTACTGGCCACTTATGGCAGCAGATGTCGAGGAGAAATGTCGGACATGTGAGAGGTGTGTAAGACGGAAAAGGCGAGCTGTGAAGGCTGCACCATTAGTTTCCATCCGAACCACCTCTCCAATGGAATTGGTCTGCATCGATTTCCTCACCTTAGAACCCGACGACAGAAACACCAAAAACATACTTGTTGTAACAGATCATTACACAAGATATGCCCAAGCTTTCCCAACCAAAGATCAGACGTCCCGCACCGTTGCTAAAATCTTGTGGGAATCCTACTTCGTACACTATGGATTTCCAGAAAGGTTACATTCTGACCAAGGTCGTGATTTTGAAGCAAAAATCATCAAGGAGCTCTGCTCAATCTCTGGGACTAAGAAGACTCGAACAACGCCATACCATCCTCAAGGAAACGGCCAATGTGAGCGGTTTAATCAAACCTTGCTGATGATGTTAGGCACGCTGGAGGATGAGAAAAAGACTAAATGGCGACTCCATGTTGGCCCCCTGGTGCATGCTTATAACTGTACCAAGCATACCTCAACAGGAGTGTCTCCATACTTTTTGATGTTCGGCAGAGAACCACGCCTTCCCATTGATCTTCTGTTTGGTTTACCCACCCTGACTGGGAACACCTTGCATCGGAACTATGTAGCTGACTTAAAAGAAAGACTACAAAGAGCCCATAAACTTGCCTCTGCCACCATGGAGAAGACTGCATCTGCCTATAGGAAGAAATACAATAAGTCAGTCCGCGAGAATAATCTCAAAGAAGGAGATCATGTTCTTATCAGGAATGTCGGCTTGAAGGGACAACACAAACTTGCTGATCGCTGGAGTAAAAACGTGTACAAAGTCATCCGCAAGATGAGTCCTGAAATACCTGTGTACTTGGTTGGTCCGATAAATGATGACGGCCCAAACAAAACTCTCCATCGAAATATGCTGCTTCCATGCGGTTTCTTTGGAAATGAGCCATCTGAAGATGATACACCGAGACCACCACAACCAAAACCCCGCCAGCGGAAATCATTAAGACAATCACTTAAAGAGCATCTAGATGATTCAAATGATGCATTGGACTCTGACTCCTCAGACAAGAGTCAAACATACATCCTCCGTCCAATACCTACTCCAAGGATTTCACTTAATCCAAATGCCCAAAGCTTCATGCCAAAAGAAACTCCTGCAGAAGTCTACACTTGTCAGAATGACAATGATGTTCCAGTCCCTGTGGCAAATGAACCTGGAACAAGTCTAATTAACTCCAACTTTGATGAGAAGAAATCTCCTTCAGAATCAATGTCTTCCTCAGAATCGGAAACAACTCCAAAGAGTACTTATGCATCTTACAGACCAGTACGTCGGAGAAGACCAAAAGACATTCCTGCAGAAGTCTACACTTGTCAGAATGACAATGATGTTCCAGTCCCTGTGGCGAATGAACCTGGAACAAGTCTAAATAACTCCAACCTTGATGAGAAGAAATCTCCTTCAGAATCAATGTCTTCATCAGAGTCAGAAACAACTCCCAAGAGTACTTATGCATCTCGCAGACCAGTGCGTCGGAGAAGACCCCCTCAGTATTATGGATTCGAAACTCCTGAGGCTAAGCTTCTTGCACAACATTTTGCTACTCAACAGGAAGCACTGAAGGCTACCAATAACCTGATTAAGGCCATTTATTCCAAGGCCAATTAATTAGTCAAGAAGACACATGTCGAGGACGCCATGATTCAAAGAGGGGAGAATGTCGGACCCTGTCGCATTGCAGTCGTCCTCTGTGTGCGTTGCGCCCGTGCGCTCTTCAGCACGCGATTATCGCAGCGCGCAAATTGTTGTTTTTATTTTACTTTCTTGTTCTTTATAATTAGAAGCGTTAATGATCTAGAGGTGATCACATCGAAACAATTACTCTCCGGTGTTCTTTCTTATAATTGTATATCACCTCTCGTTGATCTACCCTGTCCCTTACAGGTAGGCTTCTTACTTTGTTATCTTAATGAATTGTATAAACGATGATTGTATTATTTAATATATTGACGATAATTTTAGAGGAAATATCCCACTCCGTTTTATGTTAAATAAATCCTAAGTTTATTTGACGTTAGAAAGATTTGTTGACTTTTTGAAGAATGTGTGAGATTGCAATTCTTTCCATTATACATTTTCGTAAAGTAAATTGTTGTTTATATAAAAATTACTTCATTGCTGTTTACTTAAGTAACGTCGATCATTTTTGTTGTTGCAATGATTAGAAGCGTTAATGATCTAGAGGTGATCACATCGAAACAATTACTCTCCGGTGTTCTTTCTTATAATTGTATATCACCTCTCGTTGATCTACCCTGTCCCTTACAGATCACGCTTTGGGGAGCCGGCCCGGTCCGCCTCTTCGCAATTTCCATCCCATTGTTTTGATGATAACAACCTCTGACGTTTTCCATCCCTTTGTGCTGATGATACACCAACCTCTGAGAATATCCTTGAAGCTCTGCTCATCGAAGCCTATTTCTCATAATTAATTACACAAGCCGATTGTACTTAAATCACAACATTATTGTAAATCATTGTATATGTTTTGATGATTGATTTGAATAATAATATAAGAAGAAGCAATGCATATATAGGCTTATCTCTGTCTGATCTTTATTTTTTTACTAATAGACGAACCGACCAGGTCCTTCAAAATTACTTAGCCAAAAGTTAGAAAGACCTGTGACATACATTTAGGAAATTATTTTTTTCTCTTCACATTTTGTTCTAGTTTGCAAATAATAAATGAATAACTTTAAAAGAATAATTTAAAGTAAATCTTCACAAGTAAGTGTACGGAAAACAAAATTCTTTGACCGTAAGGTTTATTATGTTATTTGTGTTAAAAAGTACATTGGTCCAAGTGCTAAAAGTACTGGACTCTTTGCCAGAGGTCCAGTGGGTATTTCAAGTGCTAAAATTACTGGATTCTTTGCCAGTAGTTCAGTAGGTATTTCAAGTTAATGACTGGACTCTTTGCCAGTAGTTCAGTAGGTATTTCAAGTTAATGACTGGACTCTTTGCCAGTAGTTCAGTAGGTATTTCAAGTTAATGACTGGACTCTTTGCCAGTAGTTCAGTGGGTATTTCAAGTTAATGACTGGACTCTTTGCCAGAGGTCCAGTGGGTATTTCAAGTGCTAAAATGACTGGATTCTTTGCCAGTAGTTCAGTAGGTATTTCAAGTTAATGACTGGACTCTTTGCCAGTAGTTCAGTAGGTATTTCAAGTTAATGACTGGACTCTTTGCCAGTAGTTCAGTGGGTATTTCAAGTTAATGACTGGACTCTTTGCCAGAGGTCCAGTGGGTATTTCAAGTGCTAAAATGACTGGATTCTTTGCCAGTAGTTCAGTGGGTATTTCAAGTTAATGACTGGACTCTTTGCCAGTAGTTCAGTAGGTATTTCAAGTTAATGACTGGACTCTTTGCCAGTAGTTCAGTGGGTATTTCAAGTTAATGACTGGACTCTTTGCCAGAGGTCCAGTGGGTATTTCAAGTGCTAAAATGACTGGATTCTTTGCCAGTAGTTCAGTAGGTATTTCAAGTTAATGACTGGACTCTTTGCCAGTAGTTCAGTAGGTATTTCAAGTTAATGACTGGACTCTTTGCCAATAGTTCAGTAGGTATTTCAAGTTAATGACTGGACTCTTTGCCAGTAGTTCAGTAGGTATTTCAAGTTAATGACTGGACTCTTTGCCAGTAGTTCAGTGGGTATTTCAAGTTAATGACTGGACTCTTTGCCAGAGGTCCAGTGGGTATTTCAGTGCTAAAATGACTGGATTCTTTGCCAGTAGTTCAGTAGGTATTTCAAGTTAATGACTGGACTCTTTGCCAGTAGTTCAGTGGGTATTTCAAGTTAATGACTGGACTCTTTGCCAGTAGTTCAGTAGGTATTTCAAGTTAATGACTGGACTCTTTGCCAGTAGTTCAGTAGGTATTTCAAGTGCTAAAATGACTGGATTCTTTGCCAGTAGTTCAGTGGGTATTTCAAGTTAATGACTGGACTCTTTGCCAGTAGTTCAGTAGGTATTTCAAGTTAATGACTGGACTCTTTGCCAGTAGTTCAGTGGGTATTTCAAGTTAATGACTGGACTCTTTGCCAGAGGTCCAGTGGGTATTTCAAGTGCTAAAATGACTGGATTCTTTGCCAGTAGTTCAGTAGGTATTTCAAGTTAATGACTGGACTCTTTGCCAGTAGTTCAGTAGGTATTTCAAGTTAATGACTGGACTCTTTGCCAATAGTTCAGTAGGTATTTCAAGTTAATGACTGGACTCTTTGCCAGTAGTTCAGTAGGTATTTCAAGTTAATGACTGGACTCTTTGCCAGTAGTTCAGTGGGTATTTCAAGTTAATGACTGGACTCTTTGCCAGAGGTCCAGTGGGTATTTCAGTGCTAAAATGACTGGATTCTTTGCCAGTAGTTCAGTAGGTATTTCAAGTTAATGACTGGACTCTTTGCCAGTAGTTCAGTGGGTATTTCAAGTTAATGACTGGACTCTTTGCCAGTAGTTCAGTAGGTATTTCAAGTTAATGACTGGACTCTTTGCCAGTAGTTCAGTAGGTATTTCAAGTTAATGACTGGACTCTTTGCCAGTAGTTCAGTGGGTATTTCAAGTTAATGACTGGACTCTTTGCCAGAGGTCCAGTGGGTATTTCAAGTGCTAAAATGACTGGATTCTTTGCCAGTAGTTCAGTAGGTATTTCAAGTTAATGACTGGACTCTTTGCCAGTAGTTCAGTGGGTATTTCAAGTTAATGACTGGACTCTTTGCCAGTAGTTCAGTGGGTATTTCAAGTTAATGACTGGACTCTTTGCCAGAGGTCCAGTGGGTATTTCAAGTGCTAAAATGACTGGATTCTTTGCCAGTAGTTCAGTAGGTATTTCAAGTTAATGACTGGACTCTTTGCCAGTAGTTCAGTGGGTATTTCAAGTTAATGACTGGACTCTTTGCCAGTAGTTCAGTGGGTATTTCAAGTTAATGACTGGACTCTTTGCCAGTAGTTCAGTGGGTATTTCAAGTTAATGACTGGACTCTTTGCCAGTAGTTCAGTAGGTATTTCAAGTTAATGACTGGACTCTTTGCCAGTAGTTCAGTGGGTATTTCAAGTTAATGACTGGACTCTTTGCCAGAGGTCCAGTGGGTATTTCAAGTGCTAAAATGACTGGACTCTTTGCCAGTAGTTCAGTAGGTATTTCAAGTTAATGACTGGACTCTTTGCCAGTAGTTCAGTAGGTATTTCAAGTTAATGACTGGACTCTTTGCCAGTAGTTCAGTAGGTATTTCAAGTTAATGACTGGACTCTTTGCCAGTAGTTCAGTGGGTATTTCAAGTTAATGACTGGACTCTTTGCCAGAGGTCCAGTGGGTATTTCAAGTGCTAAAATGACTGGATTCTTTGCCAGTAGTTCAGTAGGTATTTCAAGTTAATGACTGGACTCTTTGCCAGTAGTTCAGTAGGTATTTCAAGTTAATGACTGGACTCTTTGCCAATAGTTCAGTAGGTATTTCAAGTTAATGACTGGACTCTTTGCCAGTAGTTCAGTAGGTATTTCAAGTTAATGACTGGACTCTTTGCCAGTAGTTCAGTGGGTATTTCAAGTTAATGACTGGACTCTTTGCCAGAGGTCCAGTGGGTATTTCAAGTGCTAAAATGACTGGATTCTTTGCCAGTAGTTCAGTAGGTATTTCAAGTTAATGACTGGACTCTTTGCCAGTAGTTCAGTGGGTATTTCAAGTTAATGACTGGACTCTTTGCCAGTAGTTCAGTAGGTATTTCAAGTTAATGACTGGACTCTTTGCCAGTAGTTCAGTAGGTATTTCAAGTTAATGACTGGACTCTTTGCCAGTAGTTCAGTGGGTATTTCAAGTTAATGACTGGACTCTTTGCCAGAGGTCCAGTGGGTATTTCAAGTGCTAAAATGACTGGATTCTTTGCCAGTAGTTCAGTAGGTATTTCAAGTTAATGACTGGACTCTTTGCCAGTAGTTCAGTGGGTATTTCAAGTTAATGACTGGACTCTTTGCCAGTAGTTCAGTGGGTATTTCAAGTTAATGACTGGACTCTTTGCCAGAGGTCCAGTGGGTATTTCAAGTGCTAAAATGACTGGATTCTTTGCCAGTAGTTCAGTAGGTATTTCAAGTTAATGACTGGACTCTTTGCCAGTAGTTCAGTGGGTATTTCAAGTTAATGACTGGACTCTTTGCCAGTAGTTCAGTGGGTATTTCAAGTTAATGACTGGACTCTTTGCCAGTAGTTCAGTGGGTATTTCAAGTTAATGACTGGACTCTTTGCCAGTAGTTCAGTAGGTATTTCAAGTTAATGACTGGACTCTTTGCCAGTAGTTCAGTGGGTATTTCAAGTTAATGACTGGACTCTTTGCCAGAGGTCCAGTGGGTATTTCAAGTGCTAAAATGACTGGACTCTTTGCCAGTAGTTCAGTAGGTATTTCAAGTTAATGACTGGACTCTTTGCCAGTAGTTCAGTAGGTATTTCAAGTTAATGACTGGACTCTTTGCCAGTAGTTCAGTGGGTATTTCAAGTTAATGACTGGACTCTTTGCCAGAGGTCCAGTGGGTATTTCAAGTGCTAAAATGACTGGATTCTTTGCCAGTAGTTCAGTGGGTATTTCAAGTTAATGACTGGACTCTTTGCCAGTAGTTCAGTAGGTATTTCAAGTTAATGACTGGACTCTTTGCCAGTAGTTCAGTAGGTATTTCAAGTTAATGACTGGACTCTTTGCTAGTAGTCCAGTGGGTATATCAAGCAATTCCTGCAACTGACGCTGTCTCTAACATTGACTCACCCTTGTGAAGACTCTATACGTGATGTAAGTATCTATCTTGAAGACATGTTTCTGAAAGTCATCAACGGTGATAAAGAGATCTTTGACGTCTGGCTCCTCTTCCAGTTTGAGGGAACCCATTAAGGCTGTGGTTGAACCTTCAGCATTGGAGAACGAAGACGGAGCACGGATTACCTGGGGGGGGGGGGGGAAGGAGGGGGTGTCAATGAATCAGTGTCATGCCTAA
Organism: Leptasterias polaris; assembly: GCA_037783415.1. Taxonomy (NCBI): domain Eukaryota; kingdom Metazoa; phylum Echinodermata; class Asteroidea; order Forcipulatida; family Asteriidae; genus Leptasterias; species Leptasterias polaris. The sequence continues at coordinate 267,144 of JAZGTN010000046.1, forward strand.
AGTTGTAACTCAAAATTTTGTTAGTATTAACGATTGTTATTCACATTGCAGCAGCCGTATTTGTTTTTAAGAGGTGATGCCGATTTAATTTTACAGTTCTGAGAGACTTCACTGATTTTTGCACATTTTCTGTTTTGTGGAGTGATTTTTCTGAAGCAATCACAAGCTCACTGAGAATACAAAGGACACATCGTGCCTAATTGTGGCAAGATCTCGTCTCAAAAAAGGAACTCTCGGTGCAAAAACGTGACAGGCAAAACATTTCTAATAAAGGATTTACTACATAATGACCTACAATATGAGGTTCAAGTAGACTGTAACGAAACAAACTTCATTATGTCATAGTTCTAGGATTAGGGGGCAAATAGCCCCATAGATGGTGCCTATACGCTGGACTCTCTCCACTTCTTGGCCCTCTGCCCAAAAGTACCTTCAGGAGGTGAGATAATTAATCTTTCAAATAAAAACCCATGTTCTTATGCCGAGATTTTCCACCCAGTTGTTACTTACCGTTGCTCAAATGTAGAGAGCATATTAACACAATATTGTACATGCCGCAATTGTTTTGGTGTAATTTTATGAAAATCTCTGAGATGGCAGTCACTCAATTAAACGGCTGATGACGTCGTAATTTGATTGGCATGATTGAGATCATTCCAAAATAGTTGCGCCCAGTACACATCAAGGAAACTAATTCAGAGTAAGTCGCACATTAGGCCAAATAAAAAAAAATACCAGTTGATCGTCCTGATTTTTCCAAAAAGAGGAGGATGAGGGCCTTTTTATTGTTTATTTTTTATTTTTTTTCCAAGATGGCCGCCAAGTATTTCAATTCAAACAGGCCACCAATTCTTCAGTTTGAAATCACCGCACACTTTCTTTATATCTATTTGTCGCATGAGGTAAGTTTACAACAAAAATTAAAATATAATGTCAAGGGTGGATTAAAAATACAATTTTTTTTTGGAAAAATCGAAAAAAAAACACACAATGTTTTATACTATCAACAGCTCTCCGTTGCTCGTTACCAAGTAAATTTTTATGCTAATATATATTTTGAGTAATTACCAAACGTGTACAGTGCCTTTAAACGTCGGAAATGGACGGGTAAGCAAAATGGACAACCAGTCCAGTCTGGAGATTCGTCCAGTCTGTATCATGTAGGGCCTATGTCATGGTCAACAAACTTCGGTTACGCGATACAACTTCAAGTTACAACGATTAAACATCTGCTTAAATGACTACCAAGGCAGTCTCGGTCAAACTAAACACATCAAAATATTCCTTACAGCAATAATGTCCTCTTCGTCATCTGTCCCAGAGGATAAAGGGATTTGCAATGGATCAACTGCCCGTTCTCGTACGTTATTAGGCGTACTTTCTCCCTCCGCTTCGTCCGCCATGTTTGCTGACATGGTGGAAATCTGTTGCCTCGATCCCACGTTTTAAAAAACAAGTTTCCATAAATAGTTATTTTTCTTAAGAAAAAAACTTAAATTAACATTTAAATAATATATTAAGTGTTTCAAACTTAAATTGTTTAACATTGTAATACTTATACTTTAAATTTATGTAAAATTATGTTACCTTTAAAATAGGCATTTGACAAGTACGGTATTTTTAATGACAGTTGTGTTTGGCTGACTTTCTGATGTGCACTTTGTCGTGTTTTGTCGTGTTTTGTCGTGTTTTGTCGTGTTTTCTGTGCAAATAAAACCGACAAATCGTAATAAACAGCAAACATGGCGGCTCCTGGTGCGAGTACAGGGCAAGGTTAGGATACTTTCCAATGATATTTATTTTTAAAAAAGACAATAATGAATTGATTGCAATTCTGATGGGGCAAAATTGGGAAAGTCAAACACTCTGCAATATACTAAGGCAAACAAATAGTTTCATAACCCCAGGTGTATTACGATTTTCCCACAACCTACTGTAAAAGTGGAAAGCTGCCTGTGTATGATAAGTCCATAGTCAGTTTGTTTACTCAACCAAGGCGAGGCCAACATTTTCTCATATTATTCTGTTTGTCTGGTTATCAATCATTCAATTTGTCAAAATAAGACTAAGAGCACATTGTTTGTTATGATTTATCCCTGGTATGGTATGTGTACAGAATTATCCCTTCTTTATGATGACTCTTGAGTGTTGGTGATCATCACAACTTTTAAATCTGCTAATGTATAATTTTATAATCAAACACAAAAATCTTGTTAACCCTAACAATCCCTAATAACCCTACAAATTCAAACAGGGCAAAGTGTTTAATTTTGTTAGGTTAGTACTACAGTCATAGAGCAAGGATGGTCCTTGCTCTATGGTACAGTGAAGTTAGGATTGTGTATCCTTGCTGCCAAGTAATGGTGTTGGAATTTGATTGAGTGGGTATAGTGGATGTGTGAAATGTACATGTACACATGTACATGGTGGTAGTACAAGATTTATGTGCTTGTCCTTTTTTCTTGCCATAGGTCTTACATAATGTTTACTTTGTAACAAACAATGCATAAGGCAGGTGGATGGACTCTACCATTTAAATTTAGATATTTTCAAAAAGTAATTGTACACTTTATTTGTTATTGTTATTTATAAAAGTATGTTTCACAAAGTAGTGTAAAGATAGTTGTTTGATTATGTTACGTTGGGTACTGTGTGATTTCACTGATCAAATTTTGCACATGCCAAGTGTACACACTCCAACAAAATCAAACAAAAAAGGTATGTTGGAGTTTGTTAGGTTGTGTATCGTCCCCCTAAGATTGGGTACAGTTCCCATCGTATGGTAGTATAAGCTGTTGGAATGTGTTGGGTTTGGGATGGATTCTAGTAAAAACGCTTTGGGAGTTAGGGTTGTATTATATTATCTTGTATACACTACCTTGTCTATTCACCTTCGTTATGGAATGGAAATAAAGTGAATTGAATTGAATTGAATGGTGAACCATCACAATAATAAAAGGTCAAGAAATCCAGGGATACTATTTATTATTGTTATTATTATTTTCTGGCTGTTATGAAACTAAGGATGCCTCATATTAGTTGGGATAATCGTAACTGTCCATCCTTCCGTCCGGAGGATGGAGGGTTACAATTATCGCAACTAGCCTGAGAAGAGAACTTAATCACTGTTGCTCGCAAGCCTGAGGAAAATTGTAAACAAGGGTGCTTGCTATGTGAACCAGAAATGCCAGGTTAACCCCTACTCTTCTACGATGAGTGTTCTGGGGTATTTTATGTTCACTACCATAGTAGTACACAGGACCTACGGCAACGTTTCATGCTTTAAGATGCAGGACCAACATGCACATTCAGTTCCTAACGAATCCAGAAAATCTGTGAATTAAAAATACTGCTTATTTTATAGTTTGTTTTTTATTGTTGATATCTTTGTAGAGCAGCAGAATCGTTTGAAGATCTTAGAAGATCTTCAGCAGCAGAAAAAGAGATTACAGATGCAGACAAATAACACCACAGCTGGGTGAGGAATTCAGGTTGACTCTCAAGCATTAAATTAACAGACTCACCGAGTTCTCAAGCTTCTTGGAACCTGTTCACAGGCTCAGTGATGATTTCACATGTTGACTTGTCATGGTGAAGTTTGAGTGACAAGTGACAATGTTCAAGTCCTAGTTGCGAGTCATTAGTTGGTCTTAAATGCCGCAACCTGTGCATTGTGTTAATTTTATAAGCTGAATTCTAAATTTTATATAGGCCTATTGGTAATTTATTTCTTGTGAAACAGTTTCTTCATTATTTATCAACCAACTTTCAGGGCTCCATTGCCAGCACAGGCAAGACCAAAGGATGGACTATTGAGTGGACCGGTGAGTAACCTTGGATGACAAATCTCACAAAGGATCAAGTTCCAGTCAAGAAATTAGTGGAACCCCCCGCCCCCCTTATTTTATTGTAACTGTTTCCAAACATCAGGTTTTTAACTCTTTTGAGGCAAAAATATTTCAAGGGACTATTTTTACAACACGTAAGTTATACGCAAATCTGTGAACATTTATAAATTAATCTTTATCTTTATCAAACTGTCATTTGTGTTGATGCCCAACAGAACAGGGGGCTTGCTGAAACCAGAAATTTGGATGCGAGACAAAGACAAGCATTACAGGTAAAATGACAAAATTTCTCATTTAACAGATTCTAACTTGATTCAATCATGGCCGTAGACCAAAATTTGGGTTGACCATTAATTTCAGGTGATCAAATTGAATAATTGGTCGTACATTTTGTACCCAATTATTTATTTACTTTTTCATTTATGTTTCAGCATGCAAACTCCAATTCCTCTGCTTTCTTCATCACCCAGGACTCCTCATTTGGAAACCTCATCCTACCAGTGATCCCAAGACTTCCACCAGAATGAAAAAGATTAAAAAGACTAGGCTGATCTACATGTTAGCCAGAATAAAGATCAAATGCTGGTCTGACTTGTAAATAAAGGACATCTTATGTTCAAGTATGCAGCTACATGGACAACCTTGACGGTTCCAAATCTTATTTAAGAAGTCGTTTGACTTTGTAGGATATTGGACTGCAAGCTTAACATCGAAACAGGCTAACCAACCTTATACAAATGCAAACACTTGTGTGTTGAGTTGCCATAGAGTGAAGGCTTTGGGAGGATATGGGATGGTCTCAAGCCAGAGATAAAGTGACTGTGATAGACAAGGTATAGATGCATCACTGATGTAGCCAACACTCCTTCCCAAGAGAGACTTTTTCACATGGCGCAACTGCACGTACACAATCAGTTTATTGATTTGCTCAAAAGCCCCGCCTGCAAGTTAGCATGCCTGCAAGTTAGCATGCCTTTTGCTTTGCCGTGGTAAGCAGAAAATGGCTGCTTACAGGTACTGTTTTCATCAACATTGAAGTCTTTGATGGAGGGTGTGTTAAGAGTTCAATAAAAAGACAAATCGACTCAAGAACTGGTTCATGCCATGTATTTTTTTGTCTTGGTGAAGTAAATAACAATGTTTACAAATAACAGAAAGCACAATCAACGTCAGTATCATTAACATTAGGGAGGTTTCTCAAGTCTACGGATGCGTCAACACTTTGTGTTCACGTGACGTGTAACCGTGGTGTTCATGCTAACAGCGGATATTAACATTACATCCATACACATAGTGGAGAAACTGATATTGATCTGCAGAATTTTAGTTTTTGGGATATTTCTCCTGGATTAAAATTTCAAACTATATTGCTGTTAATGGTATTACCTATGATTCATAGTGTGGGAAAGAAAGATGACAAATAATATCTTTGGCATATCTAAATTGACGCTTATCTGTATCCGTAGACTTACAAAACCTCTTTTATGTGAGATATTACATGGGTGGTTAAGATGCTTTTATGTTTAAGGCTCATGTACACAAGAAATCAAGATGGATGACACTAGCCCAATTTAAACCTCATACAAACACAAGCTAATTGTTGTGTCCCAAACGATCATTAAACTTCATTCCTATTGTATTCACTGATAACAATAAATCATCCTTACAGCTGAGAAGCTGAACACAGCAAAGGATACAGGTACAACATGTTCAAGCCGCAGGCATGTAAAGGCACCTTTGGCAGCCAGCAACAATTGACTCATACATTGTATATGACCACGGAGTACAGCCAGAGATAGAAAGTGTGTGATAAAATGGCCTTAACCAGAGGTGAGTGGTTATGAGACCATTGCGGCTGCAAGATAAAACCTACTTTTATTCAAACCAAACACCCAAACACAAGTGATGAAATTATGTGCTCCAGTGACAAAATATAGCAAAAGAATCAACATCTGAATTAAAACAGAAAATAACTTTAACATCAAAATGAAAAAATTCAGTGCAATTTTGTTTGACTGAGAATTCAAGATCTATAACGCTGTGATGGTAAACCCACAAGATATTGAACAGCTCTTCATAATTCAGAAGGCCATTGTACTTTCCATTTGTTGCACCGTGTTGCGTGATGCATGACCAGATATACAGAAAACCTCATCTTGACACTCTGAACCAACAATTTTTATTTAATAATACACTACACAGCTGCGTCTGAAAGATGAAAATAAAGTATTTATCTGTTAACCAAATATATATAGTGATGAGACATTAACGTTTTTAATAAACACACATCATCTCCCAAACTAGGACAATATATATTCTTGAATTACAGCTGTTCAGGCTTATTTAAACCTAGTTTTCTTATGGTTGATTTTGAGACACTAGAGGACAGCCAGCGTACTGATTTATTTCAATAGTTTGTTCGGTCCCAGTGCCTCAACCAAAGGTGCTGGGATAGGACCTAATAACCCACGGTCTCTTCCTGTTTATGAAAGTTTCAACCTCTATTATATAGATGTAGCTCTGTAGTGTAAATCCTTTGGAAATAATAATTGTCATTCTTTGACAATGAAAGTCATAACTAAAATGTGCACCAAGACCGAAACTCAATTTTACATGAGGTCATGAATAAAACTATGCTTGTAACTCAATTCTGCACCACATTCATGTCTTGTACAACAAAATAGGTTCAGAGCCATAAGATCACATCTCGACACATCACTGGATTAGTGTGTGGACTGTGTGCATCCAGGACTGAGGAAGATACCACCTTGATAGCACAGCTGAGAAAAGTCCGACTTTGAACAGTGCAGGCCAGAGCCAGTCTGGCTGTTCAACTAGACGTGACCATATGGCATGTGGGATGTTTCATTATTTATTATTTGTTTCCCCTGAACTAGTTTTAGAAGGTTAAACCAAAGACATCATTTTCTGACTTCTGAACAAATGACAACGAAAAACCTGTTAGAATTTTACTCTTTTGGGTATTAAGCAGAGGAAAACAATTATGATAAAATCTTCAAACTTCAAATAAAAAATAAATAGTAGATTGTGATTTTGGTCACTCATTACTGCCTGATATCACAACTAAATGCAAACACATTTCAACCTTCACAAAAAACCATATCAAAGCAATCTTTAAAAAAAAATAAAGTACAACAAGTAAATGCATTTCAAGCTAGTTGGAAAATTGTTTATGTTGTGGCCATGACTGTGTGTCTAGATCCCAAATTGTAGATGTTCAGATGAATACAAATGAGAGTTCACTTTGTAAGCATCAGACTATTATTATTATTTTTTTAGCACACTGCTTTTTTCACAGCTGCACCATCTCTGAAATGTCTGCAAGAACTGAAGTGCCTCTTCTAGCTGCTGCATATTAGTACTCAGTTCCATAGTTTTATAAAACTACTTTTTGGGGTTGAATACTGGAATATTTCAATACAACATCAAACTTTTCTGTTCCAAATTTTTGAAGAACCTTAAGGAGCTTTAAGGAAGATCATGAGACACAATTTCTTTTCTTGCAACGTTACATTTTTCTACAAAATAAGATTTCAGTTTTTCGTGGAGAGATCATGACAATGGAGTGATAAGAGATTGCCTGTTTATGTATCCATCTTTGGGGAAAGGGGCCCCTTTTTATTTATTTGTCTGCTGGTATAAATCCCTGGTTTGAGGAAGAAGCTATTTGCAAGTTAGATTTGAATAATGTCCTTTACAATGACTATAGAGACAGTTGCTTTGTCAAATTGTTCTGGGCAGGCTTGTATATAATAGCAACCTCCAGATGGTCAAACCCTGGTACCATTATGCTGCCATACACATTCATTCGGAATTGTGTGGGTGCGTTTGTTGTCTATAACATAACTACGGCAAAGCTTGCCCAGAACCACGAGACATAGCAACTGTCTCTATAGTCTGCAGAATCCCAATTTTAAGCAGTAACTTGTGACTAAGCAAGTCATTGTACCAGATATTCAAATCTAACTCGCAAATGGCGTATTCCTCCAATAATCATATTAAACAAAATGATCCAACCTCCTGAAAAAATATATATAATGACTTTTATCTTCATCCAATCTTTCAGAAGAAAAAAAAGGCAAACGAAATATCACCACTCACAATACAAGTAAATGTACTATACTGACAAGCTATATAAACTGGGTGCATGTATGTCATAGGTATATTCAATAACTTTTTAACATTTCAAAAATGCTATATATAAAACCAAAAATAGTTAACTCTGTCATTTTACACCTATTTATAACAGGTGGTACCAAGTATAATCAATCATATTATATAGGACTATGTCTCAACACATATTTAATCCGACACAACAACAAAATTTACCATTATTTACACCAATACACTGCTCATTGAAAAAATGCACATATACCACTTTTTTTTTAACTGTACACTCACAAACCTTTTTACAAAAATTCCCATACATGGAAATGCACACAATTGTTTAAACTTTTCACCGTTAAAGGGCATCACATCAATTTGTAAAAATCAAAAAGCAACTTGTTTTTCTTTATAAGTATATACATTTTTTTTCTCCTTTGTACAATGTACATTTATATATCAACTTTACAGCTATCTGAAAACAGGTAATTTCATGCGTCTTCTTTTTACAAAATGTATAAGTTTATAGTTGACTATTTCTTTAGAAAACGTTTAACAAAACTGCAAGTTTGGATACCTTTCTATACTCTTCCCTTACTAAAGCCTTTTCAGTGATTCCACTGTAGCCACTGCAGAAGCCGTTAATTCGGACACGGTCTAACAGAGCCTTGGCAATAGACAATCCAATAAGCCCCCCCCCCTTAATGAGCTGACCAATAACAACCCAACCTCCAACACAACCCAAGCCCCCTAAGGTCCTATATCAAAAACTCCATTACAAAATGTTAACAGTTTCTGCCGTTTGGACTGTGTGGTATGAGGCAGAGCAATACAATGTGTCGTACACACTTGGCATCGTTGATAGGCAGTTGCTATGGTAAGAAGGGGGGGGTGTTGAATAGCTGGTTCTATTGACGGCTCTTATTTATACTCAAGCTATGAGAGTTATGGCAGCCAAGTTCCTAAAGATGATTATTATTCGTTTCTGAAGGAACCTTTCTGAAACCATATTACAAAGAAATGCTAACCAGGAAATAATGCTTTGCAAAGCTTTCTGCAAAACTTTCTGCAAAGCGAAAATATGCAGAGAACCAGTTGCACCCAATGTACATGACATCAGATTGGTAACCTGTTTTAGCTAAGCAAAAGTGTTTAGCAACTTTGAGAAACAGGCTCATGTTTGTGTAGATCACGATGAATCCATTGCCCTCTTTCACATTTTTCAGAAAGCTTTTGGTCACAGAGTCTTAATAACAAAAATAATAATGCTGAAATTCTTTATAAATATAACGAGTACAAATCCCGACATCGGTCTGCATAAATTTCAGGTAGTAAAAAAAAAAAAAGAATCCTACAAAATAATGTTTCATTTAAGTTTTCCAAATACTGTTTCTTTCTGAGTGAAACTTTCTATTGTGACAATTGTACAGTAAATCTTCTAACAATTAAACCAAATAGTAGGGAGTTAATAAATGAAAGTGTTAACTTTGTACCCCTTCATCCACAAAAATACCACTTTGCATCAATTTGAGTTAATTATTTCTGGCAGTGATGTGTCTTCTGCCTTAGAGAATTTCTTTGCACTTGGCTTGAATATGGTCACTCAAGCCTTAGCCAGAGCCACAACCTTAGAAATAGCCAGAGCCACAACCTTAGAAATAGCCAGTGCCAGAGCTAGAGAGCCACACCAAGGATTATAAAAGGACTCGGGCTAAGTGGATCAAATCAATAGAAGCTTCATCAACAACCTTCTAAGGTCTTTCAATAACACATGGGTCAACATTTCCACATAAAAAAAGGACGCAATCAAATTCCATTTACTAAGTACTGTTATAGACCCCCTTGCACTGAAGTCACCTGTAGCTACAGTCTGCCCATGGCTTGCCATAATTTGAGTCAAAGTGCCTGCAAAAGATATGGTGCTTTTCTAACCATAGTCACATTGCCGGAAATGCGCACTGCACTGTAACACACACAGGGAACTTGACAACCAAAATGGCGCAACCAAGATTTATCAAAGGTGAGTTGGGTCAATACAAAGAAGATGTCAACCATCATCAGAATCTGGGTTTTTTTTTGGCTTGCCAAATTTGTACACTTTGCACGTAAATTGGGCCTGTGGTTAAGTAAAATAATGCAGGCGACACTTTCATATTGAGATTCTCGATCAGTTGCAAGAAGCCAAGAAACATCGACCATGCGTGGTATTCTTTGATTAAAACTACTAGGGTATGATTCTTTGTTGATATTTGGCTGTAGATGTGCTGTTTATTGTGGGTTCTAAATGTCATCCCTTATAATTTCAATCCTTTGTTTGTTTTTTAAACAGCAGGGGAAAACGATGCCCTTCCACTCAGCTGTTGCGATGATAGGGCAGAAGGTTTCTTTTTTCTCTTGGCGGCTGGTGGGCTACATCTGCTTGCATGATGTACTCAGCTTCCTTGGTTTTCTTGATGATTTCTTCTTCTTTTCGGCCACTTCTACTACTGGTTCAGGCTCTGGTATTCTGGTGATTTCTTCTTGAATTAATTCTGATTACAGACAAATAGTTTGAGAAAAAAACAACAAACAAACAAATTGTGATTGAATATATAAAAGCGAAGCAATTTACATAATTTTTTATTTTTTCCCCATTTTATTTATTTTTGTTCAAAGAAAAGAACCATTGAGTCATTTTTGATGCAGAATATTACATAGCTAACTATCACCTAAAATGAACGAGCAGTTATGATGCTCAGAATTTGAATGGCTTCCAAATTGTACCGAAAATTTAATGCAATACATGTATGTAACAGGCAGTTCAAGTTAATATACAAATTTTTATACGGCCAGCAGATGTCAAATTTCTTTTAACCTTGACAATAAAACATTGATTTGAATTGAATTCATCACACCATGCAATTGTGAACTGTCACATAAGTACTATTTGGGGGATGCAACATTTTCGCACTGACATGTGCTGTTAAATTTTGCTGGCTGTAAAGCCTTCAAAATAGTCTTTGCTGCACTGCATCTTGTATGACTAGATTATCCCATGATAAAAGAGCCTCACTTTGACTATTACTAGAACATCAGACAACTCATAATGGCTACTGATTTACCTGGTTCAACAGGGTCTTCAATATACCTCTGACCATCGTCAAAGCCATCCTCGTAGCTACCATCCTCTGACATCGTTGGGTCTTCTGATACTGTTGGATCAAACATGTCCACCAGGTATGGTATACAGGTCATGCGCCGGAGGGGATCATCACTGTCAGGGAGAGGGGGAAGGGATACCTCCTCACCTTCCCTAGGGTAGTTTTTCTGAACCCATCTGTGACAAAGAAAACAAATCAGCCAAGTTACTATAAAAAAACTACTAGAAGATTGTGTTTCTTGTGGGGGGGGGGGGGGTTGCTTTATTGACCGCACCATCAAATCTTTGTTTTTACTTCAAGAAGTATGCAGCTTATTTATGTAAGGAATAAAACTGTTTGACAACAACATTTCTTCCCAAATATCATATTTTTTATACTTACTTGTGATTTTTTACTTCTTGTGTATCAAGTCTCTCATCTGGGTTAGCTTTCAACATCCCTTCAAAAGAATAATAGAATAATAGTTATAATAATAATAATAATAAATTGTGCTTAACATGTGCCTTACTTCTATGACTGGATCTCAAGGTGTTGTATAAATTAAAACAGCACCAAACAAAAAAATGAAATAATCAAAGAGCATTGAAAGATGACAAAGTATTAAACCAAAATCTGGACAAGCCTAGATCACAAGATTTTTTTTAATTATAAAAATTACCCTGAAAAGGAAACATTTTGTTAAAGGAGTTCTTAAAGGAAGCAATAAAAGCATCAGAATAAAAACATACATTTAAAATGCTAGATAATATAGAAAAATGTAAACAATTACGTACAAAAGTCTATGCAGAGAATACATTAATAAAGTACTTGAAGCACGATTTTATAATCTATCGTATGGAATGCTGAAGAGAAATCCAGAAGCATTAAAATGGCTTCCTGAAGGCAATCAACAGCTGGAAGAAGATCATTCAGAATGCAAACCAGTGCTGAAACAAGTTTTTCAAATACACTACTTCACTGGGCCCAAGTTACATGTAGCCTATAGCCACCCGGCAAGCACACTTATGTCTCTTTATCCCACGGCCATGACCCTTCAAGGTTTTCAACGGCCGGTTAAGACCGAGTCGCTACTCTTTTATTCTCACTCATAAATGCCTTTTTTGTTAAAAAGCATAATAATAATGGAAAATCTGTAAAACTTGTCTGTAAACTTTCACTTTCTATCCCGTCCTTGAGCTCCGTTTTGCACAGGTTTGCGACGCTCAACGGTTGTGCGCGCACACGCGTGTTAATAGATTTTAGAAGGTTTGTGACACTCGACAATTGTGCTTAAGCACTCGTGCTAATAGATTTTAGATTGAGTACCAGTATGTATTGATTGCATTACGCATAAATTAGCACCTGCGTAACCCAGGCATGCAACTCTTCAGCCGGAAAAAAAGCAGAAAATTACCGATCAACGATGTCTTACCTATGTGGACGCCATCGTTATTTTATCGATCGCGTGGTTCACTTGCACTCTAACAGCGTCTGGTTTCCGCCGCATCCCCTTACACAAACAGCAATAAAAACACTACGGAGCCAGACTGTGCAAAAAATAGTGTAGAAGGTATGCTGTACGAGGAGAACTTGTGACTGTGTAATGCTTTTGTATGTGTAAACTTCCGCGGAGCCAGACTTTAAGAATCCTGAACCTTTATTTCTTTTCAATAAGCAATGTTTCCTTCAGCGGGATTTTTTTTTTTCATGCAGCGTGATTTTTTTGTACGCGGATTTTATTCGTAACAGCGGTATTCCATTATATAAAAAGCGGAAATCCGCCGATCTGCGGAAGAGTTACATGCCTGGTAACCTTAAGCGCCACGAATATGTTTAAACACTTCTCACTGTGTTTATATTGCATGTTTAAACATGGTCACATGCTCTCCTCTCAACCAATCAGAATGGATAAACTGTCCCGGGTATTTATGAATGATAAATAAAACATGCCAGCCTGCAATGTGTTCTTACCATGGAGTAAATCTGCAAGTAGTGGTGATACCCCCTGCGGCATAGTGAACTCACCCTTCCCAATGTTCTCAAACAATCTGTAGATATTGTCTCCTTCAAATGGGAATGTACCTGTTGTGATGTTGAATCTGTAGTGGATACCAACAAGATTGGTGAAATTAGAAATTAGAAATTTGCATAAACTCATTGCAACAACTCAACCTTCAATTGTCTGACCATTCAATATCATCCAATGTGGTTATGAATAAGGAAATAAAAGAGTGGCAACAAGGTCTTCAATGTCCATTTAAAACCTGCAGGGTTGTGGCCAAGCGATAAAGGATAGAGCTGAAGGTGAGGTCCTTTACCACAAGGCCTTTATCACACAGTCTTGACCCTTCAAGGCCTTTATCACACAGTCTCGACCCTTCAAGGCCTTTATCACACAGTCTCGACCCTTCAAGGTTTTAACAGCTCTTTAAGACCGGGTCACCTCTCTTTTATTCTCATTCATGAAAACCTGTTCCACTAAGAACATCCAAAAACCTTTAAAATTTGAGAACAAATATGACAGTTTTGCCTCAACTCGCCTGGACTTTGCGTTGACCATCTAGCCATTTTAAGTGCTGAGTTGATGTTTAATGGGTCATTCCATGTCAAAATAACATTTGTTATTTATCTGACAATACATTTGCTTGAAGGAAAGCAAAAACAGCCTGGGAATCTCAATCAATTAAAAGACAGAACTTACAACGTCACTCCAGATGACCAGACATCTACTTTAAACCCTGAGAAGATTTCCAGTCCGTTAGCGATCTCTGGGGGCTGGAAGGCCGGTGAGCCTTGACTCGTCCGACATGTATCATCTTTGGTGTAAAGGTCAAGTAACTAAATCAAGAAAAGGTACAAAAAAGTAGACATGTTTTTGAGTACATTTTCATTCATGAGTACAAATGAGTACCATAAAAAAGCTTCCACAAAGCTGTTTAATGCAAATGAAACCAGATATAATCACTGGCCTGATGAGCCATATTGGCTTCAGACAGACTTATTTTTCTCTATTTTTTTATACATTAATTGAACACTGGTTAGGGGACCACACTATTTTCCCACTCAGCCTCAGTTTGGTTTGTACTGATGACTGTTCTACACAACTAATGATCACTCCAAAACCAGTACTTCAGCCAGAGCCAGAGTCAAAGTTGTGCTTAGAGCAAAAGCACTGATTTCAAAAAAATAAATTAAGGGGTTCCCCCTTAAAAATCCAGTGCAGCCGGAAAGAGCATACTCCACAATCACACCTGCAGTGACTAAAGATGTCAAAAAGCAACAACCGTCTTGGCGCCAGAGGGCAATATTCATGAGTGCCGCCTCATCCTCTTTGAAAGAGCCTCATTGTAAACAAACTGGTGAAGTGGAAACTGAATATTTGTATAGTCCTTGCTCTATGCCTGGAGTAAGAGTCGAAGGATTTTGATGTGTAGCAAGCCGATTTCTTGTTTAGGCAGTGTGAAAGTAGAGTGGATTTGAATGGTGAATTTTTATGAAATCACCTTAGTTTGAACTGTAGCTTTTGACATGGATCTGATCTTGATATGTGAAACAGCCTATAGGTGCTCATGGTGTCATAAACACTGATTTTCTAGTCATTGAGTTTCTCATGTGGCAATGCAAGACGACAGGTAGGTGGCAGCATTGTTCATATAGTTCTGAGCATGCGCACATTTCCCAGAAAAAAATTCCCTGGTATGTCTGCTACCACCTAGTGTCTAGGAAAGTCTCCCATTCCAAGAGTCCTCATTTTCAATTGCCACATTTCTGATTCTCAAATTCCCTGCATAACTTATGATGGGATGCTGTTTTCAACCGAAGTAAATGAATAAAATAAATACTACATGTAATTCCCACAGCATCACCCCCCTCAAAACAAATATATATATAAAATCCCCCTTTCTCAAGACTGTTTTCCAAGTGGATGTGTCTTGTGAGAGCTTGGGGCAGTTTTATTTAAATTCTCTTTTATTTTCTTGTTCAGAATTGTTTTCCTTTTACCTCTGCCACTCCGAGATCAGAGATTTTGAGAATTCCTGAAGTGGTGAGTAGTAGATTGCTAGGTTTGATGTCTTTGTGGATGATCCCTTGACTGTGGATGTACTCCAAGCCATTGGCAAGCTGTACAAAATACCTGAAATTATACAAAGATGAAATTTATTTGGCAAGCTGCTGAAAGATGTCTAACTGTTGACACGACTTTACAAAAAACCAGGAAGACATGTTAAAGCCCGCGTCCAATGCGTACTCCAGCTTAAAAGTGTCATAGTAATAGTGGAAAACAGAACATCAAAATGGATTTGATGGTAATCATTTATCACTGGATATAGATGTAACCTGTAACAAAATAATATATCGAAGAAAATTGCCAAAAACAAAACAAATAGACAAAAAAGTTCAAGATTGGTAAATTTCTGAATCAAAATTGACTAGTTTCATTCTGAAAGCTCACTGACCACAAACATTTCTGTCACAATACTGTCACAATACTGTCACAATACTGTCACAATACTGTCACAATACTGTCACAATACTGTCACAATACTGTCACAATACTGTCACAATACTGTCAAATTGAAGAAAACAGCAATTGAGACAATTCTTTTTTCTGATTGCCACAATAGAAACCAAGACGTATGAATACATGAACAACTTAACACACAATATCACTCCCAATATCACTCCCAATATCACTCCCAATATCACTCCCAATATCACTCCCAATATCACTCCCAAATCGTGACAAATTGTTGTTGTTTTTCCATTCAATTTCACTTTATTTCCACATCAAGGCACATAGTTGGAGTACTCCAAGTTATGATGAAAATGTGTTTTCAATACACACAAAAAAGTGATGAAAAAACAAAAAAGGGGCAAAGATGAAAATAAAGCAGTGCCTGTCAGGTCAGTTCACGATGACCCAAAAATGTGACAGCTAATAAGGCTTCCTCTCAGTATGGGCAAACTGTTTTGAGGGCGCTTTGTATTGTGAAACAACCACATTGTCTACACATTTTTAGTTTGAAAATTCTGAGATCTATTTAACCGTTTTTCCAGACAAATCAGAGAAACATAGCATTTCAACTAAATGAAAATGCAATTAGACTCCACAGGTTAAGCAAAAAGAGTACACACAAACATGCAAGTCTCTACAGACATCCCTTGAGAAATGATTCTGGAACAGTGAACCCAAAACAATGTAAGAGAACACCATCAGCATTGGGCTTGATCTGTCTGGAGGATAACTCATTACTATGGCAACCACATCAGATTTAGGAATAAATGTTCACTTATGGGCCAAATTAATGTATCAAAGCCAGCCATCATCTATTTCATGTGCGTTCCCTATTTACAAACTCAACTTTTAATACAGTACATAATGTAAATATTTGTATCCTATTAAAAAGAACCAGACAAAATGTATCTCCTCAAACATTCCTTTGCAGTTGCATTGTGCAAGTTTTTGTGGAAGAGGAATTGAATTTATATCCTGTAGTTTTCAATAAATACATCCTACAACCAATTTGTGAACATTTCATCCAATTTGATGGTCTCATTCTAGAGAGAGAGAGGGAGAAAAACACCTGTTTTCTCCAGGATTTACTGCATATTCATGTAGATGCTAATTTCAATCCATCCTCATGTTTGTCTCCATCAAGTGGAGTAGAATTAATGTTTTCTTCTAAAATCCAATGATAAAATCACTACTTGTTTGGAAACAAAATTATGCAGTTATCTTCTATCGTTCGTGAGAACAATTGGATTGGCATGAATATTTTTCCTCTAAATTCCTGTGATGAAATCACCATTCTTGAAAACTAAAAGGTTTGGAATAAATGTTTTTCTTCTAAAATCGGATGATGAAACCATCTTTTCCATGTTTCTCATTCTAAAAACAAATTATGCAGTTCTCGTGAAAACATTTCTGGAAAATAAAATGCAGTGTGTTCTTGTATTTTTCTTGGAACTAGAATAAGTGTTTCGGAATGAACGCCATGTTTTGTTTCAAAAACCACTCACAAATTCTTTTTTCTCCTTCCTCTTTAGAATATCCTTTCAAGAAAACTAGTGTGAATAAAAACAAACCTAATTGCAGGCCTTGAAGTTCACCGAAACATTGGCCTACATGTATGTTGCCCCATGCCATGGCCTTGGTGCTCCTTTTAAAGTTTCCCATTAGATTTTATTATTTTCCGAAGGAAGTGCCCTTTGCAAAATATAATAACAATATAATAAAAATGGAGTCTTGTATAGTGCCATTATCCGCCAAAAATGGGCTCGCTCATGATACAAAAAACAGTTCACAAGAAAAGACAAAAATTCTGAATATCACTACTCTACATTAACTGCCTTGCCCTCGAAAAAATAAAATTTCTGGCCCGTTATTTAATGTTGTCAATAACAGTGGTCGAGGATTTGTCTTTACACAACGTGTCTGATGTCAGTCAAACATATTAACAAATAGTAATTAACCACCAATAAAAAGCTGAATACATAAATTCAACAAGTAAAGGTCAACCAGGAGCAAGTCAACAATAAATAAACATGGACTTTGAAAGCTAGAGAAGAATTATTAAGTTCTACTAAAGATAGTCAGTGATAAGTTTTGTGTAAACAACTTTGTTGATAAACATTATATTGATTTTACACACCATCAGTTTGCATGAGGCCCTATCATCTGGGCTGATCTGGGCTGATAGCTGCTAGTTTCTCAATGGTAGCACAGACTAATATTGCTAAGCATAAGCCTAACATACTAATAGGTTATATTTGCATATCTGTGAACATTTATATTTGTAATCTTACCAATGTTGTCCACACCCTTTAGGCTCTTTATAAATATTACTTTATGGTGATGATTATTATTATTTATTTCACTCAAACCACCCCGCTGACTCCATCATCCCAGGGAGAAACTATTGGGCAAAGTAGATGATTCCATTTCAACACAGGGAAGTGCATCTCCTTTAACTGAAAGGTCATAGGGCAAGGACCAATGAAATAACTTCCTTTTCATACTGGATTCTGAATAAACATCCGGCAGAAACAAAACAACTATACATCGGAAAAGCTACCTTGTAAAGACCTGGGGAAGAGATTTTCACCTTCAATTTAACAGGGTCAAATTTCATACCAGAGCAAATATTGATTGTGGAGTTTTGCTGGCTGTGGTAAACGTTTTGTTGACATAAAACTAAAAAGTTGTTGGCCCTCTTCAATTTATCGACTCTTGAAAATGTAGAAACTCAGGACACAAATGTTTGTACTGTGTTGAAATGAATCACTAGGCAGCTTTTCCTAATGTAAAGGGCCCCTTTTTGCAATGGGCACTAGGGCAATGACCAGGGGCATTAATGAGGCAATTGCCTCAGTTGCCTCTGTGGTCAGGGGCATTAATGAGGCAATTGCCTCAGTTGCCTCTGTGGTGCCTGTGGAAGATTTAAGGTTCTTAACTTTGCAGCGACTTTAAATTGAAGATTTCAGTTTCTTCAAAGGTTTCTTTCAAGCCTATTCTAACGAGATTTACAAATGTAAGATGGAGATTTAAGTATCTAAAAACATAACTGAGCATTTAATGAGCATACATGTATACAATTAAAACAAATGATAGTTAGTTTTGAGTTTTTTGAAAAGCAGAGCATATACATCCGGTAATTCTTCTAGAAATCAATAATGATGCATCCCTTTAAGTTACTGCCAACAATCATTTTCAAAGGTCAGATTAAGTTTCCTTGAATTTTTTCAGCACCTACAATTTGAGTTTCTTTTAAATTTGTTGCCGTCTATTTTGATTAAATTTACAAAGGTTAGTTGATGACTTGAGTTTCTTAAATACCAGACTGGTTTACACATGTAGTCTTCTATAGAATTAAGCAAATGAACCAAGTGAGACGCAAACATTCCAATCAGGAATTATGGGGAAAGGAATGTGTCAACCTTTTATGTTTACGCAATCCCTCCCGAGAGCTGACATTTTTCATGAATTACACACGACAAGACATGCCGTTGTACACGTAGATGGATTTATAAATAGATAAGATGGCAGAATTTTTAATTTTGATGTTCAATTTGAGGAGTGCCCTTTCAATGGCTCAATCAGTGCTAATTGTTAAGGCTGCTGAGGGGCAGTGTTGCAAGGTGTAAACTCATTAGAAATATATCTGTCAGATCATACATGTATGTCAATACAACTACAAATGCTAACTGCTAACTCATTGGTTTGTTCTGATTTATTTATTTATTGTATTTTATTTATTGTGGTCTTTCTAATTCTTGATTGTCTAAAAGTGTTACTGAAATGTATTACAATGTTATAATTTTGACCAGGATTAGTTCATTAGCTTTGAAGCACTTTTTTGTAAAAATGTGATGTCACAGGTCACATGGTCTTTTAGATGTTTGTGCCCTTTGCTACCTTTTGCATTAACCCTAGCTACAAAAGCTTTTAACAAAATTGTTGCCATATGCCCGAACATGTCTTGATTCTACATGTACTGTTTAAAAAAAAACTAACATGTGTTCTTTTTCTGTTAAAATAATTGAAACAAAACTGTTGAAGACAAGCAGAGTATACTGTTTGGAATGTCAAGACCACACCGGCTCTTCTCAGAGCCAACACTCCACCCAAATGATATTTACACATAGTTGTACCTGCATCTTTACTAGTTCTAGCTTTTCTATGATTCACACAATGCAAAGCTTCAAAACTTTAGTTTGATTTTAAGAAATATAACCAATTAGAAATTCCTGGCATGGTCATTATAATGACCTTTTTGGTTCAATGAAAGTTGGTCTTATCTTGCAGCAGTTTGAGTACACAATGATCATTTTGGTATTTTAAGCAGTTTATGCCTGCTTGACTTATAATGGGTTAATATTCTGACCCACAAATCAATACTTGCAGCATTGGTGAAACCTTTACTCAGGGAAAAAAGAACCAGACATTGTTTTAACCCAAGCTTGAAAGATGCATCACAGGCAAACTGTTTTCCCAAGAAAAATGTGACTAAAGTTTCTGAATTGTTTACATCAGCCATATGTAGAACATTCACTGCAAAGGTCAGTTGGTATCATGTACCAACACACCTTAAAGGAAAAGTATGTCCTTGTTTTCATAATTTTTGTAAAGTGTTTGGGGTTGTCTCAGCATTAAAGCATATGGACATATACTGGACAACATTGGTAATTGTCAAAGACCAGTATCCATCCACACCTTAAGTGACCCAACATCAACTACATAAATATAACAAACCTATGCACGTTTAAGCTCAATCAGTCATCGGAATCACAAGAAAAAAGTTAATAAAAAGTTCAGTTTTAAAACAGATTTTGGACTCCCTAGATCAAAACTAATTGTTCTACTCATTTCTCAAAAACTAGAGCATTTCAGGTAAAAATATTTCTAAGCAAATTTCCCACTATGAGTTACTTGATAGTATACAGTGAAAGTTTTGAGCGAATCTGTGAACATTTATATTTTCAATCTTACTAAAACATGTTACATACATGTACGTAGTGAAAGATGTATTTTGTTTAACTGCCTAGATCTGAACTGCTTGATTTTAAAGTCAGGTTAGCCTTGTAACATAAGTCAAACTCTTCTTTTTTGAGTCAAGTCAAACGTCATATGTCATATTATTTTTAACCTAAAAATAGAGCTGCACAAATAAGCGATTGACACAAGTTGTGGGAACATCAAGGAGGGTTTTGTTCTGTTGTGTAATCAAGCACGTATCAAGAATAACACAATACACATACACAATGCATACACAATATACAATATACAATACACATACACAATATTTTGATAAGTTTTAAATTGGGGAAGGGATGGTGGGAGGGTCTTAAAAAGTAGTTATCTCTGTACGTGTACGACCTTATTAAATTTGAAAACTGTAGAAATTCAGAAATGCCACCAATCTATACAGAAAAGCAAGCTCTCTAAAGGGATAAGGGTAAGGCACATCCATGATGTATTGGCTTCTTTAAGACAAGAACTGTGGAAGAGATTAGAAGGAACTAAGATTCTTACCCGTGAGATTGCCAGAGCGGGAATCGCCTCTCCGGAATGCTCTCCAGCATCTCCTGTAAACCTCCAACGCAATATTCCATCACTATATACGTAAGATGCGGTTAAGGAATTCAACAGATTTGTTTAAAAATCCCAAGGAACTCTTGGCCTGAAAATCCCATCCAATAAACCCAAATCATTCGCAAATATTTTCAGCCAGAAATCCTCCTGGGGTATAACTTGGTCTTTTGGAACTAAACCCAAAATGCTCTGGGCTGACTAACAGGTTGTTTTTCAAAACATTTTCTTTTTTACTGAAACCTATTTTTGTTGAAAGACCCTGGGTTATAGAGAAGAGGAAAGGGGGGGGGGGGGTGCAACTGAACAAGGTTTTCATGAAATTGTTTTTGTTTGGAAGACTAAGATTATGTAGAGCTAATGGAGGAAAAGATTGCACCATAAACATAGTTTAGGAAACAGTGTTTTGGTATGCAAGACTATGGGCTATGAGGTACAAGTGGGAAAGAATTGTAGCAGTATGACAAATTTATTGGCGAGTTATTGTTAACCAGAATGGTTTTCATAATGTCAGACGTGTGGGACTAAAAGGTCTTCTGACTTTGATCTCTACCAGCTTTCATTTAAAAAAAAAAAAGACTAAAAAGCCAAATTCCAGACACCCTTCACAAATAAATCACATGTTACTATTGACACTAATCTTTCATTGCAAACAACTCCTGCTTAGGAGTGTTGTATTTGTTGTCTGAACTCCTTGTGCGATTATATCTAATGCATTACTTGTAATTCAGAAATCTAATCAAACTGTGAGTGGTTTAAAGTTGAAACCAAAGTCTAGCAAGTTGGTTTATCACTAAAGTTGACATGTACATGTATTCTTGTGTCAGCTATTTGTAAATATTACCTTTCCTTGAGGTGCATGACTTTCAGATTGTTAGATGACCAGAATTTGGGCAAAGTATGCTCACATGTTCAGTTTGGAGAAATGGAACCATTGAAAAAAGTGAGAAACAGTCTTGGTTTGTTTGTGTTTGTTGAAACAGGGCTTGGGAAAACTGGACTTCAGTTTGGGAAACTGAAGCAGAGTTTGGGAAACTGAAGCAGTGTTTGGAAAAAATAATGCTGGTTTGGGGGAAAATGAATCAGTGTCACTGTCAGGGAAAATAAAGCAGGGATTGTGAAATTAAAAGCAGCGTTGGCAATGCTGAACAAGCTTTGAGAAAATTGGAAAAACTGAATCAGTGGTTGGGAAAACACGAGCAGGGTTTGGGAAAAATGAAGAGGGTTAAGAAAAACTGAAGAAGGGTTTAGGAAAACTGAATCAGCAGTGGGGAAAACTGAAGCAGCAGTGGGGAAAACTGAAGCAGCAGTGGGGAAAACTGAAGCAGCAGTGGGGAAAACTGAGTAAGATTTCTTAAATACGGGGAAAATTAGAATCAGAGCTTGGGAAAAACAGAAAGAGGGTTTTCAAGGGGGAAAATACTTAGGGTAAAAAACTAAGCTGGGGTAATAATAATAATAATAATAATAATAATAAAACAGCATTTTAATAGCGCATACTGGATCACAGATCCCTCGATGCACTTTACAAAGATACACTACAAACAATGAATATCAGACCAGTTGTATGAAAAGATTTAAAATGTAAACCACTATAAACTAACTAGGAAAACCACAAAAACAAAAGAAAATGCTGGCCCCAGTAATCAATATGCCTACAATGTACACTAGAAACTTAGTAAATATACACACCAGTAATGACCTAAAACACAAACAGGTTACAAACAGTTTACAAACAAGAAGCTGGGTTGAGGAAAACTAATCTTCTGATTTCAACATCTCCCTCCATCTTGAAATGTCAAAGGATATATCTTCTGCTTTTCTTCACTGTGAAGCACATCAACAAGCTCGATCACGTTTTTATGTTTTAATCTCTTAAGTAGCTGTATCTCTCTGCAACAGGGAAAAAGAAAAACAGAAGTCAATCATTTGAGATAAGATGGGGCTCTGGGATGAAGGATGAAGTTGATTTTTTACATGCATGTAGGTAAAAAGGGAGCCAATGGGAAGGGGGGTCAACCTATAGTTGGGGAAAAAGCTATTTTCATGTACATACAGAAATGGTCCATGCGTTGTACTGTACATTCCCATGCCGAGCACATTGAATCTGGTGGGTGTTGTCTGAGGGCCAAGAGCAAGGGCCCCCAAAATGAGCTACATGTACATGTAGATCAGCTTTGTTAATCTGATGAAACCTATTAGAAAACACTAGCTAAGTACCCGTGAGACAGGTTTGAAAGTACGTGGATGTTGGGGGCACATGAGAAAATAGGAGAAGTAGAAACAATTGAAACAGTGATCATAACAATTAGTGGTTTTTGAATTAATCAAGGCGAACTACGACTGAGGAAAACAGTGTTTGGGGAGAAATATTGAAGGTTTGTAATCCTTGGTATGTTGAATGTATGAAGGGGAGCAAATTGTATGAAAACAAAAAAGATATTGGCAATTTGACGGCAGTAAAAAGTGGAGATAGAAAGGGATAGTAATTTGTAAAATTATGGCACGTGAATCTATAAAAGATATTCCTTTAAAAAGGAACACAGTTGGTATTGTAGTTATAAAGGCATCTAGGTGTAAAAGTAGGAAATAAGGTCAAGTACTTTGAAAATAGTGTTGTTAATGCAGTGCCAGTATATTTGGTTGGTTTTAAAAACCGGCAATACAAACTATGAGGGGCATTTTAGGGATGTACATTTTAGTTGCTGTTGATGTATTCATGACACTACTTTGTGGACTATGTGAAAAGGGGAGTATATAAACGGTGATGTAGAGGTAGATTGAACACAATTTAA
This sequence comes from Leptasterias polaris, assembly GCA_037783415.1. Taxonomy (NCBI): domain Eukaryota; kingdom Metazoa; phylum Echinodermata; class Asteroidea; order Forcipulatida; family Asteriidae; genus Leptasterias; species Leptasterias polaris. Next base: position 291,121 of record JAZGTN010000046.1, read on the forward strand.
TCAATAATGAGAGGATACATTGTATGAAAAAGACAGTTTATTGGCAACATGATGGCAGTAAAAAGTGGATGTATATACAGTTTACAGTTAACAAAAGAGAAATTTATTAAAGGGTTTGTGTTTATATGTTGGGCTATTCTGTCTAAAATAGTGATGAGACTGCTTCAGTTTCATCCACATTCAAGTTTTTGTGGTAGTTGCTTTGGGTTTGTTAATGGTTGTTGTGGAAGCTGAATTTGTTTAGCTTCATGGGTTTTTTAAACTTTTGGTTGATTAGTGAAGTCCTGAGAAATGTTACGTTTACTGATGGGTTTTTATTGTATAATGGATGCTATTGTTCAGTGGTACCGTATATCGAATCAACCTCGGTTGGGTATGACAGGTTGTCGACAACAAACACATGACGATCACTCGGTAACTACTTACGTGAGATTATTTCAAAATGTTTTAAAAAAGCGTTGGTGACTCAAACTCATATAGGCCTAAATATGAGTTCTTCAAAAAGTTGTTTTAAAGGCAAATAGTATGATATGAGGGAAATTGTTAGAGCGATTAAGCGAACCTGGCGCAGAATACCGTGACACAACAGCTGTATTTCCAGGCACCGCACCGTCGCGAACATTTCCAAGCGCAGTCAACATGGGGAGCCCGGGAACCGCGCGCGAACATACACAGGATATTTCTTTTAAGCGCAGGATAACAAAGGCCGCACATGTATTGACTTTGGCATACTGGGAAAACCGCACACATGCACAGCGCGTTTCTTTTTACCGCAGGATAAAAAAGGCCGCTAACGCCGCTAGGCACACGACTCTCCCGTAACTGGGAAAACAACGCAGAGCGAACAGACGGACGGACGGAAAGACAGAGAAAAACCCGTGCTCTTTTTATATATAGATTTGGCATAGTCCCAGGTATCATGAATGGCCACTGCCAGACATTTCCAATGGTGGGGTTGCCTGCCATAACCAGAACCCCCAAATTGAGCTCGATCAGCTTGTGAATTTACTTGCAACCTACATGTATGCCTATTGGACAAATTATAAAAATCAGGGATTTGTAAAAACACTAGACTGTAGGAATAGTTTAGTTATGGAATTACATGTACTGGCCCAGTGCTAAAATAACCGAAATCAGGCCAGTGGTAAAGTGCTTGGTTTCAAGCATACAGAAGGGCTGCAGTCCACTCACACAATTGCACTTAAAACCACAAACCAAGAACATACCCCATGTTGAAACTCAGTATTAAGTGAGCATGAACTACATGTATAACGTAATTTGTGTCCAATTATTCCTTTCCAATTCCCAACAAGAGCAGTGTAAGCAAATGTATCCCGAGTAGTGACTTTACATCACTTCAAAGAAAAAGAAGTACGATTGCAGAAAACAATTTAAAAACGGCATTGTATTAGAAGGTTTCAATGGGATAAACTCCCTGTTTCTTCTCAACTTGATATTGCCAATGGCATCAGGTATTTTTCAATATGGTACCACATCTTCAAGGAGAGTACATGTAAATGCTGCCTCCCTGGGAGGTTTATTACATGCGTAAGTTGACACTTTGCGTAAACAATCAACTGACTTCAGGACTTACATGTAGGTCAAGCAATTGGGACTATCTTGCATTGCTTTATACTTATATTAGCAGCCACTGGCTTGGAATTGAATGTTGACACTTGACAGCATTTCTATGATATCGTCATGAACTATTACACAATCGCCATTGATTGTATTTTGTAGGAGTTAATTATTATTCATTCTCTAGTATTCAATAAGCACACTATACCAACCAACAAGTAAACATTTTCATCAAATATTTGGTCATGTTTAACAAAACAAAGATGCTGCTAACAACAAACATGTTTTTGTTTACTTTTAGTCATGGTTTTTATGTACTGTCATATAAGGCTCATTTAGATCATATGGTCCTTTCTCTATTTTTGTAGATTGCGACAATTGAAACATGCAATCAGTGATTTGAAACATGCAATCAGTGATTTGAAACATGCAATCAGTGATTTGAAACATGCAATCAGTGATTTGAAGGGTCTTCAAATCATATTTTTCTCTATTTTGACAGTATTTGACTATTCCTCATCGGACCTACATAGTACAGTTCATACTTGTGTAACAATCCCGCTTAGATATAAATGTATTTTATCTCACAAACACTTAATTTACAGGCAAGTCCAACAGTGATTTATTATCAGCAGTTAGGTTGAACACTTCCTTGCCTTTCACCTCATCAGTTGTTACAAACGACCCCATTCAAAGAAATTTAGTTTTTTTCACCAACAATATTTAAATTGAGAAATGCTTCTCAGGCACCTGAAAGCACACAATTCTATGCCAACATTTGTGTGCAAAATGGGTGTTTTTTCCTTTCATTATTTTCTTGCAACTTTAATGGACCAATTCAGCCAAAATGTTCACAGGTTTGTTATTTTATGCTTTGTTGTGAGGATACCATGTCTTTAAGAAAGTGGGTCTAGCTAGGGAGTCAGACCCTCATGGGACTTTTTTGAGACAGATGAGAATCCATAAAACATGGTCAGATTAAACAGGCTCTATCTGTAACCAGGTTAAACACATTACAGCATTCTTCTGTTTGGATGCACAAACTTTGCATGGACAAGAAGACAGCTTGTTATTATGAGAGATGACGTGTGATTAAAATTCAGTCACGACTTCAGATGGTTCTGAAAAATGATTTTAATTAGTCAGGAATAAACTTACATTTGAAATCAAAAATTGATCTCATGTCCCGAATGTGTTATTGCAACAAACAACACTGATGGAAAATGTACTAACAAAGCTAATGTATTTTTATAGATGTTAAATTTGCATCCAGGACATTGAAAATGTTTATGTAAGCCCTATTGTTATTATTGTTCTATTTTTTGGCCTGCTTTTAGGCTTTTCATTTCAGAGACCCTCCAATATCCTTCAGAACCTTCCACTCTGCTATATGTACCTCAACAGCACACAAATGGAACCCTCTATCCCTATCCTCCAAAATACTCCACTCCATGGTAACTCAACACCCAAAATGTAAATGTTTAGACTGGGTATGCCTCTTGCATAAAAACCTACAAAGTCAGACAACTTCCGGAATTGGATTGTGTAGGATATTTACAGTTGTGGAGGATTTTTACAGTTTACATTGAAAGGTTTCATACACAGGGAATGGGAGACCCATACCACTTTTACAAACATAGACCTGTCAGCTTGAATAAGAATGAGCAAAATACGCACATTTGTGAGTTGAATTGTAAGTGGTTTAGGAGTACATGTACATGTACATGCCAACTACTTTTTTGCCAAGGGGTTTGGCAAACTTTCAATGCATGGAGCTCAATGCAATATGAAACCGAGATATAATTTAAATTGTCATGTAAGCAGGAAATAGGAACAATTTCAAAAAAATAAAGCTTGTATGGCATCTATCGTTTTGACCAACAAGCTCATTGATAGTTTCAATTTATTGCCTCTTTCTGAGGAAACCCAACTATTAAGATGTGCAGTAGTGCTTGTACTAGGATTGAGTAATGTAGTTCTTGTGTTCATATGTTCCTTTTCCATAACTCTTTGTAGGATGAGTTGGCCAACCATTAAAAACCATTCAACTTCAAAGGTTGATGGCAGCACAACTGTGCAGAGAACTACATGATGTAAGAGTGCGACTCCTGGCCAGTATTCAAGTCAGTGTTATACATGTAGCCCTGAAATGTTTTATTGTGTTGGTGAATTCACCACATATGATATCATTCATAGTGCAGACTGCCACAGTTTATATCATTCAAACCATTGCATGGTATTGAGTGGTCAGACAGTAGGAGGGTTGACTTTGTAGTGTTTTCATTCACAACATTGCAGGCTAACATAGTTTTAATCAACAGTGGATGATATTGAATGGTCAGACAGTAGGAGGGTTGACTGTGTTCTGTATAAATGCATTATCCACATATGATGTCATACTGCAGGCTCATCTATAATTATAAATCACTGTGGATGATATTGAGCAGTCAGACAGGAGGAGAGGTTTAGTTTTGTTCCCAATTTAAAACCGTTTCCAATACCTCCACAAGACTACGTACATTGTACATATGTACAAGCCGAAGCCGAATTGACAAAATGACCGTACAACATTCCGTCAATCAAGCATGTTCTCTAAAACCGATGAGACTACACTTGAGCCATCGATCGTCATGAAATCTACACTTGACCATACCTCTGCACCTTTCTCTAATGACTTGACTTAATATGGCTGTCTGACCTCACATAAAGCAAGGATGTACATGTAGATGCCAATGCAGTGTCAGCCCACAGTAAATGCCCTCATTGTGGTCAAGTACAGGCTTGATTATCATCAGATAAAAAACATTCTTAAGAAAAACAAGGAGAGCTATAAATTACTTTCCATAAATTATTGAGGAGAGTTCTTTGCACTCCTTAGGACCAAACTTCACACATTAGTCTGAAAAGTGAAAATTAAAGAACATTTTGATAACATCTGACAGTTAATGATGTGTAATTGAAGTCTGTATACACTGTACATGTACCTCTGACAATCCAATATAATGCTAAGTCAGATAGCAGGATGGGATTGACGGATTGCTAGAGTATTACTGTGTGTGATCAGAGCAAATAAACGCCACATCAGTAGTTTATTTCCTGCAGTGAATAACATTCTTGGTTTTATAACAAGTTTGTTTTTGAACTTTAAGGAATGCTATTTTTCAGACTCTTCAGACAAGGTTAATGGTTGTGGAGGAGTGCAATTACACTCAGGATTGTCTGAAAGTTTGACACATGACATGGAAACATGACATGAAGGCTTTGGATTGATGAGAGGATTGTCATCTCTTTAGTTAACTTTATTTAATGCATTTTAGCAGATGCGTATACTTGGTGTACATGTACACTGCAGCAATTACACACATGACCAGAGTAAATGTCTCACATGATAATGATACACTCAAGAGATGATGACACATTCATTTGACCTGTAGTACATGCTCTTCGCTCTTTCATTTCAACATTGGCACAGGCATGGAATTAAACGGAGGCCACTCAGGCCATGGCCTTTGTTGCACCGATCTTGGCCTAAATGGCCCTTCAAAAGTTTCCAACCTTCTTTCAAAGTTTTCCAATTGAAGTGCCCTATGATAATACAAAATGGCCTTGCCCTCTCAAAGATGAAATTCATAGAAAGAAACATAATAAAGACACCAAGGCTAATGCTATTAATAACAACAAGTTTACAGCGAATGCTTGTTTCTACGATTTTACACCTCCATTCCAGCTCTAGTCTAACATTAAAAGCACCTTAGCCAGAACAAATATCACTGTTTCTTCATCATCAATCACTCTGTCATTAACCATTTCATAAGACTCTAACAGGGAAAACACAATGTTTAATTTAAAGGGAATAAGAAGCAAACATCCTTGCAATCTCTTCTTTGGAACAAGTACAGCAGGCCTGAACCAGGTACTTGGTCAGTGTATGGGCAAGACAATCTTTCTTTATGGATAATCAAAGTATACTTGCCCATAAGACAAATAAGAATACAATTCATAAAATCTTCTCTAAGTACTTATTTCAATAAAAACAGTTCATTGTATAAAGTAAAAATGTGTAGATTGATGTTGATTTTGGTCCTATCCCAGATGCAAAATTAACATCTAAATTCTAAATTCTGGTCAAGTCAAGATTTGGGGAAACAAGCCTTCTTGTCTAATAGAATTGACCCCCAAATTTGAGCCCTGTTGTTACTTGTACAAAATGTACAAGTGCAGTGTATTTTACTGAACATTGAGGATGCAAATGAAATAATGATCTACTGTAGATATGTACTTTCCTTTTAACTCACTGAATGATTTGTCATGTATAGCAAAAGAAAATGCTACACAAAATAAATCAGTTGCTGCTACTCAGAAATCATCATTTTCTATTCAATATTAGCATTCAGTGTGCACAAAACATGTTCAGTCTTATTATTTACTCAGATGCAAAATGCTGGACGAAATCGCTCCCTGTAAACTGCTGAGGAAAAATATTGAATGAAACGGTTTGTATTTATTTTCATTCAAGTCAATGTAAAGACACCAAAGCATGAAAAGACGAACACATGGACCCTCTTAATGTAATACAAAGAACAAATTATCCATAATGCATTATTATTAATAATCAAGCAAACAGCTGAATTGAAAATGATTAGCAATTTACTGTAAACAATAACACAAAATAATTAAAACACCCTACCTGGCTAGTAGAAGTAACTCCACAACACACTACACAATTAGTAAGTAGTCACCATTGGTAATGGTATTGAACACAAGGGAATTTGATAGTGGGAGTGGCATGAGAATAAAGGTCCATGGGGATGCATTTCATTTACAACAAAATCATTACAGCCATCAAAAGAATCAATATCAAATGATTTGATTCCAGGAGAATGCTAATTACTTTATCCAATAAAATGTAAAATAAATGTCAAACAAAACATGGACAATTACAAATTTCAGGTACGCGATGTGTAATTTGTATCGGTGTATCCCTGACATGATGCATGTAATATGTAGAGCTCTGCAGTGCTTGGTCTGTTTTCTAAAGGTCAAATTTTCAATCACTCAATGTCTGCCATTTTGAAAGGAAGAATAAATTTATACATAACACTTTCCTAAATGGCACTAGGTCACAGATCTTTTATTTCTATGGCAACCTTTTCACAGTCAAAGTACAGCATTATAATTTATTAGCAATTAGTTTCAATATGACTAGCGCACATGTATACAATTCAGTACCAATCCTCCAGAGCAATATTTCTGTAGTACTGTAGAAGCCAGAAGACATCGTTTCAAGACCCCAAAATAATAATTGCTGCAATAAAAAAATTATTTTTAAAGCTTGTTACAAACCCTAGCACCAAAAAAACTTCAACCATTTTTGTTGTACATTTAATTTATCTACCTAATTTGGTGCAATTTGCACAGGTTAGTAACTTAGTTGTATGGTAAGTTTATTGGACACTTGAGAACAATAATAAATTTACTCTTCATGTATTATGTCCACCATCCTCTCTGTCTAAGGAATCCTTTACACTGAAACTCATTTAATTACACAGGAATGGAACCAGACTACTTTTTCCGTCCAGCCTCACTTGGGTTGTTTCAAATGAGAGAAAGACAAGATGGCCACAGGATACTGACAATCAAAGTACTGGATAGAAAAATATTTCTGAAAACTCACTAATTGGGTCTGTAAAGCAGGGTTCTGCCCAGGATTTGTTTAGTGCCGGAAATTTTTTTTCCCTAGTACAGTCAAGTCAATTTCCTTTTGATCGTGCACGGAGTGGTTACACACGTGCGCCCTGCAGCTGTGCCTTGAATGTAGGCCCTCAGTGCGCGCACGCCTTTACCGCCATGGGAAAACAATTTACAGCATCTATAGCATGGTGCTTACTCTGCAGTTCATTTCCGTTGTATTAAACGCTGTAGAATAGGGTTCGCAACATGATGAAACTGGTATCATGTTATTCCAAGCGTAAAGCTATAATCAGCGTGACTGGAAACCATTGCAAAATCAATGCGGGTTTCGTGCGTTGGATTGTACATCGTACAGGCGGGAGGAATGCTCGATCCTGGATCATTAAAATAGACTCAAACCAAAGAAGTAGGCTACTCGAAACTTTGGATAAAACTGTTTACTGGTAAATAATTTGTTTTACACGTTGTTCAAAATATTTTGAAGGAAATGGGCAAAAAAAGGGAAAATGTGTGGTGGTCGGAAAAAGAAAAAATTCTGCGAGTGCCGGTCGGGGAATCATGAGTGCCAGTCGGGTTTTCCGGCACCGACCACCGTGGGCAGAACCCTGGTAAAGATCATACCAGTACTAATGCTCTAAAACATTACATGTATTTTTGTCCGAACTACTGTCAAAGTTGAGAGAGATGGCATTTGAGGATCCCACATCATTATCACCATTGTTTATTTTGAATTGCTGCTATTGAAATTAGCCTGATAAGTTCACAAATTCCTGACAAACAGGACAACTGAATTTGATGAAATATTTACAGGTCGCCCCGATGGTGCGTTTAAAGACCAAACAAAATGCCCCCCACCACCCCTCTCCATTTTAAACATCGTGTATTTATTAGTACATTACCTTAATGCCGGATTTTAAAACTTTTCTTGTATTGTAAAAAAACCACGAAATTCGCGGCGAAAAAACACTCCACAGAAAAGCCATCCAGAAACATAAGCGCCTGTAACTGATGGTGGCAGCAAACATATTGATCAAAATAGTGACGTAGCTGGACGTGTGAGCCAGTAACACGACTAATTACTTGCCTGCAACCGCGCTGGAAGTTTGACAAGTTATATTTTAAGTTTTACACATGCGATTAAAACACAGTCGTAGATAGAGCGCAATCTAAAGACGACATTAGTCCTAAAATAACACATGGTTCCCACATGGCTGTGCACCTCAAAAGGTTGAAAGGTCAGCAGTTATATCACCAACGCACCCACGTTCTGTGTGTGCGCGCATGTACGACTCGTCGTCGTGTGTTACGTGTGCGAGTTGTATACCTGACGACCACCACCATTCTCTCACATGTGAAATGTGCACACAGTAAAAATGGCAACGTTCCGCTTTTCGCGATCAACGTGTGTGTGTTTTTACATATGGAATATCAGAATTTGAAGGGATTTTACCAAGAGTTTTAGGTACAGACTTCATCTGTTGTTAACAGAGGCATTTTTTTTTCAATTCCAAAGGTATGTAGTGATTATTTTAAATCACTTTTGCAACGTAACATTTCCTTCATGTCCTTCCAAACAACAATGTTTTTAATTTGTGTTGATCTGTTTTGTTTTCAACCTCAAGGCATCAATTTGGGGGAAAAAAAACCCAAATAAGCCCTACAAGTAACGCAAGAAAATAATCACAACTAAAGTTATCTGAGGATTTATAGGTACGGCCGGGAATCTTGTGAATTTCCGCGGTGCGATGATGAGGAGGATCAGAGCGTATTTCCGAATCCTTACTCTCCCCCATATCACAGAAATGTATTAAATTTTAACGACACAATTTTTTAGAACACCATGAAACTTGTGTTAAATTCACTCAAGGATTTCATTCACAGACTGTAAGTTTTTGTATAGTAAATTTCACATGAAAATTAGGAAAGTTATTGTTGTTTTGTGCTGCTAAAAGTCGGTTGTGTGACGACTTTCACTCCCTTTACACCCATGCTATTTTCTTGTATCCCAACCAACACAACACGACGCGGCGCAGTAAACAGTCGTTTAGTTGTTTCACACGTCCAGCTACGTCATCCTGAAAGCCTCTCGAAAAGTGTCCCCGACGGCTTTTGTTTCATTTTCTGCTGCGCGCAGGCACATGCGAAGCACTTTTTAATAATTTTTGTGTTTTTTTTGTACTAATAAATGTGTAATGCTCAAAATGGTGAATTTTTTTTGGACCATTTTGTGCCCTCTTTAATGAAAACTAGAAAGTGGGACATACTCTTTTTACAAAATGTAATAGCTTAAATTAAATTCACAAAAATCATTTTAAAAAAACATCAGATTGCACAAACCTAAATATTTTAGTAAAAGACATTCCAAGACCTTGTTTCAATTCAGCTTACATGTACTTCAGCCAAACTAGCAAAATTAAGGTCCAGAATACCCCCAAGTTTTGAATATATTGCGTAGAGAACTAGAAGCCTGGCATTCGACTTGTCAACCAAAACCTTAATTTAATACACTGTCTGACTGATGATTTGAATTCATGCTATGCTTAATGGAACCATGGAGTTAGAAATGATGGAACACAGTATTAACTATGGGTATGTTCAGACAGCGTACTAAAGTTAGACCCGAACTGGTTTAACTTTACGAGCAGCGGGGGGGCGGTCGTAAAAATAAAACTACCTTGCGTTCAGACAGCTCGAAGTTAAACCCGATACGGTTTATCTTCGGTTTTAAGAGGTCAAACAGCACTGTGACCCAACACAACAACATCCGGTTTATTCACAAAAGCACGCGCATGGCCCTGTCTATACTGCCAGCGCTGGCAACATTCACATTATTTTGCAATAAGTTTTATTTTTTTAAACAGGAATTTTAATACAGAGCGGGTGTTAAATACCTCGCATTTTTAGATTGCGTTTTTTCCAATGTCCTGATGCCATCCGATCGTCCCGAAGTGTCGCTATTTTCGTTTCGTCCCCCCGTCCATTCTTTTTTTCCACAGGATATCGGCACTGCAAACACTGCAAAATGCGCAATAATTTCCTTGTTTGAACTCCTTATACACGACCATTTTGCATGATGTCTTCCTTGTATTTCTGCTGGCATTTCCACTTCTTCTTTGTGGTGATGACTTTCTACGTTTGTTTTTGTGGATCGATGTAATGTATCCTCCCCTGTCCGGTTTTCGATGTAGTATGCCTTTTTCTTTGAATTGAAAAAAATAATAAAATATTCCATAATCAACTGATGCCCTAATTATCTTCCTTTGTTCATAAGAAATATGCAAACATTTATAAAACGTGATGGACATTGAAACGTTCACACCACGCACCGATCTTCGATGACTTCAATAGCGTCCCATTTGTTTTGAGTTTGACCTGTTTTCGATGCAAACAAGAAAGTATGGTGTCCGGGTGAAGCCATACGTTGAAGAAACATCTGCAGTGACTACAAGCGTTCTGTGAGACCTAGTGTATGACTCTATAGCCAGCAGTTTTCTTCATTTTATTCAACATATTTTTTATTTACTTTTAAAAATAACCATGGTATTTTTCAAAAACTAAAAAAAAAAAAAAACATTTCTTAACATTTATAATAAAGCATATAAATAAACAGTGATAATCTAAATCACAAAGCTGATGTTAAAATTTTAATATTAATAACAAAAATGATTGTGTTACAACAAAAATTATCCATTCCAGACTATTAGAAAATGATATAAGCCTCTGTATTTTTTCCCCCAGAATGCTCAGCAGAATGTTCAGTCACATGATTTGATCATCGTGAATTGTGAATTGAAAAAGTGTTTGATGAAACTTTTTCGATTGGAATTTTCTTTTTTTATGGCCCCGACAGTATAACATATTTTTGTACCTTGCAGAAATGCCTAAAATACCACAACTTTTTGCATTTACAAGTGCAACTAACCAGTGGAGCCTTAAAAATGTTTCTAAGTTTTGGTCAAATGAGAGGAGACTCTTTGCTTGGCAAGTCAAACCACAAAAATTGTATCTAGGGACTGTTTACATCGTGCGCAGAGAGGTAAAAGATTTGCCTCGATTTCAGGAACGCCCTGAATACAGGGCGTCCTACGATACTGACTGCATGTATACAGATCACGTGCGTGAAGGCATTTCTGCCAGGCAGCCAATAACGAATTTTCCTATTGGTTGATGTGCAGGACATGGATATTATTGACCAATAGGAAAATTCGTTATGAGCTAAATGTTTTAATAGGGGGGATTGGCAATCTGGGAGATTTTAGACGTGCACGTGACGTGTTGGTATATTGATGTCTGGAGTTGGACGCATTTTTTGTGATGTAAAATTCTGGATAGGCTACTCCAATTTACCGTCCGGTCACTACGTTTATTGACGTGTTGATTTTCAAGCAGGAACCAACTGACATGGCTGAAAATGTAGCGTTATTACAAATTTATACAGGATCGTATTCAGAGAGATTTTTGTGAAAACGAACCTAATAAATTACAGGTGAGCAAGATGGAAATAACCCGAACAAAAGACCACGCTTTCTCTCATTTCGACACGTGTTTGTTGAGGCGTACGTAAGACGTCTTTCAGGTCAACAGTCACCGTGGAGGACTTAAAACCGGATGTCATTCTGTCCACACGCCGTGTTAAAAGATAAACCCGAACCGGTTTAGACTTAGACCGCCCCGCCGGACGGTCTAAGTTTTGGGGTTTAGACCTGATCCGGTCTAACTTTTTTTGCGTTCAGACGCAACAGAGTTGAACCCGAACCGGTCTAAGTTGAGTTAGACCTACTTTAGACCAACTTTAGTACGGCGTGTGAACGACCTCTATAACATACACTGAACCTTAAACCTTGTTAATCTTAATAAACCATTTCAGTTATCTTGTAATCATGGCAGATAGTGTCTGCTCAGATAAGAAGTATGTAGACATATTTGTTTAATTGTAATTCCCAAATAACAACTTCAGCAATGAAAAAATAGATTCAACTGCCAACCTGAATGATTATATACTTCTTATTATAGATTACATAATACTAACAAGGCCACCTGGCCTTTCAGATTACATCATACTAACAAGGCCACCTGGCCTTTCAGATTGCACATTTTTTGTATCCAACAGTCAGAAGGCATTTGGTATTAAATATAAAGCAAACCTACATGTATAAATATGAAAAATACTTTTCCAGTTTGCATGTTAGCATCAATATATCAGCACCAAGGACACACACAAAAAAACTTGGGCTTGGTGAGGGGAAAAAAAGAGGGAATAAAAAACAAGTTATGAATGTGTACTTCATCAAGGTCAGCCTTTAACTAAACAGCAAAACAAAAAATATATACAAGGAGGCCCCTGGGCATAGCAAATAGGGAGGACAAACCAGTGACAAAAACATCCAGGGTGCTTAAAAATGTACTGTACATGTACGTGGTAGGATGTGGAGAGTGCACGCCTGTTATGGATATGGCAGAGTGCCAAGCTCCATGGCCAAGCAACCATAATTGGGTCACCAGTGTATACCAAACCAGCCTAAAAATAGATTGTAAACATTTATATTAAAGGGATAGTGACTGGCTTGTTGTATTAATATGCACTGTTCAATCATTGTACACTGATCCATTATACACACAGTGCATTATGATGTACATTGTACAAGACCCACTTTTTGTGTATAATATGTATGTGTGCACTTTAACCAACCAACCATGAGAACTGTACTTTTTTACTGCATTTTCACAAGGGGCTTCATAGAGTTATTCCACAGAGAGCCAAACAATTTATGCGCATATTAATCTGCGCCTTACGATCATGCCACAGTGTAAATAGGTTTACCTGCACGATCAAAAAATATATGGGTGTCTTATTTTATGTCACTGAAACTGAATAGTCCACTTTTGAGATCTAAACTAAATTTCATAATGCTTTTTCACAATTTTTTCTTTATTCCAATTCTGGTCTTGTAAAAAGACAATTCTGGTCATTTTGAGACACGCACAAGCCCCCTAATTTCAAGTCTACTGTCATTGAATGTGACATACATGTAAACAAACAAACAAAATGTTCTCATGGGTTGAGTGCTTATGTTCTGTATAATTTGCCTGTAGATCCACACAAAGCATTCTCACATGAGCAGAGACTCAGGATAACATGCGCTTTTCAAGAAGAAGGTTTTGATCAGTTCACACAATTGTGTTCATTTAATGAAGTCGAAAGATCTTCCAACCATGAAAAATGGGCCAAGATTAATTTCCCAGGACAGACTGGGAAGAAGTGTCCTTGAGTCGCAGACTATGAAAGGGATTTCTATTATTTACCAAGTAATGAAGGATAAAAGCAAAAAATGGAAGTCAAGTACATGTCTAAATTCTGTCACTTTCTAAATTAGAAACAGGATGTTAGCTACATGTGTACATGTACAGTCAGAGTTGTTGATGATGTGCTTCGAAACACTCCAAATGAGTCTGAAGAATTAGAAATAGACTAATAAATGAATGGTACATATGTAGGGTCACTACTTTGTGTAAAATAAATGTTAACCCAAAAGACTACTTGTTATACATTGTAGATGGTAATTTAAGTAAATTATATTGTCGAGTTGATTAGAAATGAATTAAATTTAAACTAACTCCAACTATGAGATCCATGTTCTGAGAAAACCCATGGGGACCTCCTAAGCAGAGACCTGTGTTATACCAGACAGGTTTGCTCATTGACCATTTGTTTAGTATAATATTTGAATCTCAAAAGATTGCCTAAAGTGACTAGTACTTGAAGTCCATACTTGTACACTCAAGTACCATTTTAATGGCACTCATACTTGTACACTACACATACTCGGAAACAATAAGTACTTGGTACTCTGTTGAATGATGGAAAAAACTTGGTACTATGTTGTTCAAAATATTTTGAAGGAAATGGGCAAAAATGTGTGGTGGTCTGAAAAAGATAAAATTCTGCCAGTGGTGGTCGGGGAATCATGAGTGCCAGGCGGGTTTTCCCGGCACCGACCACCATTGGCAAAACCCTGCTATACATGTACTTGATACTCTTCTGAAAAGTGTTTTTAAGACATACAACACTGCTATTATGCACCTAGTTTTAGAGTGTACAAATGATACTGTACCAAATCATTAGGGGATATTAAAGAGCAACAGCAGAACACCTTTAAGTGTTCCCTCAACTTCACCAAAGACCATAGAGCACGCTGATGATTTATGACCAGTACAAGAGTATAAGGGTTTGATATCAAATTATTTATGGAATGATCAAAACTGCCAGCAACAAGTTTCATCTAACATAGACCCTATTTATAATCCCCATACTGATGGATACATTTCTTGGATGGTTTATATTAGATGACCATCAGGGAAGCGAAGCTGGAGGGACAGCAGTGGAGGGTCCTGACTAGACCCAGGGTAATTCTGGCCCAGATCCAAAAATCTGGTAATCCAGGAATCGCCCACTGTTGGTGTTTACAGTACAGAGCACCTGAACAATGCATGGATCTTTTTATGGCAGCCAACAATAACTAATTCCTCCCGCAAAGCTTTGATAATCAAGCCTTAAGTCACTATCAATGATTTTAAGAAAGAGTAAATTTATTCCCATGATGCTGTTAGCAAAGTTCTTTTTGTACTTCTTAGACCAAGCAAAGCTTCAAACTTTACTCATGGTTCTAATTAAAACCAATACAAAAACTCTTGATCAACAATATACATGAAGGCCTACATGCCACCACCATCATCGTTTCCCATTGTGTTAACGCCCTGTTGTGTAAACACTTTTACATTCGACTTCATCTTTAATTGATTGCAATAATTCTTATTTTTATTACAATCATGTCCAATTTTGAGTGTGAAATCTTTTTGCAGTTTGCCAAACAAATCCAATCCAATATTTACTTCAATGACTACATGTATAGACCTTTCTATTGCAACATCACAGCCCGATTTTTGCCAACTGAGGTTGGAAAACTATGAAAAGCCATAACTGCAAATCAAAAACAGATAGCCATAGTTTGTAGCAATGTTACACAAATAATCAAAAACAGTGTTGAATTTGTTGGAAACAAATCAACCAATCATGGAAGGTATTTCAGTTCATGAATCTTTACAGAAAATGTTGAATTTGGTCCCAACATTTTTTAACACATTGAATGTTTTGCTAACATTCGGCTGTCCATGCCAACCGGCACACTTTGTTTATCAACAATGGAAAGGTCTATTACCTACATGTATAAAGGTCTATTACCTGTTGTACATGTATAAATGTACAATGTACATTTTGTACTCAATATTGTATACATGTGTATGTACATGTCTCCTGTCACGAACACATGGAAAAACAGGTCTTCCCTTTTCTGTATGCATGAACGCCACAAAACAGTCTATTGATCCTCACACAACAGGCACAGTGTGAAACTTTCTGATTGCACAGAAAACAATGATCCTATTGTTTTCTGCTCAATGCAATACTACTTAGTAAGTATAGAGCATCTGTTGAATTAAATTACAGTTAATATAAAATAGAGGTTGGATCAAGATTCAAGAACCATTGATTAATGCCTACATGTAGTAACTCCCGATGGTCTTGTTTTTGTTTCGTTTTTCTGCCAGAAATGTTTGTATGTAATTCAGGCCTTCAACAATTTCTTGATAGTTTGTGGTCAATCTGTCTCTGAAAATTAATGGTGGACAGTTCTCACTGTTAGATCGTCATTATTTAGTGTGTTTTGTTATATGTCCTCCTAAATCCTCTAAAATCACACACTCTATTGTCTATGGTAACTCACTCAGAATGTGTATTTTCATCAAGTTCAAGGTTCAAGATTCCAGATGAAGTTTTGAACTTACAGTTGAGTTTTCGGGTTGCAAGTTTACTTTTTCAAGTTTCGAGTTTTTAGTTGACTTTTTTGAGTTTCAAGTTGAAGTTTTGAATTTTTGATTTGAAGTTTCACTCAACACCACCATTTTTGGATTTGGCACTTGGCACTATTTGAAAGAAGATGAGCAGAGTATACTACATGTATTTGAAATGTCACGACCACACCGAATCTTCTCACCGAATCTTCTCAGAGCCAACCCTAATGTTAATTTGTTTGTAGCAAGTTGATTTCTTTTACTAATGTTTAAAAAGTGAGTTTATTATTTATATTTAAAAAAAAGAAAGAAAAAAGGGGGTTTTCTATTTTGAGGGGAAGGGTGGGAGGAAAAATCTTCTAAAAACAACAACAGATGTTCATTTTGACACTTCTTTCTGAAATGGTGATTGTGCCTTTCCATCTCACAATGTTACTATACAGGACAAAAACATGTTTTAGAATGCAGTAGAATAAACTATGTAGAATGCTTCAACAGTGTTGTGACCAGAAGTTTTTAAGAGCCGGTTAATTTTCACAGAGGAGCGAGCTAAGTGAGGCGTTCATCAGGGGTCCAAAGTGGGTGGCCCCGAAAATGTTTACATTTTACATCCTTAAAAATACATATTTTATGGGTTCAACTTCTAGACACTAACAACATACAATGTATTTTGCTGAACTAGAAGTACACATGTTGAGCCATATATCAAGTTTTTATACCCAGCCTGCTTATACCTCACAAATTCTAATTATCCTTCATATATCTGGAGCCGACAAGTGAAATGAGACGAGTGTCAAATTTAATCAAATAAGTATTTGTTATTTGTTAAGTGTAAGTTGTGTAAAATTCTTTTAACTTAATAAGGTAAGTTAGTATTAAGAAAACATAGAATGATCCAGGGATGCGATTCCTCCGGTTTTTGCCGGAAATTCTTTTTTTTAAACCAAAAAGTCGACCCGTGTGAATCGTGTAAATCCAGTGAGAAAAATGGGGACAGCAGATCGCGTTACATTTGGTGTGCGAGCGCTGAACGCAGAAACCTTTGAAAATTGATGGACTTTTAACAAGTCTAATGTGCAGTGAGTCAAGTACCCAGTAGAAGTCAATGTGGTTTGTGCAGTTACGCACGTACAGTCCAGACTATTAAAAAAATTATTGGATTGTGCACTGCTCGGAGATGTGCACTTTCTTTCTTCATACTTCCGTAAGAAAATAATTTTCTTGTCTATATCTCCCTCGTGAACACATAAATGTGACAACAATAATGAAGAAATAGTGGAGAACGATTTGTGAACAACTGGTATGGCGGAGTGGCGTGAAGCGAGGGTTCTAATGAGCGTCGTATCTGTCGTACAATAACGACAAGAAAAATAACACCGCCGCGTGAACGAACGACATGTGTGCTCACAACTTGGTGAGTTAGATAAAAAATAAAACACATGCATCAAAAGGAGGAAGTCTGGCTACGTGTACTGATGCGTAACGTAGAGCTATACGTTCTACTATCGTCTGGTTCCTAGGTTTTTCTAATGCTTTACTCAAAGGATGCGGCAGCAATCAGACGCTGTGAGAATATATTTTGTTTCTGCTAACATGGAAAGGGGAAACATCGCTGCATCAAACAGTCAACTTGAAATAAAAATGACACAACAAAAAATGACATTCCCCAAAAAGACATAGCTAAACTTCAACGTATCCAGAATTCTGCTGCTCGTCTAGTATCACGATCAACGAAGCGCAATCACATCACTCCGGTCCTCAAAGAATTGCACTGGCTACCCATCCCCTTTAGAATACAATACAAGCTACTCATCACGACGTTCAAAGCAATTCATGGAACATGCCCAAGCTACCTGTCTGACCTCATCACCCCGTATGTACCTGTCCGACCACTCCGTTCCTCCTCTCAACATCTCCTCACCACACCAGCCGTACGAACAAAATCATTTGGTTCGAGGACTTTCTCCAGTGCTGCCCCCCGACTCTGGAACTCTCTACCCAGCCACATCCGGTCTGCACAAAACATTGAACAGTTCAAGACACAACTCAAATCGTATCTGTTTTCTAATGCCTTTTAATTAGTATAATTTAAGTATTTTTGTATACCTGTAAATTCAATTGCTCTTTGTTTTGTTTGTAAAGCGCATTGGTATTTCTTTCCAGTTATGAAATGCGCTATATAAAAATTAGCTATTATTATTATTATTATTAACAAGAATAATCAATCGCGATCGTCGAGGAAAAGATTTAACAACACTTTTGATTTTGATAGTTTTCAGTTACGTAAGAAGAATTCCTTAGTTTTTAAGCTTATTTAGTAGCAAAAAGTACCGGTCGGCAATGTCGTAACATTGCTTGAGAGCCGGTCGGGATTTTTTAGAACTGGTTAGTGCCGACCAGCCCCGACCAGTGTAGTCACAACACTGTGCTTCAATAGAATAAACCATAAATAAATAACAGTACAGTGTTTTCAGTCTATTGCTTGTATCTATTTTAAAACTATTTCACCTGCGAATAAACGCATCAAAGACTAGCCATTTCTGTACTTTTTATTCTATGCACGAATGCACACAAATAATGCCTGAATTCGTTTATGCTCAAATCACCCATCCGCAGGTAAATTGAATGAAGTTGGTTGTGTAATAACACTACAGAAGGGACAATTAATCATCATGTGTACTTTCATTTAAATCAAGGGAATGATGTAGCAATTTCACAACATCGCCCCTAACTGCAATTACTTTAACCCAATTAACCCTAACTGGGTCATTTCAAAATGATGAGCAGTGTGTAATATTTATGTCAAATTTGTCATTATTCTTAATTTATCGACACATGTATGATGGAAAAACTGGACTGTTTCATTGCAAGTACTTTTATCTGGTTATTTTTTAACTCTCATATAGATAATATGCAAACTCACTTTGTGTACTACATGTACATGTACATGTAATGCACCAAGGACAATGTTGTTTAATACCGTAGTAGGTGATTAAATACAGCAGAAATGGGCAGGATTTGAAATACGCCAATTTTTGCATTCATCAGGCTACGAGTCTGCTTTCAAATTCAAACAAGTGCCTCAATAAGCCTTTTTGAGTTATGGCGGACACTATGCTACAACACTAGAAGGTTTGGGTAAATTTGTCTGTATACACCCAAACTAAACAGTGCACTCCTATAGTGTCCACCATATCTCAAAAAGGCTAATTCAAATTCACAATGATGAACTTGTGAAAATTCAAACAAGTGCCTCAATTCAAATTCAAATTCACAATGATGAACTTGTGAAAATTCAAACAAGTGCCTCAATACAAATTCACAATGATGAACTTGTTTGCTGTGGAAAACAGAAACACCTGGCTGATCCGCCTCAGATAAAAAAGAAGTGGGCGATACTAATTTGCCGTCTCAGTGCTTGGTGCCCACGCAATCATGGACTCAATGCTGCATACCTACATGTACTCACATACGTAAAATCTAAAGAGACACTTAAAAAGAGAATAAAGTTTCCAGCGCGACTGCTCGCATTGTGGAATTTGCAAGGAATAGCCCTGCCAAATGGCATCCAAATGGTGGCATTCACCTCAGCTCAAACCAAGGGGGAGTTGAAAAAAAGTGAGCTAGCCCGTCACATACATGTAGCCATCAAAAAGTTAACCATTACATGTACATGTGTTGTACATGTATGTGCTGTGGCAGGAGTGTAGATCAAAGGTTGTGTGTCATTAGTGCTATGATTTAACATTCCTTACAAGCTGTACGTATTGAAGACAAAAAAGAAAACATGATTTACATGTTATTAAAAGAAGCAGCAAATGTGCAGCCTATAGTATTCTGCATAAATGAATAATTACTGACATTGATGAATTCAGAGAAATTAACACAGACATCCGAAGTATTTACTGGGTCTATTACTCATGTTAACTTTTCATTGAGAGAATTATCTTGTAAAATAAACTGCACAATGTATAAATTTTATTTTCTTTAGGGACCCAGTTTTTGTACCAAAACTTTTTTGGTATTTGACAGAAATAAAAATTATGAATGCCCGCAGAAATTGTTTACAACACATTTTGGTTAAAATGCTATATTGTGGGACACAGCCGGTGACGCATGTCAACACTGCACAAACTCAATCTATTTTTCTTGGGCTTTTTTCTCACCTAAACAGAACAATGAAATAAGCTGAAACTTTCACAGGATTTGCATCTTGGCAAATATCTTTTTATGTGTGATCTAGAGAAAAGATTTCTGCTGTTCTGTTAAATTGCTTTTTGTTCGCAAAACTGCCGAATCATTAGTTGAGCCTGTGCACCACAGTTGGGATGGCCCAACTACATCCAGGATGATTGGTACACAGGATACATTGTGTGGTCACGGGCAAACTGTCGCATCAAAATGATGGCATCTTGTTATAAAGTGAGATAAACACCAAGTACTGGGCCTACATGTACGCCTGGGATGGAAACGTTGGAAATCAAGTTATTCGTAAAGTTAATGTGTTTTTGTTTATTTTTGTTTATTACCTTGCCTTGTTGGGCCCCAAACTTTCTCATGTACATACAAGCAAAGTAAGAGACACTATCTAGCCAGGCTCTGGATCCCAAGCTCTGGATCCCAGCTATAGTTTGGCATCCCAACTGTACCTGTAGTTTAGCCGGGGTCCAAATATTGCTGGGACAATTCTACATGGAACATTATCCTACATGTACATGTACTTTTCTATTTATGTACACCCCAGACAAGGAAAAAAATGTAAGGAAAAATGTATGAAACTTTTTTTGAAAATCCTTGTTTCTGGACTTTACTCATACATGTACATGTACTACAATATAACGCTTTGGCTGAATAGTGCAACAACACTAAACCCTGCCGGAACGTGTATTTGAACTTGTTGTACATCCACTAGAGTTTGTAGAAAATGGTGCAAGCCACTGGTCAAAGCTACGTCATCATGTATGTATCATGTTCCCAGTGTACATGTATCGTATTGTGAGCATTAACTCAACAAGGTTGGTTCACACTTATCATTGGTACAACGTTCACTTTGAAAACATCATTACAGAATGGCCTTGCTAAACCAGGGGCAGGCAAGAAATTGTTCAATTATTAAAAACAAATGATCCATACAAAGCAACAGACATACATGTATCAATGTTTGTTAAACATTAACCAAGGAAGGAACTACAAAGCAAAACGTCAACATTTGTATAAAAATGCAACAGTACATGTAGGAATAACTTAGTTAAATTAAAAACACTAATAACAATGTACATCAGGCCAGATACTTCAGGGAGACAATGGAGGCAATCACCTCCATGCCCCTGCCTTGGTGACCCTTGAAATGTTCCCGTAAAAACTCTAATTTCCCTGATTGAGGCATACAAAGGAAAAATTACCTTGTCCTTACAAGAATAAAGTCTGACGTACGTGCACCTGTGACCTAGTCTCTTTAACAAACCATTAAAAAATGTTGTGCACATGTACCATCGAGACGTGATGTCATCTTTATTCATTGCAGTATGTAATGGGATTCCCTACTTTCCCATACTCATGGGACAGCAAACTGACAGAGGACTCCTAAATTTCAACAAATTCTATTTGAAACGTGGAAATTCCTTTATCATTCATAAAAAATATGGAGTACTGTAGTAAGAAAATTATAGACAAAGCTCGTTAACACTAAATTAAAGTGTTTTTCCATTGCAAGTTCGATACAAACACAACAAATTAAAACTTACACAATAAAGGGAACGTCAAAAAGATGCTATGTTAATGTTATGTGAATTTCAGTTGAAGAAAACAACTAGTATTTATAACGCATTAGCCATTGGATGAAAATGAATCAAATATAAAATCCAAGTAAATGCAGAGGTCCCTTGTGCTTTTCACAATCTCTTCAGTTAGATCATAGAGCAAGGACAGACACCCTGCAATCTACATCACATGATAATTCCTAATTTTCTATCTCCAGTCCATGCTAGTATTAGTATTAAACATTAAATAAATGTAATTAATATTTTACTTTAATAAGGGTAAGTTGACATTTTGTGAATTTACAACTTTTAATGCTTACAAACTGTTAAATTGTGTATGGCCATGCATGTTTCCTTTGCCTGGGCGATGTCAGTTTTATTTAATTTAGGCTTCACAGTCATGTAAATTATTCAAAGTTAATGAGCATGACGAGCGGGTAATTTGTCATGATTTTGCAATGTTTGAACGACGTGCCCAACTGTAAAAATATAAAAACAGTAAAGGCTGAATATATAGCTTCCCCTTATTCTAACAGATTGAGCACATGCAATTCATATTTTAGGGGTTGAAACATCTAGTCTTTAACAATTTGTGGGCAACAAATAGCAGGCCCGTCAACTCAACACACACATGGATTACACCGCATACGCGCTGCTAATCACGCGGGCAGAAGAGAGCGACCAAGCCCACCAACCAACCCATCTCACCTTCGCACGTTCTGCTCCCCGTTCGGGATCCTTCGAAGCTTCTTTTTCTTCAATATTTTCACAGCTCTCCGACAAAGAGTCTCTGAGTCCAACACCTCTTTAACTTTACCGTACGAACCTTCACCAAGCACGTCTCCAAAGAGGTATTTCCCGACCATCTTGGCTTTTTTCTTGCGTGGTTGATAAATTATGTCCGCCGAATCCACTCTGTGTATAATAAACGGGTGCGCATCTTCGTCCTGCAACAAGAAGTCCATTTGGTCGACATCTTGCGACCAATGTCGGTGAATACGCTCCGGAGCGTCCAGATCAGGATAACTATCTAATACCGCTGGATCTACCATCGTAAGTCCAAGAGGTTTTCGGCAGCTTAACGGTGAAAAAGAGCTGCATTTGCCTACACTGTCGGTGACAACTCGAAGCACGTTACTGGCATGACCGTTCTGTCGCCATGTTGTTTATTATCTGAAACCGAGGCGGTTCATTTTATTCACACATCATCCACACACTGGTCATGTGACATGCGTGAATTTTCATTCGGGCAGAAAACAGGTCAATGTTTCCATATGCAAATTAGTAAAACTATATATTCATAATACATTAACATACATAAGTCTGTCTGGCCAATCGATAAAGCAGGCGCGTGCCAGGTTAAAATCCATATCGTTTCCTTGTAAGGGCTTTGTACACAACTGAACCATAGTACGCGTGCCTTATAATTTATTCCCGTGCTGTGGCTTGTGTGTATACCCGCATCCCTTTGTGCTAAAATAGCAGATGTGCAAAAGATATTCTCATGGTAGTGGATCATAAGCAGTATGACGTGAAGAAGAAGAAAACACGAACAAGGTAAGCCGTGATTTGTAACTTACTTATCCCTCTGTTTTCTGTTTTACAAATATTTTGGTCTATTTCTTTTATTTCAATAAAGAGACGACAGACCCTGTACAAATTCACAACCTTTTGACTTAAATTTGTCCTCTGCATCTGCATCATCAACATTTCATAACCAATTTCCATGGTTCAATTACGGATGGAATTAAATCAAACAAACTGTGTTTACGTTTGTTGTTCTGTTCCCTTTAAATATTTATTGAAGACTAATAAAATACAAACTAAACTCATTCGAGCGCCAGGGGATTCGAATTTCTAAATAATTTATTAATTTGATAGGTGCAATTTGTTCACTGTTCTTGTTTTGATATCGAAAAGGGAAATACAACATAGGCCCTACAATCAAGAAAAATATTATAGATGTAAAATATATACTTCAATCATAACGTTTAGAAACTTAGCAGATACTTGATGCATTTCACGCACTCCGACCGTTCCTTGCAATATGAGTATGGTCTTACGATATACATATTGTCCTCTACCATAGAGAAGCCTGCTTTCATTTATGCCGTCTTCATTTATTTCAGTGACCAAACCGAGGCTGGAAGGACAATAGTCAACATCCATTGAAATGTGATTATAAAGACCTACACTGAGTAGATGACGTAGGCCCCTATGTGTAGCAAATAATTACGCCAATCCCTTTATGCGTACACAATATTAACCATTCTCATAATATCTTGAACATGTTTTGAGGGCTGATTTTTTCAGATGATCCCTTCGTTCGGCTTCTTTTTAAGACACATGGGCACTTATAAAACTCATTAAAAGAAACGCTGCCGGAAGAACAAAGGTCCAATTCGTGAAAACTTTGGGTAGGCTATCAATATCATAGTGTGATTAAGTGCAGAGAATTGTTCAAAATCCGGCATGTTGTGGAAGTGTTTTGTTCCAGCCTATCGTAATACGCCAACTCGCCGTTATCTTTAATGGCAGCTGTGCTCTCCGTAATGACTTCCTGCAGTTTTCCATTTCATAGAACTGCTTCAGCAGAAAATATTGCTTGACCTTTTTTCTTCTTAGCAAAATTTAGGAAACCAGTCACAGATGGTACATAAACATGGTATATTTTGGATGGTAACTTAATTCTGGTAACCACAAGTTGGCAACTTTTTTTGCTGAAAGTTATTGCCGATTTTCTTTGGAAAGATATTTTAAACGTTTTTTTCCTGAACGGTTCAAAACAATTTTGTTCCTTTCTGAACGATTCAAAACTAAAAACACATAACAAAACTTTCGCATATTCAACGGACAGTGCACAAAATACATGTGACATGTACACGGCTGATGAACTTGAGATAATCAGGATCCTGACAATAATTCATTTTTAGTTTTTAATAATGTACCAGTTTTTAATAGTACATTAATGAAATCGTATAACTTTCTCGAATCTATAAAAATAGCCATTTAAATTTTTGGATCAAATCGGCCAAAAGTCTGACCTATTAGTATCAGTATATATTTAAGCAGCTCTATGAAATCAGACCCTAGCAATAGACGATAATTTATAGAAATCGATAAATTCAGAAAACTTATAAAGTGGAGTCAATCCGAGTCATCTTCGCCAGGGGATTATGTATGATAAACACATTTTGAACTTATGCATTGCAACCATAAAACTTATTTTACACGCCTTTGTGTTATAATCAAACTTCCCTAATAACTATGCAAATATGCTAATTGCATAAATAATGTTACTGCTTGCAGGGGAAGCATCCACCACTTGTGGTTGCAAAAAGGCCAGTTTCATGTGCAATACTACTAGATGTTGTAACTACTCTTTGTAACTACTCTTCAATCTTCGTCGGTTTCGCAACCCAACGATGGGAACTTCTTCGTCAAAAGGACGCAAAAGGGCTCCCTACAAATGCAAAAAGGAGCTACCCTCTCGTTTCTGGGTTCCATATCTCCCGGAGTCCAATGGTACTAACTCTAGTCAGTTTGGACGGGTTGTCAAAGCAGTGGATTTGACCAGCGTGCTCCGGCCGTGCGGTAACTTCAGCCATTTACCGGCGGTCAGATGGTGGGCGCACTGCGAATTTCTACCCTACGAAGACTCTAAGTTGTTGAGTTGTATTGCTTTGTATGATATGGGGGGTCAGAGGCTCCCACCTCATTTACCCCCTTGCACTACAAATGGTATCATCAATGTCTGGAACTTGAGCAAAGAAAACAGAGGTAAAGTCACACCGAAAAAACAAGATAATTCATTTAAAATATTTAAGCAAAAGAACTGTTTGGCTACTTTTTCTTACAGTAGGCCTATGCTGACCATTTTAAGATGAATCTAATTTAATTGATTTAATCAGTTAATTGATGTAATCATAATTTTATGAATCTTAATCGTTTCACAAAAGAAACGAGAAAATAAAGTCCAAAGTAACACAATAGGTGATTTAAACAGCTGTTTTCAAACTTTTGAATTGGTGAAAATCAAACAAACTGGTATTTCAGAAATTTGAGAAGAGTGTTGAGTCTGAAAAGGATGTTTTCCTTTTTCTTTTGGGATAATGGCTTCACTTAAAAAGTTAGATAGAGGAAGGAAACAAATGTCATGCTCTTGTGTGCGTTAAAAATATGCAAACATTGCAGATGGCCTGACATTTTTTTATTCTAGAAGAGTCTTTCTCAATGGCTAAAACGATTCAGCTTGCTTTAATTTTATGATTTTATATTATACCTTTAAACACTGGACATTTCTGTGCAGGGTGCAAGACCGAGATCCACAGGAAGAGCAGTCTGCGGCAACCTCATTGTCAGATGACTCCAGATGGAGACTTTGTCTGTTACATTGAGTCCAATGGTATCATCATGAGAAACATCAACGATGTACAACGATATTACAGAAGAGAGGCCTTCTTCAGGTATGTTGAAGACTTTGTCGATTGGGGGGGGGGGGGGGGGGGTGTTGAGATGCTTACAAAGAGAGTGTTCATTTGGGTTACAACCTAATTTCTAAATTGAAGACAATATAAAATGTATGTTACATCTGCACTGGAATGCTTAAAGTTGTGGGTTTGAATCCTTCCACAGGAAACAATATTGTCTGTTATAACTAAATATCTGTGAAGATTCATATTCCAAAATATTCTAGATTTTCAGTAAAATCTTTTCATATATTGGTGAACAAAGAAAAAATTGACTAAAATGGGATTTGAACCTGTGTCTTCCAGTGCTTGCGCACTACCAACTAAAAAGCTATCTAGCCCTTATTATAGTGGTCTCCCTATGTTGTCAATATCTTTGTTTAGTGGGTAAACGTTAACCAGTCAATTCCCCAAGTGATTTATTCATTTATTTTAACTCCCCTAGATGCTCTACCCCACATACTAAAATTTGAACATTACCCCCCCCCCCCTTATCCTGGTCAAAGAGATTAACAATGAAATCAAATGTCTCTTTTTCCAGGTATGGCATCTATCATTTCTGTTCCATGTCACCTGATGAGCTTTTCATTGCTACCATTACAAGACAGCGCCACTGCTTCCAACTCTACGTCTTCTCAACCCAGTACTTCTACTCCTACAAGGAGGCCAATTGCCATGAGATCTTCCCGCAGTTTCTCAGTGACAAACCCGGCCTCGCTCATGAGCACATCGAGTGTCGCTTCTCACCAGACAGCCAGTACATTGCAGTCAGTAGCTCCTTTGGTCAGCTCTTCGTGGCTAGGAAGTGTGGACTTACTCTGTATCGGGGTGTCCTCCCAGGAGTGTGTGGGGATGTTGCAAGCCTAGCCAATGCCCGCATGTTTGATTTTGACCCCAGGTTTGGCCATGAGGTCATGGCTGTCTGCTGCCTGGACCATGTCCTCAAAGTCTGCAACCTAGAGACTGAGAATCACATTTGGAAATTGTGCCTACCAGAAAGTCTTGGGATCCCAGATAGTTTGAAGTACAATCAAGATGGCAGTATCCTAGCCGTGGCAGGGTCAGAAGCAAAGATTGGACTATTCTATTCTAGAAACGGGGAGACTATAACCATCTTGGATGGGGCCGACCAGTGTATACACTTCTCCATGAAACGTCAACCGGCTTCGGGTTGCTATCCGACAGTCTTGCGTCTGTCCTTTACCCATAATGCATCACACCTGGCTGCGGCATCCACAGATGGGTTTGTGCGTATCTGGCGTCTCCCTCCGACTTCAAACTTGCAGAGCCTCTGTCGTCTTAAAATCCTACGCCATGTGCCACTGAATAAAGTTGGCAAACTACCATTACCCCAGAAGCTGCGAGATTACATTCTTTGCAGCCCTATGTGGACTTAAGTTATTATTGAGAAGTACTGAAATCTTGCCAAAGAAATATTTGTTTACCATGAAAAGATAAAAGATGAGGCCCTCCCCGTTAAAGTAGCTGTGCCTCTTTTTGTGTCATGTTACTTTGCTGATAAGTAAACAAAAACTTGATACCATGATCTGATAAAATGCTTGTAAAATGCTCAATATGTCAAGTTGCGGGGTCACCCATACATTTAAAACACATTTATTGTAATTAAATATTTCCATATTTGACCAATCAAAGTTATTTTTTCTTTTGATTCTGAATGGCTCCTGACCTTTGTGGCAAAATGTAAATTAAGTGCATTTCGATTGAGTGCAATCCATGAAGTAATTATTATTTATATTTTTTAATAGATGTTAATTTTTGCATCGGGGATACAATTTGGTTTTTACCCTTACACCGCCTGTGGATTTTTTCACAGAACTTGGGTAAGTACTGAATGTACAGTGCTTACATAATACACACTCTCTCAATAACGACCAAAGCCAATATGAATTAAAGAACAAAATGTTGTTCCTTTTTCTAACCAGTTTGAGAACATAATAATATTTAAGTTTTTCTTATTACCAATTTTAGACAATTTCAAAGTTTAGGTGATTTCATTTCGGGGTTTGAGGCAATTGTGGCAAATTTAACATTATATAAATTAAACTTATTTGAATTTAACTTATTTGGGCAAATTCTACATGTATGAGCACACATTGACCAAATCAGGAATCAGAGGAACACATACCAGAATGCTTGTCAAGACTTAATTGTTAAAGCGCAATACCGGTACATAATTGGTTTGTGGAAGAGCAAGTTAATTTCCATCCTCTAGATAAAATTATTATAAAACCATCCTGTAAACATTTCATCACATTTGGTGGTTACATTTGAGTGAAAATACAAAAAAAGTTAATATTTTTTCAAGGTTTTGTGCACGTTTATACCAGGCTTATTTTTTATTGTTGGTGGCAATAGACCTTATCATGGTACAGTCATCATGATTTCTTCAATTCATGGGATTCAATGTAACCAAACCGAGGCTGGAAGGAAAAATAGTCTGGTTCCTTTTTGTGCAACAGATATTATCATCCACCACTGGTATTAGCTACAGGGAACATTACCAAAATGGTGGCAGCATAAAGGTCTGTTGAAATAAGCAATGCTGCTTCCTGCAACTGTATTTCAGACAAAAATATTTCTCTTGAGGGTTGATATTAGTGTGAACTTTATAATCAGTGAGCTTTCAGAAGTCTGGAGGATGGTACTTGATATGAACTTTATAATCAATTAGATTTCAAATTGAAACTAATCATTTTTAAATTGATAATGTCCAATACTGTGCTGTGTCCTAATATTAGCTATTTATTATTTTAACAAATTGTTAAATATCGGTTAATAAAAGTAATTCAGAAATTTCTGATTTCTTTGGTCAATGCCAAATGAATTGCCATAACATGCCCTTTTATAAAGGAAGTTGCAATAGTTTGTTTTTCAAATAGTTTGTTTTAATACTAAACCGTAGCCATCAAGTGTGCTTTTCATATAAGCTGTCCCATTATGCATCTTCTTCAAAAAGTTAAAATCTTGAAGATAACATGGACCTCTAATTTGAAATAACCAAAATGAAATCCTTTTATAATTTGCATTAAACATGTTTTTTGTGGATTTTTTGTGTGCAATTTTAACGTGAGGAAACTTTTAAATCAACAACCATTAAATCTCATTTGGGTGAGTGTTGGCTCTGAGTACATGGTTATACCCGCAGGTTTCTTAGTAACAGTTACTTCCTATTATCCACATCATGCAAAGCATGTTGGTTTTATTCCCTCATGAAGCGATTTCAAGTACTTATATGGCAGGGACCAAACTAAAAAGTCAGTGCTTCATAATATTATTAAGTTGTATTTAATTAATGTATTCTTTCTAAACAAGTGCAATTCTTTATTTAAGCAGTTGCTTTGCAGAACTAAATGTTAAGGGAAAGTATAACAATGTTTTCTGGATGAGTAAACTAGTTCACATTCTCTAGTATTCAATAAATGGACCATACAGATTGTACATTTCCACCATGCAAAGTTTCAAATCATACTGTTCAATACAACCTCACATCAGATGACAATTTAACAAGCATTATGTTTATCAATAGATCGATCCATTAAGCCCCGCCTCCTTACGAGTTGACCAATCACAGGCGCAAAACCCGATCACCGTTAGTGCAAAGATCACCAAACAACTCAAATGGTGATCAGATTTCGCGGTTGTGATTGGTCAATGAGAAATGGGCGTGGCTTAATGGATCGGTGTATTGCAAGTGGTCAGACATAATTATAAATCTGAATTGCAATAATAAGATACATCATTCAATTCAGAATATTGTATTTGTGAAAGACTCAACAGCAAACCTCTTATCAGAAATGTCAAATGACTTCACCTCTTCTGCCTTTCTCAAACTTCTCTATATTGATTTCTTTATACTATTTATTTCATATTTTTTTATCTGTATCACATTGAATAACTAAAACCCATTTATTTGTTTGGAGGGGGGGGGGATTGTGTAACTAAAATGTATTTCAGTTATGGATTGAACTTTTTAGCACGATTTTATAATGCAGCTGCTTTCAACAGTCAGTATTTCCTAAACCATGGCATGTGTCAGGCTCAGGCTTTCAGCATGTCAGCCATTCTGAAGCCATGCTGATTTGATATAGCGATGAAGTCACATGAAGCCTGATGCTTACCTTGAACCAGTTTGGAAAACACACAAACTGTCAACAGATTTAAGGTATATTTTCCTCAATGATCACATTGTCCAATTCACGTGGACTGATTTGCTTGTTCCTTTAATCGCTTGTTTTAATAATGTAGTTAGTGTTAAAGATGAGACTCTCACGTCTGAGACCGAGACCCTTTAGTCTGAGACCGAGACCAACAAGAACCTGTTTCAAATGTGGAGACTATTTTTGCTAACTTTTGGTGAATTAAATAATGATTTACACAGTTTTGCTTTTATGACTTTTTGCTTCGTATATTCTGAAAAAAAAAAAAACATAAGTAAGACAAATTTAGAGAACAATTATATTTACAACTTCAATTTTAATTCCTCACACATCGGCGACAAGGATGGTTTGGTACATGTCTTCATATATTTTGCATATACACCATGAAATATTAAAATGACTAAAATGAATTTACAAAGATGATGTTGCTTTGGGTACAATCTGTCATTTGAAACTAAATTAGTTAAATAATTCATATTCTAAGTGTCCAATTTCCTAATAGTAATAACAATAATACATGATTCTTATAAAGGGCATTATCCTAAAAGCTAGATCAAGGCTATGTGCTGTCAACATGCCAGACGCTGTGCCATGCTGCTCAGCTGTTTCACTGGGAGAAAAACAAACTAAAGGAGGGATTCAGGCGTGTAATTATTGGCACTTGTGGGGAAGATCTAGGCGTGGGATGGAATTTAGGTGTGATCCCACACCTCAAATATGAAGGACTGCTAAATATTTTCCATGGAAAAGAAAGATACATAGAGAGTTGAGGCTTTGTCACACAGGGCAATCTTTACAGGCAACTTGGAGGTAACCAACTGCACTGTATGCACAATGAACACATTGATAGTACAGCACACATTTGTCAATCACTATCTTAGTGTCCCAATACAGTAATGTGGAACTGGGTGCAAATTTCCCCATGTGAAATGTACCCAACGAGTTCAAATTCAAACAGAATATTTCCACAAGACATTCAAACACCTTTCATGGTCTGCATTCATACCAACAATCAAAATCAAACAACCTGTCACTCTACAGGAGATTTCCATCTAAAATTGCGCCTCTATCACTCAGTGGCCAAGAATAAAACAAATAAGGCTGACTAACCAGAAAGAAATGACTAATCCAAAGTTTTAAAAACATTGGTCCGAGACTCATGAAGATAAAATGCAAAATAAAAAACCTAAAGATAATTCCCATTTGACGTCACACAGTGTAAAGTCGTCCATATTAACGACAATAATAAATCCTTTCTTGAATGTACAACTATGCGTATATACCACGTGCGGCATGTGGGAGTTCTATTAAATTCCTTGCATGATTGGTCGTCGAACCACTTGGTTGCAGAGATAAAAACCAGAACGCTTGACGCAGCCCAAAGTCAGAACCAAAGTTGCCAGTAAAGCTGGCGTTTATCATGAGTTATCTAATTTGAATGCACCTTGTGAATTAAATAATACTTAAAACAGTTTTGGGTTAATTTATTTTCTTCTAAGATTATCAGCAAAATATGTACATCAAATTTAATTACATTATGAACATAATTTAGCAAGTTTTTTTTCTTTCTTTAATTTAGGCAATTTAAAATCCTATTGAAACATTGATAAGTTTTAATGCACAATGCTTAGGGTAATGCTTTAACTCTTACCTGTTGGTAAGTCAATGTGTCATACACGCTCGGCTAAAATGGATTAGTTTTCTCCACTTATGGCTCCAGTTAAACCACACTGGAGACTGTGGAAACTAACTGGATATTATAAAACAATTTTGAGATGAACAAAGAAAAATTGAGTGGGATTTGAACCTGTGATATTCAGATTAACATGCTGGTGCTCTAACAATTGAGCCATCTAACCCTATGTTCGCGACCTCCCTATTGTTGTCGTCATCTTTGTTCGGGGAGCACCAGTCAGAAGTTGTACAACTGTATGAAGGAAGTTTGCCACCGTGACTATCTGTATACCATGTAAGTTATGAACGTGCAAATCTGTGAGCATTTATATTTCAAACATTACCAACGTTGTGCACACCCTTGAACAGATTTTAACCAAGGACATCCATTCTTAATTTCCACGTAACGCAATCAATACATACCAGTACAACTACACAATGTCAAATCTATTAGAGCGTGCGCAACGATCGAGTGTCACATACAATTTGATCCATGTCGAAATGCTGTTGGCTCAGCCCATCCTCACACAGGCACGACCCTGCCGGCTGAACACAGCTGTTTAAAACAAAGTTACTATCCCATAATCTGTAGGGTAGAGTATTTGTGCATAAAAATGTAGATGCTATAATGATGATTCTACTGAATCAATTCTTGCAATTCTTGTTACAGGACAAGCTTCATCAGTGAACGAATACTTTTCCCTTTTGCAGACCTGTTCCCTGACACGAGTCTTGCACCTCCCATCCTCTTAGTACTTCTCCATGAAAATGTTGAAAATGTCAGATGGCCTGATCAGCCAACACACGTAGGCAGGAGGCCAAACTGTAATGTTGAGATACATCAATCACATGACATCAGATTACAGGCTGCCACAACGTCTTCTTAACCCCCACTATTTTGAATAATAACATGAAATGACCCGCCAATAGGAGGATTAAATATTGTCACATTAAAGACTCAGATTACCATGGCAACGAACAGCACTAGCAACCGCCTAGGTTCCAGACAGATCTCCAGACAGACGAGGTTAAATACAAATACCAGGTATTGCAAAGGTCAGAGTAAGTGCCTACTCTAGCCATGCAGTCACATAATTAGTTCTTGACTGCACAAAACACATAATTCATCTTGGAATTGTGAAAAGCAATCTGTAGTCAGCAAACTAATCGACAAAAATCACATTTAACAGATACATGGGCGTCAATGAGCTAGTAAAGTTTGTAGTAATGAATCTCTATTAAGAGTAGTGTTGGTTCTGATAAGAGCCGGTGATTTAATAACTCAGCGTTTGGATCAGTATGCTCCGATAGCCTTCAGGGAGAAAGCTGATGTTGACCTTTTCTTCATACTGCAGACATCTTTGTCTGGTTCCTAGTGTACACAGTGGTATTTATAACTCTAATATCCACAATGTAAAGAAGGATCTGACATCAAACCAAGGTAAGTATTTTTATGTTTATTTCAATAGTGTCTGCCCATCTTTCGATGACATTAGTTTCATTTCAAAATTTTGTGGATACATTATTAAGGAAATATTGAATAATTTTAGCCATAATATAGATGGAATAATTTCAGTGTAGGGCAAATTCTAAAACCAATCTTGTTAATTGTGATGCAATTGCAATATTTAAATAAATGAATTTGTTTCTACCACATCTTCGCACAGAAGGAAATTTTCACTCCAGTTGTGTTAACACTTGATATTTTTCTTTGCTAGACAAACAAAGAAAATTTGTAACATTCCATCCTCATTTCCCATACCAGTGTGGTCAAATAATACAATTTTTAAGGCTGCAATACACAGGTACCACAGACTGCCATAAAGAACCATGCCTGCTAGGCTCGCATTGGGTGCAGGAGTTTCTTCTGTTTGTAGAGCTGGTATAATCAGGAAACTCCATGGCCTGTGTACTGTGGTATTTTGTGGAAAGAGCCAGTTGGGCAGGAGAGTAAACTGATAGTAATAGGATTAGAAAGTTCTGCATGAGCATTTCTGCATCCTTTACTTTGCCAGGAATTCAAACCATTTGCATTTCACACTTTTATGCAAAACACTAGATGGTAAAGCAGTTATTTAGTAGATTGTTAATATGGTTGACAACTGGTAACCAGCTAGATCAATCAACCTGACTGACTGCTTACATGGTTGACTGATATTATCAGTGGTGAACCGGTTGAATGTGAACAAGGTAAACTGAAACATGGCAGACTGGTAACAGGTATAAAACCGTTACCGGTAACCTAGTCAACTGTTTATTAAGATAACTAGATAACCTGGTTACCTTGCAGTTTGGATGTCTGGTAACCTCTATGCCAAGCAACCTGGGCCACTGGTTACCTTGTAAAATGGTCAAGTAGTAACCTAGTTAAGCTGGTTGTCTGGTTAATACCAGGTTGATAGGCTGCTATAGTTATCTGGTTAACCATTGATAGCAGACTATTAACCAGATAAACACAGTAACATGATAACTAGTAGCCTACAGAGCAAGGTGAACATATATTTACTGTTTTAGTAGCACTTCTCCTATACACCAAATCAATAAGGCCATGACTCAATAACCATAATTGTTTAAAAACTTGCTTAGATTAGATGTCAAGGGTTTGCTGTATCTACTAAGGTGACGTTGCTTCCTAAACCGCCCTCTACGTCAGCTAAGAGAGGTACACTTCCTTCACCTCCTCTGGGAGACAGCTGAGAGGAATGAGGTGCTCCTGATGAGTTGGCTGATGGTTCAGAGGATTGGATGAAGTAGGCAAACAGGATGGCAACGATGACAAGAAAGGCACCAAATACAAACGGGGGTCCGGGAATAACTGACTGTTTCAGACAGAGGAATGAAAAAAGAGAAATTGAATCAAAATTTGCAATCCATAAAGAGTTTTTCCCCAGATATAACAAAATTATTTTCTGAATTAAAAAAGGAGATGAAGGATTAAATTGCATGATTTTATTATTAGTTATATTAATTATTTATTTGTCCAAACCAACAATGGATAAACCGCCAATTACAGGAAAGTGAAAGAAAACAAAATAACTGAAAATTTAAATATAGAAATAAAAATAATTGAAATTATAAAAGATAAACTAATAACAAAAAAAATATATAAACAAATAAATACGTCAAGAAATCAACAATATGAAAACAGATACATAATTATAAATATATATATACTATAAATAAATAAATAAGTAAATAAATAACTAACTAACAATAATGACATCAGATACTGGTAGTGGTACAGACTAAAGCACGTGAAATCTGATTATGGAATGAGTCGAGTGAAGGTGCCCCAAAAACATCACAAATTCCATGGAACCTGTTATACATGTAGGTGGATGACCTGGATATAAATCAACCTCAAAGCGCGATTCCATGGAACATGTAGGATGTGTTTGTTGGCTTGCCTTGTTACTTGTAGACTTGTGGACAAGTCGTTAAATGATTGTCGCGGTGATAGCGGAACGGCTTTCTCGCAATAACCCCCCAGAGAGGGCTGCTCTGCACGAGATTACTGCTCTCAGGACTGGCCACATTTACCGACTTGTGAAACCCGCAAGCGGTTTTTGCACGGCCTATGGGCACTTCAGCCGATTTCGTACGGACGCATCTGATTGGTCAATTTCGTTATATCTATGAATATTCAAACTGTAGATGAATATTAAACATTAAATCCTGTACTGGATGGAGTTTTATGTTGCTTTGATCATGCACGATCAACCAAACACTGAGTGGTGAGAGTGATTGTGTTCATGAGTATTTTGACAAAAGAAAATACATATTCAAATTATTGGTACAACTTGTTAATAATTACAAAAAATCGAACGTAAGATTTTATTTCAGAGAGTCCGAGCAACGGAAGCGTGTTTGACAGTGCACAGTGTGTGGGGACGTACGTAAAACACACAGGCAAATCTTGTAGCTGGCGCGCAGAGTTTCTCTTGGCGGGGCTCAGCGCGACGGAAACCCCCTAGCCAAGAGATAGCTGTACCTGGAAGCTCATGAACATGTGGGAGGGGTAGGAAGCCAGACCACCAACTACCTTGTCATTGCAGGTTTGTTAGTCAGTACCGTATTTTCCTGCGGATAAGACGCGTCTTATCTGACTTTTTAGACCCCCAAAACATCGGTGCGTCTTATCTTTCGATGCGCCTTGTCTGCTGACGATTGATTTTTTTTTGATGATCACTGCGTAAAATAATACCTTTATTTTGTCCAGTTCAAATCAACGGTCTTTGTGTGAAGAATCCTTACTCAATAATGCGGTCAAACAAGGCTCAACTATCCAGACACTGAGACCGTATTTTCGTTTCAACAATGCCGCAATCCCCCAGACTGTCCTTTCATTCCAACAATGCCGCAACGTGTTGATCCCCCATGACTGTGCTTTCATTCCAACAATGCCGCAATGCGTTGGTGGTGCTTGTACAAACGTATTTCTGTGTGGCCGCGTAATCGTTCCGAAAATGCTGCAATCACTACTGTCAATGCTGTTGTACAAACGGCATTCACCCAACCTCTATTGTGTGGTGAACTTTGAGGGTTTTTATTGTACAGAATATCTCCGAAGTGTGCTTTAGGCTTGACGTACTATTTAAGGATGGGATAATTAAGTACCAATGTTTGTTGGCCTACCTATACGAATTGCACTTTCGTTTGTTTGATTAAACGTTCAAATATTCATTTGAGAGATGGTTCATGTGTCTGTTTCGTTTATTTCATTTATCAAATAAAAAAATGATTCTTGAAAACAAGGTAATGATCCTTGAAAACAAAACTAACATTATTAAAGAAGAGGAGAGATGTTTTAAACAAATATCTTATGAACGAGATTATAAGTTTGAAATAAATAAAAAGAACTTTAAAACAAAATCTTATGAACGAGATTAACAAATTAAAGGTTTGAAATAATGGAAAAGAATTTTATATACCAAAACAAAATTACAAAAACTTAAACAAATATATATAATGAAACATTTTGTTACGTCTTCCCGGGTGTGACGGGATTATTTGCGTAAGGTAGGCCGCGCCTATATATAAAGGCGACGCTAGTTTTGGTATTAGTCACCGGTAGAGGGCGCAACATCTACTGGCTCGGAGGGACTTAGACTGGTAACCTGTCTTTATCAGCAAGGATCCTCGTTGTGGGACGTCGGATGTTCAGGCTAGGAGGGCCTGGGTTCGTGTTGCAATATCTTCAGACAGTGCGTGGACCATCGTTTCTGGTCGCTGATTGGGCCGGACTTCATATTATTAACAATGCACAGCGTTGGCTGAATGGATGGACGAAGGTCGGTATCAATTTACGTTGGTCTTTTCTGCATGGCTCTACACGCCCATGTGGTTACGGTTTCATTCATGCTTCGAATAGTGCGAACGCTCCAAAAGGCAACAAAATGACGTCTTTGTGTCAATGTACCGACACCGGGTGGCGCCTGGTGTTCTTCTGTGTGCTGTTAAACATGCGTCTTATGCGGCGGTGCGCCTTTTCTGTTGACGTTTGAATTTTTTGGGGGTCATTTTAGGGTCCTGCGTCTTGTACGCCGAGCGTCTTATCCGCAGGAAAATACGGTATACCTCGCTGATCGAATCCGCTGTTTTAAAATCGCAACGTTTCAATGTTCGGTGTACGTTTCTTCCCCCGATTTGGAAATTAAATAAGATTTATGTCAATAAATAGAAATACCACTCTTATATTAGGTTAAACAATTTTTGTGACAAAAACGACAGCCCCTGAAGGAACAGGTGAAAAATAAATTACAAATTAAAATGTGAAAAAAAAATTCTCACTCGGAATTTCTTTTTCCATCTCTCGACACACAAAATTCCAACAAAGTAATTTTGTTTCCTCAAAATATGATTTAATTCAATCAAAATAAAATTTTGTCACATAAAATAATATATTTTTAAATTTGTTGAGTTTTTCTAGGTAACAAAATAGATTTTTCCTAGAAAATATGCTTTTGTTCCCTCGAACACGCTTTCTTTCCCCCGAAATACGATTTTGTTACCCAGAAATACGCTTTTGTTCCCTGAAAGATACGCAATCTTTTCCTCGAAATATGATTTTGTTCGAACAAAATATACTTTCGTTTGCTCGAAATATGCTTTCGTTCAATAAAAATGATTTTTTTCCACCGAAAGGAGATTTCTTTCCCTAAAAACAAGCTTCGTTTCATCGAAATACGACTTTGAAAAGGTTGCCCGGAATATACTTTCATTCGTCCGAAATATGCTTTCGTTCCCTAAATATACGCTCCCGTTCCTGCGCAATGAGATTTGTTCCCCAAAATTCCTCTTTCGTTCCCTCAAGATAGCTAGCTTTTGTTCCCTTAAGATAGCTTTCGTTGCCCTGAGGTCCAATCACACAAGTTTGTTAAATTCCCTTGTGAGGGGACAAGTTTGTAAGTCAGGGGGCCACTTTGCTAGGGGGCGACTTTGTAGTTGGTGACTTTGTAAATGTGTTTTTTTGTAATTGGTGACTTTGCTAGGGGGGCGAGTTGACTGGTTTCTGTGTCCGTTGTTTAAACACACTTAATACACACAATCACTGTAGAACACATCGGGTTAAAGGACTGGAGCGGATCAGTAACTATTCACAGTAGGCATTATTTATCTTTATGAGGCAAAACACACATCTTAAACAATTATATAATAATGCATTTTAAGATAAGTTTACTTTATGTCTTTAGTTACTAAATCAATGAAGGAGTTAACACACAGAAAACACACTCACAGATGTCTCAAGTGCAAGCATTTATCGCATTTACAGTAACTAAAACTAGTACTACCCTCAGATAAAATGGACTCGTCTCAATGATCGTCTCTACAGCAACCATAATGTATACTGCGTTCGTACCTGAATAAATGAATATGTACAGTATTCGGGTTTCACAAGTCGTTAATGACGAAGAGTCGGCAGCCAGCAACTTCGCGCGAGAGCAGTGATCTCGCGAGAGCATTCTTTATTACGCTATAGCACCACACGCACTCGACCCACCGCGACCATCATTAACGACTTGTCAACAAGTCTATGTTACTTGTTACAGTTACTGTTCTATGCTTACAGATTAAGCACTGAATTTCTTCGCTTAGCTGTGTAAGCGAAGGACGCTTCATAACACAAGTGTTCGCATGAGCACTTTACTTGCTAACCTGTAAAATACACCTTTTTTAAAGCACAAATTTGTGTGCTTCCTAAAGCATATATTTTCACTTACAGAACACAGTGTCATAACTTTTTGACACAGGTTGTTCTGAATTTTAGGTCATTGTTCTTGTTTAGTGTTCAAGATTTCAGGGTGATGACAGCTACCAAATCTATTCTGGTTATGTCCTATTATCAAGCATGCAACTGCAGTTTGTTAAATGACAGCCCGTATTACTTGATACTTGTTGGCCCATGATTGAAATGCAGACTTACATGTTCTTCATGGTTAATAACCTAAGGATAATTTCCAATCCTTGAGTGTTGGCAATAACATCAAGAATCAATGAATACTTACATTGTTTACTGGTGAGTAGTCTGTCTTCCCAGGATCAGGTTCAGGTTCATCTTTGCCCACTACATCCAGGTTCACATCAAAGAAGTAAAATATTACACCAAAGAGACAAGGTCCCAGACCATTGCACAGTCCTCGGATACCTGTGATCATACCTTGTACCACACCTAAGACAAGATAGGAGACAGAAACTTCAGCTGATTGAAATACTCAAGCAGGTTTTAAAACTGTGCACGTTGGAAATACATTCTTGTGAGGTTTGCGGTAACACCATGTACATTGGTAGGATTTGAAACTTTGCATGGTGGAGATACAATCTAGTAAGGTTTGCGGATACACCATGTACATGAGTAGGATTTGAAACTCTGTATAGTGCATGCATGAGAATATGCGATGATAAAAAAAACGGAAAAATGTTAACGCTAAAAATTGCATGTGTGTCCGGAATTTGGGAAAGTTTACCTACATATGCCCCATGCGTCATTGTGGCAGACTTAACTCGTCTGCAAAGGCTACAAAACAGGGCTGCCAGACTAATTTTTCTTGTTGCTCGTGACCATCCGAGCGCACCGTTGTTACGTCACCTTCATTGGCTACCAATTCGAGCACGCATACTATTCAAACTTCTTGTCATTGTTTACAAGTGTATCAACTCTATGGCACCTTCATATCTCCAAGAACTCATCTCTTTCAACACATATGTCTATGCCACCCGCTCATCATTTGACAAAACACGTCTACATAACCCCAAAACTAAGTCTCGTACCGGAGATTGTGCCTTTCAAGCCGCTGCTCCCCGGCTGTGGAATTCCCTTCCCCGTAACATCCGGGAAGCTAACACACTTCAGCTCTTCAAAAATAGACTCAAAACCCATTTATTTGTTTAATCAGGCCATAATGTTATTTTGCTTGTATAGTTTGTGTATCTGCATCATTGCATTGTTTGGTTGTATCGTAAATTTTTTGTCAGCTTTTGTAAAGCGCTCCGATCTTTGTGGGGCGCTATAAAAATGCCTATATGTATGTATGTATGTATCGAGGACATGTTAATAGGAGGAAAATAATTTTTTAAAAGATAAAATCATAACAGTGCTAGACGTATATTGTCTTAAAAAGCTCAAAATAAAATGATATTCGGAACTTACTTCCACGAAAATAAATGATTATGAACAGAGCAGTCAATGTCATGCTTTTGTTACAAATATTGATTTTTTGGGGGTCTTTTTACCTGTGATAGTGAATAATTGTGTTAAGTGTTGCCCCCCTTTGGCCATTGAAACTTGTTCTTCAAACACCTTTTCGTATCTCCAAGATCCCGACAGTTTATAAACCATAGCATTTTGGAAAAATAATGTGAGACGTCAAACGTCAACGAATCTCCCCACACGTGTGTCACACACTCATGCATTGTCTCGAAGTTTCTCCCAGGTCATAGTTCAATGCGTAAAAATATCTCCAGCCGTAAAACACATTAAACGTATCGAAGAAACGGCACTTAAGCCTATGAAGGTTCGTACTGACGACTGGTAAAAAAGGTATAACGATGCGCGCGCATCCAAAACACCGTGCGTTGTTGTCAGTAGACTTTTCAATGTCTCCACGAATGTTCCTTTGCTGCAGTAAACAGTAAACATACATGTATTACGGTCAAACCGTACCATGAATGAAGCGGGCAAAGACTGAAAGAAGTCTACAGATATCAATTGAACGCGCTGCATGCACATGGAAGAAACAAATCAACGCATATTGGGCCGGCCGCTGCCGGGCGGCAATTTATTACGAACGGAAGCGTGTAAACTTACAATTTCTCATAAGACCAAGAAGAAGGATTAGCGAGATCCAAATGTATACCCCAACAACTCACCCCTCAAATTTTATATCAAATTCACATTGAACTCGAAGACCACAAATTTGAAAGGGAAAAAACCGGAATTCCAGTTTAAACCTGAAGATCTTCATGCCTGATAGTGGGGGAATACAATCTAGTGAGGTTTGCGGTAACACCGTGTACATGAGTAGGATTTGAAACTTTGCATGGTGGGGGAATACAATCTAGTGAGGTCTGCCGAGATACCATGTACATGAACTCTTTCTATGATCTGTGGTGGTTCTGAGAAGAATAGATGGTTTAACGACTTTTAGAATTTCGATCAGTGTGCTCCGATCGTCTTCAGGAGATCTATAAAAAACATCTAAAAACTATACGAGATACAAGAGGGTAGTCATTTACCAACAAGAGAAAATTCTCCTGAAGACAATTGGAGCGTACTTATCAAAATGTGGAGTTCTTAAACCACACGTTCTTTTCAGAACCACCACACAATTTACCCCTTTTGGGTTGTGTGTCCATTAGGGCGGCCACCAACCGGTGGTGGTTGGAGAAACGAACTCCCTCCAAGCCTCCCTGTCCAGAGAGGTTGTCGTTAGCTCATGCATGCTACTTCTTTTAAGTGCACAATGACAGGCTTATCATAATTTGTCCGTGCGATTTGAGTCCCAAAATGGAGAGTGTGGCAGCCACTAGCCACATGTGATGTTGGTGCAAGGGGCTAATAGATAAAGCAGATGGGTATAGCTCAATGGACCCTGATGGCATGGGGTGAATTCAACAATCAATCATCTTTACATACCTTGCTTGTCTGCTGAGGAACTTCTGCTAACCATTGCACTTATAGCTGGGTAATTCATGCTACACACAGATGCAATGATTCCAGCTACCCACATCATCCACTGCTGCGATGCAAACCCATACCACATCAATTCTAACATCTCACATGCTAGTGCTATCATGATGGTGTGTTTGTGACCCATTGTGCGTATTAAAACACCCATTAAGATTGTCTGTAAGGAAAGTCAAGCAAAAATGAATAACAATATCAGTCGTTGGTATAGTGCCTTTGCCACAAAATTCAGAATTTTTCAAGCCAGATATTTTAAGTTGTTGAATTATGAGACCCATTTATACAGCACCTTGTAAGGGTCTACAAGGTAATGCAGCGCAATCTGCGGCCACCTATGCTAGAAACACCGCGTGAACCCTTTCTCTTTTTGTGTGCATACCACAACACAACAGAACTATGGCTTCCCAAGAACAAATCAATAATGGTTAAGCGCCTTGCATAAGGACACAAGTGTGATGACTAGGACTAAAAAAACAAAAAACAAAAACTACAGGCACAGCAGGACCTTTTACTGGGTTTTTCAATTTTCAATTGCACAGTTGAGAAATAAAAAAACAAGGAAATTAGTTGATCAGCTGAAAAGCTGCAAGCCTGAAATTATCTGCACACAAACTGATTTGAATCCCACTAGTCAACCATTGAAAAGGAAGGTTAGAGAGCTAAGTCAATAGAATGTTCAACCACTGCCTGCAAAACTATCAAGCTACTCTGCCCATACCTGAGCTAAAACGGACAGAACTCCTACAACCGCTATGTACGCTGGAACTTGCTGAGGAGTGAAGTGACCAACCTAGAGGGAAAAAGAACAAACACAAATCTTACAAACTGACTGAAACAAGAAGTGTCTTCAGAGTAAGTTGGTAATAGTGCCAACATTATTCAAATGTTTGGCCTGGAATTTCATCTTTAACCATTTTCAATTTGTTAAAGACACTTCTGTTCAAAAATCTTGAAGCTGTATCACCTGATTTTCCACCCAAGACTACATGTACCAAAGTTTTTCTTCTCCTACCTTATTTTGATAGATGATGCCGATTCAAAATGGAAACATGAAACACTTTCTTAAAATAATGACAATCACCATGCAAACAATGCTTGTAACAAGTAAATTGTTTGTATGTACCGTAATTTCCTGCGGACAAGGCGCTCTGCACATAAGGCGCAGTACCTCAGATTACCAAAATAAGATTCAAGGGTTAACAAATAAGGCGCACCGCCTCATAAGGCGCAACATATCTTTCACATTATACACGTTCGCCAAGTCTCATACTGCTTGTACATCAACACATACAGGGTCATTGTGATGGTATAAGCACACTTACTATAGAACAAAGGGATTGTAATTTTATAATCACGAGTAAAACAGCACTGCTATTTTTTAATTATGATTTTGTCCATGTTCGTTTAAATAAAAATTATATAACCATAGCTTTACAGTTTTTCGTTTTACACAACAAGCGCGCGCAGCAACACGTTTTCCCAACGTTTCCCAATGAATTGGCTTCTAGTCTTTGCTATCTCGCTTTTTTGAATACCACAATACATGCAAGAACCAACAAACGCTAGAGGGCGCTTTCTTAATGCTTTCACATTAGGAACGTACGCCCTCTGTTGGCGAAATTCATGATAACATACAAAAACGACTTGTTTAATAAATGTACCTGTCATGTGATATAGCAGTGTACGGCATTGATCGTCGCTCATTCGCGACGGTATTGTTATTATTATTGTGGGCAGCAGCATGGCCAGTGACTTCGTACTTCGGTAAGTTTCCTCAAAAATGTGAACGGTGTAGGTTTTATTTTAAGAAAAATGTGACATGTAGAATTACCCT
This sequence comes from Leptasterias polaris, assembly GCA_037783415.1. Taxonomy (NCBI): domain Eukaryota; kingdom Metazoa; phylum Echinodermata; class Asteroidea; order Forcipulatida; family Asteriidae; genus Leptasterias; species Leptasterias polaris. The sequence goes on from JAZGTN010000046.1 coordinate 335,334, forward strand.
GGACGAAATAAAGGAACCATTTTGCGGGGGGGAAGGGGCGAAGGAAGGGGTAGCGCCACCAGCGCGACACCTACATTGAAAATAATCTCATTCGACCCCTGCGACGTGGACTGGTCGAAGCTCCCCACACAAAACCATTGTACAAACGGATGTGTGTGTATCCACAGTATACACTATTTGAATTACGGTTGCTCCCCGCTGCGTGCCTGGACTAGTCCATTTTATCAGAGGGTATTGTTATCTTCAAATTATGTAAATTCACCAAATCTTTACAGTAGAAAACATTATCTGTTTAAGATGTGTACATGTATGTTGCCTCAGAATTAACATTACCTGCGGCAAATGTTCCCGTCCGTCTCAACAGAGATCGTTTCACGATGGGCAGAAACCATTTTCTCAAAAAAAAACTTTAAAAAAAACCATCAAATATCTAGAGGATGTATCGAGGGATTTGTTTAAACTTTCAGGAATGAAAGATCTATCCTTAAATATTATGTTCAGCGAAAAAAATCAGAAGGATGAACGAAACAACTTTACACATTATGTCGATATTTGCAGCCATTTTAGGGGAGACGTTTTGTAATGAAATTCCCACCTGGACCCATTCATACACGCTAGCCGCTGCAATAAACCAACAGAAAATTGTTGGTAATATTTTATGCATTTTATTTAAAACTAAGCACCTCAACAACTGAAAATGCTCCTACAATATACACTGTTATGTTTTCAGTGCTGTTAAAGAGAGAATTCTAATGGTATACATGGATTTCTTTTGTTTTTTAATGGTCATCACCTCTTTTTAAAATGGAGTGTACCCAAACTGCGATCGCAAATGATTGCGCAACACCCCTTCTGCCCCTCCCCCCCCTGTATGAATGTAAGATTTCACATTGTAATCATCACAATGAACTCAATCGAAATCAGATAAGGCACATTGGAAGAATAAGACGCAGTGACTTTTTTTAAGCTTTGAAAGTCAGATAAGACGCGTCTTATTCGCAGGAAATTACGGTAGCTGTAGGTATCAGAGATAATGTAAGCATCCGACTAGAACTCATTCATTTAAATACAGTTTTGTACTTACTATTTTGAGGTACAGGAATATACAAGAGTACTGTCCAGCTTCTGGTAGATAGGATAGGAACACTGCTATGCACAACATTAACACTGTGAAATCTTGGCCAACTTTCCTCAATGACTGTCCATAAATAAACAAAAACAAGTAAAAAACAAAAATTTAACACACTTTCAGAGAAAATTTGCTGCCAACTTTAAATTTGTGTCTTTTTAAAACTACAACCAACATAGAACCTAGCAAAATCAATTACAGCTTTAAAACATAATAGCTTCAGACCTTTCATCTGCAACGTCACAAATGCCAGTTTTGCCAACCTTGCTTGGCAAAAGTACAGGCAACCTTCAATTCAAGTATACAACAATTTATCATTTAATACAATAATGCTATCAAATTATCCCTATAACACTGATGCTACCCAAAACAAATAGTGCACATTTTCTTCATAAAAACAGAATCAAATGTGGTATTAAAGAGGACAGCTTTGTGACATTCAAGGATGTCAATACAAAATGGTGGTCAGTATTTGTAAACACAATAGAAAGGTTTACTAAGCAGACATTATAGACCTTTCTCCTAACCATCTTGGTCTGGTTACCTATTTCCACCATGACGATAACCATCTTGGTCTGGTTACCTATTTCCACCATGACGATAACCATCTTGGTCTGGTTACCTATTTCCACCATGACGATAACCATCTTGGTCTGGTTACCTATTTCCACCATGACGATAACCATCTTGGTCTGGTTACCTATTTCCACCATGACGATAACCATCTTGGTCTGGTTACCTATTTCCACCATGACGATAACCATCTTGGTCTGGTTACCTATTTCCACCATGACGATAACCATCTTGGTCTGGTTACCTATTTCCACCATGACGATAACCATCTTGGTCTGGTTACCTATTTCCACCATGACGATAACCATCTTGGTCTGGTTACCTATTTCCACCATGACGATAACCATCTTGGTCTGGTTACCTATTTCCACCATGACGATAACCATCTTGGTCTGGTTACCTATTTCCACCATGACGATAACCATCTTGGTCTGGTTACCTATTTCCACCATGACGATAACCATCTTGGTCTGGTTACCTATTTCCACCATGACGATAACCATCTTGGTCTGGTTACCTATTTCCACCATGACGATAACCATCTTGGTCTGGTTACCTATTTCCACCATGACGATAACCATCTTGGTCTGGTTACCTATTTCCACCATGACGATAACCATCTTGGTCTGGTTACCTATTTCCACCATGACGATAACCATCTTGGTCTGGTTACCTATTTCCACCATGACGATAACCATCTTGGTCTGGTTACCTATTTCCACCATGACGATAACCATCTTGGTCTGGTTACCTATTTCCACCATGACGATAACCATCTTGGTCTGGTTACCTATTTCCACCATGACGATAACCATCTTGGTCTGGTTACCTATTTCCACCATGACGATAACCATCTTGGTCTGGTTACCTATTTCCACCATGACGATGAACATTCTCAAAGTAACTTTACAAACAAGGAACCTTTTACAAGCTACAAATTATTCAAATTAAAGTTGTGCATCTCTGTTTATTTTCCTAAACGATTAAATGGACCTTGTAACTTTTCATCGGTTAAGGTTGGAAAACAAAAACTCTTTGAAGAGGTCTCCTAATTAGTCTTTTGTTTAACTCACACTAAATGGATCAGCCTGTTCCCATGATATAGCAGCGCCCCACGAAGCTGGACGAATCTTCTCCGGGAGCGACTCCGGTACAGCAACCAGTATAAACAAGACATCACATAATGCTACGGCTGTCGCTAGAAACACTACAAAATTATCTCCATAGACACTGCCAAGGTAGGTTCCTAATGCTGGACTGGTGATAAGGCTGGCTGCAAATGTCGCTGAAACCTGCAACAACAACAGAGTTTAGAAGATCTGAATCACAGGTCTGAAGTTTGCATGTGATTGTTGTGTTAGTGTTTCAACACTGTATCCCCAATAATACAATAATAACCTTCACTCGCCATACATGTTTAATTGAATGTTATCCACCAGTGTAACTATTCCAGGGCTGATTTTCACAAAACACTCTGATTCATCTTAAGATGAGTTGTCAAAAACACCACATCATACTTAACTTAGCAATTAAGACTGATACACATCATTTAAAATCAATCTTACCCCATTGTGAAATCAACCCCTGATATGACATCAACCCAAAGCCTCTCTATTTTGAGATATCATCGTTACCATTTTTGGACTGATGGGGCTTAATTATGATTCCTATAAAAATTATATGAAATGTATTTTAATTGGCATTAAATACTGTAGTTTGCAGCTTGCAACTAAATTAACAACCATGTTTATCATCGACTACTAGAACACTTTCGGTTTTACTGTATGTGACATTAAAATGGAAGATCCCGTAATTCCACTTTGTTTGTTTTTATAATAAGAGATTGTTTAGTTCCTTTCAGTTTCACAATATTGTATAAATATTGTATTTCTTTGTGGTCCCCTCTGCTTAAAACTGGTTTTGTGGTGATGGGAGTGAGGTGAAAGAAGTACTTTCAAAACAGAGTTTCATCAAACAGTGTCAAGATGGATTCTTAGAAGTAGTGGTAGTTCTGGACAGAACCAGGGGCAAGTTTGGTCTCAATAGTCTGGACAGCATACTCTGCATGTCTTCCAAGATACACTAGACTGTTGCCATGGTTACTTACCAGTCCATAGGCTGAGCTTCTTTCAGACTCATCTGTGATGTCAGCTACATATGCAAATATGATTGAGAAAGTGACTGCAAATGTTCCAGAAACAGACAACATGGCAAAGAACCACCTGAGTAGAGAACAGAAAGTAAATACTTACATGTAGTATATGTATATGTATGCTGGATTCTACAGACCTTTACTATTACTATGCTGCAACCATCTTTGTCATGTTCCCTGTCTGCAATATCAAAAATCACTACTGATGCTTTCTATGCCAACATGGGATCTGACTCTTTCTCACAGCACAGAGGAAGAGCTAGGATCATAAGAGGGCAAACTAGAGGCAAACTAGAGGCATACTAGAGAGCATACTAGGAGGCATACTAGAGGACGTACTAGGAGGCATACTAGAGGGCGTACTAGGAGGCATACTAGAGGGCGTACTAGGAGGCATACTAGAGGACGTACTACAGCATGTACTAGGAGGCATACTAGAGAGCGTACTAGGAGGCATACTAGAGGGCGTACTAGGAGGCATACTAGAGGGCGTACTAGGAGGCATACTAGAGGGCGTACTAGGAGGCATACTAGAGGGCGTACTAGGAGGCATACTAGAGGGCGTACTAGGAGGCATACTAGGAGGCATACTAGAGGGCGTACTAGGAGGCATACTAGAGGGTGTACTAGGAGGCATACTAGAGGACGTACTAGGAGGCATACTAGAGGACGTACTAGGAGGCATACTAGAGGACGTACTAGGAGGCATACTAGAGGACGTACTAGGAGGCATACTAGAGGGTGTACTAGGAGGCATACTAGAGGGCGTACTAGGAGGCATACTAGAGGGCGTACTAGGAGGCATACTAGAGGGCGTACTAGGAGGCATACTAGAGGGCGTACTAGGAGGCATACTAGAGGGCGTACTAGGAGGCATACTAGAGGGCGTACTAGGAGGCATACTAGAGGGTGTACTAGGAGGCATACTAGAGGACGTACTAGGAGGCATACTAGAGGACGTACTAGGAGGCATACTAGAGGACGTACTAGGAGGCATACTAGAGGACGTACTAGGAGGCATACTAGAGGGCGTACTAGAGGGCATACTAGGAGGCGTACTAGAGGGCATACTAGGAGGCGTACTAGAGGGCATACTAGGAGGCGTACTAGGAGGCATACTAGAGGACGTACTAGGAGGCATACTAGAGGGCGTACTAGGAGGCATACTAGAGGGTGTACTAGGAGGCATACTAGAGGACGTACTAGGAGGCATACTAGAGGACGTACTAGGAGGCATACTAGAGGGTGTACTAGAGGGCATACTAGGAGGCGTACTAGAGGGCATACTAGGAGGCGTACTAGAGGGCATACTAGGAGGCATACTAGAGGGCATACTAGGAGGCGTACTAGGAGGCATACTAGAGGACGTACTAGGAGGCATACTAGAGGACGTACTAGGAGGCATACTAGAGGACGTACTTCAGCATGTACTAGGAGGCATACTAGAGGGCGTACTAGGAGGCATACAAGAGGACGTACTAGGAGGCATACAAGAGGACGTACTAGGAGGCATACAAGAGGACGTACTAGGAGGCATACTAGAGGACGTACTTCAGCATGTACTAGGAGGCATACTAGAGGGCGTACTTCAGCATGTACTAGGAGGCATACTAGAGGGCGTACTAGGAGGCATACTAGAGGACGTACTTCAGCATGTACTAGGAGGCATACTAGAGGACGTACTAGGAGGCATACTAGAGGGCGTACTAGGAGGCATACTAGAGGGCGTACTAGGAGGCATACTAGAGGGCGTACTAGGAGGCATACTAGAGGGCGTACTAGGAGGCATACTAGAGGACGTACTAGGAGGCATACTAGAGGACGTACTTCAGCATGTACTAGGAGGCATACTAGAGGGCATACTAGGAGGCATACTAGAGGGCATACTAGGAGGCATACTAGGAGGCATACTAGAGGGCGTACTAGGAGGCATACTAGAGGACGTACTAGGAGGCATACTAGAGGACGTACTAGGAGGCATACTAGAGGACGTACTAGGAGGCATACTAGAGGACGTACTAGGAGGCATACTAGAGGACGTACTACAGCGCATACCAGGGGGCATACTAGAGGGCGTACTACCACGGTTTAAAACAAGGGAATAAAAGAGTGGCGACGACTGTTGTTTCCATATATATTTGTTTACTTACCATGCACTGACTCTCATTAGAGGTATAGGCATACAAGTAAAGAAGACTGTGAGAAGCAGGAATGATTTACGCCCCCAGACATCAGAGAGCGCCCCCAGTAATGGGGCACTAAGGAATGATAATAGACCCTGAAATACAAGGGGAAAGTCACAGAGAATTAAACATTTTAACATACACTGAAATACAAGGGAACAGTCACAGGGCATCAACAATTATAACAGACCCTGAAATACAAGGGAATAGTCACAGGGTATTAAGAAATGATAATAGACCCTAAAATAAAAAGGGATAGTCACACGGTACAATGTTTTAAGAAATGATAATGGACCCTGAAATACAAGGGAATAGTCACAGAGCATTAAGAAATGATAATGGACCCTGAAATACAAGGGAATAGTCACAGAGCATTAAGAAATGATAATGGACCCTGAAATACAAGGGGATAGTAACAGAGCATTAAGATATGATAATGGACCCTGAAATACAAGGGGATAGTCACAGAGTATTAAGATATGATAATGGACCCTGAAATACAAGGGGATAGTCACACGGTACAATGTTTTAAGATATGATAATGGACCCTGAAATACAAGGGGATAGTCACACGGTACAATGTTTTAAGATATGATAATGGACCCTGAAATACAAGGGGATAGTCACACGGTACAATGTTTTAAGATATGATAATGGACCCTGAAATACAAGGGAATAGTCACAGAGCATTAAGAAATGATAATGGACCCTGAAATACAAGGGAATAGTCACAGAGCATTAAGAAATGATTTTTATGGACCCTGAAATACAAGGGAATAGTCACAGGGCATGAAAATTATAATGAACCCTAAAATGCAGAGAAATAGTAACAAGATGTACGTATTAAGAAATTACATGGACCCTGAAATACAACACAAGAGACTCGTCACAGAGCATTAAAAAATGAAATATGCAATGAAATAATCACAGGGCATTAAGAAAAGAAAATGGACCCTGAAATACAAGGGAATAATGGAATCTACATGTATGTATAATACAAGGCAATAGTCACAGGGCATAAAGTAAATATACATGTACTGGACCTCAAAATACCTTGAAATTGTTTTAAAAGTACAACCCAAAAAAAGTTTCATCCGGGAAAAAGAAGGCTGTGACCCAGAAACGTTTCAAAGCTTACTATACAAATTTGTTATTGATGTAACATCAAGTTCAAGTACAGTGCCAAGGTACATATATAGAGAGGGACAAATCCACTTGACCCCTGACCTGCTCTGTTGTAAGTTTCCTATTCAACACTCAAATCGCTGGACTGAGGCCACAAGGCAACACAGCCGATGAATATTTTGAGCCTAATCAACTTTGTGATTGACCCTATATTCAGTATTCATGGAACGATTATCAAATTCTTATGTCATATCTCTTTTTTTTCCCTCTTTTTTTAAAAACGAGATATCGCCTAACTCACAAGGCCACGGACGGCCACTTCAAGGTGTGGGCTACACACATAACTGATTTGGGCCATCGACCCAAATCTTTTGAAACCAGGGGCACGTTGCCTCCTACTCCTGGGGCTGAAACAGGGTTACCCCCTTCACAGTCCTTAAGGATGTAGGCATGGGTATCATCCACTAGGAGCCTGTCTGGTAGAGCAGAATGCACTACCTTCCCAACTTTTTCGAAGCAATTATGGTTAAGTGCCTTGCTCAAGGGCACAAGTGTCATGACCGGGTTTCGAACCCACACTCTGCTGCTGAAAACACCAGAGCTTAGGTCCGGTGACCTAGACCGCTCGGCCACGAGCAAAAACTAGGACAAAACAAAATGTAATGATAGACGTACCTTTACACCCTGGACAAGTCCATTCATGAGGAAGGTATGTTCTGAAAATGTGTCGTGTAGCACCTGTAAAATAGAGGTGAAATACAAAAAGCATATTGTAGCGATGAGTAGTTGTCATAGAAAAATCACTGCAATGCCTGCAAATAGGCTTTTTGACAAGTGGTTTACAGGTCATCTCCATGGTAATGGACAGGAAGTGATGTCATACTTAATGCATGATGGTAGTTCGTAGTTTGTAATTGACTTCCTCCTTCCTGGGTTTCTTGTCATTTCACTGTGATGTCAGCCTGGCTGTGACCCCAGTTGACCTAAAGACTTCCGCTCAGTCTAGGGGTATGAGGTGATGTGAGGTGACTCATCAAATCAGAGTATCAGACTAGGGGACGTTTAATCTAAGGCTGTCAGAAATCAAAACACTAACATATCAAACCAACTATGACGATAAGTATCATACAGTGGCCATCTTTGTTTGGTACCCTTTGTGCTAGGGGCATGAAAGCAGTAATAATTCCATGCGGTATCACAAAAGCAACAGCCTACTTTTTAACTGGCAACTTTCTTATGACTACATAATTAAACCATGAAGCAAGAGGTTGACAGTTGTGCATGTACCAATTCAGCATTTTTTCTTCCTATTGTCCAAGTGAATTGCTTTGTAAACAAAAGTTCATCCACACGCGTTGAGCACCACTTGGACCAGAAATCCATGTGTGAGTCATATTAAGCGTAATGCGTAGTGCATAAAAATGACAGTATCCATACAAATTGATTTGCATCGCGTCTCAAAAGTCGGAACAATGGGAATGTTCAAATTGGGTCAGATAAGTGTTAGTGTGGTTTGAAACATAATGTGTTTACTTGTAGTGTGCACTTGTTGTGATTGTGCGCATTGCACAGATATCAGTAGTACAACCAGTCCCATCATGCATCACTACATCCTGAACAAGAATTTGTACAGTATCATTAGCCCATCCCAGCAGTGGTGCCAATTGAAGTATTTAGTCAGTTGCAACTAGGATACTAGGTGGCGACAGACTTGACGGGTAAATCTATTGGTTTTGGAAATGTGCAAATGCTAAGATAAAAATTTAACAACAGAAAATGATCCGATATGTCTGCTGCTTTCTACACTGTACTAGCAGCATCTCAAAGTCACCCATTGCAATGTTTGTCTGTCATAAAATTCAGATCATCTGGTATCCAGCGCAAGACCTTATTTATACCTAGCAATCAAGCAAAAGATGCCAGAGTACTCTTAAACTTTGGTGCTCTTTTTATTTACAAAAACCCCCCTCAACATAGCCCATAAAATCTGTTCCACCAGAACGCATCATGATTTTTTCAAAATAAGGGAGCAATCCTACATACATGTAAGTGATTGATACATTAGTATTTTGAACATTCCAATGGACTGGTCAAATGGATGTGTTGAAATACTTATCGCATCTAATTAGAACGTTCCCACCATTTTGACTTTGAAACGATCCTAACAGTGGTGGTGATACATCAATAGCTCCCATAAATGTTTCAAAACATGCAATAAGAGCGCAGAATAGGAAAATATTCTTTGGAAAATTTGTCACATATTCAATATTTGTTATCCTTCAAGAGACTCTGCTTGGGTTGAAACGTCAGGCCATTTAACAAGTTGTATTCCAAAAATCACTGCAATGCCTGCAAATGGCCTTTTTGACGAGTGGTTTACAGGTCATCTCCATGGTAATGCAAGTTGGGCTGGGTATTCACACACCCATTTCCCCCGAATTATATTTCTGCACCAGTCAAGTATTTTTTGTCATCATGGGGTGGGGGTTCGAACTCTCGCTCCCTTCTCCCCACCCACCGCTACCCCACTTAATGAAGCAAATCAAGCTCATCTATAACCTTTGGCCTTACCGTGAGCATTGGATTTGTGAGAAGTCCCCATGCGAAGAACTCAAGGAAGATTACAATTAGTGCATGGTAGATACTAGGTTCACCAATACCCTGTAAAAAACACAACAAAAACATAACTTGATTAGTGAAAACTGAACATTTGAGTATTTGAAAGACAAGGATAAATATGGAAGCCTGTGGAAGTGCTATGTTAGAATTGTTGTTTTAATTGTTGAGGCTGATAAGGTTTTACAACCTGATGTTCAAATTAATGTTCTCTGTTCTTGTTTGTCTTTTGAATGATACTGAAGTGGAATGGAAATGATGTGTTAGACATACATGTACACCATCACTTCTTCAAGCTTCCCAAATTAAAAGATGCAAATGCTTTCTGTCACAAGCATTAGAAAAAGATAACGAATCATACGATAATATTTAATTACATGAATACAGATTGCCCACCATTATGCTCGTCAACAATCAGATTGAATCTACAGCTTAGGCTAAATTATGCGCAATGGGCAGATTGTGAAAATCCGTAGAATGCACTCAATAGTCAATATCCAGATCCCATAATGCAGCAGAGAGGAACAGCATCCTGTTTGACCCAATTAGAGAAATCATGATTCTGAATGTATCAACAGTTGCATGATTTCGGTCCTAACAAACATCAATTTGGAGCACAGAAGATGATCGGAGTACAATGATTAGTTAAATGCCTACCGAGCATCTTTTACATGAGAAGCCAGTGGCAGTGCCAGTGCCAGTGCCAGTGGCAGTGGCAGTGGCAGTGGCAGTGGCAGTGCCAGTGGTGGCAACACACCATTTTCCAGCTACATGTATATTTTGTCATGCCTTTTTCGTTACGGCAATTTTTGGAAGGCGATTGGCGGAAAATCTTAGCAAATTGGCTAAACACGGTCTAAACATGTATGTTTCCCTGTGGCATGGATTGGAAGTATGATTGTCAAAGTCAAAATTTCAAAAAGAGGAGTACAGGCTGCTAGCTACAGCGTCACACTATGGCCATATGCCACTGCCAGTTCAGTATTATAAAAAAGAATTATAAATAAACATTACAATATTAATTCATATATTTTATCCCTTTCACATGGTATTACACTTATCTTATACAAACTACATGTATGCCATACTATCAAACTATTGAATGGTATATAAATCTCTGACCTTCAAATTTAGTGTGTACATGTACATGTACATTGCAACACCATACAACAACGTTGACACATAATGACTAGCTGTACACAATGCATCAACACACATAAAAAACCTTTCAAGTTTCAGCCTGGTCTGTCCTTGCTCTACTACTAGAACTATGAGGTTCAATCCAGTATCGTCTCACCCTCATACATGTAGAGTGACATGTACAAAATCCTATTCGAAACTTTTTTCCCTTCACGTTTCTGCACCTACAGTTATATTTCCCAAAACGGATCTCGCCAAAATTAGGCTCTATGTGTTCCTTATACTCTCATCGAGCTCGGGTTGGGTCCAGAAAATCCACTCCGCAAAACAAAAGTTGCAAAAAGTGATAAATTCTCACCATTTTCAGAATCCTCGCCTTCTGTTAACAAAATGGCCGCCGTTGAAATTTTCCTCCTGGTAATGCTGCGTGCTACGCTGGTAACAAATCCAACGGTTCACGTATACAATCATAGGGTGCGTTCGATTAGCTTCCCCGGGTCGACCCAGGTCTGACCCCAGTGCGTTCGAATAGCTCAGACGTCATTGCTGTGGCTCACCCGGGTGAGACCCAAGTGCCCTGCTCGTGGAGCGGGTCACTTGGGGCTGACCCTAGTTCATGACGTCAAAACTTTCTCAATGGCCACCATTTTGTTTGTAATTCAGCGGGAAATTTTAGGAAGTTTGACACACATTTTTGCCATTACAACAGCGTTTTTGTGAGCAATAAGTATTTTTTATTCGAAGCCGGGTACCTTTGTATCAATGTGGGGTTGTACAAATTGTTTAACGTTGCAGTTTTACTTGAGAATAATTATTTTACGATGTTTTCGTGAATCCACGGAAAGTATCGGACATACGGCACAAAATGGAAGTAGTTCCGGTCGGCTGTCCCAAGATGCATCGGTGTGAATGCTGGGGGGAAGTTGGCGTTCGACCAATGAAATGTTCCCACCGTATCGCTCCGCCCACAGCCCAGCCGGCCAATGACGTCGCATTCGATTCGCATGATTGTTGGGGTCATTCTAAAATGGCGGCTCTTGGTACACATCGCGGAAATTAATTCGGAGTAAGTCGCACAATAATCGTTTAAAATTTCTTGTTAACATTTTATTTGTTTGATTATTCAAAACACCCAAGGCAAGCTAAGAGTAAGAGCCAGGTGAACACATTCAGCTGGTTTAAACCGCCGACTGGCCCGTAGGGAATGCGTCATAATGCGCCATTTAATTGGTTATTTCTTGGCTTAAAAACTTAAAAAGAAATGGTCGGGACGTGTGATGGCCAACATGGCCAAGGACAGGTCAAGGATTCAGCTAGCCTTGGCCACACAAGTGGGGCTAAAGCTTAGGAACACAGAGCCTAATTTTGGCGAGATCCGGTTTGGGAATTTAACTGTAGGTGCAGAAACGTGAAGGGCAAAAAGTTTCGAATAGGATTTTGTACATGTCACTCTATGAATGAGGGTAATAATGGAGACGATAGCGGAATGAACCTCATAGTCATACTATCATAGTTCTAGCAGTATCTATACTATGGTCCTCTATTGCTCTAGAGTCTATGGTCCAACGGCCATGCATTAATCGACTTACTGTAGCACCATTGTCCTTCATCATCAGCTTTCCCTTCGATATCCGTAACTTTTTCCGTTTCTTCGCGATCATTCTGACAATTATCTGTGATTAGGTTAACAAAATTCACGGGAAATCACTCATTTTGGTTCAAGATGGAAAGTTAAAACCCTCGTCGTCACGAGCTTGTAAAATCAACTGCTGACGGTGTACGGTGGATGATACGTGCGCGTACGTCGTACATACGTACAATGTACTTACCGTGTACAAATCTGCTCTGATTGTGATAGCGCCCTCTTTTGAATCAACCTTCTTCACACTTGTTTGTCTTGTTTGTGTTAAAGGTCGTGCACTCAGAAGTGCGCCCCCATGTACAGATTATGGATTTGCCAGATCGTTGTCCTGTAGGCCCTCACAATATTCTCTATAGACAGATTTGAGCGCCCAATAAAAGGGATACAGTGTAAAAAAAAAAAGTCAATTGTTATCGGGGGTTGTTGATTTCGTACACTCAGAAGGGCGCCCCATGTACAGATTATGGATTTACTACAAGACCGTGCACTCAGAAGGGCGCCCCCATGTACAGATTATGGATTTGCCACAAGAATCGACTTGAAGTGTAAACACCGATAGAAAAGTACACAAATTAAAAATACTAATTGTATCTGATTACATCATTTCACAACTAATCCCGCATGCAACCACCGCACACCGTATACGCTAAAATCACTTAGGTTATCTTGGTTGTGGTACAGTCTGGCTTCACAGCCAAAAGGTTTATGTGAAGAAGAAGAAGTGGCGGCTTCATGAAGGCGAGCCTCATCCATTTGTTGTTAAAATTATTTTATTTGCCATAAAAACAGTACATAACAAAATACAAGACAAACCCCAAGATGGGCGATGTACAGCAAAAGCAAATACATACTGCATACTATGCCCCACATCTGGGGTACACACAAATAAAAATAAAAATAAATTTGTGTTTAATAACAGCAGGTTTGTTGGCAGGCAGGGCGGCTCCATTGAAGGCGAGCCTAATTTCTTTGATGGCAGGCAGGGCAGCTTTTTGATGTCAGGCAGGGCGGCTCCATGGTAGGCGATGGATGATGCAGTATCAGCTGGTTCTAAATAATTATTAGCGGTGCATTGGTAGGATTTTGTTTTATTCAATCATTGATGCACCTGGACCTGTGTATTTCAATGAGTGTTCATGACGTCCAATGTAGTATGCTAGTTGGGCAACTAGAAATTTGGCGGATTGTATAGAACATTGAAGCGGATCCCAACACAAGTTTGGCCTAGTGATTTTAAAAGTCTGCATAAAGGGGCCAAGCTTTTATTGTTTTACTATTTTATTAATTTTTTTGCACAAAAAGGATGCAGGATTTGAATTGACAAACTTTTTAATCCCAACTACAATGATAAATACACCAGATTATTATTCCATATTTTATTTATATTACTAAGGCCTATAATTATATCGTTATCCGATCTTTAAACACAATACTAAGAGATTGTAATTAAATTAATTAGCATTATATTTATTAACAACTGTTATTAGTAAGGTTTTCCTGGTCAATTTCCGAATTGTTTTGATTATTTCTTCATGAGCCATTCAAGTTTCGCGTGACTTTTAAGTTTTGGAGCATTAAAAACTTTCATTAAGATTTGTACACTTTTGTTTTGGGGAGCATTCAAGTTCACAAACGTACGTGTGCGCGCATGAGATGTACGACCGTGTTTTTCGTTTCAACTTTTTGTCAGTCTTTTTCACTGTTTGGTCATTCAAATTAAAGTGTCTTTTACTATTAGGCCTATTTTTTACATATTCTACTATATTGACTTTGGAATAAATTGCGACAATATTTGAATTTGAATGCATCTTGGCATTGAATCGGTTAGGAAACCTAATCATTCTTATTGATTGTTGAATGAAAATCTGAATGATCGATCTTCCAATTTTAATCTTAACTGATTCCAGGCGTTAAATTAAATGAGAACTTGTGAAATTGGCGGGGAAACCTACAATATTTAAATTATGTCAAGATCTTTTTCTTGAAAAATTATGATAAATTCCATTGAAGTATGGCATTCGTTTTTGGTTCGTGAATTATGCATAATTTATATATTTATTGGGCAGATTAATTTGAATAACATCAAACCCAGCGAATTTAAAACAGTATTTCGCATAAACTAATATAGTGCCAGTATAATTTGATTGAACTAAGCATTGAGCTCACGAATCAATAATCGATCGTCAATAACGATGATGATTATCGATGATACACGAATCATTCATCGATCATCAATACCGATGATGATTAGCAATGACACACGAATCATTAATCGATCATCAATACTGATGATGATTAGCGATGTAACTTTTCCAAACCACAGCTTTTGCTGAGCCACAGTCATTTTGAAAACGTGCATTTTGACAATGTGCAATAAAATTCATAGTAATTAGATTTTCGGTTTCAATCTTTAATAAAATGATTTTTACCGTTTATATATTTCACTCGGTTAATTTTCTTCAACATTTCTTCAAATTTCAGTCGCTATAAAAAAAAGTTATTCCATAATAATAATAAAAACATTGCGTATGGTTTAGCTTTAAAAACGTTGATTTTATAGTAGGTTTAGATAGGTATAGGAAGTGTACCATACAAAAATGGTTGGATATGCAATAAATTAGTATTTTTCCCCTGCAAAGTGACCAATCTGTTTCCATTTCAACTTCGCCACAATTATTCTGAATTTACGATGGGATCTTGTATGTTCCGAGCTAAAACAATATAAAATCATTGAACGGTCAGGAGTTCTTAATCAAATTGTTCTCGCTCATGTGACTCACACCTAAAACATATAATTTAATTTTGTAATTCAATATTCATGGCATTTTAAGTTTTCATGAAGGGATGATATAGAATAATAGTTTAGTTGTGAGTGTGTAAATATCACCCCAATGTCATCGTCATAATTTGGTACCTACAAGCAATAAATGACAAGTTGGTTATACTAGTCGCGAGTCACGCGGGCCAGCCGAGCAGAGTTCTTTCACTCAAATAGTTATGTCGTCGCTTCAGAAAAAAATTTTCTTCTCGCAAGGTTACAGAAAAGCCTCAAAATTGTTTGCAACCATGATATTTTCATCTCTCAATTTTACAACGCCCACAAATAACTGCAATTTAAAGTTGCTCACGAAGCTGAAGCAAAAACAAGATTATACTAAAGTCTTATT
Organism: Leptasterias polaris; assembly: GCA_037783415.1. Lineage (NCBI taxonomy): Eukaryota > Metazoa > Echinodermata > Asteroidea > Forcipulatida > Asteriidae > Leptasterias > Leptasterias polaris. The sequence goes on from JAZGTN010000046.1 coordinate 351,061, forward strand.
GTATGAGGTGACACTCTTCTAACCTCGTCTTCAGGTACCCATGTATCTTGATGAAGTTCTCACTGCGCCTTTATAGCTTCCATGTATCTTTTACCATCTTGACGAATTTAGCATCGGAGAAACGAGACATCCCAGCGTAATAATTCAGAAATTCCTCCTTGGACACCTGAAAAGTAAACAAAATGAATAAATAATAACAAAACCTTCATGCTTCTATAAAAACATACAACCTCGGTAATGTTTCAATAATTGCACACTGTATATAAAAACAAAACACCCCAATTTAGTTTTGATCATAAAAAAGGCTTTTTGCAGTGTTGCTTTTCCGAACATGCTATCTTTAGTTTTCATTTGTTGAGGTATTAATTTGTTGCTAAGGTAACCGTGGACATCTTACCCTTTTATCGTTGTTCTTATCAAACATCAACAAAAACCGATTGGCTGCCTCTTCATTCGTCATCACATTGCGTGCACGGGCGTTCTTGAAGTCGTAGCCGTCTTTCAAGTCGTCCATGTCGATCACACCGCTGCCATCCTTGTCCAGCTTGTGGTAGGCTTGCATAACGACGTCGAGTTTAGCCTCTGACAAGCAACCCTATGAATGCGTATAAATGGAATCGTCAGGAAATTTGTTTTCTTTCTTGAAAATGAAATAAAATAATGATCAGGTTGATCTCCATTCGAATGTCGGGACCAGTGCCTGTTCATAAAGCGTGTTAGCAGACGTTTTCTGCTTAACATGTCTTCAACTGTTACAGTCATTTGCCAGTATTTTACACAGATAAAAACATAAGCACCATTTTCTAATACTGGGTAAAACTTCTCGTTTGCTTTCTGTGAGTAATATGTTTTCTTCTTGTTGCTGTGCCCGAATTTGTCCCAACTGTTTTGCCCTAATTTGGGTAGGCATGAGTTTCCCCTCTCCCCCCCCCCCCCCCCCCCACTAGCCCTACCAATTGATTGTCCTTTTCCCAGTGTACCCCATTTTTTACTTTAACAACCCAAAACTTATTTTTGCATTTTACGGACCCTGACAGCTACGAAAAATTCATTCAAATCTAGCGTCTTGGACCCATCTTTGTCGAGTTCGGTGAAGACATTGGCAACTTCTTCTTCGCTCATCTCAAGACCAAGTTCCTTGATCCCGGCAGAGAGTTCCTCAAGAGACAGAACATTATCTTTGTCTCTATCCATCTCGCTAAGGAGGCTGGATAAAAATAACAAATAATCTTTGGCATCAGACGACAAAAAATATTCAGTTTTTTTAGTTGCAAATAATTATGTAGTTTTTAATGTACTTTATTACATAATAATAATAATAATAATAGTGGTTTCTTATATAGCGCTCATATCCGTCACTCAGTGACGCTCAAGGCGCTTCAACAGTCAATATTTTCCTGCAAGGTATATATGTGGAGCTACTTTTTGAATTTTGAGGCCTATTTCTTTACATAGCACCATGTAATGGTTTGCAAGGTGCTGTGGCGCAATATGCAGCCAATCAAACCAGGAACACCGGGGCAAACCCCTTCTCTTTTCGATAAGTGCACTGGGTTCTTTACGTGCATTACACAACACACCGTTGGGGGTTATTGAAACAAAGCAGCCCTCAAGGTGGCGTGCACGGAAGATACTTGTGATGAGAAACAGCACGAATACCGGATATGGACTGCAAACCCAATCCACACGATCAAACTTCTATGCTCAGTTGTCTTGAAACATAACTTTGCACACTAATTGCTTCCGGTTACACTTTCTTTACATCCGTCTTCCGAGCACACAACGATTTGTGTCTATTAGGTGTGGCAAAGCAGTCAAGTTCTTACGAAAGCCCAATCGTGCCACTGAAGTATATATTATCAGCGGGAACTAATCCGTTATAACGAATTAATAATCCGTTATAACGAATTAATAATCCGTTATAACGAATTAGTAATCCGTTAAAACGAATTACTAATTCGTTATTACGAATTAACAATTGGCCCATCTCCATGGTGCGACGTACTAAGTACGCCCGAGTTCGGATGCGGCGTTCCTGCCATATTATAACCACTGCCGAAATCATCAATTCGGACTCGGCCGCACAGTCGCACCAATTAACAATTGGCCCACCTCCATGGTGTGACTGTGCGGCAGTGCCCGACCGTTGTTCCGGCCATATCCACATAGCCACTACCGAAGTCATCAATTCGGACACGGCCGTACAGTACGTCGCATCATGGAGATGGGCCAATTGTTAATTCGTTATAACGAATTACTAATTCGTTTAAACGGATTACTAATTCGTTAAAACGAATTAACAATCGGCCCACCTCCACGGTGCGACTGAACGGCCGAGTCCGAATTGATGATTTCGTATATGGCAGGAACGCCGAAAAGTTCCATAACTCATCGTTGTTGTAGTCAACGGCTATCCGCATCCGAAATCATCAGTTCGCACTCGGCTGTTCAGTCGCATCATGGAGGTGAGCCAATTGTTAATTCGTTATAACGGATTACTAATTCGTTATAACGGATTATTAATTCGTTATAACGGACTATTAATTCGTTATAACGGATTATTAATTCGTTATAACGGATTAGTTCCCGCTGATAATATATACTTCAGTGGCACGATTGGGCTTTCGTATGTTCTCCTATCTACTCATAGTGTACTGTACAATACTTACTCTGCAAGTTTCTTGATATTTTCCACCCTACTGTCAAGCAGCTTGGATCTCAACTTCTCCATGTTCAAGTCTTTAATCTGCCCAAGGTTTCAATCTGAAATGCTAGACAAGTCGAGGAAATTCTAGGTCAGGCCTGTTTTGAAAGTTTGAGTTTTATACTAGTAACGTTCGTTGTGTCGGGCGAAACCGTCTAAGATAATAATTTACACACACATACATTATGATACTACACAAATCGTTAGCATATGGCGCTGGTAAAACTATAACTTGTAAGTGACACCCCTTGTATTGATGTCACCAGCGGCCCACGATCAGTCATTTTGGGAGTCAAGTTGCAAGTACAGACAATATGGCCCCAATTTTATCAAGTTGCTTAAAGGCAGGGTGGATTTTGGTTATATACTCCACAAGTATAAATTACAACTTAAATTTACTTTGTAAAGAGCACAAGCGAGCTTTTGATATCAGAAAACATTGTTAGAAACGACACCTTGAAGTACCGTAGTTTTAGAGAAAGAGGTAATTTTTCACATCAAAACTTGAATGTGAGGAAGGCTTCATCCAGACATGAAGCCTTCCTCAGGCATCTGAAAGCACAATATTCTAGGTTACTAGGGTTAGTTTCTTTTATTATTTTCTTCCAACTTCAAAGTAAAGCACAAATCAAATTATGCTTACATGTAGAAGGTTACCATCTGGGACTGGTATCCTGCTCATCGTGGCTTTACAAAAAGCGATTCAGTAAAATGTACTGCTTCAGCTCTATCGGGCCCATGGTATTTCACTAAGTGTGTAAAGGCACGTACGTTGTCTAAAATATTCTGACTCCTAAGTATTCGTCGGATTCGAGACCCCCCCCCCCCAAAAAAAAACAACGAAAAAAAAAAAAAAAAAAAAATCTTTGAAAATCTAGAGGAATCGTTAAAATCCAATTTAGTCTTTGCTGAATTAACTATACATTTCTTTTTTAAATATTCGATTAAAAACAAAGAAACAAAAATAGTTCCAGAATCTACTGGCCAATTTATTTGCATTTGTAAAATTATAAACAATTTATATTAAATGAATATAAAAATATTATGGTATCCTAAGTAACGACAACGAATTGAGAAATAATACTAAAAACTAACAAGTAACAACATAACATGGTTCTGATTAGATTGAGGAGATTGAGGAAGCCTATCGGCAACGTAGAACAGGGTGGGCGGGTGTGGGGGGTAACGGCCTTCAAAACTGACATTTTAAGACCGTTTAACTATGCTGAACAACGAAGAGTGGGTCAAACAATTTGAATTTTTAGAAACTCGATTGCAGGTGGAAAATGGCAGTTAGATGGCAATTTGCTAAATGTAATCTATAAATGTTGTATATCGCTGTGGGGACAGACTGTCCCTCAATATGTCACTGTGAGACGTGGCCTCCCAACCCAAAACCCAACCTCGACCCCTACTCAGACCCCACCCAAGCATTCAACCATTCCTCATGCCCCAGTTGTTGTTAGAGTGTATAAGACCGAACACAAATAGACAAAGGTAGAAAGTTGGTGAAATATTGAACATGGGGTCGGTGGATCCTTTTTTAAGTTGTTGAGTCGAAAGAACACATACATTTCTAATGGGGAATAGTCCCTACATGTCTTGGTCTCTCGGTCAATAAGTTAGAGAGAAAAAGAGGTACATTCTAGCAAATACAAATGGGTGTTTACTTACCTAACCAAAACAAAAAAGCTGGGAAATCCACCTTCACACACTGCGGGTGAAAGCAAGGGAGTGCCACTGTGTTTATGTATGGAGTTTGCCTTCAGTGCTGTAACATATCTAAGCGTATCGTAGTTTAGCTACGGTTGGCCGATTCCTTTCATCTAAACACACCCATTGAATTGAACTGAATACCTGGGTTTACATAGCCATTTTATTGTGCAATCTCGTTTCTGATTTAAATCCAGACTTCCAAAAGTAAGTTTTGGAGGACTTTCTGTAATGTTTTTCAAGGAGGTACATTTCAAAAACGAAATCATTTTGGGTTCCATGTGTTCTTTGATTGTGGACGGTTAAGTTGGACGTCCGCCCGTACATTTGCGATTTTTTTAGGGGGTCTGTTTTAAGTTGTTCCCAAGTCAAAATAACAAAGTGACACAAAGTCTACATCGAGAATGTTGTAATTTCATGCTCATTGTGTTCTTTCGATTTCAGAGGAAGTTGGACGCCCAAGGGTGGAGATGATGGTTATTTGGGGGTTATTGTGGGGGATTTGCTGTTGTTATTCCAATGTCATAATATAATGGTTAAAAGACGTACCATCCTTCATGGTAACAATGGCCGATCACTAGACTGTGATGAGTGTACTTTGGGATTACGATACAGTCTCGTTGTGGAGTTTTGCATTTACAAGGTCTCCGACACCAAACAAATTGGGATGCTATTAGTAAAATTACGGCGGTAATGGAATTTTGCCTTTGATGATACAAGCATGGAATTATATAGACACACGGAGTATGTCACGAGAAAGATATCTCGCTATAGATATGGGGCCATAGTAATATCGTCCTTTACAAAAAAGTACAGGTCGAATACCAAGCAATGGTAGCCAATTTGCAAAATGTGAATGATTTCTCGTCATTCTAGCCATATTTTTGTTTCAAAACTCAAATATGATCCAATGTCTTTCCCATGACACCCTCCGATTGTGTGCCAAATTCCACTATCAATGGTACAATTCCCATCAATCCCATGCCTCCCCTATACTATCCCGATTGGAGCCATATTATGGTCATTGTATACCAGTGATTTGGGCCTATGCTAATTAGTAGACAAAAAACATCATCTCATAAAAGATAAGCTCATACAATCTATAGTTTGTAGTATTTATTGTACTATTAGTTGCATTACTATTTGTATATAAGCCTATTATATTAAACATTGTTGGTGTTGTTTTGTGTGTGGGTGTGTGCGTGGGGGGGGGGGGGGGGGGGGTATAGATCAGTGGTTGGAGTCTGTTCAATATCTATATTTTGGGAGAATTGACTGAAACTAGAGTGCCGACAGGGCTCCGTTTCCGTTTAGCACCAAAATGGCAATAGTGATGTTTTTCGTGAAATTTGTGTCTCAATTCTCATGAATAGTTGTCATAGTAATATGAAAAATGTATTTCCCAACCACACCCCTCTCAATCCCATCGCAAGTTGTTCTTTATGTGAAAAGGTTGTTAAAAAAATGGACCAAGAAAGATGCATCCGTCAGGGAATGGTTTTCACAAACAAGTCTCATACTCACGGAAGAGGGCGTCCTTCACGTTGTAGCTCCGTTGGTGTCAGCGCAGACGGAAAACCGTAATCGGCACTGCACAATGGGGTAGTCTGTAACTTCATGAACCCGTAAAGTCGCGCGGTTTTGTCACACTCACAAATGATTCACGAAAACTGAGGTATCCCGTGGACAAAGACTTTTATAGCAATTGGAATGCGGGGAGCCCAACAAAAATGGCCACACCTTGACGGTGCAATAGCTATAGACAGTCTGGACCACTCTAACACTAGGCCTAATACTTATTTTGGACCACTCTAACACTAGGCCTAATACTTATTTTAAGTGTTAACTATAGTTGATTCTAACCAGCGATCATTAAACCAATATTTGAATTGAACTATTACGACCAAAACAATTCTTAGGAGTCTTGTAAACAAATCACTGATGTTATTTGAGTATGATTATACTCTGAGCATAGAGCAAGGACAGATAGTTACTGCCGTTGCTACGTAGCGGATAAGTCTATTGATGTCATATTTGAGTGCATTTCATCCGTGAACGAATGGCGTCTATAGACGATGTGACCTCTGTTTACATTCAAACCGCCCTCTGTTGACAAGTCTGTCAATTGAGTAATTACCAAAAGTGTCCAGTGCCTTTAAACATTCTACAATAACGGCCCAATTTCACAGAGCTGCTTAAGCAAACAATGTTGCTTAACAAATTTCAGCTAAGCAAATAGAAAGACACAGATGGTAGGCCTACATGTGAAATGGTATTGCGGCTGGTAGCTTTATTCTGGTAAGCATAATTTTGTTGTGCTTAACTGATATTGTGTGCAGTTAAGTAGCTCTTCGAAATTGGGCACAGAGCAACATCATGGGCAGGGACCCATCACTACAACAATATGGACCCCATCAACAACATCAAGGGCCCCACCAACAACATCAAGGGCCCCACCAACAACATCAAGGGCCCCACCAACAACATCGTGGACCCCACCAACAACATCGTGGACCCCACCAACAATAATATGGACCCCACCTACAACAATATGGACCCCGCCAACGACATTGGGCCCCACCAACAACAATTATGGACCCCATCAACAACATAATTGAAACAGCAAACATCTGCGCTTACAGTCACCATTTTGAAGAAAGCTTAGTAATAAGAAGTACGCAAGACTGAGCACAAGTAACAACTCTATGCTAACTCGTAAATACGGTTACAGTACAGCACTGAATGTTCACTTTAAGTTTAAAAAGAATGATTAAATCAATATGCTTTGAGTATGACCAAGCGACAGTGTTTATTAGACAACACAAACTAGCACAAATCAATATTCTAATTAAGACATTAATTGAGGTTTTTATTTGCTATAAAGTGTGTTTATTCTCGAAATTTGAAGGTGTATGAAAAAGAACGTTTTTTATATAATCATTCGAATAACTTTCTGTTTAAAAAAGAAAGTTGTACAATGTATTGATCAATTGATTATACTTTTTTGATACATTTTGTTGGACAAACTACACAACCATTGCTGATAAGCTGATTAATTTGCCCTTTTCTGAAGTCAGTCTTGGTTAAAAACTGTTGCGAAATCGTGGCTAATTGGTCGTTTTGTCAATAGGTCGAGGCTTTACTGATTGATTTATAAGTTACCCTACGCCATATTTTTAATATGTAACCACAGCTACAAATCAGTATGCATTAAATATCTTTTTTCGGGGTCGTTGTTTTATCTTTGAGCTTTTCCGTTGTTCGACCGTGAAGCCTTTTTTATCATGGAACCCTGTCCGTGGTTCGGTTGAGCTTTTCCGTGGTTTAGTCTAGTCCAACTGGTCTAGTCCCCAGTATGCCTTCATCACATCCTTGAAGCCTTCATCGTCAGGGTAGGCATGGCCGATACCTGCGTAGTAACTCACGAACTCCACCAGTGTCACCTACATGAGAAGAAAGATTTACACTATAGTCAACACATAACCAATGATACTACGTCACAATGGTGTTATTTCTGTCCAATCAGAAGCATTTTATGTTTATGCCGTTCAGAACACGTGTGAGGACAGAGGAGATCCGTGAACACAAATCCTGACTTTGAGGAAATCTGCTGACAAACAAAATGCCCGAAAGACAGCTCTGGGACTAAAGCCTAAGCCACACAATCACTGGAAACCTTGTTGTGAAAATGTACGTGTTTAATTCCCTTATAAATAGTTGTCTCGATTTCTGTTTAAAGGATAAGTTTGAGTTGTTATTAGTTAAATCTTACAGGTCGCAGGGATAGTGCATGGTAGACTGGTTCCTGTCTTTATCTCTGCTGATAAAGACATACACTAGTCTTACAAACCCAATGGTTTTATGAAGGCCAATGACGCATAACTACCAGACAGAGGCTTTATCCATATTGGCGGCTACAGCTACGGCTATTACTGTTGCTAAGGGTGTTGCTAAGGACATACTGTAATTATTTCAACGCATGATGACGCAGAAATCTAGCTGTAGCAATGTCTGTAGCCGCTAATTCAGAACCATCAAGTTGGGTCCAGATCTCACCTTTGCGTCTCTAGTAGCTGCGTCAGGCTCGAAGTTATTTAAAAACTCCTCGAAAAGTTGTTCCTCCGTCTTCTTCCCGCTCTTAAAGTCCGGGTTCCAGGTGACGTTGAAGACACCTTTCAAGTCGACCGGGGTAATGAGGCCGTCGCCGCTCTTATCGGCCTTCTTGAAGACTGCCTCGATCATTTTCTTCCTGTCCTCGGACATGGGTGGCTGGGGAAGGAACGGCAAAAAAAAAAAAAACATTGCGACCAGTGGAGACATTATAGTTCAAAATACGCGTTTAAGTAGTACAAGCCGGTTTTACGGATGATTTTGTCCCCCGCTGTCGTGGTCGTCCCGTACGGGAAATTTCTACACATAATTCGACGTGGGGCCTAAGGGGAAAGAATCACCGGGAGGGGAGGCATAATGCCTTTGGGCCAAGTCTAGTCACGAGACAGGATGAGGGAGGAACTACAGTCAGTTCTGTTTGATCCGTTAAACCCAAAAGCATTCCATTCAGTAACATTTTGAAGGAAAAAAAAATAAATTCATAAATACCCTTGCAGCCACCAAAAACTCCTCAATGTTGAGACTTCCAGATCCGTCTTTGTCCAATGTCTTCAATATCGTCTTGATTTCCTCTCTGCTTATGTCTGCCTCAGTCAGACCCATATCACGAATGCCTTTCGCAAACTCGTCTAAGGACAGAGAGCCGCTTCGGTTGTCATCCATGATTTTAAATTTCCTAAAACGGTTACAATGATAAGAAAGATAAGATCTCCATTTCAAAAGAGTTGGAAACTTTGGAACGCTAGGTGGCAGCAAAGAAAGGTAATGTTCTATTGTTTACCTACAGTTCTGATCATGCTCACCCTTTCCAGAACAATAATGAACTTACCTAGTAAAGTCTACCGCCACCTAACGTCCCCAAAGAGTTAATGTAGACTGGTCCCCTGACTTTATCCGTATATATACAAGGATATACAAAAATACAGGCATTGGTCTTACAAACCCTGGTTTCATTGGGTAGAAGTTATGAAGCCTGACTACCATACTAAAATTACGCGTGTTGGGAAAATTGTACACACACACCCATGCACACACACCCACATCTCTGTGTTGCAGTCACTGAGTGAACATTCCTTTGTTCTAAACACTTCAGGAAAATCCGATTCCGCAGCACTGTAAATAACATTGTGTGGATGTGTTTCAAGTCCCTACATTATGTGGACCTCTTTTGTTCTCAGGTCCACACTTCGTATGTAGCGTTTAAACACAGTATTTTTATGGAAGGTCAAAAGTAGCCTACATGGTGGCAGGCAATCAGCAGGTTCTAATGACTGGTATCTGTGGCGACCTCGGAGTGTGACGTCAGATGTTCGGGCTATTGTCAACACGTCATTGTTTTTTGGAAGAGTTGAATTCCCATGCACTTGTTTTCAATGGAATCAGCTGTTGCAAAGTGCTTCCAATCAATGACATTGTGGGTTTACTCACAAAAAATGGTTAAAGGCCTCACGCCGTTTGACCCTAACAGAGGCTTTCTCAATGGCTAAAAATATGTACAGGCTTTCGATAAATGGTTCCCACGAACGTCACGCAGTAAGTCGACCATCTTACGGGAAAATCAAACATTTTGAACAAATGCGTTATGCGTGAATCCTCTTTGCGAATACTTCCTTGCATGATTGGTCGGTGAACCAAAGTGGGTGAACCACTTGGCGTAATTGTTGAACGCTTGACTCGGCTCAAAGCAAAACCCAAGTTCCACGTAAATGTAACATCTTTTGGGAACAATCTATGAACACATCCAATCTGTGACAATATCGGTAAATTTAATGAAAAAGATATCGTTTTGTCGGTATTACCTGTCCTTGCGCTAGGGTATTACATTACAATAGTCATATAAAACTTGCGACAATCGAAATAAAGTACTGGTGGTTGAGGGCGTTCATATTATACTATTTTCCAGACGTTCTGGAGAATAAATTTAATTCAAGACCTGAATGACCACAGCGTCAGATCTATGGCACGTGGCTGTTTGATGTCTTGGTTAATATTAATAAATACAGCATACAGGTTTATTAACCGATCGACCAGACGGCCGGCGACCATTTCATGTCTGTCACTTCTCTAGATTTGTTATTTTTTGACTCACCTGCCCAGCCATTTGAAGTTCGTCAAATTCAGCTCGATAAGCTTTGCTCGGAGTTTCTCCATTATGTCGATGGGATGTTAATGAAACAACCGTTTGCTAAACTGCAGATACAAAAGAAAAGATCGTTACCAAACACCATACATTATTATTTTACTGAGCGAACACTGGAGGGCGCCGGTTGCAACTGTACGTTATAATGAGCACAAGTTCAACAAACCTTTAATGGTGTAAATTCACAAATTACGGGGGGGGGGGGGGGGGGTGATTAACATAAATTTGATACAAGTTCAAATTGCATGGCCCGATTTTCGTTTTAAGAGAATTGTTTTAGAAAGTTTTTCTCTGACTCGCATTTTAATATAGATGGTGCCGTTTCAAAACGAGAACATACAACAATTTTACATGCCACGGACAATGCACAAATTACGTGTTTGTTCGTGCCTGCTAGACGTGACATAGAGTCTGGATCCCGACAGTAACTCATCTTCAGTTTTCAACTACCACTTATCATTTCTAGATTCCTTTTCGTGCAAAATCTTAAATGAAATGAAAGCTTATACTGTAGTGACACTTTTTCCAATCTTTAAAAAATAAAGTGCCATTACAAATTTAAATCTAAATTTGTTATTCAAGTCAACCAAAAATCTGACTAGCCTCTTGTAAATACCATGCGATACATCCAAATACAGGCAACGCAACTCTTCGCATAGATCAATGCAAGAACCACGAATAACATGTCAGGTAATGATAGGTCTACCTTTGACGTCATCGCTGTTTGAGCTTGTGACGCAGTAGTGACGTAGTAGGGGGGGTCTATTTGTCGAGCATAAATTAATTTGCAGCCAATACCATACTAGTTGTCACTTATTAGAAATTAAAATTGTAAACAATTGAAGATGTTCTGCTCTTAATACAATTTGGCACTGAAATCATCCTACAAGGATGCATTATGTGCTGAACATCCTGTGTGCGATACTCAACTTAGTAATTCAAGCCACATGAGGGCGCGCTGTAACGAGTTGTAACCGAGCGCATTAGGGCGCACCCCTCTAAATGATCTCCCATAGGAACCAATGCTAAATGATAATTATTCAAAAATACTCAAAAAATCGTGTAAGTCTCTCAGCCTCTTGAAAACCAATCAGACATATTTCCGGACAACTAAACTTCAGAATTCTTTTCAATTTTTGGCAGGTCAGCCGTTTGGAATTTTTGCTAACTACCCCAGAAGAAAAAAACACGATTATTTTTTTTTTTCCAAAACCGACTTGCTGCCAGTTTTCGTGAAGCACTTCTCCACTTCCCCGGTCAAATAGGGCCAACTTTAACGCCTAAATTTATCAAGTCTCCTCAAAAGTTGAAGCACAGAACCCCCAGGTTGTGATAGATTTTTATATTTACACAATCTATTAATTGCATGACCCCCAAAACGTTATAATTAAAAATAAGTTGTGGGTTTACAAATTATGATAAGTAGCTTGGCGCATTAATTCTGGCTTATTTAGTGTGGTGCACCCATTACACTATCCACTATCGATCACTGACGTCTTGGGCCAAGACTATGTGTGCGATAGCTGTATCTGGTAACTGTGACGTATACTTCCACAGTAAGCCACGCCCACATGACACAGATCAACTCCAATGTAGACTTGACTCAAGTCCCAATCCCGTGCAAGGCCCTTCCTTGCCTCATCGTCAGAAAACTATTTTTTTGCGCTCTGCATTCCCCAACCTGTTCCGCGCGCGGGACAGGGACTTGACAAACCCGCAGTTGCCTGATATGTAAATTTATTCACTTACGAATATGCAAAGTTATGGCGCATTACTTGTTGTCCAATCAAACGCGTTCAAAAAGAAGACTCGTTGATTTTTTTATTTGCGGGGGTGGTAAAGTACTTTGTCGAGGATCGAAATGCATGAATATATATAAAAACTACAAATTTATTTGAATTCAAGTTAATATTACGTATACATTGGGATTGGTATTGTTTGCAAATGCATACTTTGAATTGTTGACAAATGCAATTTAGCGACTTAAAACACCCACCCCCTCTTCCGCCCGGCAGCCATTCTGGAGATGCTTACATCCATAGATACATGATACAAACGTCACAGAGCAAGATGAATACTAAATGAAAGGGGCGGCACTTCCACGCTCCCATTGGATTTGTACATCTCCCCATTTGGGGAGATTTTTCTATTCAAATGCGTGGAGTAGGAAACGACCCCGTCAAGTCCCTTGATCGCCACCGCATAAATAACTACATTTTGTCGGTGAGGGCGCACTGGTATTCTGTGGCTGCATGCTGGCGCGTTAAGTTAGGAACCTCGCACGAGAAAGGGACTTGAATCAAGTCTAACTCCAATGATGAACAGAAGCCCAATAGAAGTTACATTGGGCATAGAGCAAGCATTGAGCAAGGTTTTCTAGTATTTACGCCACAAGAAATAAAATCCCCAAACTGTGGACGTACCTTTCCATAATAGGCATTGACTTTGTAAAGAATGAGGTCTCAGTCTCACAAGTATCAATATAAATTTCTGTTATATAATTTTTCGTTGACAATTGAGTGAATCTTGGTAAATGTAGTACACAAATATTAAAGGTTCGCCAGGTTGGCCTTGGACGGACCGAGCCGCAAGTAGCATGATGTTTTCAAAAACTCAAAGGGTGGCTAAATAAAAGCTTTCAGTTGGAAGTTATAAAAAGAAGCGTGGTTCGGCTCACTGAGCTTTGGTGAAAGAAGTTTGCCCTGTCGTGCATGGCTTCATTTATGCAAATGTATGTTGTATTACTATACAAATTCTTTGGATGGATTGCCTAAATGACGACCTTGTTGGTGGTCGAAGGTAAAATTTGCAAAAACAAATCATGAAAACGGATGCACTGCGTCCTCCCTGCTAGAACCCGCATTATTAACGTCATATAGGCCTAAGATAATTTTGAAAGCAATGCTAAGTAGGCCTACTTGATTTTTAATAAATTGTTAGTTCCAAGTTTATTGTGTGTTGGTATAGCTCTTATTTAAAAAAAAAAGCTAAACTTTTGTCCCCTTTTTGGTCTACTGCAGTGCGTAGGCCTATGGTGTATGAGTTTTACATTTTTGTAACTTTTCTCCTTTTTTGTTTGACACTTAGTCTGTTTTTGGTTCACGGCTTTTCCTAATGCTTTTTTAATACAATTTTACTGTCTGTATTCAGGGCTCAAAATAAAAATGCAATTAAACAGTAGGTCTAGTAACGTGGTGTCATATCGTAACTGGATTCAGATATCAAAATAAAACGTAAACGAATGGCAAACGTAAAACTGCCGCTTCGTGTGGTTATGCATAATTACAGCAACTACTTTGCCACTATAACTAATATTGCACCAGTCCTTAACTTGCTTCATAGAGAGTTGGGGAAAAGAGATGTTTAACCACCTTTTCCTTTGTCAAAAGCCTTTTTCAAAAGAAAACGTGTATTGTCTTAACTATCGGGATAAAATACTGCTTTCATTTTGGTCAACAACTTTGAAAAATGGCGGTCGAATACAGCTAGATTTCTGTCCCGGTGGAAGAATAGACCGTCTGCAACAGTTTTGTCGTTATTATTAAAGCTGGGCTTTAAATTGCCAGACGAAGGAGTTTATCAGCTATGGATACCACGGCTAGCTCGATCCGCCGTTGACTACGACTGGCATATAATACCAACAACTCTTTTAGTTTGTCTTGTTTACAGATTATGAACAAATAACCTACTTGTCGACAATTATTTTGTTGACAATCTGAAATTCACAGAGGAAATAATGGTGTACTTACAACAATTCAGTCTGTCCAGGTTTCCGACCACTAGCTTGAGTGACTGGGGCCAAGAGATGTACGGTATACATGTACTACATGCATCAAACATGTCAATTGATAATTCTACATCTGCCTCATGGGCAACGCCTCTAAGCTTTCTCATGAATATTTATCAGGCTGCTGGCAAGAGCGGGGATGTTAAAATCGTAGCGTTGCTATTGGTTGGCACATGAGGTGACTTTTCCCGAATCAACCACGTGATCTGAAATGTCATACGGAATGATAACAACCTGTCCCTCAAAGCTTGCTTGAACACGATGATTGGAAAAAAATCTGAATAAGATATAATTATTGAATATAGATGTAATAAACCATGAAGTACACTGTAGGAAGCTCAAAAACATTGGTCAGGCCCATTTGAGAATCGGAGTTAAGAGTCATTGCGAGCGCGAAGCCATTACGGCGTGGGGTCCGGGGCCCGCTTAAGGGCCCCGGTAAATTTTTCATTCTGGATGCTCTGTGGTGCAATATGACGTAAATCCCTCACTTTGTGAGCAAATTATAAATTCATTTCACTGGTTTACTCTTTAATAATGTTTTTAAGTACTCATATTTCCATCTTCAAAATAGGGAGGGGGAAGGTGCTGTACGTATTGATGCATGTGGCACTACCCCTGGACATAATTGGGTAATGGGGGCACTATAACAGCTCAAAATTAAGGCCAACTCATTTACTGTTGAGATTTTGTGAGCTCGAGCAAAATTTATAGGTGCACCTGCCTGTAAAAATAATCATGTGCCGATTTTGGGCATCATATCCAGCACTTTGAACCCCGCTGGTGGTAGGCTCTGGGCCTAGATGAGTTTTAAATAATTTGGAATTTAGAGGTCACACATTGTTCACTTCCTCAATGTGGGGACAAATACTTGGATAATAAGAGTGTTCGCTATCATACAAGCTGTAGCTACTCTGGATATTTTGAAAATACATTATACCAAGACAGATAAAATTACACATGTTGGCACAGGATCGATTATTGAAGATTAGGCCTATAGATTAAGTGCACAATACTGGGATTATTGTATGGATTAAGAAATGGGATTTTACTAAACAAACGAGTAGGGGCGAATACACCAATGAGAGGGGGGGGGATCGACTAAAACTAAGGGGGTGATTGACATATATTTTGACTTGCCCGTACTATTAATTTCTAACCGAATAGCGAGTTGGTCTATAATTATGCACATGACACACCGGTGTAGGCAAACATCCAAATATTATTCATTATCCCCGATGCACATGAATACATCTAGAACTATACTATGAACTTGCCGAAATCTAGTATTTACATTTGAACAGATTGTTATTGTCACTTATCAGTACAACACTTATTTATCATCCTCATTGAGTCATGTACAGAATGAATCCATGTTATAGCTCAAATATGAATTGGGGGGCGAATATGAATGGAGGGGGCGAATATGAAAACAATTTGCGGATTTTTCGTGTGGACTTAGCATCCAATAATGCAAGATAAAGTAACGTAATGTCGACATTATACTTTATAGAGCCCCAGCACTGCTTTATTGCTATTGGCCCATCAACAACATCGTTGGCCCCATCCACAGTGGGCACCATCAATAACATCGTTGGCCCCATCCACAGTGGGCACCATCAATAACTTATCATGGGGTCATCAACAACATCTTGAAACAGCAAACATCTGCGCTTACAGTCACCATTTTGAAGAAAGCTTAATAATAAGAAGTACGCAAGAGCACAAGTAACAACTCTATGCTAACCCGTAAATACAGTTACAGTACAGCACTGAATGTTCACTTTAAGTTTAAAAAGAATGATTAAATCAATATGCTTTGAGTATGACCAAGCGACAGTGTTTATTAGACAACACAAACTAGCACAAATCAATATTCTAAATAATACATTAACTGAGGTTTTTATTTGCTATAAAGTGTGTTTGTTCTTCCGAATAATTTCAGAGCCCTCGATAGGCCTATTGGAAGGTGTACGAGAAAGAACGTTTTTTATGTATCTAATCATTATTTTTTTATGGTTAACTAAAATGTTTTACAATGTACTGATCAATTGAATTTACTTTGTTGATACATTTTTGTTGGACAAACTAAACAACCATTGTTGTTTTTCGGCAGCCAGGACTATATAGGCCGATTGTTTTGTCATTGAGTTTTTCTGTTGTTCGTGGTATACAGTATTTTCCATGATGACTTAATTATACCCTCGAAGTCTGCATCATCAGGGTAGTATTGACCGATACCTGCGTAGTAACTCACGAACTCCGCCAGTGTCACCTACATGAGAAGAAAGATTTACACTATAGTCAACACATAACCAACGATACTACGTCACAATGGTGTTATTTCTGTCCAATCGGAAGCATTTTATGTTTATGCCGTTCAGAACAGTGTGAGGACAGAGGAGATCCGTGAACACAAATCTTGACTTTGGGGAAATCTGCTGACAAACAAAATGCTCGAAAGACAGCTCTGGGACTAAAGCCTAAGCCACACAATCACTGGAAACCTTGTTGTGAAAATGTACGTGTTTAATTCCCTTATGTCTCGATTTTTGTTTAAAGGATAAGTTTGAGTTGTTATTAGTTAAATCTTACAGGTCTGCAATACAGAGTTTGTACTGCTTTGCAGGGATGGTGCATGGTAGACTGGTTCCTGTCTTTATCTTTGCTGATAAAGACATACACTAGTCTTACAAACCCAAGTTGGGTCCAGATCTCACCTTTGCGTCTCTAGTAGCTGCGTCAGGCTCGAAGTTATTTAACAAAACTTCGAAAAGTTGTTCCTCCGTCTTCTTCCCGCTCTTAAAGTCCGGGTGATATCTGACGTTGAAGATACCCTTCATGTCGTCCAGGGTAATGAGGCCGTCGCCGCTCTTGTCGACCTCCTTAAAGACTCTCTCGATGATGTTCTTTCTGTCCTCGGACATGGGTGGCTGGAGTAGGAACGGCAAAAAACCCCAACAACCACATTACGACCATAGTTTAACTTCATGCAGTTCAACACGCGTTTTCAAGCCAGTTTTACGGAAGATTTTGTCCCCCGCTGTGGGGTCGTCCCGTATACGGGAAATTTCTACACACGACTCGATGATGGGGAAAGAATCACCGGGAGACAAAATCCTCTGTGACACCTGATCCGTAACGCCTTGGGCCACATTAGATCCAAAATGAGAGAGCATTTTTAATCTCCTTTTAATCAAGTTTTCTTGTTTTTGCTTTGCTTGTGGCCCTATTTGTCTTTTTATCCTGTCTCCTTAAGTGAGTCACGTTTGCTTCACATTTTGTATTTAGGTTTTTGTATATAACTTTGTAGTAGAGGATTTTATTGGGTCTGACACATCTATGATGACAGTTTTTTAAACTTTTGTCTTGACCCGGACAATTTTTTAAATGTATATAGGGCCTACATGTATGTACTTTTGTCCGAAGATTTAAAATAAATAAAAAAATAAATAAATAGTCACGCACCAGGATGATGGAGGGAAAATACAGTCATTTCTGTTTGATCAGTTGATTCCAAAAGCAATGGCGTCCAGTGTATGTGTAACATTGTGAAATTAAGACAAAAATCAATCCACATAATCAAGCCGTAATCAAGCCTCGTAAAACTCTTCATAGTTGAGACTTCCTGATCCGTCTTTGTCCAATGTCTTTATTATCGTCTTGATTTCCTCGCTGCTTATGTCTATCAGACCCATATCACGAATGCCTTCCACTAACTCTTCAAAGGACAGAGCGCTGCTATGGTCGTCATCCATGATTCGAAAGTTCCTAAAACGATTACAGAGATAAACAATGATAAGAAAGACAAAATCTCCATTTCGAAACAGTTGGAACCTTTGGAACGCTAGGTGGCAGAAAAGAAAGGTAATTTTCTATTGTTTACGTATAGTTCTGAAGAAGTCACTGATCTCTATTATACTGTCAGTATAGGGGGCCTAATAGAGATCAGTGGAAGAAGCCCACCAATTTCCAGAACAACTTTACCTGGTTAGTCTGCCGCCACCTAGCATCCCCCAAAGTTAATGAATTCTGGTCCCCTGACTTTATCCCAGACAGGCACTGAAACCCCCGGTTTCATTAGATAGAGGTAATGAAGCCCGACTATCTAATACTAATACGCGTGTTTGCAAAAAATCTACACACCACACACAGAGTAAAATAAAATGGATGGTAAAAAGTAGCCAACATGTGGCAGACAATCAGCAGGTTGTCCTGGATGGTGTCTGGCGTTATTCACGTACCTCGGAGTGTGACGTCAGATGTTCGGGCTTTTGTCAACCCGTATTTTTAAGAGTTGAATTCCCATTCAAAGATTCAAGATTCAAAATATTTATTGTCATGATAAAAAGCATGAAATTTGTTTTCCCTGTGTATAAGGAGAATCCATTACAAGTAAAGGCATAAAAACAATAGACAGCAAGGGTACAAATTTACAAAATTACAGTAATAAAAAGGGGGATAATACAGATCATAAAATACACAATAATTTACAACAAATTTTAAAAATGCACCACGTTATTTCGACCAACTACTGTTAAAAAGGTTAATTGCGCTAGGTAGAAACGAATTCTTAAATCTGTTGGTCTTGAGACATAGTTGTCGGACCCTGCCAGAGTGATTCTGAAAAATTTGATGGTTAAGAGGGTGGGTTGGGTCACAAAGAATCTTATTAAACTGAGTCATAATGTAATCTTCCGTGATTTCTTACATGCTCTTTGTGTCTGCTCCAATAATCCTGCTAGCCAATTTGCTTGGGAGAGTGAACTATACCAACAGATACAACAAAAACTTAAGATAGATTGAATTGTACTCTGATAATTTGTTTTAGAATATTGGTGTTTACGTTAAACTATTTCAGTTTTCTCAGAAAGTAAAGCCGTTGATTAGCTCTTTTACACATTTGGGTAGTATTTGTATTCCAGTTTAGTTTGCTATCGATAATACACCGATCCATTAAGCCACGCTCATTTCTCATTGACCAATCACAGCCGCGAAATCTGATCACCATTTGAGCCGTTTGGTGATCTCTGCACTAATGGTGATCGGGTTTCGCGGCTGTGATTGGTCGACTCGTAAGGAGGCGGGGCTTGGTGGATCGATCTATTGTACCCAACTACTTGATTTCTTGGACAACCTCAACAGATTCCTTATTGATTTCTACAGGTTCAACAGTGTTAGAGGTTTTACAGAAATCAAATATGATTTTTTTAGTTTTTTTGACATTCAGTATTAGATGGTTTCTTTCACACCAGTCAAGAACATTTGTTATTTCATTTCTATACCCAACTTCATCATTATTTGTGATAAGCCCTGTCAGGGCTGTGTCGTCTGCATATTTAGTTATATAACACATTGGCCGTTCTCTAGATGGAAGTCACTCGCAGATGTGACCAGGCACTTTAAGTGACTGCCCCCCCTTAAGTCAACTAATTGTTGATTTAGCAGCAGCCCACCTGCTGAGGGTCTTGGTTCCCAGGGCATGGTCAGTGTGGTCAGCCCCAGCTCTACCCCAGGTATAGTGTAGCTATTGTGCAACTAAGTCATTCCATTGCAAGTATTCATCGTGTGAACAAGTTATTTTCCAAGAGTCTCAGAGCTATTCCAGTTTTCAGAGTTATTCCCATCCTTGTTATGTAAGTACCAAATCTTCCTTTGTTTCTTATTACTGCTAGACTACAATCCATATTTGTGTTTATTATTATTACCGTTTCCGAGGAGATGCCTTGTATTTTAAGTGGGTTTTAAATAAGTTTCCTTTGTCTATACAATTGTAGTTCTTTGCATTTGTTGTTACTTTTGTTTTAGTTTGGAAGCACTAATTAAGCCAGTGTTTTGCCCAAACTTGTCCTTTGTGGATTGTCTTTACTCTGTTTATATTTGAAACAGTTGAGGATAATGTTTCCTTGGATTAATTTACCTTGCTATATGGAGGAAGGAAAGAGTTCTTTTACAAGTTTCCTTAAGAAATAGGTTGGTTTATTATAATTTACTTAACGTTTCATTGAAGATGGAGTGTATAGTTATTTGTTGTTTTAGACTCTTCCATGTCCATTCTTTTAGTGTTCATGTCACAGGGAAGTTTAAGCTAGTTATATGGATTTCATTTCATTATTGGTTATTCTTGTTATTTTGATTTACCTAGTTCATTGCAAAGTGCTTGCTAGGATAACTTTGATTGAGTCACTTTTGATAATTGTTATATGCTTTAGTTTGCTCTTTTTGCCATTAAGGTCTTTCAGTTATGATTAAGTTATTGTTTCTTTTGTACATTAGATTTCTGTGTTTCTATTCCATGAAACTTCAGAGATTTACAGTTTCTTGTGTAAGGGTCTAGCATAGACCCCACATGAGATTCCTAGTGCTGTATGCTATGGGTTGTTTATTGCAGAGATGTAGAGATTAAGTAATTAAGTACACCAGCTGTGGAATGTCTTAGGAACTTCCAATGTTCATGGCTGTGTGTTTGGTTTATTGACATAGGTTTAGCTACATCACATAACTCTGCGTTGACGCAGTATCAATACTGTGCTGTGTGTGTGAGGGCATAGTATAGTTAATGGCTATGTGATCACTGCACAGGTGGCTGACATCCAGAACCACTATCTAGATTGTTTATGTTACAGCCATGTTGCTAGCTCATTAGTATGTATTTGTCTTTCTGGACAGCCGTGTCTATTGTGTATAGCAGTGTTAAAACTTAGTGTTCTTTACTGGACTCTTGAGCTTTCGTGAATATTTAATAAGGTGGACTGAGGAACTATTTTATCTTTGGCTAAAGGGTATAATAATAAATGTGTTTCTCTATTGTAAAAGTTATTTTCTTAAGCTGGAGACATTTGCTCTTTGCCATAGAATTTAATGTTTTAAGTTTACTTTGGTTATTTTGATTTAATGTTTGTATTTTCTACATTTCTATTGTATAATTTTATGTTTGCTTATAATCTTTTTTCTTTTCGGTTCTTTTATAGACTTACGCATCAACCCTTTTTGTTATATCTTTTGTGCTTGTGAATAAAATACTTGTATAAAGAACCAATCTTGACGGGTCTCACAGAGAAAACAACAGTGGTGACACAGCCTTGAGGAACACCTGTGTGCTTATACACCTATCAATTGTATGACGCACTATCAGACCCCCGGGGATGGTGCGTCACTGTTCATATGTGGGGTAGGATTTGCGTGTCCAAAGACCCACCCTGAGTCGAAAAATTGACACACTTGTTGCAGATTTGGACGGTCTTCCAAACCATTTTTTGACTCACCATTCGCGGATAGCAACGCACCACAGACGGACAAATCGACGCACATAATTCCTTGGTATGCTGCAAACGATGCACGCGCAGTGAATACCAAGTATTTCAACCTTGTATGTACGAGTTTCCCGGCACACATGCTGAAAATACATGGCAAGTGTATGCACGAGGCGAGAATGTACTACTTGATCTTCGAGACGTGCGGTTCCCAACGCACTAGCTATCAAACACACGAAATAATAGAGAGGGAACCAGTCTACTAAATAATGCATTTTCGTATCCATCCATGACTCGACGATCGACCCCCAGTAACGTGCATGTGAGAGATACAATATACCACGGGGCAGAGGTTGACAAAACCACCGCGCCATGAATTACATGTGACTAAATAACACACATCCTCGTAATAACTGGTAATGACTGGCCGCTTTCCGATTGGCCGATCGCGTGAATAATTATTTATGACGTAGTGCTTCTCACAGCGCTGTATTCATCACCGCGATCCCGCGGATGTGCTTGCTCTACCTAACGTGGTAAACTTTTATAGTTAGGGGGCGAAGGAATGGCGTGTAGCTGTGGGAGCGATAAGGCAAGGGAAATTCCCTTGGTGAGAAATAACTACTGCGTGTCAGAGATGTTTTTACACGTGCGTGAGCAATACTGTAGTTTTCGTTTGTCAAACTCAAATACACACAGAAGTGATGGGGGATATTCACACGACTTCGACTCTGCGGGATGTTGTGCTTATAAAGATCGTGAAGGATTATCTCTCGGTCGGCACATTTTTTGAATCAACATGAAACAATACAAAATACACTGACACAGGTACATGTACAGTCTCGATGTTAATTGTCAAAATCGTCTTTGTTGTTCGTGTATTTTAGAACAAATTCACTTGCCGCCGACAAACGGTTAACCGTTTAGAAAAGTTTGAAACGGATAGTAAATTAAACGTATGGTCACAGGCTTACCTCGTATCCATCTATGACTCGACAATCGACCCCCACTATCGTGCGTGTGAGAGATATAATATACCACGGGGCCGAGGATGACAAAACCACCACGCCATGATGCACATGTGTATTGGGCTTGGGCAAAAGGCTTGCTATGTGCAGTGTAGTCTTGGTGCAAGACGTCCCTGTTCTGTATTTCCACGATCCGCCCCATTACAAATTGCCGCCAATAGAGGGCGCTATCATTCCACGAACCGCTATCACCCCCACGAACCGCTATCACAGGAACGTCTTGGGAATCTCGTCGAGTATCACGTGATACAATCGCTGTGACCTATATCTGCATATTCACATTGAGGTCACAACGGCAATACGCAAGCGTACGAACACAAATTTTAAGCCGCATAACGACCACAACAGACTGGTCACGTCATGTCAGCTGCTGTAAAATGTAGCAGACGAAATTGTATGGTCTACTATACTGACTGACACACTGTGTGCTGTTCTGTGTAGCTAGGACGGTCGGCCTCTTTCGTGATTTTTTGCAATTATGACGGCTAACTTTGCTGGCGAATAATGGCCTCGTGATACTCATCACACCGTACGAAAAAGGGCGGATGGTGTATAGTTTGTAACCGGCAGCTAGTAACCTGTAAGAGTTACGCCACCTTACTAACGAAAGCCAAGAAAAGGGCTTCATCAAAGATTTAAGTTAGATTGTCGGCGAGGTGATCGAACCATCTGTTTCACAATATTGGTACTGTCTGCCTCAAATAATCAAAATTCACATTTCCCTTAAGTACACACTCAATGTTGGAGTATGATGGGTTGAGGAAGCTGTCAAGTAGAAATGCTTAGGGGTTCGTATGGTGTTCCATATGTGCCACTCCTTTCCGTCGCCTTTTCAATTTTGTCCGTCGCCTTTCCAATTTTGTCCGTCGCCTTTTCAATTTTGTCTGTCGCCTTTTCAATTTTTTCCTTCGCCTTTTCAATTTTGTCCGTCGCCTTTTCAATTTTGTCCGTCGCCTTTTCAATTTTGTCTGTCGCCTTTTCAATTTTTTCTGTCGCCTTTTCAATTTTGTCCGTTGCCTTTTCAATTTTTTCCTTCGCCTTTTCAATTTTGTCCGTCGCCTTTTCAATTTTTTCCGTCGCCTTTTCAATTTGGTCCGTCGCCTTTTCAATTTGGTCTGTCGCCTTTTCAATTTTGTCCCTCGCCTTTTCAATTTTTTCCGTCGCCTTTTCAATTTTGTCCGTCGCCTTTTCAATTTTGTCCGTGGGTTTTTCCACGTGACTACCAGGTGACTATCACATGATTCTGAAATTGAAAAGGCGAGGGGAAAATTTAAAAGGCGAGGGAAAAAATTGAAAAGGCGACGGACAAAATTGAAAAGGCGACAGAAAAAATTGAAAAGGCGACAGAAAAAATTGAAAAGTCAAAAGGCGACAGACAAAATTGAAAAGGCGACGGACAAAATGGAAAAGGCGACAGAAAGGAGTGGCACATATGGAACACCATAGGTTCGGGTTAATGTTTACAATTTTGCAATGACAGGTAACTACTCAATGAATGAAATGCACAGTTGTTTTTATTTATTTATTTTATTAATACAGATCCAAACACAAAAAACCTGTTCACACTTGGTCATTTTGTAGTTTTAAAATCATCACCACCCAAGTATACACAAATACAGTTAAAAATAAGAACGATATTTCATGTAAGGTTTATACTATCAAGAATATTACTATACTACAACTTTCTATTACTTTAACTGTCAACTTTTACGGCACGCTCCGCCATTACGCAAACGACAGCAAAATACTAGTTACTACCATAAAATAATAGCTCTATGGTTACTACGTACACACGCGGGTGTCGATTGACGGCGACAAGTTCCATTCATTTTCCCCACACACGATTCCATGTGCAGCCACAGTACAATAATAGAGATCAGTGGTTCACAAACGCGGCAGGTACTAGACTGATCACGTGATTTCTTTCTTGCAAAGAATTATGCAAATTTCTACGTCACAGCGGAATGTCCCTGGAATTTTCCAGGCAGTTTGACGAGATTCCCAAGACGTTCCTGTGATAGCGGTTCGTGGAATGATAGCGCCCTCTATTGGCGGCAATTTGTAATGGGGCGGATCGTGGAAATACAGAACAGGGACGTCTTGCACCAAGACTATGTGCAGTGTGGAAAATAAACGGCCGTCTGAGCTGGCATGTGGTGATCGCTGACTTTCTGGCGGTAAATTCCCGACCCTCGGGCAACATAAATGTTAACAAAATAATACCAACATCATTTTACACAGGCGGGGAGGGTAGGTGCATTTTTATTCTCCACTATATAAACAAAATAAATGTTGAAATGGACATCGACGGACCATGACGGAACAAGACGGAACATGACGTAACGCGACGCACCTCTTAAAGATTTTTTGACTAACCACTATTGGCTTTTGACGTACCCACCGTCAAATTTTTTTAGAGTAAAGACGCAAACTTGACGCACCATTCCCGGGGGTCTGCCAGTGCGTCATACAATTGATAGGTGTATTATTATTTTGAGTAATGTCAGAAAAGGTGTTCGCAAATCTGACCCTTTGTGACCTACATTTTAAAAAGTCACTGATCCATAGGGCAAGATGTGGGTTAATATTCATATTTAGCACTAAGTTACTCACGTCTTTTGACCCTAATAGAGGCTTTCTCAATGGCTAAAATCTATCCAGATTTCAATAAATGGTTCCTACGAACGTCAGGCAGTCAAGTTGATCATCCGTTCGGGAAAATCAATCATGTTGAACGAATGCGTTATGCGTAAATTAAATCCCCTATGCGATAACTTTTCTTGCATGATTGGTCGGTGAACCAAAGTGGGTGAACCACTTGACTATTATTGAACGTTTGACTTAAAGCAAAAACCCAAGTTCCACGTAAATGTAACATCTTTTGGGAACAATCTATGAACACATCCAATCTCTAAAAATATCGGCAAATTTAATGAAAAAGATATCGTTTTGTCGGTATTACCTGTCCTTGCGTTAGGGTATTTCATTACAATACTCATATAAAACTTGCGACAATCGAAATAAAGCACTGGTGGTTGAGGGCGTTCATAAACTATTTTCCAGACGTTCTGGAGAATAAATTTAATTCAAGACCTGAATGGGTTAGATCAATGTCACGTTGATGTCTCAATTAATATTATTTCATACAGCATACATGTTTGTTAACCGATCGACCAGACGGCCGGCGACCATATCACTGTCTGTCACTTCTCTAGATTTGTTGCTTAATGACTAACCTGCCCAGCCCCTTCGACGAACTCAGCCAGATGAGCTTTGCTCGGAATTTCTCCATTGCGATACCATTCCTCAAAATACTGGGCAACGCAATAGACTCATGTGTAACGCCGTCGCTAATCAAACAATCTACGAGCACGCGGGCCACATACAACTATTGGCTAATGGTAGGATTCATTACCTCAGTGAGGGCGCTGTTTGAGTAAATGCAGTCATAAGCGGAATGCCGTATCTTCGCTAACCATGGAAAATTGCTCTGAACAAAATACCAAGCAATGTAAAAAAAAAAATAATAATAATAATAAGCATAGGCCGCCATCGTTGATGTTACTGCACGAACCAACCGAAATATATCAGCCAATAGGTTTTTTTTGACCTCAGCGCTGTTTGAGCTTGTGACGTGAGTAGGATGTCTATTTGCTTGCCAAGCATGAACAAAAACTTTGCTGAGTATAAATGGGTTTCAATTGAATACCATACTAGGTGTCACTTAATAGAAAATTAATTGTCAATCACTATTTCTATTTTATGCGCTTAATCTAATTGGGAACTGTAATCTCCTGCAAGGATGCATTAAATGATGTGCTGAACATGCTGTGTGTACGTGTTTATAGCTGCATAAAGTTGCTGGTAATAACTGTGACGTATACTTCCACAGTAAGCCACGCCTACTTGACACAGATCAATGAGCAAGGTTTTCTTTCAAAGCAATATGATTCTAAGCAGGCCTCACCGACCGGAATACCTTGTGATTAATCACAAAGTATTCAGTACAAAAAGTACTTCAGCACAACAGTCATTCAGACAACAAGTGCCTTATTTCTGACAAAAACCCGTACTCACGTCTCTTTCAAACAAGTCCAGGAGTTCATAGCCTCGTTCTTCATCTTCAAGACGCTCTTGAAGTCGCTTGAGGAGGACTTCCAACTCTCCGTCCAGGTTTCCATCATCCTGGTTTCCATCATCCTGGTATCCATTCACCAAGACGTTGATTACCAACGAAAGAAGTAATACAGCTTTGATTCCAAACATGATGCTCCTTAAACCAAAAAAAAAGACAAAAGTTACTCATGAATTTGTGATGTTCCCAATATAAGCGCTTTCTGTGTACAATTGCACTATATTATTGGTTTACAAAACAAGGTAAAAACGGCCCAAAAGGGTATTTACAACATTGGTTAAACCCTGTTAAATACATACACGGCTGTCAGGTTACTGCAGCTTGTAGACCGTTGGGAAAAAGAGTATTATACATGTACCTCATTTGAAATGTTGATTTCATACATTTTTCAAAGCTAATAACATTTCAAGACGTTGTAACAATTAATTAGCAAAACATGAAAAAAAATATATATAGGCCTATAACAAAATATTAATTTTAAGGATTTAGGTTAGAAAATACTGAGAGGATCTTTCAATTTTGACTTGTCTTTCCATATATGATGCATATATGAGGTCTCAGTCTAACGTGTATATTTCTGTTATAAGAATTTTCGTCGAAATTTGAGTGACTCTTGGTAAATGTACACACATCAGAAGTTACGCGGCAAGGCTGGCTTTGGACGGAACGAGCCCCAAGTAGAGCATGTTTTTCAAAATCTCAAAAGGTGGCCGCATACCTAGATGCTTAAAAGCTTACAACTGGAAGTTATAAAAAGGAGCATTGTTCGGCTCAGCGAGCTTTGGTGAAAGAAATTTTCGTGAATGGCTTCCTTCATGCAAATGTGTATTGTAATACAATACTATACTATACACATTCTTTGGATGGATTGCATAAATGACGACCTTGTTAATTTTGTCGAAGGTAAAATTTGCATAAACAAGTTATGAAAACGGTTGTGTGTGTACTTGATGCTTGAACCAGTGAGGCGTAATTGCACCATCTTGATTTAGGGGGAAACGAACTGTATGGATACCATGGGCCTGGCTGGCTCGATCCGAGAGGGTTGCATAGGACCATCTGGATACCAACAACTCTTGTACACTGTCTCGTTTACAGATTATGAAAAAACACCCCCATAATTATCGATTCACAGACAAAAGTTACTTACAAAGTTTAATCCGTCCGTCCAGGTTTCCGACTACAGCTTGGAGTGACTTGGGCCAAGAGATGATGGTTACCCAAGCGATGCATCAAAAATGTCAACAGTGATATTCTAATTCTGTCTCATGGGCAAGCAACGCCTTCTAAGCTTTCTCATGAATATTTATCAAGATGCTGGGGAAAAGGAGGGGGTGTTCAAATCGTAGCACTGCGATTGGTTGGAACATGAAGTGACTTTCCCCCAAACAATCTGAATATGAAAAAATTAATATAGAGTTAATAACCACGAGGGAAACTGACTGGGTGAGTTTGGATATAGAGGTCACACCACCATAGAGCCTCTATGGTCACACATTGTCCGCTTCCTCATTGCTGGCGTGGCAGGAGATTACCCCCGGAGATTCTGTCTCCCCACGGCCAAACTGTGCACAAGCTTCTTCAGATAACGCCCTCTTTTGAATCACCTATAGGCCCTTTTGTGGGGGACAGAATCTCCGGGGGACAGATTTCCCTTGGGACACCGGGATCAATTGTACTTCGGACGAGTGTTCACTATTAAAGTTGCAGTATACCCTGATTTAGGCTAAATTATGTGACACACACGTTGACACAGGAGGATCGATGACCTTTGATTGAAGAATAGGCCTGGTTTTAGAGGGGTACCGGTCAACTCGGTCCGAGTCAACTCGACCGAGTTGACCTCGGACTGAGTTGACTAATACGGACCGAGTTGACCCATAACCTCTAAGAGTGCATGCAATAATTGAATGGGATTAGGATGTAGATGCCCTCAGCTGTGGAACCATCTCCCTTTAGCAACTTTAGGGAAGCCAACATGTAGATACTGATAGGGTTTCAAGGCTGGCTTTAAGAAAAACCGTTTTAATTGTGCTTTTTTAAACCACTAAGTATACCCTCCCCCCTTTTATAGCAATGCCAGGTTTTATGGTCTAGTGTTTTATCCAAACTGTATTTACTGATTTGATTTTTTAGTGTACCCAGTTGAAAAATAAAGAACTTTAATAACATAAACAACACATGGACAAATATATTTCTATTTGAAAAGATTGTTATTGTCACTTTATACAACACTTATTTATCCTCCCCATAGTCATAATACACAAATAATCCTTAAGTTACTTTGTTTGCCTAGATCTGATTCAGAGGATTTTAAAATGGCTACCGAAGCTTAAATTTCATAGTCTTGACTGACGACTTTCGTTATTTTGTTAATGTTGTCACCGATATCGCAGTACGAATTACTGAGGAAAAGATATCTGAATCAAACTTACATCTGGACTTTAATATTTTGATCCGGATTCATCGACTTGCTCAGTCCCTCCAAGCCTATCGATGTTGCACCCTCTACCAGTGACAAACAAGAAACGGATTCCACCAAACAAGCGTTGCTTTGTATTTAGCCCAGCATTGCTTTATTGCTTTAATTATGCCCGTGTACATGACGAATCACAATACACCCTTTAGATTTGAAAATTTATTGTCTTGTTTTGTTAAGATCAACTATGCATACCAGTCAAAGGTCATTAAAAAATCATCCAGTTACACTGAACTCACTGGGTATATGGGCGAAGCTTTTGAAGTCAGAATTGGTTTGTGCTGCATTTGATTCGATTTCCAGTAGTCTGTGTCATTTCCCTTCGTTTTGACTGATTTCAATTTATTTCACATCAATAATTGAGAGAGCCTGTATCATAATAAACAATTAAACAAACACTCATGTGAGAGTAATAAACATCAACTTACAAACATAAAAAACATTAATTTGTACCAATAAAATATCAGTGACAGCTGCCATCACAACTAAACAAAAGACCAAGACAACTTCAAAATTCTTACTAAACCATTACAGACTTGCTAAGCAAAATTAAAAGGAAACCAGTGTCAAACAAACACACCACGGGTTTAATATGGCCGGTAATCTGTATGCTGAGCATATCATTTTAGTTGCTTAGCAATTCTTCAAGCTTAACAGCATTATAAAATTAACCCCAGCTGTTTTTAATTACAATTATGCCCGGCCCATAAACTACGGTCAAGTGGGCTGATGATACACTTCCATAGCAACTGTTATAGCAACTGTTACCATGGGGATATTACTACGGATGAATAGAGATGGTAAACATGACCTTCCTTAGAGATTAACCAACGCAAGGTGGCAGTACATTTATACAAATATTGTATTAGGAATATACTTGGAGTTATGAATCAATGATTTAATAAACAACAACATTAAAACAATCATTTAAGTCCTAAAAGTCCTAAGAATGCATACAATGACAGTTTCTCAATTTTTTTTCTTCAAATAAGTTTGTACAAATTTAAACAAAATTTTGCTGAAAGGCGAAATTACAATTTAAAAACACTGAAAATTGTAAGTACTGACTTTCTTTTATATTCAAACACTTAACACTTCTTTCCCCTGGAGCTAGCTACATCCTTACTAGACACAGACAAACTGAATAACATTAACGATTCTAAATTTAACCATAATTCAACCCCAGCTATTTAATATTGAAATGGAAAAAACATCCTTGAAATACAAACAGTGATAACAAATTAAACCTGATTTCCAAAAATTAAATCTGTTTTTAGTGTTAATACCTTGATGAAATTTGATTAAGAATTGTCTTTGGATATGGGAATTGTAGAAATCAGGTTATGGGTTTTTCTACAACAAAGAAGCATTTTGAGGAGTTGATGATAAAAACCGTTTACATTTTATTTTTTGGATCATCGCAAAGCAGTCAAGGTGATAAAACAGGAATACAAAGTCACATGATTTTCAGGGTTGATAAATCTCTTACTCATCTTACGATACTGTTTAAAAAAAATATTTACACTTCTATGAATTTGTACAAAAAAAGTCACATGGTTTCAATTTCAGAACCCTAAAAGAAATTAGATAAAAATGACAATCTAAGAACACTACATGTGACCATTCTATTCACAAGGGAGACCGCCAACATAGGGCTAGATAGCTCAGTTGGTAGAGCGCCGGCACGTCAATCCGGAGGTCGTTGGTTCAAATCCCGCTCTAGTCAATTTTTCCTTGTTCAACCCAAAATCATTTAATTTTTTGAATCAACTTTTTATTCCACTTAGAGACAGAAAAAACTTAGGGGTAAAACTGAAACAGTATAAGCTTACCATCAAATGAATCTGGAATGTCAACATTTGACTCATCTTTCTAAATACTGAACTTTCTCTTAAAATTGATTAAAAATGCAAATAATTTATATTTTTAATTGGGATCATCGCAAAGCAGTCAAGGTGATAAAACAGGAATACAAAGTCACATGATTTTCAGGGTTGATAAATCTCTTACTCATCTTCCGATACTGTTTTAAAAGAATATTTACACTTCTATGAATTTGTACAAAAAAAGTCACATGGTTTCAATTTCAGAACCCTAAAAGAAATTAGATAAAAATGACAATCTAATAACACTACATGTGACCATTCTATTCACAATGTCGCCCTCTAGTATGCAACACTAGGGGGCAGCATTTATCTCTAAAGACCTGTAATGAGAGAGTTGCCACAACTTGCAATTAGAACATTAAGAACAATAGACAATTTGGGTCCAAAAAACCAATGTGAGCACATAGGGCGCCAGACAACAAGAATTGTGGTCCCTCACTGTCACAACTCTCCCAAATACACAGCTGTCATCTGATACTGAGCGGGCGTACATTTTTGTAATAAAGACAGATTGACAGAGTAAGTCTGCTGTCACTGAAAGTCACAACAAGTCTCCTATTACAACGACGGAATGACAAATATTAACTATATTTTAAGTACATAAAATATTTACAATTTCACAAAACATGATCAAATTATAATCAACATTATTTAAACTTGGTTTATATACTTCATGGGAAAGCGAATGCAAATCGTATTTATGTGACGCAAATAAGAAGTTGGCATTGTGCCCACAATTTGCATGAAGCAGGAGTCGGGTTTTACTACCAATTTTTAAAAATGAATTTATTTAGGCTTCATTTTATTTGTTGAAATTTAGTTTTAGCCGCAAAAAATATTAAGAGGGAAAAGTACATTCAGAAGAGTATGTTTCAATTATTTCATTTTTATTTACACACAATTTTTGAGCATAAGCAGTGAGGGGTTGTGAATTTGTAAAACTTACGGATACTTTAAAAGACTGTTTAAAATAGACTTTATTAAAAATTAAGCTTGTCAAATTAATCCAGCAAGACCTAAGGGAAGTTATTTGCTCAGCCATATCTCTTTTCTTACTTTTCTGAATTCCCTTCAAATCGCTCTTAATATTTGGTCACTGTGGCTTTCTGGTCACTGGCACTTATGGTGGAATGTCTCCAACAGTCTTCCGACGTTTGTCTCTTCAACAGCTCTTTTTATATCGGGGAGCTTGCAAGACAGACGATGACTGGGTCAAGGTTCAAATATTTTTCAAGAACATTCATTTTCAATCACCTGCAATTATGAGATAAAAAATGTAAGAAAGGGTATCTGGAAATAAAGCTGACGACAATTTGCAGTTTGAAAATGTTAAAACTTTACATTCTTTGTCAAAATGTGATTTAAGAGACTAAACCCAGAGTGTTTTAGGCTTGAGACCCTCTGTTCAAAATAAACACACGCAAAATGTTTGGACTCTGATGAAATTGGTATGCCTGGTCCAGCCAAGCCTCAGGCTAACAGTTGGGCCTACTTTTATAGAGCTAATGCAAGAGCTGCTTAACGGCAAATTTTGTGCTTACTGTGCGACTTCCTTCTCATAGTGCTGCTAACTGTAAGCATAGAAAATGGCATGCTAACCTGCTGGCACTTACTGTACGCAAATGAATGACATTAACAGTTCAAATTCACCGTGAACCTTTGCTAATCTTTGTGCACACATGCGCTTAAGCAAATTTTGCTTACAGTTAAGCAGCTATATGAAATTGGCCTATGTTGGTGTGAAGATATAGGAATAGGAACGGACAAAACCATGCAATGAATGTTTTTAATTCATCAACTCCTCATCTGAACTTAATTTTAATAATTACTATTAAAGCCAAAGCTAGCAAAGAACACCTCAATGGCTCTGAATTGGGCATGAGACCAAATGGGTCAGTGGTGAAAATTCTGGAGGAAACTTGGCAGATCTTGAATGCCTATTGCCAATGAAACAATGGTTAGTTACTTACAATTTGTATGCATTCTGCATCATTAATAAGAAGTAGGCGTCTTTATCGATGGAGGCACTCACACCGCAATAATAATTCTGGAACTCTTCTTTTGTTATCTGGGAAAAGAAAATGAAGTCAAATAATGTTTGTTTTTACTAATGTAATGTATGATGTGTACTCAGTGTGTGTGCTTGGTGTGTGCGTGAGTAGGTAACCACATTCAAACCGGGTACCTATAACAAAAGAGGACAATAGGTCCACAGTTGCTATCACAAAGGAAAGCATTGTGATCCACGGTTGCTATCACAAAGAGTTGAACAAAGGAGGGTCCACGATTGCAGGCTGTTACACACTTGTGTGAGTGTGTGGGGGGGGGGGATCCACAGGCAATAGGGTGAGATTTGAACGCAAAACCTAGACAAGTACTGTAGACAAGTGACAATATTTTGAATCCTGTTATTAATAATAATAATAAATAATAATAATAATTTATTCTTGATATAGCGTTTTACATAAAATCTCAAAACGCTGTACAGGAAATCACAACAAAGTATACAGTAAGCCAGTAATCAAATGATTAATTAATATACCATAGAGTAAAAACACACAATCACAAAAAAACCTTGTTAAACATTTAAAATTGCATAAACATTTTAAAATGGCTGAGGTTCTTCGATTCAAAGGGAGAGCCAACTCATATTTTCTCACGAGACAAAAACAAAGTCCTGGTAATTAGCGAGGTCTCTCCTATGTCACCAAGTCAGGCTTTCATTGTTGCAACAATCTTTTCAAAGGAAAATAATTATTCCACAAGCTCCAAAAAGTCCTTAAAATAAAACTGAGCATGGCAATTTTTTTTTCTCGGAATACCAACGCAAAGTGGTTAGTTTTTAATGGGAAAAGGAAACTTCTAGAGGAAATTAAAAGTCTATGAACAAATTGAAATAGAAAGAGGTACTAAGACTAGAGATACAGGGGCCATCTGGCTGCAAGGAAGATCAGCCTGAAAGGTAGCATCATAACTTTGCTTTGTATTTCCTAGACTAATATTGTGTCATGAATATGATATAAAAGCAACATTTGCCATATCATATAACAAGTGCTTACCTGACCATCAGCTTCTGCAGAATTAGGCTCAAAACTGTCCAGGAATTTCCTGAAGAGTTGATCTTCCGTCTTCTCCCCATTCAGAAACTCAGGATGCTTTTTAACGTTGTATACCCCCTTCATGTCTTCAATTGTGATGACACCGTCTCCCGTCTTGTCCAGTTTACGGAAGGCTCTTCCAATTACGTCCTTTCTTGCTTTGGACATGGGTGGCTGTGAACAGCGGAATAAATAACTCATGAATAGTTGCGATTTAAAAGTGATTCTGTTTAATAATAATCATAGACATTTATATAGCATTATCTCTGTTTGAACGGAACCATTAAATCCTTGAGGGAGAACAATTTATGTGAGTTATCTGTACAGTGGCAATGTGGTGCTCCTCAAACTATTGATCCTCTGGTGTCGGATCTTAAATCCCCTACCCAATGGTTATGAAAACCTCATTAACTTTGACACTGAGAGTATCAACTAACTTGAGACAATTGAGTGCCCGACCTGTGTAGCTTCTAAGAGTGGAACCCATTCGGCTGAACAAGAGATTATCTCATCTCAGGTCTTATTGCCATATGCAGGCATGAGAATATGCGATGATAAAAAAAACAGAAAAATTTAACGCTAAAAATTGCATGTTCCGGAATTTTTGCGTGTCCGGAATTTGGGAAAGTTTACCAGGCATCAGCGTCGCACTCAGTGAATCCCTCTGGCGTTTTGGGGACCATGTGTGGGATCGAGGACTAATAGGAGGAAAATACTTTAAAAAAAGATGAAATCATAACAGTGCTAGACATATTTTGTTTTAAAAAGCTCGAAATAAAATTCGGAACTTACTTCCACGAAAATAAATGATTATGAACGGAGCAGTCATGCTTTTGTTAAAATTTTTGATTTTTCGGGGGTCTTTTTACCTGTGATAGTGAATAATTGTGCAAAAAATAAGTTAGTGGCCTGACGTTTCGACCCTAGCAGAGTCTTTCTCGAAGGCTAAATGACAACACACAACACACATACAAGCAGACAAGAGTTGCAAGAGTAGTCAAGTGGAAATA
Source organism: Leptasterias polaris (assembly GCA_037783415.1). Classification (NCBI taxonomy): domain Eukaryota; kingdom Metazoa; phylum Echinodermata; class Asteroidea; order Forcipulatida; family Asteriidae; genus Leptasterias; species Leptasterias polaris. The sequence goes on from JAZGTN010000046.1 coordinate 386,404, forward strand.
CATGAATAGAGAGAGTGGAGGGAGAAAAGCAGAAAGCATTCAGAGAAGGCAGGGGGTAAGCAGAGATTATGAAGACAAAGGGGGGGGGGGGGGGGGTTATGAAGGGAAGGGAATAGCTTGACCACAAGAAGTTGGGAACACAAAGGACAAAATGGAAGGTTAGAAGAGAGGTAAATAATTAGTTAATACAATGAAGGGCAGACTAATAAAGTGGATAACTGTGTGGGAAAAGGAGAAGGCAAAAACAAAAGGTTATTAGTCATTTCCTTCTTGGATATTCAAACCATGGGGCTGAGTGGTCTTTATGCGCCTTATCCAAAGTTTTTCCCTGTGGCCACAGTCAACACCCAAAAGCTGGATACACCTGTAGGACACCACTTCAACCTTCCTAACCACTCCATTTCTGACATGAATTTACAGGGCATTGAGGCACTAGGTAACTGCAGAGAGACTGTCCTTCTGACATTACCAGAAAGCTCCATTAAAGAAAGCACATCCTTTTCAATGTTTACCTACTTCCACCTCTTATCTTCTATAATCCCTTTGACAACCATGGACTTTTAATCCCATTAACTGGACTTAGAGGTGTATGAAGCTGGTACTACTTTTAACCAGTGAAGCGTGGGGATGGAGCATGCAGTCCATTGTATTTTTGTAGTGTTCTCCATCCATCCAACATGTGAAACAGACACGCTATGCTTTGCCTTTGTGTGGTGCCAGCCAGCAATTTGTTGTCCATACCAAACATGTTTTTTGTTTTCTTTTTTCCGCGTATCGGCCACAATTTGCTGGTATCGTTCATGGCCTGTTGTAGGCCGTGGGTGCCTGCTTGCATTTTCATCAAAAAAGTGTGTCTTACTGCCCCTGCTGCCGTCGTCGTCAAACACGAAAACGAAACACAAGAACTACCAACGCAACACACAATAGACACATGGAATAGTTTTTAGTCTGTCGTTTCATTTTTCCATTGTATGTTAACGGTATAGAATAGGGTACGCGACAGTGTCAGGTATGAAACTGGTATCATGTCATATCAAGCATAAAGCTATGACCAGCATGACTGGAAACCATTGCAAAACTGGTATCATGTTATGTCAAGCGTAAAGCTAAGATCAGCACGACTGGAAACCATTGCAAAATGTGGGTAGATGATTTTTTTCCCCCGGATGAACGAGGTTACTCACGCCTTGTCTACGTTCATTATGGGGAAAAAATATGCATGCGGGTATTTTCGCTGGTCGTCGTATGTGTGTAGCGGTGGATTATTCATGATAAAACAAACTAAACAAACTTTACTAACCAAAGAATTACGTAAAATTTACAGGTAAATAGAAGTAGAACATTTAACACTTTGTTAAATTTAGAAAACCGTATTTTTGGGGAAAAACTTGACATCCGTATTTTTAATTAAAACCCGTACGAAATTTGGGAAAAACGTACGTCCTGCACACTTTGATTTGAAAAACTAAGCGTTTTCGACTTTGGTGGGGTCATGGCGAATATAAAGACCATGGACCCAAGCTTCCTCCACGTTATACAGATCTTTTAAAAAAGAGCCATAACAGCCCAACAAGGTTAGTTCATGTATTTATCTTCCAAAACTCAAGGGCAACTACTGCCGCCGTGGCCACCATGAAATTCCAGGCCTGTGCACCCTCTTCATCGATCACAGAAGATGCAGCTGGCTACGTGGTAAAAAGCTTTCGCACACAGCCCGATTGAGGCAGTTTACGTTCGGTGCCTTCCGCCAATGGGTTTACATGTGTCGTGCGCGGCGTGTAAATAGAACCTCTATGATAGAACTATGCCAGAGAAAAAATAGTGCCGTGTACCATTGCGCGAATGCCTGTTTCTTTATGCGGTTAAAAATAAATAAATAAACAAATACAAATTGGCATAAGAAAATCAACTGAATATCTTTACTCAGTTTCTTTATAAAAGTTACAATCATCATTACTTGACACGAATCAAAACGAATTGGGTTCATTTTCCATTCAATACATATCAATGCGCACGCACCATGGCCTTTTCGATGGCAGCGCAAGCGACGTACAAGACCGGTTCTCAGGTCGTACTTACTCCTTTTTCATCATTGAAAAACGAAACTATGATAACTTTTTGTACATATTAACAATTTGTTAGAATTTGAGAGAAATAAAACAGTCTTCTGTATGATATTTATGATTTACAAACTCCCAGCCAGCTAGCGATCCATTGCTTCTGGAGGATTAACTTACTAATCCGATAAGCACCTGATAAGTATATTGGCACAAGTAGATCAAATGTAAACACATCTCTCATTAAAAAGGATGTGGAATTCCGAGTTTGAGGCCTCAAACTCGGAAAGGCTTTAATGGAGCATTCCCGTAATGAGTAGGGAAAAATCTTACGAACGGAAGCGTGTAAAGGTAAATGAGTACACTTACCATTTCCCATAAGACCAAGAAGAGGGATTAGCGAGATCCAAATGTATACCCCAACAACTCACCCCCCAAATTTCTCATAAGACCAAGAAGAGGGATTAGCGAGATCCAAATGTATACCCCAACAACTCACCCCTCAAATTTTATATCAAATTCACATTGAACTCGAAGACCACAAATTTGAAAGGGAAAAAAACAGAATTCCGGTTTAAACCGGAAGATTCTCAGGCCTGCATATGAAGGCCTTATCAACTTTGACAATGATAGTATCAACTAACTTGAGACAATTGAGTGCCCGACCTGTGTAGCTTCATAGAGTGGAACCCATTCGACTGAACAAGAGATCATCTCATCTCATCTCATCACCATATGAAGGCCTTATCATCTCATCTCATCTCATCACCATATGAAGGCCTTATCATCTCATCTCATCTCATCACCATATGAAGGCCTTATCATCTCATCTCATCACCATATGAAGGCCTTATCATCTGCGGCGGAACACTTTTAAAAGTGGGTGGGCAATTTTTTCCCTATGTATTTTATTTCCATTTGCACACTATTAAATGGTGGCTATTATTATTATACATGTATGTAGGCACACACCGGCTATGTTGGGCAATTTTGGGGTAAGCTACATGTGATCGGGTGGCGAGTGCGCATGCTCATAAAGATGCATCCCGACTGTTCCTTTAGACTCTTTCTAGCCTTGCTCAAGATAATCATTTTCGAATGTTCTCTACTAGTGTAAAGATTACGTGTTTACAACATTTGAAGATTTCATCACTCGTCCAACCAGTCTCAACGGCCACAGTTCAGATAGTCTACGTGTACACATCTCACACCACGCAAGCACTGCGTTACACATGCTTGGCACACATCCAGAGACTGCACATAGCTAGCTCGGGTGCATGGGTAGCGCAATGGCGCAAAAGCGCAAAGGGAAAACCAACTAATCAAAAAGACAAATTAATAAATGAAAGTAAAACTCCAACGCCTTGGTCAAGGCTAGACTCTTTCTAGAAAAGGTGTCTTTGCTGAATTATCGGAAATAGGTTGATTTAATCGAGATGGTAACTGCCCCCCCTGCCCTCCCCCGGTTCCGCCGCCGGTGGGCCTTATCAACTTTGACAATGATAGTATCAACTGACTTGAGACACTGCAGTACATATGTAGCTTCTAAGGGTGGACTCATCTTAATGAACAAAATGATCTGTCGAGTTTCACATTGATGGTTCATGAACATTATACGCCCAGTCAATGGGTCAGGGTTTATTTCTATTCTTTAAACTTTCTCAGCGACTGCTCAGTGCCCTGGGGAAAGTATTCAGCCCATACTGCCAAGTATGTTGTAGTGCACCAAGCTTAAGACATCACAAGATCCATCCCTGCCCTCACAGGTACCCATTTACTCCTGGATAAAGAGAATCAATTATAGTTCTTGCTCAAGGACATGAGTGTTATGATCGGGATTCAGCTACAAGAACTGTGCTCTCGACCACTCACCCCAGGGTTGTCCACAGATTTTAAAGTAGCAGGTGGGAAAAAATAAGTAGCTGGTGCGCGTTGCCCTTACGGCGTGGGGTTCGGGACCCGCCCAGGGGCCTCGGAAATTTTTTGGATTCTAGATGCTCTGTGGTGCAATCTGAGCAATTTGAGCAATTTCTTGCTTAATCCATACCTGCCAACATTCGAAACCCAGAAATAGGGACAAGCCTGGCCGGGGTCCAGGGGTCACCAAGGCGGGGTACTGTGAATGAGTGTTTTCTTCCAGGGGGCTCTGCATTGCAGGGGACAGTGCCCCCTGGAAGCTAACAGAACTACACAGCTTCCAGAGTCATTTGGGGGCTAAACATTAACATAAAGTAAATTAATGCACAAGAAATCTGTGGCGTAATTATCGTTAAAAACGCAGGATCTCTTCGATTTACTGCCACTCATTTTGAAAATCAACTTACGGTTTTAACAAAATGGCGACCGCAACACCCTTCGTACCATCCACGACGTCGTCGACGAAGCAAATACATGTGCATAACGTATTATGTACATGTACATGTATGTACACACGCACACACTCACGCACCGCATGTATTGGCTTGACACAATAAACTTGGTACAAGTCCTCTCCACGAATCTCTCTACGCGTACAATGTTGTTGCACGGACTAAACGGACACTTTTTGAGGGAGCGCATGTTTCAACAAGTCTATGATACAACTAAACTCTTCATCAGTCGTTTACAACATTTGTTTTTATTGATATACACACACACACGCACACACCACATGCTTGACAAATGATTTAATAAACTTGATACAAGTCCTCCACACGAATCTCCCTCTACACGTGCGTACTTGTTCACTCACACGGCTACTTTGGGATGAAATGCACGTTCGCTCAGCAAGTCTAAAATACATCTAGTCTTGTTCTCAGCCGTTCATCATCAATTTTCTTACTTTTTAATAATAAAATCGTGAAATCTGAGAAACCGGGACAGTCCCGATTTTAGGCGTCTTTGAAACTCAGAAACCGGGACTGTCCCGGGAAAATCGGGACAGTTGGCAGGTATGTTAATCCATTGAATCAATTTTTTCTTTAAATCATCACATTTTTTGTTACATTGACTCCTGAACCTACCATAGATTTTGATTTCATTCAGGTATTTCTATGTTTTCCATGTCAGTAGGGAAGGGTTGTTGGACACATGAAAATTGTTCCCATTAAAAAACATAATATCCTTGGAATGCTTTTGCTTTTTTTATTACATGCTCACTTTTCAACTGGAATGGAAATTGAATTGTATGGTAGAAAGTTTTTAATTTTTTTTTGTTCAGTCATTGACAGTTCTTTAGCTCGGGGAAAATTGGAGGGAGGGGCAAACTGGGGGGGGGGATGGGGAGAAAAGGAAAAAAAAACACCCAAAACTAGAGATTCAGAGTTTGTACTACCACAAACTCAAGGTGTTCGGTTTCGGTGGTGGGGTAATGATGAGCCGTTTTTCAATACATGCTGTTGGTATCTTGAAGAGTTTTCTCAAAATAAAATAGGACTTTAGCTTGCCTTGTACACAAGATAAGTAACAATTGGTCAACATTTCAAAAATTTGTAAAAATTATTGTGATGTCGTCATCATGTTGGTCATGCGTGGGGCAGCATGCTTCCGAGCAACAGTAATTTAGTTTACTTTTGTTACCCCTGACCCGCATGATTTGTCCTTGTTTTTATCCCTTCTGGTTGTCCTCCCCATTTGGTTTTGTTCCCCTCCTGCATGCTCTGCCCTCAGTCGCCCTCATATATTTCATATATTTTTTATATTTTTTGTTTTTGCTTTTATTTTCTTATTTATTTAATTTTATTTATTAATTAAATTTTTTTTCTTCAAATTTTGTATTTATTTTCCTTATTACTTGCTTTTTTATAACTGTTTTTCCGTTAATGTTCTTTCTTGTGCTATTGTAACTTTGGTTTGTTGTTTGTTTTGGTCGAATAAATAATAATAATAATAATAATAATAATAATGTCGTCACTTAAGATTTACATAGACATTATCGTTGTCTATCTATATGCCAAGTTTCAACTCAGTAAAACCTGTGGTTTTTGAGATGGAAGGCTTCAAAAAGTAAACCTTTAAGGCAATACCACATGACACATGATGACGTCATCAATCTGAAACTTCACACATATGTTGTCTGCAAAAAGGTCATCATGTATACCAATTTTGAAATGATTGTCATAAACTTCGGCACAGACATCTAGTAAAAGTGTATTTTGTGTGTTTTTAACCTGCCGCTAGAGGGCCTTTTAAATGTTATGACGTCACCGGTCCGATTTTTGTAAACCAGACCCTTGCTGGATTAAAAAATTTGCCACTTTTAAATTACAAGGCACTTCCGGTTTCGACCGGAAGTGGAGGTCATGTCATGTCACGCACACAATAAAAAATGAAGACCTATAATACCTCTATATAATCCCGCAAAAAGCAACTGACGGTCTCTTTGTCTTGATTTGATATAGATTTTCAAAGATTAAAAATGTTAATGTTTAAAAACCTTGTAATTTGACACCTGATGACGTCATCATGACGTCACAACTGCTTGATGGAGGTTTTATCAAGGTCCTTACATGGTTTTAAATTTGAAGTTGATCAGATATACATAAGTTAATATTTTCGCCGGGAATTGTACCAAGGCAAAAAAAATTAAATTGCACAAAGGCAAACTTTGACCTTCCAGTACGATCGGAAGTAAAGGTCATGTGATTTTGGCATTAACTTTTCAAATGTTGCCCGTGTCTTGATCTATCATATGCCCAAATATGAATACTGTAGCTTAAACATTCAGAGACATACATGTACAGGCATTGGCATGAGGGCACTTTTTGAGCTAAAATGGCTTGTAATTTGACACCTTATGACGTAATCGTGACGTCACAACTTACTCGGCTTCTCCTAGTTATGTTCTAACTTCACATTAAGTTTCAAGTTGATCAAAGATTCGCAAGTATGCGTTTGCTTGCGGACAAAGCCCACTGAGAGGAATAAGCAAAACAAAGAAAAAAACAAAAACAAAAACAAAAAACCGAACAAAAACGAAGAGTTGTTCGGGCTTACTGCCCGAACACCTAAAAAAAAATAGCCGGCAGCAAAGGACCGAGTAGCCAGCGAAAGCCGGCGCTTCTGGACAACCCTGCTCACCCATGACGCTATTATCTTTACTAAAAATGAAATGAACACGTAAAACAATAACAGGAATGAAATCAAAACAATTTCTTGGTTCTTACCCTTAACGATACAAGGAACTCATCAAAGTCAATGGTTCCACCTCCGTCTCTGTCAAATGAACTAAACATTTCTTGAAGTTCATTGTTTTCAAGGTCTAAACCGTAATCTGAGATGCCTTTCTTAAATTCTTTGAAGTCCAGCGTTCGATTACCGTCATCATCCATTATTCGGAAGACACTGTCAGGAGTAAAAATGTTAAACCATGGTCAAAAATTGGACTCTCATCATTCAGTCATGTATCAGTTATTTGTGGCACTGACTAGAGAAGACGATAATTATCTGGGCCGTATGTGAAGATGTATTGCAAAGATAGTCAGGACTAGTGTCGTAATTGAGACTAATTGACAAACAACTACACGGGTAGTGAAACTCACTGGTCTTCCAGCACAAGTCAATGTGTTGAACCAAGAAAAATTGACTAAAGCAGGATTTGAACAAACGACCTCCAGGTATTTAATGTGCAACCCCAAATTATTTAAAATTCATCCAGTCAGTTTCCCTGTGGTTTATTACTTGAAAACCCAAATATTTTTTTTCAAATCTCACCGTCCGATTCCTTTGATGCCAGCAGAGCCCCTAGCCAAGCACTGCAATCTCAACTTCTCGATTGGATCTTTTGTTGAATTCAATTTCTTCTTGGCACTTATCGCCATCTCCCGGTCGTGCCTTGCTGTACCTGCCATCTTAGACCTCTCTCAATCTGACTGCTGATGTATACAGTAGTGATTTTGAAGATCACTGGATGTCTCTTCAATAATGAGTTGACCCTTGGGACCAGCTCCTTTGAGGGAGGGGTAAAACACAACTGAGTGTTTTTTTCAAGAAGCGAATCGTCGGAGGTTTTTTCAAAAACTTGTTTGCGATCACCTTGTTCTGCAATTATAAGCAAATGAAGATAAAATTCAGAATAATCAGTTGTGGATCCAGGAGGTGGATCTACTTGAGAAAATCGTTTAACATTAGTTGCTCACAGGTGCAATCTAAGACATTTCAAAGGTGTTTAACGCCTTATTTTTACCCAGTTTAATACTTAAGAAAATGTGCTTTATTTGCCTTTGAGCAAAAATTGTTTTGCTACTGTTTTATTTAGGGAGGATTGGTCCGCTAATAGTATTGGCCATGGGGGGGGGAGGGGGGAGGGGGAGGCACATGCTTGCCGTTTATGTAGAAATCAGCATTCTAGCCAGGATGTTTGCATGGCATTTTACGGGAAGATTGAGCGAACACGATGCCTAAGTTATGGTGTGGGTCACTGGGTGACAATAATCGGCCTGTTGTGGAACAGGCTTCACGGTAGTCATATTATTCAGTTTTTACAGTTGTCCAAATCTGGGGCACTGAACTCTGTTTTTTCAAAATTTTGACATCTGCGGCCCTAGCCTGACCGCAGATGTCAAACTTTCGAAAAACGGAGTACAGCGCCCCAGTTACTAATACCATCCTACCTCCATGCTAACACTAGTTAGTACTGACTGGGTCTGGGTCTACTGACAGAAATATTGGTATTTTTAAACATGTTGCTTTCCCATGGCATGGTTTGGTATACTCCAGAACTATGAGGTTCGATCCGCTATCGTCTCCACTACTCTCATAGAGTGACGTACAAAATCCTATTCGAAACTTTTTGCCCTTCACGTTTACATGCCTACAGCCTAATTTTGGCAATATCTGATTTCAAAAAAGAACTGTACATGTAGGCATGTAAACGTGAATGGCAAAAAGTTTCGAATAGGATTTTGTACATGTCACTCTATGAGGGTAGTGGAGACGATAGCGGATTGAACCTCCTAGTTCTAGTAGTAGTGAGTAGGTTTGGTAAAATTGATTGCTTTTCGCGTCGCGAAATTTTTGTTCACATAAAAAAAAAAATTATTAACTTGCGCGAAAACCATGATTTGTCAGGTTCCCTCAACAACTCCACAACAGTTGTACGATCAACTGCTGTAATCCAATGGGGACCAGACTGACTCAGCATTAGTCTGGTCCCACTAGATCGTAACAGTTGATCATATAAGCGTTGTGTAGTTTTTGAGGGAACCTGACAAATCATGGTTTTCGCGCAATGGTGTTAATATGTGAAAAAAAATTCGCAATCGCGACGCGAAAAGCTATCAATTTTCCCCCAAAATCTGTGAGGTTTTCTAAACGAATTTCAGCAGTCCGGCTATTTATTTACAAGTATAGCAGCATTCGATAGGCAAGTTTCAAGATGCAGATCTTTGCGGAATAAAAATCTCAATGGGGCACAAGAATAGGTTTGAAATTGTGCTAGGGCCAAGGATACAGAGTGGATTGGCCCTATTTGGGGCTAGGTTTGGTATTGCCCCATTAATAGTGCCAATACTCTCGACTTCCTCCGATCCTTGACCCTACGCCCATGTACCTCCAGGAGGTGAAATCATTTTTCGAATAGAAACTCACGTTTTTATGCCGAGATTTTTTCCCCAGTTGTCACTTATTGTAGGTCATTTGTGGACAGCACATTAAGACGAAAATGAGCGCGCTCGTTTTGGTGTAATTTATGAAGAATATCCGAGGCGTTACTGACACAATTTGACTGCCCGGCATCCATGATGTTTGCTAATGTGCATACGCGCTGACATACAGCGCTATGACCAGTGTATTGTACAATGTAGTCTTTTTTGTGTTGTTCGTCGCGATCATCCGCCGCGGCTGGCCCCGGTTGCACATAACAGAACTAGCAACGTCACTAGTCAATTCTACACACATGTGTGCCTACCCATGTAAATGTACAGTGTATGGCGTTTTTGTACAGCTTGTGTTTTCAGCACGTTTAGCGCATGCGCTGTTCGGAAGCCTGACGTAATCACTTCCACCAAGTAAACCACATCGCAAGAAAACTGCTGAAGCAGCGACTAGCTAGTAGTACAGACAGGTCACACACACAGCGCTGTATGTCAGCGGGCATGCGCATTAGCAAACATCATGGATGCCGGGCAGTCAAATCGTGTCAGTAACGCCTCAGATTTTCTTCATAAATTACAGCTAATTCTATTTTCTCAAAACTAGCGTGCTCATTTTTGTCTTAATGTGCCGTCCACAAATGAGCTACATGTACAATAAGTGACAACTGGGGGAAAAATCTTGGCATAAAAACGTGAGTTTCTAATCAAAAAATGATTTCACCTCCCGGAGGTACACCGGGCGTAGGGTCAAGGATCGGAGGAAGTCTAGAGTATTGGCACTATTAGTATTATTTAACATGATTAATCATTAATAAGGTTTATCGCAAATAGCAAAATACCAAGAGAGGGCGCTGTTTGGCCGCGCATGATAGTGTAGTGAAAGGGGGCAACCCGGGAACTCGCGCACGACGACCGACTGTAGCATTTGCCCCCTCTGGCTCTGCCCTCCCATGATCCATTGCGATTCTGAATCACGATAAACCTTATGGGGCTAGGTTTGGTAATGCTAATTAAATTTTTTAAATTATATTATATTATTACAATTATAAATACCACCAGGCAAATAAAAATGCCATGTATGTTTGCTCAGTAAGTAGAATAGAATAGACAATGGTTGGTAGACCCATAAATAAGGAGTTCAGCTTTTTATCAATACAACTACTATTAAATTTGAATCATTATTGTCCAGGCAGCGTGCACCACCTACAGTACCCATTCATTCAATCAGCCATTCAACAACCACGACCACACATCAGACAGACCATGAATCCATGATCCTCCATGGCATCCGATCCACTCAGTCTTACTTCACACAATTATTTTTCTCGAAAATGTTTACCAGGGGGAAACGTGAACTGAAAAGCTCTATTCAAGCTTTAGAACACGAAATGATTTTACTCAGTTGTAGTATTTACCATTGCATAAAAACCAGCAATTAAACAAAATTGCAAATATCGAGCTTACCTCAGTAGTTGATATTAACTGTTCTCAAGCAGATTGTGCACCACTGAATGGCATTCCTGAAAACACGCAGCCGCTATCTGGTGACGTCACATTGTTTTGAAGCTATGGAAATACAAACCGCCCTCTAGGGTTTAGTCTTGTCCGTACTCGAACTATATTATAATGTGTAATGTGTAATGTGCTTTTATGTAAATAGCGGACGAACCAGACTTTTTCTGACGCGAGATAATTAATTGTTTTGTCAGAACAACAGGTGGCAGCATTTCAATGTTTCGTTGGATCATGGAGGTAGTGCATGGCTTTTTTTGACTTGAAAAGAACCAGCAGTTCAATTTCTTTTCACAACTATCTGACTGTTTGGGTAAAAGTATGATAAATAAGTAAAAGAAAAAACTTATTCAACAAGTAACAAAATATTGGTTTCTGTTCAAATCACATAAAAAAATAAAAACAATTCTTTAGTATCAAATCCTGCAAATGTCGGATCTAAAGAACATTTATTGAAATATTAAAATAAGTTGTTTTCAACACACCCATAAATATTATTGGTCTTTCATCTGCTTCATGCTTCATTGCCCCAACTTATAAACTGGAATTGTGTAATTATTTATCGCTCAATTATTTATTTATCGTTATCTTTGTTACTTGTACCATGCTTGTACTCATTTCTGTAAATAACATGTTATTGTTTGTGTTCTAATCTAGAGCACCAATGAGGGGTTGCAATCGACAAGAGCTTTTGACCTCAAGATCTTTGCCAATCATCTGCTCTGAGCCGTTGTCCTAATCTTTTTTTCAAATGTATTTAATTTTTCTGTATATACGTTTATGCATTGATGGAAATTAAGTGATTGATTGAATTCGCTTAACTGGCAGTTGAAAAAGAAATTCTACATTCTGATTTAATACTTGGTGATTTCAGGTCCTTTAGAAAAAAAAATAAAATCCACAAACACACCTTGGGTTTGCCTCAAAAGCTACTACCTTCAGTATTTAATTTGATTAAATTTCATAACAAGTAAACTCCCTGTTTCAACACTGTTTGAAACTGAAGGTGGATGCTCCGTTATTCAAGTATATGGTTTTTAAATTGTCCTTTGAGTTGAGCTGTCATGATTATTCTAAACCGAACCATTCTAATACACTGAAACTCCCCTGAAGAAAGTTATCCTTATGAATTCAACAAACTCACTGGATCGTTTTCCTCCAATTTGTAAAGGACTGGTTCAACAAGCTCATCCTCTTATTTCAGTGACCACTATGGTGTATGGGTTCTAATCAGTTTATTTTATGATTAGAAATAGGTAATTTTAAATTTCCTTTTATTTGAAAGGTGTTGGCACGGCAGTTTTGTTTTACTGCTTTCACCTCTGTGGATCCAAGTAATATCCCACCTTGGAACAAAGCCTTGTATGTTAATTGGGTTTTCAGTTCCGACCTCATTGCATGGGTTTTCACTAGTGTTTACCTCCTCCATCTAAAAATGATATTTCTTCATCACCATCTCTTTGCAGGTATCTTCAAGCCTACGGGTCACAGTGCTAGTAACATTGAGGCCCCCTTGATTTCATTGCCAGAAATACATAATAATAATAAGGAACTTTAACAAATAACACTGGACTTGTCAGATTTCTACACTTTTTACTTTATATTTACCCGAATTTCCAAGAGATAATAAACAATAAATCATCCTATATAACAATATTTCACAGTTATTTACTACAGAATGCAACAATTGCTGCAAAATAAAATATACAAAGAGTTTATGAATTGACAACATGTTGATAGTGTTACCATGGCGATCCATGGTTTGACCCACAACAGTTAAATATACAAGATAAATTCACAATAATTATTGTTTGTTGTGCAAGCAGTGGCCATCTTGTTTTGAACCCCAGGGCCCAATTTCAGGTTAAGCAGAAAAGTTTGCTAAGCAAACTAGGAACTGCTTTACAGAAATGAGTTACCAGCCAAAATACAGCGTTATGTAATTAGTTTGTGACTGGTTCCCTGCTAATTTTTGCTTAGCAAATAAAAGTGTTTAGCAAAATTGTCTGCTTAACAGCTTACTGAAATCGGACCCTGGACTCCGGCATAAACCAATGCCATTTAGGATTACCACATAACAGGCACCAATCTAACACAGTCCCAAATCTATACACCTTTTTCCAATGAGGCAGCTTTTTGAGGCTGCAACTCATAGCTGTTTTGTTTTTTGTTATTGTTGTCATTATTGTCTACTAGAAAACAAAACAAAAAGCAAAACAGTTATGCGACTTTGGCTAAGGCTATAGCTGTTTTCTGAAGCCTTAGCAAAAGCCGACACTCAACAGCCTTGTACTCCTCTTAATCTCCACCGATCTAAATATCTACCATATACTTGACCACCTTGACCACAGTTACCTAAAAATAGAGATACATTCTAGCCACAAGGCTCATCATCCTTTTTGTTCTGCCTACTTCATTTTTGCTGCAATTTGATGTGAAAACATACCAGGGAAGATGTAACGGTAAATGCCAGATCCAAATTGGTCACAGAAAGATTAGTTTAGCAATTACAAGCATGTTCAGGCTTTGAAAAAATACTTCAATTTACATTTTGTAAATCACAACAAACTCAGTTCAAACACAGTTTCTTTTAACAAACTAATAACAATAATAATAATTATTACAAACCTGGAAATATTTCCTTTTTTTTAAAGTTAACATTTCTAGGTATAAAAAACCCCATTCTGTATGAGAAAGAAAAGACCCCCCACCATAATTCTCAGGATAAGGGAAATTCACAGTAGTCAATTTGTTTGCAGTCGAGACTTTGTTGACCAATGTTGTACCCGCCCAACAAGAATTAGTTAGCACATTCTAGAGCAGATCATTGTAATCAAGTATAGTTTTTTAATCCTGATATCCTGTTATTGTATTACTATTTTCAATGAATGATTTTTTTTTAAAGAATTGTAGGCTTAGCAGCCCTGTGAAGTTTAAATTCTTCCCTTTTTCCTAAATCAAGATATTAGCCCTGAACCATGTTTTACAAAAACAAAAAAAAAATTTATGATATGCCACCATCTTAGTCAAGTTCCCTGTATACAATAGCAGTAATGTATACCAATGTTCAATCCCACAAAAAGGGACCAGACTATTTTGACCACACAGCCTCAGTTTGGTTACACTAATTTGGAAACAAGATGGCGGCACTGTGATGACAATCCATTGCATTCAATGCACACACGAAAAAAACCACCCCAAAACTAAACCCTAATTGTGCTTATTCAATTATTATTTGTGATTGTTTATCAGTTAAAAAAATACACATCATTTTCAAACTCTACTTCTTCACAAACTATTCTTTAAATTAAGCAAATCTTAACATTCTATCTAATTAGTTTTAAGGTACAAAATTATTCCCTAAAAGTTCCCATTTTGGGGGAACAAACTGGTTCAATTGAATACTGTTTGTTTTTCTGGGAAGGTTAAAACACTGTATAGGATCGTTGAAATGGTTGCATACATTTTTGAAAGATTTCATGTTTTAAAGTTTGGAGGTTTTCATTTCTTTGTCAAATGTAAGTATTCAGCCTGCATACAATGGTTACTATTATTGTTTACCTTAATTCTCACACCTGCAAATGGCTCATTTCAGATTGTTTATTACTTCAAAATTACTCCCTGCAAAACTTATTACCTCAAAAGATACACAAACTTTGTACCAAGTTTAAATGGGCACAATGTCTGAAACCCCGTCCCAATTTTACTTGTTTCTTGAAGAATATCTTAAAAAAATGCAATGGAAGATTTGTAAATTTGCCACTTTGTCAATATTGATAAAAATGTTGATTAAGTTTCAGAACGCTGAAACAGTTAACTGGCCAAAATGCATGATGGTCCCTCACCAACTTGTATTTGAGTTTTAAAAAATCTCCTATGGGATTATTCTATTCTGAATAGCTTCAATAAGGAGCCATTGGTTCCTTCACTTACATGTATGTTTAAAGTTGCAGACATTCATCATCGCTATGGACTTGCCCTATACATCTCCTGCCACCAACCCCCACCCCTTGGACTAGAGCTGTATGGCCTTTCATTCCCTTTAATTAAACCCTAAGCATATACCATGTTATTTCCTTTTAATAGATATCAAAAACCAAGTCACCTTTGATACATGATTACTGTTAATCTGTTATAACTAATTACTGTTAATGCCATGGTTTAACCTGGTTTTCATAAACTATAACTTGTTAATGGATTTGTTTTAACAAAAACTAACCAAATTGTTCTGCGTTATTCTGAATGGAAGAAACAACAATTCTGTTACTGTAGCCCCCAAATTAATGACATCATCACTTCTGGTGCACACTTTTGGAAGTTAAATCATTGCTTTGTGTGTGCAACCCAAAATGGTTCTAACTGACACATAAGTACATGATGATGAATAAGAATGCTACATGACACAACAGCAGTAACCATTGTACTTTCAGTTCTTGCTTAATAAGTAACACTAAAGTAGTCGAGTATTGTTTTCAAAATTTCAGCCTTGGTCGCAGAATACTTTTTTTTCGGGGGGAAAAGTTGTTTACGATACAAAATTTAATGGTTTCAGAATGGCCTGAATAATAGGAAAACTCTTTACCCCCCCCCCCCCCCAAATAAAAGTGCATTTACCTGCAAGGTCATACAATTAATTTTGGGTTGAACAATGAAAAATTTACTAGAACGGAATTTGAACCTGCGACCTCTGGATTAAAGTGCCAGCGCTTTAGCAACTGAGCCATCTAGCCCTGATGTTGGCGGTCTCCCCATTTTGTCAATATCTTTGTTCAGGGGTGCCAGTCAGAAGCCATTCCACCTGTGAAACGTTGCAACCCCTTAAAGCGATCCCTCTGCTGCTGCTTCCCAGGTTGTATCGTAAACTTGGGTGTGATCCCTGGCTATACGGCAGTTAATGGCTTCTAACTGGCACCCCCAAACAAAGATTGATGAAATAAGGAGACATAAGGGATATATGGCTCAGTTGGTAGAGCGCTGGCAAGTTAATCCGGCAGTCACAGGTTTTAATCCCGCTGAAGTCATTTTAAAATACTTTGTTCAACCCCAAATTAATCAAAATTTACCCTGTCAGTTTCCCCTGTGGTTTATTTCTTGATACAGGTCATAAAAGTAACTGATACCCCAAGCCCTTGACCAAAATGTTCATAAGTTATAAATTTTAGGACGGTAGAAAAAACGAAAAAACATGAAGCAGCTTCTTTCTGTAAATCTATAATGACAGAGGAATTGTATTCATTTTTTACCTCTGAAATACTTTTGTTTTTTATTTATTTTTATTTAAGGAGAATTGATTTTGTTATTCAGACACACAGTAGCACCACTTCAGGACAATTGCAAAATCCACCAATTCATATGCAGCATATGGAGCCTATAGTTAATTATTTCAACATGTCGTACCAAACTCTATCATCAAATTATAGTGCATTATGTGTTTTTATATTAGATAAGTGTAACTATCTACCACATTGTACAAACTGGTAACCCTAATGGTTTAATCACACTTGTCCCTCAAACAAACAAAGTTGAGACCCTGCATTAATCAGGGTGGCCACCATAACCACAAACAAGTTTGTGACATTCAAAATGTTTTCGAGAGCTACATGAAAACTGTTTCGGTAACCAGAAACAGTTTATGTTGGGAAACAAAAACAGTGACTGGCTGCAAAACAACAAACCTTCTGATTTGAACAAAAGTACGTCTGAATTTATGTATACTAGAGTATGCACAAGGCATATTCATGAAAATAATTTAAATCTACCATGTTAGCAGAAAAATCAGTTGAATATTTGAAATTTTCAAGAGATGACGTAATCTAAACTTGACTGCAAAATAAACTTCCTCAACACCATGTCATTATAAACTCAAGGGGTTTCAACTTTGATCTACTTTCCACAACAGGTCAAACAACTTACAATCTAAACTCTTCAAATCTGAAGTTTAAACGTTCACAACAATCCAAAGGACACAGCTAAACAACGCTAGTTTTTGAAAAAAGTTAACACTTAACATTGTAGGAACGATGGTAGAAAGAATAAAACACCCTGCATGTATTATAGCCCATCGCACTCTATAAGACTTGGGTCTGACCTATGGCCTTTGACCTCAACCTAATTACTATTCATGCAATGTTGGTTATAGTACTGAACAGAAAGAATGTCAACTTTCACACTTACTTTATTTAGTTGTTTTAATTCCTAGTTAATGAGTAATAAATGCATATCACAACATTGATTCTTTACACAAATGCACCAATTAGTTATAGTTTACTTAAAGACGGGGGTGAACACATACCCCAAAAGTTAAGTCAAAATTTTGGTTTCAATCAACCTACCTAATTATGTAAACTGTCCAACACTTTAACTTCCCAAAAATGGATAATCTAAATTAAATACAACAAAAGATGGATATTGTTTACTTTTTCCTCTTCTGTTACAACAGACTTAAATTTACTTAATAATTTACAAAATGCAGCATGGTAGAATGTGTGGAAACTTGGCCTTAGTGTTTAGAAAGCCATTCACTGCAAAATCAATTAAGAAAAACCAAACCACAACATACTCTCGGCAAATTACACACTGTGTTAGAAAACAAAAGTCACATAAAGTCACATAACAACTTACTCTACTTTAAAAAATGTCTTCACTCTTACCCACTTCAGCATAGGGGAAAAAACTGGGCGTACTTTGTTAGCCCTATAGTCTGTCCTAACGTTTTACAAAAAATAGTTACAGTATACTACTGTTATTAGAACTTTACAATATTAATAAATAACATAGACCTGTTTCCTTTTACATTACTTCACAGGTCTACATATATGTTTGGTCCCTTTAATATGATATTAATTAATACGTACGAAATTGCATTTTTTGCAGGCAAGCCTACGTAGCTGTAGTAATCTTTTTGAACTTAAAAGTACTTCAGATATCAGCATTTATAACGTGCAGCATGCAGCTTTAGTGTCATCATCTATAATGCTTCACAAATAGAAACAAAAGAAGTGGCAACAAATTGCGTTCTAGAGCCGCAGAGAACAATATATTTCACAAGACTTCTTGAAGTTTTAGAAATTGAAGTAGTCAATTGGAATTCTTATGTGAGTTGTGAAGCCAAGCAAACATTTGAAGCAAAATTGAAGCACTGACTGACAGTATCACAATGACATCAACTCTAGAAACAATATGGGAAAGATCTTGTGCTGTATTAACATTCCTGCACTTGCATCTTGAGAAGTAATTTCAGACTTACATTCTGTACTCACAAAGATTGACATCTCTGTACAAAGTCAAGGTTGTTGTTTGTTTACATTTTCTCAAATTTTTATTATTTCATTATACATTTGTCATTTTATATAATTCTTTTCAAAAAATAATTTTTGACCAATCTAAGATTTTGCTTTATATTCCCTGTGTAGAGAAAACAATTTACAATTTTTAAAATATTTTATTTGTTATTTTGTTTAGAAACAGGTTATGGCAGTGACACTGTTATACAGTGGGCGAGACTGTAAGATAGAAGGTTGGATTCACGCAAGTCATAGAAGGCGCTCTTGTGCCTCATTGTGCGCAATGAACAAATCATGAACAATACCATTATGAAAGAGAAGACATTGAAAGATTTCTAGGGAAACATCCTGGCTCACGATTGCTCTGAAGTAGGGCATGATTGATCTTATAAACAAATTAGAGATTATGGCTTAGCATCAGGAAAACAACATTTGTTGTTGCTTTACAAATGCGTATCTCTCCAGAGGAAAAAACAGTAAAACAAAGTTGCTCAGGGGAAAACCACTAAGTATATAAAAGGCAACAGTGCCAATTTTCAAAGCTGTTCAGCCAAAAATGGTGCTTAGCAACTTTTCCTTTAAGCAATAATTTACAGGGAACCAGTCACAATAAATATAAACTATTTTGACTGGTATTTTGGCTGGTAACCTGTTTCTGTTAAGCTATATTTTTTGTTCTTAACAGTTGTATGAAATTGTTCTTAAAACATTTGCCAGTAGGTTAACCAGCCAAAGCCAACATATTTCAAGTGGTATTTTGGCTGGTACCCATTTCTGCTAAGTTTTTTCTAGGGCTTAGCAAAATTCAGTACTTAGCACAAATGAGAGACAAAGTTAAGTTTCAGAATAAACAATCCGTACAATCAGTTTGAGGTACTGCAATTTCCCCAAACTAACAAAGAAAAGGAAATTCATGAATTCACAACAAAAACCTCTCAACAGTCACGAAAGAAAATCTTTGAAAATACAACTTTTTAGATCATTGTCTGTTTTTGATGCAGCAATCGGAAACCAGGAATATTCCCTTGTATTGTTCTTTTACTCTATCTATAATTCTTTATTACAAAAAAACAAACATTCCGAGACTCTCTAAACACATTTTTACAAGTAATGAAATATAGTTGTTTTTGTCTTTCGTTTTCTCAATTTGGCAGTTTGAATATTTATTACAATTGCTATACGTACTCTTGTACAAAAAACAACCCCCGTCACATTAATGAACGCGAACCATTTATACGCGTTGCACTCTTGTGTTAGTTGTGACATCTCTCCTCCCCACCCCTCATAATTAGAACTCAAGGTTTATTCTCACCGAGGTATTACCGGTGCTGATTTTAGGTCATCCCATCCTGTGAAACACTCACATATGTGCTGTGTCTGCATTTTGAGAATCTCATAGAAAAATCTAAAAGGAAGACAAGAAAAAAAGGATGGAATAAATTACCAGGTATTCCGTTGAGGAAGGCAATGGGAAGATCAGGAGGGGAGTTTGGGAGAATCTCAGATATCTTAAGGAAAAACTTGATCAGGGTGTCTCATTAACAAAAAGGACAAATAACTTATTTTCATTTATTGACCCGAATTTCCAAGAGATAATATACAATAAATCATCCTATATAACAATATTTCACAGTTATTTACTACAGAATGCAACAATTGCTGCAAAATAAAATATACAAAGAGTTTATGAATTGACAACATGTTGATAGTGTTACCATGGTTTGACCCACAACAGTTAAATATACAGGAGAAATTTCTGCATGAATACAAATTCTTTTACAAGTCAGAATTTGAATGATGTCTTGGCAAACCCTGGTACCATTGTGCCATAAACACATTCATTCTGAATTGCAAAAGCTTCAATACTTCGAACCATATGACATAGCAACTGTCTGTAGTCTGAGGACTTCTAATTTAAGTGGTTACTACTACACTAGAATGTCATTGTACCAAATATCATTCAAATCTACTTCACCAATAATCAATATTATTTGATTTGTAGATATTTGTAGATAACTTTATAGGTACTTATCTCAATCCAAATGTTTACTCACCTGCTTAGTTATTCATCTGGGAGTGGTTCCATACTGCATGACGTAACCGGGCGTGGCATTAGGTGCGGTGAACCCAGCTACGTTAGCCTGTGGGTGTGGGTATGTAGAGTGCAGGTATGTAGGCATTCCTATTTCTGGTCGAGTAGGCATTGCGTACGGTGTTAGCATGGGGAAACCTGGAGAGATGGCCATACCAGGACGCATAGTGTTGATGCGGGGAGGAAGAGGTCTACCAGGGGGAGGAGGGGGAGGTGTGGTCTTGTCATTCCTGGGGGGAGGTGGAGGAGGAGGGGGAGGTTGTTCAGTCGGTGAAGTCAGTGGTGGTGTTGACCCCTGTGACATCATCCTGTTCTGGTGAGAGGCAGGGGGGCTTGGGTAGGGGGGCCTAAAATGATTCGGGGAAGTCGGCGATGGGGTGTGGTTGAAGCTTGAGCGGGCAGTTTGCACAGGTACACCACGGTTTGGAAGACTCTGGATGTGGTTGTACTGAGTCTGCTGAGCAGGCTGCTGCAGTGCGTTACTGTAGTGTGGTGTATTGGAAAATAACGAGGCATTGTTGAGGTAACTGGCGGTAGCATTGTTCTTGGCACACGACTTCAGAGTCGGCGATACCTCTTCTGGTTCATACACAGCCATGTGTTTCACTTTAGAGTTTATGCTTGCATCTCCAGCACCTTTGTACTGTCCTGACTGCACTGCTCCATGCTGGACAGGTCCATTTCTCTGGTGCTGTGATTTAAGCTCGATATACGGAGTGTTGACCCTCCCTTCCTGTCTAGTACCACTGCGTTTGCAAGAATTTCCAGCCGGCGTGGTGTTGTTGATCTCACCTGCAAACTTGCCTTCCCAGTTTGGAGCATACTGCTTGTTGCTTATTTTACCATCCCCAGTCAGCAGTGGATGAGAGAGTTTCTGACTAGCAGCTGAGGTGAGGTTGTAACCCGGGTGATGACTCTGGTTTGACCGGGGAAGTTTGGTGTTTGCCGTGTTCGTGTATTGCATGGATACCCCTAGCTGATGCTGGTGGTTCATGGAGGACTTGTGTGTAAAGTTTGACTGTGAGTTATAGGCAGAATTCAAGTGGTGGAGTCTCTTCCATTTGTGGTCAATAAGCTGGTGTTCTGACCTTAAAGCCGCAGCTCCAATATCAATTGACTTACCCTGTGTTACACTCGGTGCATTTATCTTTGGATCATTGTTTGGATTCAGCTGATGCTGTAGCCAAAGCTTTCCGAATTTCCGTCCCTCCTTGCGGGAGAACTTCTTGTGGAACTGATCGGCAGGGGTGACTTCCACAATACTGTTGGTGATTGAGTTGGCTGCACTAGTTTGGCTCACAGATGAGGTGATGGCTGCCACAGATCGACTACCAATCGGCATGGTGGGACTGCTATTTGACATCTGCACAAACATGGGTTGTCCTGCTACAGGCTGAGTCACAGACTGCTGTGATGTTTTGGCAGGCAGACTGTTAGAAGTCACCAATTGCTTGGTTTTGGTGGTGTGACCAGATGCCCGAGGCGGTACACCTTGCCCAGATATAGATCCCATCATCCCAGCTGACCTTTGATGATGAGCGGCATACAGTCTGGCTATGTTTGCCTGGTTGTACTGCGGTCCTTGGCTAGGTGCATTGGTATTAACGGACCGATTGCTATTGCTTACTTGTGATGATGACATGCCCTGAGTGGAAGGGGGACTTAGCATGCTGCTCTGTTGATGTCTAGACTGAGCAGGGGGAGGGACCGGTGCCTCTGTCTTAGTCACATTTAATGTAGTCTTCTCCACTAGGATGACAGGCTTTTCCGGCTGACACGGCAACTCTTCTTCCTTTTCCTCATCAATATATTGGAGAGCCTCCTCATCTGCCATTCGTCTCCATCCTGGAGTTCTTGGCTTAAGGAGCTCCTGCATGGAGTCTGTCTCCTCGACGTCGATGTGCACGTCATCGTCATCAATGTCCTCAATAAGACGGCGCTCAGTCTCTCCAAACCTCACACCATCTGCAGCATTTGGTAATGATTGCACATTGGCAGAGTGATTCAAGGACACCACACTGTTCTGAGATGAAGGGACGCTGGTACCCATGTGGGAGGTCAAAGCAATCATAGGAGTGCCTCCACCCTTCTGGATATCCTCTCCTCCAAAGCTGACTGAACTGCCTTTCTTCTGGTTCTTGTAACTCTCCATGGTTCCTTCCGGGCTTGCTACCTGAGGTACATGAGGTGAGCGTCCTCCTGCGCCCAGAGGACTCTTTGAAGCATCTCTCCTGCCTTGGTTCTCGGGGCTGTTCCCGGCACTCTGACGACGGATTTGCTTGCTACGATCCAGCTCGGTGGATGCGAAAGCAGCAAGAGCATCAAAGCCACTGTTGATCTTAGCCTGAAGCTTCTTAGTGTTAGGAGACTCCTTGATCTTAGGTCTTGATGGCTCTGGAGATACAGGTGAGGGAAGTCTCTCTGTAGTGGCGAAAAGATCACAACAAACTCAAAGTTACACACACTGCTGATTTACGGTCCAATCGTATGGAACTGCTCATCACAGCATTTTCTGCTTACTTTTACTTTGGCTGAACCTAACCGAACAATTTAGTAAGAAATCTCTCCATCACAGACTTTTGTACTTTTGTACATGTAATTAATGATAGAAGTTATGTTCCTGTTAAATAAAAAACCTCCGATTAATGATAACACTGTATTGAACACTTTGATTTGTTGAGAATCTTTCTAAAGAATGTAAACTATTATACAATAGTCAAACGCTCTTGATTGATGGTAAAGCAGAAAATGCTGATTGGTGGTTATATACATCTTCTATTATCAACATTTCACATGTGCTTATAAGCAAAACACAATCATCAAGTCACCTATGTTAGCTGTCCTGTCCTGTCCATTTTGTTCACATGTGCCTGCATCTGTGTGAACTTTAACCCCAAACCACTAATTTCTACATTCAAAGGGATTTATGAGAGAAACTGATAATTCTGAGAGGAACATGAGACAATCATTTTTCCACCTGGCATCCAAATGCAGTTTGTCAAAAGAGGGAAAGTGTCGGGCACAGCAAGACTTTGTACTGAGCTTTTGAATTTTCAATGGCACAGCTGAGAAACCAAAGATGAGAAGCTGAAAAGTTGCATTACTGTTTCCTACTGGAATGAATGGATGAATGTCTAATGGGCGTCTGGCAATCATTGGAGCTAGTGTGTGTAAAGTGGAATGATGTCACACATTCAAACAGGATATGGCATCAAAACAGACAATAAACTAAAGGGCCATCTTTGCCAGAACCAACTCCGAGGTCAATTCGACTTACCTTTGCTTTGTTCTTTTGAAGGGTCTGGTGTCTTACACATAGATCTTTCAGCAGTGACTGATGCAGCATTGTTTGGGGGAATAATCGCCTTACACAACTTACTGTAAACGACCAAAAATGTAAAAGTGATGAATAACAAATAGCTATGACAATTGTTCTATAATCTAGGTTTGAGGAAGTGACCGTTTTTATTCTGAATCAGTGATCTTAAGTCATTATTGAAAGCGTACTGTGGAGATGCACTCGCATCAAGTACTACATTCACCTTTCAAATTGGACTTCAGAAATAAGAAAACCTTCTTACTTCTTTGGTATCGGTCTTGAAGTTGATTTGGCTCTTCCTCTCTGTGTCGTCTGCCCTATGGAACGATCCAGGGAGGACATTTTACCCTCTGGGGAGGGAATTGCACTGATGCGCAGCGGCTGGTTCACGTTGGTCAACATTGTCATGATACTGTCTTGGGTTTCCAGACTTCTCTGCCTTGATGTGGCGGTCATCTTGGCTGGAATGTGATTAGCCACTGTGGTGGTTGAAGCCCGCTTACGACTCTTCTTGGATTTGACCAGCTGCGGCTGCTGCTGCTGCTGTGTCAAGACGGCTGTAGTCACAACCGATTTTGAAGACAGCTGTGCAGCGGACGGATTTGTACAAGTAGACAACAGTTGCGGTTTCTCTGCAGTGGATTTCAGCATTGGGGTGGAGGTTGTGAAGGCAGTCGCCCCGCTCGAGGTCGTCAAAGTGTTCTGTGAGGTAGTTACGGTTGCAGTACTGCTGGTAGATGTTTGCTCTTTACTAGGCTCACTGGGGTACAATGTCACATTCTGGGGACTCAGTGGGGCATCCAGGGATGCCATGCTTGTGTCCATTGCTTTGTTCACCTGGCTCGTAGTGAGTAAGTTGAAGAAACCACGATGCTTGATGTCAAGTGGGCTGATTAGAGCCATCGGGGGAGTGGTCTGGGAGGTCTGCACGGTGGGCGGGGTCGTTTGGAGTGTTCCAGCTAGTCCCACTGATGTTATGACTGATGTAACCATGGCATTTCCTGCCATCATGGAAGGAATCACTTGTCCAAGGCCAGAGTGTCCAACATCACGCTGGCTTTTAGATAATGATTGGGGCTCGTTGGCCACCATGCCCTTACCGAGAGCGCCCTCTTTCATTCCATCCATTCCGCTTGAATCTCTCTGTGCTGATGATGGGTCCTGTAATCCAGCAAGGATTGCAAAACCTCCCTGGATCTTTTCCTTCCCGTAAGTGCCTTTCCCTTTCACATCAGCATTTACAACTGGTTCCTTTTCATTGGTACTCTGCGTCAGACCCAGTTTATTGGATGACTCCTTCGTGATGAGTTCATAACCAGAAAGTCTACGGTGGAGGGCGGCTTTACCGGGTGATAGATGCGTGTAGTCATGCATTCCGGCAGCAAGGGCAGCAGAGCGTGGAGATAGATTTGGTGGCAGTATTTTTGTGACTGGTGCAGTGGGGGATGGACTCTCAGAGCTGACCCCCTTGGCACATCCTGGACTCAAGCTGTTATTTCTCCGATGCTCGTAGTTACCATTGAATAGACCTGAATGCAATGACACAGACAAGAATAAACCATTACTCCCACAACTCATACAAATAGTGTTTAATGAAAGATTCATACCACTACACGTTATTCAGACATTCTACACACAGGCAGTTGTTTGGATTTTTATGTTCTGGAAACCATCCTTATTCCTCAAGAGTATTGACCCCTTCACACTGACATCACACTACAGTCTGCTTATGGTCTGCCAACTGCATGTAAAGATTGTAAACATTGCATGTAAAGATCTGGCGTGGGTCTAACCATATGCATGCCTGCCTAAAATACACACTACTCAGTACCGCATGGGAAAATGGCTCTCAAAATGGCTCAATGAATTGTGGGTGATGACGACATAAGGTGAATTGGCTTAAAAGAGAACTAGTAACTGAAATGGCAATTAGGCTAGTTCAGGTTGGCATTGAAGTTTATCCTGTGTGGCCCCTGGTTCGAATCCAGCCTCTGACAATGACCTCGTATGTGGATTTGGTACTCAGTCGCTGATAGAACAATTGACTCGTGGTCTTTTCCTTACAGCCTGTCTGACCCATGGGTTATATACTATTGCAACACATTTAAGGACATCTTTCCCAGTATTAAATAAAGACAACTTGCAATCTCTTCTACTTGTACTCCAGGTACCCTTTTACTCCTGGGTGAAGTAACAGAGCCAAGACCTACCTGCAGGGCTGCCACAATTACGCTTTATGCCTCGCTTCGTCTGGGCAATCAGATGATCAGCTCCTGGAGTAGCTGACATCTTTTCCAGTCCTCGCTTCGTCTGGGAAATTAAATGATCATCCCCTGGAGTACCTGACATCTTCTCCAGTTTATGAACCTGGGAAAAACATCAAATCAGATATGATGATAATAAGAGACATTATGCCTGAAGATGATTAGAGCACATAGATTGCAAAGATGATTAGAGCACATAGATTGCAAAGATGATTAGAGCACATAGATTGCAACGATGAAAGAAAAAATCCAATCAGGTATGATACTAGTAAGATGCTTTATGCCTAAAGATGATTGCAAAGACGTTATCTCAAAATTAACCAGTATAATAAAAATTGCTGAAGCCATTCTATAATGAAAGCTACTAACCCCACCAATCATCCTTACATACAAGTTCAATTTATAAAAGATCCAGTCAATAACCAGGATGGCGATCAAAACAAAGTCTCACCTCAGACTCCAACTTCTCCAATTCCTTACGGAGATGTTTTTGTTGATTGTACTCTTGTATAATTTGCTCAGTGATCAGTGATGTCGGATTGGCATGACTCAGCACCTCTTGTTGACTCTCCTGCACCTGATTGCCAAGTAGAATCACATTATATTAAAAAGCTGCTAAACACAGTGAGTTGCTAGGCAAAGAAAACCATCATATACTTCATGCTGTGGTAACTGGTGCCCCTCTACTTTTTGGCTTGGCCAAGAATAAGAAGCACAATGAATCTTTCTGAGCCACTACATCAATGTCCGACATTACTCAAGTTTTAAAACATATTTGTATTTGGTCAAGTTTATTTTCCAGTTTATTTTGAAGATTGCTGTCTCACTAGGAATCCTCTCAGTTTCTTTGTTCTTGTTTTTTGTTCTTTATCTTTGTCATTTTAATGCCCTGTATTGAAACTGTAAACTGTGTATTTTGTCATTGTTACATTTTTACTGTATTTTGTTTGTAAATATTTGGTTCTAGCCAAACGCTTGTTAATTACTAAACCAATCTGAAACCATTCTTTTCAAGTCAGCCCAAACAAGCCATGAATCTCTCCACCAGCCTACGGTTTGATTCCAGACAACTAGAAGAAGAACCAGATTATCTTACCAGTTTCTGGTTAGCTGCTTCTATGGATAAGATTTGGCTCTGCAGTGCCTCACATTGAAGCTGTACCTCCCTGCGCTTCCCAACAATCTCTTTGGACTTCTCGACTAACTCAGCTGGCGTCTTGGCTTCGATACCAAGCTGTGGGTAACAAAAATTAAAGTTAAAGCATCTCTATGGCAATGAGGTTAATAGAAAAAGGGAATGCCATTATTACAGCGCTTAGCCCCATATGGTTAGCCCTATAGACTTTTCCTAGGCTAACGTTAAGTCTTTCTACAGGCTAACGTCTAAGCCTTGCCCAGTCGAACTAATAGCCATTCTCAGGTCATCCCACTAGTCTTTCTCAGGCTAACCCCTTAGCCTTTCCCAGGTCACCCTACTAGCATTTCTCAGACCATCCTCCTATCCTTTCTCAGGCCATCCTACTAGTCTTTCTCATGCCAACCCCTTAGCCTTTCTCAACCCCTTAGCCTTCCTCAGGCTATTCCACTAGCCTTTCTCATGCTGACCCCTTAGCCTTTCCCAGGCCATTCCACTAATCTTCCTCAGGCCATTCCACTAGCCTTTCTCATGCTGACCCCTTAACCTTTCCCAGGTCATCCCCTTAGCCTTTCCCAGGCCATTCCACTAATCTTCCTCAGGCCATTCCACTAGCCTTTCTCATGCTGACCCCTTAGCCTTTCCCAGGTCATCCCCTTAGCCTTTCCCAGGCCATTCCACTAATCTTCCTCAGGCCATTCCACTAGACTTTCTCATGCTGACCCCTTAGCCTTTCCCAGGTCATCCCCTTAGCCTTTCCCAGGCCATTCCACTAGCCTTTCCCAGGCCATTCCACTAGTCTTCCTCAGGCTATTCCACTAGCCTTTCCCAGGTCATCCCACTAGCCTTTCTCATGCTGACCCCTTAGCCTTTCCCAGGTCATCCCCTTAGCCTTTCCCAGGCCATTCCACTAGTCTTCCTCAGGCTATTCCACTAGCCTTTCCCAGGTCATCCCCTTGGCCTTTCCCAGGCAATTCCACTAATCTTTCTCTGGCCATTCCACTAGCCTTTCTCAGGTCATCCCACTAGCCTTTCTCATGCTGACCCCTTAGCCTTTCCCAGGTCATCCCCTTAGCCTTTCCCAGGCAATTCCACTAATCTTTCTCAGGCCATTCCACTAGCCTTTCTCAGGCTAGCCCCTTAGCCTTTCCCAGATCATCCCCTTAGCCTTTCCCAGGTCATCCCCTTAGCCTTTCCCAGGCCATTCCACTAGTCTTCCTCAGGCTATTCCACTAGCCTTTCCCAGGTCATCCCCTTGGCCTTTCCCAGGCAATTCCACTAATCTTTCTCTGGCCATTCCACTAGCCTTTCTCAGGTCATCCCACTAGCCTTTCTCATGCTGACCCCTTAGCCTTTCCCAGGTCATCCCCTTAGCCTTTCCCAGGCAATTCCACTAATCTTTCTCAGGCCATTCCACTAGCCTTTCTCAGGCTAGCCCCTTAGCCTTTCCCAGATCATCCCCTTAGCCTTTCCCAGGCTATTCCACTAATCCTTCCCAGGCCATCCCACTAA
Organism: Leptasterias polaris; assembly: GCA_037783415.1. Lineage (NCBI taxonomy): Eukaryota > Metazoa > Echinodermata > Asteroidea > Forcipulatida > Asteriidae > Leptasterias > Leptasterias polaris. Next base: position 415,149 of record JAZGTN010000046.1, read on the forward strand.
TCTTTCTCAGGCTAGCCCCTTAGCCTTTCTCAGGTCATCCCACTAGTCTTTCTCAAACTAACCACAGCCTTATCTCAGGCTAACTACTGCATGAATCCATCCACATCTATTGGATGGATTCATCTTGCCACCTCACCTCATCCAGACGTACATTTAGCAGTTTCATGCTGTCCTGTCTCAGATGATCAATCTGTTTCTCCAGTTGATCCTGTCTCGCTCCCAGCTGATCCTTCCGAATCTGAAAGAGGAAGAACAAAAACAAATCATCAACCTTTTTTCCCCATGATTGTGGAAAAACAAACCAAGAACAACTTTCCTCTGTGCAATCCAAGTGAATAACTACAAATTGCTTGACCTTTCAGTGACCTTTACTATGACCTCTGACCTACCTTTTCTTGGTCCAGCTGCATGTATAAAAGCTTGAGGTATTCAGGACTTCTCATGTACACCATGAACTGTAGCATCTGCTGCTTGTAGGTGTCTGAAAACAAACAAATTGTTAACAAATTGCACAATTGTAATATTTATCTTAACATCCAGGTAAATTTGATATAACTGTTTATTCACACAAATCTAAATGATTCGTTTAGTACACAAACATTTACCAGTGAAAATATCATGTACAAAGTGCATCGTTTGTGACTGGCTCCCCTACCAGAGAACCCCCTAGCAGAGAAGCCCTTAGCAGAGAAGCCCTTTAAGCAAAAAAATCGGAGATTTTTTCAACAATTTTTTCAAGTACACTCGATTTACGATATTGACACCTTCATATTGAATTAGATCAGTGCACAATAATTTCTACCAGCATTAATAAGTGAAGTTTGCTCACCCAGTAGTCTGTCCAGGGATTTCTCCACATCATGCTGTTGTTTCGTGCTTAGCGTGGTTGGACTCGTCTTGATTTTATTCTTGGACGTCACCATACTTGGAAGATTGAATTGGGTATGACTTTGCCTTGAATCTAGAGAATCAAACATTGTCCACACATAAATGCAAGGCTCATCTTTCAAGAGAACCTACACTAGTCCACAAGGCCTATTTCATAGAGTTGATTAACATGGAATGATGCCATAAGACTTAACAGTGCACTTGTAAACAAATGTTGTGTAAATCTCAAAAATTCCAAGTTCCCTATTGAGACCTAGTCAAACAGCATGGCAAATGTCAAATTACACCGGGTTGATTTGTTGACATAAAACAAAGAATAATCAATGACCACCCTTCTTGGAATTCCCTTAGCAATTGTAACAAATGGCTGAAATCAATCATGTCTTCAAGATGACTTCCAGAGAGGTCAGGTAGAGAACTGAACCCCATCCTCTAGTCCAACCCCCCCCCCCCCCCCGCCCCTTAAGCCTCCTACCTTTCTTATCAGGAGGTGACTGACTCAGAGACACTGTATGATTGTGAAGTGCTTCCAATCCCAGAACCGCTGACTGCTTCTTAGTGACCGAATTCTCATCCTGACCATTTGCTGACTTGCGAGGGCGCCCTCTTTTGCGTTTAGTCTCAGTCTGGGGAAAAAAAAAAAAAAAATCAGTTATTTTGAAGCTCTAGAGAGTATAAGCGAAAGCCTTAAGCCAGAGCGATTGTTTACAAACAAACACAACTTGGCATATCCACATAGCAGGTAAACAAGTAATTGAAACTAACCTCAGTAAGTGGGTCTGTTACATCTTTCCATTTCCTTCTCCGCTGTCGCCTGCCTGGCTCTGAACACTCAGAAGCCTAGAAAAGAAAAGCAAACAAATAGCCTTTAAAATTCATGTTTGTCATAAATAACACTCCATGCACCGATTTATCCAATCAGATAAACAATTGTAAATGATTAAGAATTGTAAATGATTAATGAAGTAGCTTTGCTGCCAGACCATTCCAGAAACACCAGGGCCAGGTCTTTCTCTTTCTTATGTCTACTGAGTTCTTTTACGTGCATTACACAACAAACAGGACCTACTAGCTTACAATATCTCATCCCAAGGACAGAGTAACTCTGGTTATAACTGTGGTTAAATGTCTTGGTCATGGACACAAGTATCACAGCATAGCCCAAACATGTTTTATGTGTGTCTTTTGAACACCCCCATTTCATTTGTTCCTGGAGTGAATTCTTTGACACCCTGTTATTGAATTTTCAGAAAGTTTGGAATCCCAATTACCAGATCCTAGCTAAGTTGGATTCAAACATTTCATTGCTAGTACCCTGTTTGATTCTTCCCTCTCACCTTATCAGAATTCTTGTCCACATTCTCCTTTGTGTTGTCCTTCTGGATCCATTCTGTCCATTTGCGTCTCGTTGTAGGACCAACAACAGGTGACTCGCTATCGCTGGAATTCCTACTGAAGTCCAGATTCTTGACTGCGTTGAATTCCACTCCTCGTCTATTTCTATTCTTCCAGTTCTGGTATTCTTCTTCCTGCATGTAAAAAAAATCATCAGAAATTGAAACTTAGTCCTATGTTTTGGGGGCGTTGCTTTTAAGTCAAAATTGTCTGCAGTTGAATCAGTTTTTTAGTTCTCTACTCATCAACATTGCTTTTGTGAAATAAGTTGTTCCAGTTTGAACTGCAAGACCACCACAAACAGCTACTTCTGTATTTATTATTTCAAATTTAATTCAATTTCAAGATACCTTTTACAAAAATAATTTAAAGAAAATCATTCCAACGTAATGCTAAGCCCGAGCATTCTTCCATTTAAAAACTTACTACTGTATTCAAGTTAAACATTGGTTGTCCGAATTGTACAGTTCAAAGTCAAGTAGTGACATTCGGATCAACTGAAAAAGGAAAAGGTAATATGAGGAAAATATCGTTGAAATTTCCCTCAGAATTGTTTCTTCTGAATTGACAAATAGAAAAATAATCACCCTGAGTTTTGGATCTTTTAATCGCTGAAAATACTTCTCAAGCTGAATGGTAAATAAAAATGGGGGAGAAACAATGAAATTACAATGAAACACAAACAATTCAGTGAATACTATAGAGGAAGGCTTAACATTTAAGCCATTTGCAAGTTGAAATCACATTAACATAAACAAGTTTAACCACAAAAGTTGAGATCAAATAGGAATGTTCCATTCACGTAAGAAAAGCTAAATTGTTGAAAAGAATACCTGCTATTAAAAGGTACCCTACCTTGACGTAGACAATTTGTGTACACCGTGAAGTCAAAATCCAGCCAAAGATCAAGCTTAAATTAATGGCTTTAGCAGTGAGTGACTATGGCCGGAAAGCCCCAAAGTCTTATTCTTTGCCATGATAAACAAGTGAAATAGGTTTGAGCCCAAACCGATTTCAATCCTTGATGCACTGATGCAGCAATATCTACTGATAAGGGGGTCATTTCATTAAGCTTGCTCCTTAACAGAATTTCTCATTCACCGCTGCCGTTTACTGAAGCCACAGCAGGTAACCAGAAACATTGCCAGCGGTTCTCACCAGCAAAATAAGGGATGCACTCAACTGTGCAGACTACACTAACACTCACAGATAACTTACTCAATACTCAGCACACATTGTTGCCTACTGGTTAACAGATTTATGAAATACATGTAGGCCCCAATCAGGGCTCAATTTCAAAGAGCTGATTAGCAAAAATACTGCTTGGAAAATTTATTTGCTTAGCCAAAACTGAGTGAGGCACCAGTCGCTATAGTGTTAACTTTGTTGAATGTTGGCAGGTAACCTGTTTCTGCTATGTAAGATATTTCTGTTCCTAGCAAGTTTTTGTGCTTACAGGCGTTATGAAATTGGGCACAGTAAGGAATGGATGGATTGCTGTGGTTACTCACCAGTGTTCTATCAATAGTATGGAGGTAGTAAGAGACAGGTTTGCCAGTCCAAGATACAGACCCACGTAGTGGAGATAACTCCACAACATGCATGATGCTACCAATATCTGAAGTATGAAGAAATAAGCAAAAGATAATGAATTTACACAAATAGGAAGAAAAACCCCCCAAAAGGGATAACCATGCAATCAAGTATGGGCTGAAAACTCAATCCACATGCAACACTTCATTCCTGAATTCGAACCAGGGGTTCATAGAGGTGAAAGGTAGGTAAGAAACCACCAATCCAGCCTGAATTCCACAGTCTCTTCTAAGCAGATGTATTGGTTCTAGAAAGAGTGGATTAGTTTGTTCTCAATGTTTGGACTAGTTTACTCTGGTTGTCTGTCTCTAGATGACGACTACAGCAACTAAAAGTTGCTACAATTTTAATGAATAATTCCATCAGGGACGAAATACATTGATGAAATGAAAAGAAAACAAATCCAAAGGCAAAACTTACCACTTAAATTTCTATCTGTGATTCTAAAGTTGAGCGGGCAGAAAGCTTTAGATGAGACTATCTTGGCCCCTTCTTTCATATTGGCAAAGCGTTCCTTCAACTGCAATGAGAGAGATTACAATTGACTTAGAGTTTCAATCTAAAAGCTCACACCAGTGCTAACCCTCCAGAGAAATAATTATGTCTGAAATACTATAAAAATCAAGAAAAAGCACATAGCAAATATAGACCCTCGGTACCAGTTTACAGCAATTCAAATAACCTTCAACAGATTGAATCAAACTTTATTTTAGCATACTTTCTCCTAGATTCACGTACAAACAACTTTTAAAACTACATTTCATTTGAGAACAATTTAAAATAGTACCTACCTTGTGATCCACATTTGGTCCAAAAGCAAAATTGTTGACAAAGATGATGCTGAAAAAGGAAAAGTAATCTCAAAGTTAAACTTTACTTTACAGTTATATTCCCTGAACAAAGTCTCTCCTCCACTCCATGTCATCAATCAAAATGATTTCAAATGCAACTTACTAGAGCAGCAGGAAAAAGAGGCTTTTTACAATATTTATTCTACTGCTAATAGTGGAACAAAAAATCTACATAATGCAGGGATCAATGCGTGTAAATGTCAAAGAGAAACTATGAAGTCTCTGGAGATGAAAAAAGAACTAACTTTGCTCAGACTATTACTTTCCAGCAGACTGATGTCATGTTGTGCTGAAATATTCATCAACTTTTCTACGCATTTCTGAGGAGTTAAAATTGTCTACTTTTATTCTTTATTTTTTCTTTTCCTGCTGTTTTTTATCCCTGTAACAAGTGGTCGCATTGGTCAAGGATTTCAACTTAATTACTTCAGCAAACCTTAAGAAGAATTTAGTCTCCAACCAAATTAGCTTCAAATTTGTTTGGAAAATTTTCACACTTCTGGAAAGAGCTTCGGGTTTAATTGTGTTGTTTGTTTTCTTTGCTAACTCAGTTTATATTATTGCTTGTGTGTAACTTGCAAACCACTTCAGGGAGTGCATTTACACGACAAAATGGTAGTACAGAACAATCTCCCTAGAAATCGTTCCAACACTGCAAAATTTATGAGAAATAACAGATGAATATAGCCGAAAAAACTATACTTCGAAATTGAACAAATACCAAATGGAAATTACTTCAAATAAGGTGTTCGGCCTTCAGCCAAAAGCATTTAGTTATTTTTGTAGTCTTTGAACTGTTTATGTGTATTAGTTACAGAAAAAAGGTGAGAAGGATAGTTGACATTTAGTTATTTTCATAATACTCTGTAATCTGAATATCAGAACCTGCAACTTCAATGTAATCTCCACTGGACAACAACTAGGACAAATAGGTCACTTCGTGGGAACAGTGGCGAACTGTTGTGGCTCTGAAATTTGACTGAACTAGAGATGAATATCATGTCTCTTAATATCTACCCAACTTTTAGGAGGAGGTTGGACTTGAAAATTTAGAGTACACATCAGTAAATCTTAAAGACTGTGAGACCCTTTTTTGTTGGGGTCACTACCTTCTTTACTACAGACCAGTAATGAGACAAACTTACTTGGCATTGGCTATTTTTTCTCTCATCTCACTGGACAGAAAGTCACCTTTGCGTAGCTCATACGGACTGTACTCCTTGCCGTACCATTTCATCCACTGCTCAAATTCCTTCATCAGTTTCTGCAAAAATTTTGTTTTTGCTGAGTTAAATATTGTTTTTTTCTTTTCTTATTACAACACTTATTGATAAGCTTCAGATAGCTATGGCCCAATTGCCAAAAAGACCTATTCTTTATTGCTTTTGCTGCAGCCAACAGCTAAAGTCGCTCAATTCAGAAATTAGTTAAAAGGAAATATCAAATCTGCTAAAAATTAAAAATTAAAAATTAAAATGAAAATTGAGTAACACCATACCATGGCCATCCTGACTGGAGTCCTGTATACACACTCAAAATTACTGTTCTTTCTTTTTGTTCTGTAAAGGAACCCGACTACATTTGTGTTTCACTTTTGTTTGGCTACATTTAGCTAAATGGGAAAACAAAAAGAGACACGGGGGGGGGGGGGGGGGGGGGGGGGTGAAAGATCTATATTGAACTCACCTCTCCATATGCTGAGGGGACATCTGCTTTTTCTATGCCGTAAGTCAACTTGCATTTTGCAGAGGCTGCCACTTGTAGTACAACCTGACCCACGCCTTCAATGCAAAAACAATTATAAATTTGGTTGACTTATGGGGGGGGGAGTTTGGTTCAAGAGGTGGATTGGGGTATTGTTTTGAAAGGGGGCAGTGGGTTGGAACATACATTTAAAAGTGGCTTGCAACTATTGTTTTCTCTCTTTCTTAATATTACAAAAACTTTAATTTCAATTAATTTGTTGAGCAGTTTTGTTCAGGTTTCATATTATTTCTTGCCAGGAATAAAATAATGTGTTACTTTAGGTATGTTTGATTTGCATGAGATCTGATTATTGATTTAACAGACAGATCAATGAGGCAATCTTACCACTGCCAAGGTCAATGAAGGTGTCCTCTGGGGATATTTTGACATGCTCCAGCATCTGGGCCACAAGATCAAAGGATGTCTCGCCATAGACCTGTAGAATGGTGGGAAATCAAGCAATGTTAAGAATGCTGTGTGCTGTATAACAGGGATGTGATAGGCTGTTGAAAAAAAACCCGGAACTCTGAGCGCAAAGCGCGAAATTTTGCGAGCTAGAGAACTTGCGAGCACGAAGCCCACTAATAACATTTATCTTTGGTTTTAAAAGCCCTACTCTGCAATCTGGGGCGTTATATATGGTTTTATTTAATTTATTTATTATTTTGGGGGGCGCCAAAAAACCAAACAGATTTCTTTTTTTGGAGGGCCCAAAAAACGGATTTCCGGTTAAAAACGGAGAAATCACATCCCTGCACAAATGTCTTTACTTCTTGATATTTATTTCTTTATTTTCTTTTGGAAGGTTACAGTACCAACGTTTTTTGCTGAAAAGGGGCTTATTGCTTGGTGTGATACATTCAGATCTTTAAAACAAAGTTCAAGGACTTAGAATGATGGCAATAACTACAACAGTTTCAATTTTATGAAAACTATGATCATATGTTGTTGCCTTTTCTCAAACATATAAATGCAGATGTTATAGTCAAACAGGGTCTTAATGTATCCATGGATGCTAGTAAATCCATGTTTTGTAAAGTAATGACAGGGTCTCAATGTATATCCATGGTTCTCTGCACTGTGCAAGTATATCCATGTTTTGTAAAGCAATGACATTTTAAATAGATGTACAACTGTAGTCTATATGGTATAAACTTTGTAACCTATGACATCACAGATTTACAAAAGAGCCACAGAACCTGGACTTCCACACAGCTCAATGGGAAAAACCACTAAAATCTCAATTTTTATAGAAATTGCACTGTACAATTTTTGATCGTCTTCTGATAGGGCAAATAGAGAATGTGAACTAGTTTACTCATCCAGAAAACATTGTTATACTTTCCCTTAACATTTAGTTCCTGCAAAGCAACTGCTTAAATAAAGAATTGCACTTGTTTAGAAAGAATACATTAATTAAATACAACTTAATAATATTATGAAGCACTGACTTTTTAGTTTGGTCCCTGCCATATAAGTACTTGAAATCGCTTCATGAGGGAATAAAACCAACATGCTTTGCATGATGTGGATAATAGGAAGTAACTGTTACTAAGAAACCTGCGGGTATAACCATGTACTCAGAGCCAACACTCGCCCAAATGAGATTTAATGGTTGTTGATTTAAAAGTTTCCTCACGTTAAAATTGTACACACAAAATCCACAAAAAACATGTTTAATGCAAATTATAAAAGGATTTAATTTTGGTTATTTCAAATTAGAGGTCCATGTTATCTTCAAGATTTTAACTTTTTGAAGAAGATGCATAATGCAGGGCTCGAATTTGGGGAGAAAATCCACAAGACTACAGGGCTTGTAGCTCAAAATCTTTACTGGACCAGAAATTTTTTTACAAGACCAGGTTCAAAATGTGAAAATAAAAAATTGCTGAAACAGTTAAACATACATTTGACTGCTTTTATATGAACCCGAACTGAGACAAGTAAGGGAAGAGTATACTTGATTACTCATAGAATCGAAAGATAATTTATTAGACCCAAAGTCAACACTTGAACATAATGTGTTTCTGTTATTCAATTGAAAAACACAAGACCATCGTAATTTACTGGCCCAACACTAAAATTACTGGCCTCGGGCCTGTGGTCCAGTGTAAAATTCGAGCCCTGAAATCGCAAAACTTGTTCAGCTGTTTGTTACACATGGTTTAAATGTGAATTATTAAAAGGTATTACTATTAAAAATGTTCATATGACCAATGTGTGGTACACTGTACATTGTCTGCAAAGAAATGTCCTGGAATAGTTTTGAATATGTACATGTAGGCCTATAGTACAAGGTCACTCTTTTGCAAGCAAGAAGACATGGAGTATATAAAGCTACAAATCTATACAATGTACCAAAACCTACATGTACATGTACACTGTACAGTGTGTCAAATATGTGTACAGTGTACATGTACAATGTAGGTCCCAGTAAAATGTACACATTGAGTGTATGGTGTATACATTACAATTACAGTATATTTTAATAGTACATTATTTCCTTCCTTCATGATCACAATCCTAAATTCCTATCTACAGTGTATGTCATGCATACACTGTGCATACAGTACACTGTACACGGTACAGGCCCTATCAAATAATGTGCAAATTTTGGTGAGTTCAATTCTGCATAACTACCAGTGCCCTATTTCATGACACTGTTTATGTATTGTAAACTCAGGATTCTGTGCTTACTCCCTGCTAAGGCCAATAGAACTGCGCTTTACAAAACATTGTAAGCATACATATGTAGGGCCAAATTTCATGAGGATGTTAAAGGGTGTGTACAACATTGGTAAGATTGAAAATAACTTACATGGTATAAAGATGGTCATGGTGGAAAACTTCCCTTCAAGTAGTTTTGCTTGAAATGCCATAGTTTTTCAGGAAATTTGTAAAACAATAGTCTTTATCCTGCAGGATAAAATCTGATGTTTGAAAAAAGTCAAAACATATACATGTAATGGGGTTTTTCACTGTTTTCTCATGACTCCAAAGACCGATTGAGCTTAAACTTTCACAGGTTTGTTATTTCATGTGTATGTTGGGTCACATCAAGTGTTGATACAGGTCTTTGGCAATTACCAATGCTGTACACACCCTTTAAGCAGAAAATACTGGTGAGCAAGTTTATTTGGTTTGAAGCAACAAATGGATTGAGAACCAGTGGCAACAATGCAAACTGTATGAAATTTCGGCTGGTAACCTGTTTCAGCCATTAATACATGTAGATGTTTTTGGGGTTTTTTTCAGCCAAGCAAGATTTGTGTGCTTACATTACATGCTTTATCAAATTGGGCCATTAGGCCAAGTATTTTGTGCTTACATTAGGCCTACATGCTTTATCAAATTGGGCCATAGGCCAAGTATTTTGTGCTTACATTAGGCCTACATGCTTTATCAAATTGGGCCATAGGCCAAGTATTTTGTGCTTACATTAGGCCTACATGCTTTATCAAATTGGGCCATTAGGCCAAGTATTTTGTGCTTACATTAGGCCTACATGCTTTATCAAATTGGGCCATTAGGCCAAGTATTTTGTGCTTACATTAGGCCTACATGCTTTATCAAATTGGGCCATTAGGCCAAGTATTTTGTGCTTACATTAGGCCTACATGCTTTATCAAATTGGGCCATTAGGCCAAGTATTTTGTGCTTACATTAGGCCTACATGCTTTATCAAATTGGGCCATAGGCCAAGTATTTTGTGCTTACATTAGGCCTACATGCTTTATCAAATTGGGCCATAGTAAGCTTGGGCGATATTGCCATTTTTCATTCACGATACATCGCCAAAAATATATCGCGATATTCGATGATATCGCGGTTAATTTGTGACGTGCGTTGATGAGGGAACCCACTTCAGATTTAAAAATAGTGTTAAAACTGAAGTGCCGCGAATTGGTTATTGATGTAAGGAAATTTGATAAAGGCTGTAAGACTCTCCATTCTAGCCATGGTTTTATTCTTCATGTTACCCGAAGCACCACGAACGCAATTGGCACAGGCTGATTGGCTGATTCCTGACCGGCCGCTTTCCGATTGGCCGATCGCGTGAATAATTATGACGTATGCTTCTCACAGCTTTCCGATTGGCCGATCGCGTGAATAATTATGACGTAATGCTTCTCACAGCTTTCCCATTGGCCGATCGCGTTAATAATTATGACGTAGTGCTTCTCACAGCACTGCCATTGTATTCATCACCTCGATCCCGCAGATGTGCTTGCATGCTCCTAATGTGGTAAACTTTATAGTTAGGGGGTGAAGGAATGGCGTGTACATGTAGCTGTGGGAACGAAAAGGCAAGGGAAATTCCCTTTGTGAGAAATCGCCTCGTGGTCCGGTCTGGAAACGTCCGAGGAACGTTTTTATACATGTACATGTACGTGCATGAGCAATACCGCACAGTTTTCGTTTGTTTGATGTTGGCTGTATGAGACCGTCTGTTTGATGTCGGTCTTTTCAAAGAATTCCAGTCGGGGATCAATAGTAGGGAATCTTTCGGTTGCGGTCGGTGCCTTTTTATGTTTTTAAACAGCTCATATCATCTCGATTAGGAAATGCATCGCGATACTTCATCGAAACCGCGATTTGCCGATATTGCGATTTAAAAAAACAGACACGATATCGTAATCGTTTAAAAAATTGTATCGCGATTTTCGATAATATCGTGGTATCGCCCAAGCTTAGGCCATAGGCCAAGTATTTTTTGGTGAGCAGCACCATGAAATTGGGCCGAGCTACATGTAGTTAAACAGATAATTACATGTACATGCATTTATGATATAAAATGCACAACTTGCTTCACCAAGGTTTCTTCTGTTAGTGTTATAACTTATAGAAAAAAGCTGTCAATAAGAGCAACTGGTTTGCAAAAGGCCACACACAGTATTATGTTAACTGTATCATTGTACATTATATTTTATGTTATTTTATTTCCGGTTTATTAAAACAATGTATTTCGTCGATCGTACCACGAACCGACCTAACTCCTACACAGTATAAAAAAACGTGTTTGGAGAGAGTCACGATTGAAGTTGCACTATTTTTCAAACTGCTGTTTCGGGGTCTGCTAACTATTAATTTTGTATATAATTTTTTTAAGACAAAAATAAAGCCAACTACTTTAAGTTTATTAATACAGAACTGTCAATTTCATTTAATCCCTGCAACTATTTTAATTAGTAACTAATACCTAAACAGATAGGTCACTTTGTGAAAATGAAAAACCGAGTTTTGCCCGCAGAGCGCTGTGTACAAACCAATGCATAATAGAGACCTATTATTGTGAAAATACTACGCATTGAGTTAGGTCAGTTCGTGGTACGCAGATTTTACACGCGCACCCGCTGTAGCGCATAGTACATCATTGGTAAAGTGGCGTATCTAGATATAGGTCACTTTGTGAAAAGACAAATGGCAAATCTAGTGATACGTCGTTTTTAGTAATTAGTGTAATTACAAAACTACTATGTGTGTAATTACAAAACTACTATGTATTTAGTTCTGAAACTTGCTGAAAATGTTAACAGTAATGAGTATATTAATAATTTGTAAAAAAAATGATTTGCAAAAGTGTGTGATTTTTGTCAGTTAGGTCAGTTCGTGGTACGAGCGACGATTTGTAGCCCAGGGGCTAAATTGCTACAAAGTTTACAATTTAGAAACAATACAATGAACATCAAATTACTACTTTAAAAATAGTTACAGATTTACACATTTAACAAAAATACATCCAGAAAATAAAAACATGGCACAAATTTTAAAAAGATTAATTTATACTTGGTTCAAAATACTGACAAAGTAAGGTATCGGACTGTTTTTGTATCTATTTGTTCTGCACTTAATTTCGGAAAGATTGTTACTGTTTCTTAATTGATATTGCACACTACAACCTCTTGGCTTGGGTAACCACTGACTGAACACGTCGGAATCTTTCAGCTTTGTTGCAAAGCTGATGCAAAGATCTTTTCTGCGGTCATGGAGTGAGACTAAATTGCATTTATTGAGTGCATGATCGTACGTTACATATAACTCAAGCCCAAGCCCAAAATAATAACGCTTTTGAATAATTGGAGCTGCATACATGTATTCTGTCAATGGTCGTATGTAACCCTTATATAAATTGTTAACAAATCTGGAATGGATAAGTGGAATCTTTTCAATAGTTTAAGCATGTATAATTTATTGCTAGCTTTACGATAAATCTGATTAACATGTTTATCCCATATGAGGTCAGAACTAATTAAAACGCCAAGAATCTTAACACAATCAACAGTTTGGAGATCAGTGGATGAAAAGAGCAGGTAGATGAGAGATATTCTTTATAAAGCATACAGTCATTGTAGCACATTTATCTGGATTGATTTTCATATCATTCTGAATAGCCCATTCACTAAACTCATTCAAAACAGATTGCATATTATTGTGAGAATCATTACCTCCACTGTTCTCCACAAAAGTCAAATCGTCAACATATTTCAAACTAAGCAATTGACTGTTAGTTACATTTTCAGAATGAACAGCACTATTTAATTTTGCAAGAAAACTCAATGGCCCGACCTTAGTCCCTTGTGGGAGACCCCCCTTCAGGGCATCCTTACACACTGTGATCTCTCGGTTAAAAAGCTACAAACCCAAGGGACAATTGATTGGTGTGCACCTAGACGAAGCAAATCACCAATAACAATATTATGATCAACAAGATCAAACGCCTTAGTAAAATCTGTGACAACCAATGAACTGTGACTCTTCATAAGCTCGGCTTGAGCGTTTAAATTATCAACGAGTTTAACTAGATAATGCGAAGTAGACACTCCTTTTCTGTTACCATACTTGGATATCTGAAATGTTCAGCTAATTTGGCAAAATGATCAGTTAAGGAAATAGGACGAAGCTTGTTCCAAGTTGGGGGAGAACTTTTAGGCAGAGGAATAACAATGGCTTGTTTCCACTGATTAGTAACCACACCTTCCTGGTAAGATGAATTAAAGAGCAGTTCTAGTAGGATGCTCTCAATATTTTATGGCCGAATATACATCGTAGTAACCGGTTAATAACTATTATACACATAACATTTGCAATTATTAATAAAGAATTCAAGTCAAAAATGCACCTCTCCGCGCAGCTTTTTCAACCGAGAGTCAAAAACTGCTTATCTATGATAATGATATGCAGTGACCCCTTGACGTCATCGGCAGCTAAAAACAAACGGTCACCATTTGACACACACATATAAACGTCTCTTTTGGAGACAAAATCAAGAAGAAACAAAACTTACGTTATACAGTAAAATAATCCTAAATTGTGTCATTGTTGTACAATGAAGTTTGACACATTGGGTAGTTTTTCGTAAACAAACTAAAATTTCCAAGGAACTATGCTCCGCAGACCGTACATGTATGCTTGCGGACCAGCGACGACAGTGCTGTATATGGTTTTAACGTGCGCAACCAGCGATGATTTGTGCAATGTTATCAGGGGAATAACCGTTTCCTGAGCATGAGGGCGCTTTTGCTTGTACTATCGCATTCTTCTAAATTTTTTGAACCTATGTGTTGTGTACACCGTGATCGCAATGTGGTCTGTGAATTTTTCGACTGTTATGCCTACATGTATCCTTAAACTGTACATGCAAACCCGACTGTGTGCTGTATGTGTATGTACATTGTATGTTAGGGTTGAATGCCTGACGTGTGGAATGATTTAGGCTACTAAAAAACAATCCGAGCTGCGGAATCGCCTTGCCTACTCAATGAACGAAAAATCCTCAAACCACTAATCAAATTCTTGCTGATATTTTTACCTGTTGGATCGTCCTATTAAAGCATCACATTTACGGCCGTATTGTTGCAAATGGTGGATTTTGGCGGTGTATTTGCATTAGCTCCATACGTTCATATAGGCAGGTCCAAACTAACTAGCCACCGATGACGTCACGAGTCCTTTGTCACGGGGTTCGTTTGACCTCGCGTTTTCAGATTTGGGGCATTTTTACCCTGTTTTAGTGTGAGGTAAGGGACTCATAATAATTTTTTCTATTTCTTGGGGGACTCCATCTATTGGAAAAATGTAAAAACTAAATATTTAAGGGCATCCTAGAACCGCTCTTTAAGAATGTGTGAAAGAGGTTTAAATACTCAATTCATATACAAATTCACAAATTCCATCCGGACCTCCAGCCTTCCTACAACCAATCTAGTTGAAAATATACCTCCCATTCTTGAACAGTTCGACAAAGCTCAGGAGAGGGGAGATATGCTGGAAGCGATGATAAATCCAGAGGACATAAATCATGTACCTGATGCACATGGCAATGGATGATACAGAACATCATTTGACTGATCTACAAATCAATTGTAATGTAAAAACATGTACAGTACACTACACTACAGCCTGCACACATTGCTCATGTGTTTAGACTCAGGGGACCATTCCATATAAAATGTCATTATCTCTAGCAGCTGTGTATTGGCTCCATTCATCTGATTACAACCATTTTCAGCTGCCCTTGGATGGTGGATAGCCACCCAGACATGGCTGTGTACAATAAATGAGCATCACACAAGCATGGGGTACATTTATGCATCTCTGAATGCTTGGGGATAACAACCCTGACAAGGCTACACAATGTATGTATGTACATGTACATGTATAATAAATGAGCATCTCCTCTGAATGCTTGGGGATAGCCATCCAGACATGGCTACATGTATGTAGAATAAATGAGCATCACACAAGCATGGGGTACATTAAGGTCTTTCTGACATTTTGCCTGGTGGCCTGTTTCTACTTAGTAGTACATGTACATGTAATACTTTTCTTGGCTATGGAATTTGTGAGTGCTTACCAGCTTTCTGGAATTGGGCAAGGTATACCACCCAGTTTACCATGTGATTGTACAATTGTACATCATCATTTGTGAATGGTGTATGATCAAAAACATGGTCAATATGAACTGGGCTCAAAAGCATGTCATTTCTAATCAGTATTTTCCTACCTAATGGTTCACCATGTAATGAGCCCAGAGCAATACTGGATAAAGAGTTGTATTTATTTTATCATATCATGTAATGATGACATAATACACTGTTGGACACGATACCATGGCAACGTGATTGGGCTGGTTTTGGGAAATTTGATAGAAATTTGCCTTGACTACAAAAGACCAACATGAACGTGAATATTAGTAGGCAATGCGTCCATAAATCAATGACTTTGGCATCAGACTTTGCCGTTACTGTGCAAGGCAAAGTTATCAACATCCAACGATACAAAAACATTTCCCTGCTTTAAAAAAACTCAAGTATAATCTGTGAATCCTCCACTTTGTCTTTGGAGTTATGAGATTAGTTTTGATGATAAAATGGGACAAACCTCAGGGGAGAATGGCTCATATGCATTCAGTCTGTCTGGGTCATCGATGGCATGGCTGTAAACCTGCTGCATGATGTGTTTAAGATGACCACGGGTAGTCTCCTTGTTCAGAGGTAGTAAACTGGTTGTTCCTTTCCACTGTTGGCAATTCAAGAAAAATATAAACCCATTAATTTATCGCAGTTTTGATTCTGATATTCCCACCAATTTGTGGTTCTCAACTTTTCAAAAACAATATTTTAACAACTTACATGTAACTCCACAGCAGATTAGCTTTTCATTTAATACAAAAAATGAGATTATCAATATTTAAGTGTCATTTTCTTAATCAAGTTGTCCATGAGTTGACCAACCAATTGAAACCATTCTACTGCACAAGTTGTGGATGGTATTGAGTGGTCAGACAGTTCAAATTTTTAAAGCAGTTTACATACAATGTAGAGATGTTCCATTTAATACCATAATGAGCACATTTTATAAATGCCTCATGGTCATTGCCACAGGTTCATGTAGCAACCACATAAAATAAAAAGGTAAAGTGCCTGATTGGAGGACAGCATTGAGCCACTACTGTACATGTAGTCTTGATTCTCAATATCAACATGTACATGTACATTGTATTATTATAGCTGGTTTTTTTAAATTGCATCTTCTAGTGGCAGCTCATGAATACAAACATTTGATCATTACATACATTGCACAATGTACAAATGCAGGTCTGAAATTTCATCTTTTAGAGGGCAAGGTAATTTCCATTGTAAAACCATAAAGCATTTAAAGGCATAATATGGAAAACTTTCCAAGGACCCTAAAGCCAAGCCCATCACAACTGAGACCAAACCCATGGCAACAGAGGCCAAGCCCACCATGCCCATGGCAACAGAGGCCAAGCCCACCATGCCCATGGCAACACAGGGCAACAGAGGCCAAGCCCACCATGCCCATGGCAACACAGGGCAACAGCCTCCATGTTATTCCAGGGGTCAATTCAACAAAGAGCTAAGATTGATCTTTACTGTGTATCACTTTCAATTTATAAGCACACATTTGCTAAGCACACAATTACTAAGGGGCCGTTCACAATTATCAACATTTTCACGAGCGTACAAACCGTACACTTTTTCAAGCCCCCCCCCCCCCCCCTCCCCCCTAAAAGTGTACGAAAAAAATGTTGATTTTTTTTCACACAAGTCTACATAGTTGAACAACACCGGTTGAAAATGCGCGTTGATATGCAATTGCGTGTGTATGCTACAATTAATTGTTGCTAGCAGGCATGTGAGACCTACCTAGCCTCCGCGTTTTTTATTTTCCCATTCCGCGTTTTTCTTGCGGGCTCCGCGTTTTTCTCGTCTCCGCCGTGGAAATCACTCCGCCGTGGCAGCATCGGGAATCACTTTAATTGCGATTTGATTTCAACACGCCCGTGAGTCGGGGGCTAGACCTGCGTTAGTCTTTGATTAAAGCCGTTGTTTTCATTAAGCGCGATGTCCCATTAAACTTACCCATGTCGTCATCCCGTTCCACCAAGAGAGGGCGCTGTACTAAAAACTATTAAAAAGCCAACACCCTGAGCCAAGACTAGGCGCACACGGTCTTTCACGTCTGTGATGAACGCATCGCGCTTGTTTTAATTGTGGAACACATTTCTAAGGAATGTCACAAAAACATATTGAAAATGAGGACGAACAACACATTGTTACCAAGTAAGAATTGTGGCCTATATATTTCTGTTAATGTTTTGTTTACGCTGCAGTACAAAGCCTGTTATTCTGACTGTAGAGCTGGCCCAAAATCCGGACACGGATTTCACTTGCTAAAGTTTTCCGCGTTTTTTCTGTGACCCGCTCACATGCCTGTGAGCGCGCTAGGGAACGGAAGGGGAATTGCGCAATAATTTGCACTCGCGGTTTGACATGTGTGGTTCATGTACATGTACATGTACATGTACATGTACGTGTGTAGGACTACAATGCCGCGCATGCTGTACACAATACGTTCATGGGATGCAATGCGGGGCCTGCCTGGCTCGGGGTGCGACCGTCTCGGCCAGTGCTCGCTCGGCATCGGTTGCGGCGTGGATGGGATGTGAGCACTAATGTCGGCTGTGGCGACGGGCGAGAAAACAGATCGACATAAAAATTTTTAAAAAAAGCGTACGGTGGGCATTAACCCCCTCCCCCCCAGCGTACGGTTTGTACGCTCGTGAAAATGTTGATAATTGTGAACGGCCCCTAAGCACATACATGTAATTGTCAAGTGTGATGTCACAATACAAATCACTATGGTGATATTGACAACCAGATTAAGATGAGTTTTAGTGCCTTGTGGAATCGAGCCCAGGCCTGTACATGTACATGTTTAGCAATGCTCAACTTGTATGTTTTAGTTATAAGGACAACATTCATGTCACTATTCCAATGTAAATAACAGTGAATGGATCTTTGAGGTACATGTACTACATTTAATGTATGTCAACGACTTCAAGGAAACGTTTTTCCCCCACACACTACCATCCGATCTGTATTTAGGTTACATGGTGTAGCTGCTTGAACACCCATCAAGAGTACTCTTGTCTCAAAGTCAGCATGGTTGGTTGTAGGTTAATTGAAACCACACTACACCCCCCCCCCCCCCTTTCACTAACTCCTCAAGATTGCCCCCACGTTACGAGAACACGCACAATTTATGTAAACATAAAAATGCCAGACACACAAGAGAAAGTACATGTACACGCTATAAACTGATCAGCAGGTGCTCAGGATGAAGTACGGACTCTTGGCGGAGGGGCAAAAGATCCACAATCACCATGGTAACAGAGGGGGGGGGGGGTGGGTGGGGGAGGGAGGGGGATGGAGATGTTTCTGGTTGTCCTCTTCCTGAGAATCTCTGAGTGTCCCAGCAGTGTATAATCAATAATTTATGCCTAGGTCAACCAAAACCCCAAACCACAGGAGCACCCTACAAAATATGTATTGATGACAATGGTTACATCATCCTGATGTTTTAATTGGTCAAAAATGAACATTACTTTCAAGTAATGGCACCAAGAATATACCCGTAGTACAGCGGGTGGTTCAGATTTAATTTGTTACGGCCCATTAGCCACTTCATTACTGCCTGCCACAAAAATGATGAAATCAAAACTGCTCCCAATGGGTATCAAATTATTAATTGCCATGGCAACCAAGGGGTTGTTCACCATAAATGAGAGCTACATATAAAGTATCACTGAAGTAAAACTGAAGCTAAACGTTTAGCTTCTCTTTTCATTACCAAAGGCACTGACCAGGGGTCAATGTTATCAACCCTGCAATTACAAAATTTCTCAGGAAAAACTGTGAGCACGTGATACAGGTTACCAGTCAAACTGCATGAGAGTAGTCACCCCCCCCCCCCCCCCCCCATTCAAGCTAAAGAAAGTGAATCAATTTCTTAATGATATTTTTTCCATTTATCATTCAACCCCCAACCTTCAGTCTTCACACCTCCACAAAAAGTGCCAACCACCACACCACACCACACCACACCAAACCACAAGACCACCACAAGACCCCAAACAAGCTATCATGTAATGAATCTCAAATTATGTTCAATAGAACCAATTCCCAGGAGATATAAAATTAGCATACTGCCCAGTACAACAGAAGGGGGAATAAATGCATAACGCAAGGCTTGGTCACTTACACTCTACTGTGCATACAGTATGCCTTCTCTTATCTTAGTTAAAAACCTCAACTCAAACAGAACTTAACATTCAATTAATACTCCAGACTCAGTAACAAAATGGTACATGTACGTACAAAACAAAACTTCACCGACAGTAGAACACTAAATAATAATTTCATGTTCTGAGACATTGAGCAGTAGATTTTGTGATGCTGCTACACGTATTGCACGCGCTGTACATAAAATTGATTCATTTTATGTCAAATCTATTCATACACATCAGAATATTTGGGGTCAATGAAAGGACAGGTCATATAATCCAGACAAGAGAAAAGATCACGGTAAGGAGGCTTCCTTCTCTGACTCCGCAGGAATTCACGAATAAGAAACACAAAGAAAAGAAACAAAACCTGCATGTAGAAAACAAGCGGATGACTAATGACAATGAAAATGAAGGTCGATCAGTGAACTAGGCCAAAAGTGTTTATAAATAGCAACTCCGAAATCCACACATGTACTTTGTACACATACACGTGAAGCGCTTAAAGAAATAAAATCGCATTACATACGGTATTGCACTAGGCCTATATATAGATTCCCTGGTTGATAGTCAGACATTTCTGCAAATCGCCTATATTTAGAAGCGGTCAGCTTTTCATTGTGAAAAGAAAGCAACTTCAGCATTCATATCATCGTATAAAATCGTCACCCTGCACTGTGCCTAAAAATGACTTGCCAATGCACCCAGGCGTCATAAAATATGCAGATGTGATCTGAATGGGGAAGGGGGAGGGAGACACACACAACAAGCATTAGCCATACTTCCTCCAGATTGATCCTCATGTGATCATCCCTCTAGCGTACAGGACGACAGGGCCCTGGGCTAAAAATAGCCCCACTCTTCTCGTCCCCCAACCCTTACAAAAGGATATGTCTAATTTTATTTCTGTAGATCAGGGATCAGGGGGGGGGGGGCAAGGAGTATCACATGGTAACTTAAGAACAGCAGACGCTTGCGGACTCGTCTTATATGAAGAGAGTCTGTGCAATATGACACTACTCACTGAACAATATGTTTATTTCTAAGGTTGAACTTGAATACACAAAAGGTGGCAGGCAAGCTACATGTACCCCGTCAGGGAGATGGGCAAGAAATGATGGGAATGAACGGGCAATTCACTGGCACTGACGTTAATTTATGCCGGGGGGAGGAGGCTGGGAGGGGGAGATGTCGCAGAGAGTTCCGTAACAAAGGCTTTTGTTTGGTAATCTTAAGCAAAAGTTACCTGTATGTAAAACCAAACATGATTGTTGTTGTTTTTCAAATCATTTATCCAGCATGCCCAAAGTTATGTATGGACGTCATTTGAGATTTGCAAAAACATGTCAATATTTTGCAAATTGTCTTTGTACTCGAAATGACGTAATGTACATGTTGGTGAACTGTAACTGATCTAGAGATGCAAGTGTTGATTGTTAAACAAACTCGGTAGATGCAACAAGTTCACTTCAATCGTTTGTGTATTCAGTGACCAATTCATGAACTCAATAGAACGTCATCCAAACTGCTTCATTGAAACAGTCTTTTACATTGTAAATCTCTTACATCTACAATAAACCTACAATCAGTGTTTGAAGAAAACCCATTTGATTCACTAAAATCACTGTCCGCGTCAGAAGACCTCATTGTCCAAACAGTCTACAGAGTAATGGGTGGGTGGAGGAATTTATTCCATCAGAGTATTTTACAAGTAATTGGTGCAAATCCTTGTTTGTCCTCACAGTGAACAGCTACGCAGTTTATTTCCCTAAATTATCTTGATTACGAAGTGCCCCTGACCAAAGTGTGGGTCTCATTGTATGCACTGAAGGGTAAAGGGACAGATCACTGGACCATCACTTCATGGACTATTTGGTTGGACCATTAATTAACCCCAACAGGTGTAATGTGTATGTACTCACCATCTGTCTAACTGCATCGACAGCTCTGTTGAACTTCTCACACAGTGTATGCATACTCTCGTAGCTGTTGAGCGGGAAAGACATAAAATGGGGGTTAATCAAAGAAAGTTTGCAGTTTTTCCAAGCTGAATCCTTCAGAATCCAAACCCCTGAAATTTCTTGAGAACCAAATGGTCCATTGGTTCAATTGCCCTGGCCTTTGTGCTCCTTCAGATATTCCCATAGACTTAAAAGAGTTTTCTACAGGAGGTACCCTTTACCAAGAGAAACCTGCCTTGCCCCTTTTGAAGTTTTGTTCAAGACCTCAGGCCTGGAATTACATGGAGACCACGGAAGTCATTGCCTTGGTGCCCCTTCAAAAATGTCCCAGAGTGGTATTTGCGAAATGAAAACAGCCTTGCTCTCCCAAAGATGAAATTCCAGGCCTGAGACCTGCATACAGTACACAAAATGAAAACAGCCTTGCTCTCCCAAAGATGAAATTCCAGGCCTGAGACCTGCATACAGTACACAAAATGAAAACAGCCTTGCTCTCCCAAAGATGAAATTCCAGGCCTGAGACCTGCATACAGTACACAAAATTATGGCTAATTTGGCCAAGAAATTTATTTCAAAAAAATGTGTTTGTTTGTATTTGTTGTTGATTTTTGGGGGTTTTTTTTAGGGGGGGGGGGAGATTAAGGAACTCAGATCATGAGGGTTGAATAGAGAACAATTTATTATAAACGATGTTTTGACATTTGGAGTATCTTGGGAGGGGAATTTCTAGACGAACTCCCCCCCCTTCCCTTACCATAAAAGGAACTAGTCTGAAGTCATTCTTGTTTTGACTGACTTTTCATGCACATTTAATAAAAGCCTTCCTTGTCTACATCATAACATTGAGACACATTCAGGGAAGATTTATGATTTTAGCGTACACTGAAAGAATTACTGGTTGCCTTTACTCAATAGTGGAATACAGGTAAAGTCTCTATTCTTGTACGCAGTGAAAACAAAACAAATTCTTCCAATATAATGACCATGGTAAATAAAACCAAACACAACTGCAACATTCAGGATCTAATAAGTTGTTTAATTTATGTTGTATTAAATGCACATCTTGCACTTCCAGGATGTTTGATTCGTAAAAATAGCAGATTATGTTTCCAACATGATTTGGGGTTTCCCTTTTACTCTCTCAATGAATAACAAATTCCCATAATCAGCATGAAAGAGAAACTTATTGTAATTTCCCATTTGGAGCGAAAACATTTGCTTTTGTTTTTGACAGTGTGAACTTTCTTGGAACAAGCTACATTGTACATGTATCCAATATGGCTTACATGTACAATGTATGTACATTGTTGGACAAACCACAGGAGAACAAGTTGTTTGAAAGACTCCATATAAGATCCATAAACAAGGAAAGCCTTCTTTGGTTTAGATTTGTAATTTCCTGGAATGACACAATGAGTGTTGAGATTTACCCCCCTCTTCGTTGAACTTTCAAGGCTCCCCCATCCGGATCCCACGAGGGGAGTGTATACATTTAGGCTGGATCCACCAGAAGTTCAGAACACTCACCCAGGAAACAACCTCACTCAGGTGACAATGACGCTCAAGACAAGCCCCTTTGTCATCAGGATGTTTTTAATAATTGAATTTTTGTCACAACGGCCAATCCTTATTTTGCGATCTCAGTCACGATCCTAAACTTAGGGGAAGAATTTGCTAAGAAAGTTTTCTAAGAAAGTTTCAATTTCTTAATGACATAAGAAACAAACTTCATCGGAATCATCACCCATGAAAAGCTGATCCACCTTAGGTACCGTTAAGCGTGAAGTGAATTGAGGAGGGATTTGGGTCAGATTCTCAACAGACGGCCACGTTACCCAAAGTTAACTGGGTTAATCAAAGGGACTACATTAGCAACTGCAGAAACTATGGCCAGAAATCACATGAGCTCCTAAATTGAAGTCTTTTCATGATGGACATGAATTATCTTTAAGTTGACATAATGTCTACAAACATAAATAACAAATGTCTTCTTAAGTAAACAAATGTCTTCTTTTAGCAATCAATCATAAGAAACTGTCATCCATGTTTAAAAAAATATATAATTATTTGATCGACCAAACGTGTTCCACATCTCAAGCATTGCTACCCAAATTAAGACTTTCTAGACAGTTGGCATTGATCCAACATTTGCTTTGCCTAGCAACGACACACCCCCGCACCCACGCTGTACTTAGCGCGGCAAATTACGGATACGCTACTCCACCTACATGTATGACCATACTACAGAGAGTTATCAAACTCACATACTGTGTGGCTGCACAAAACATCATGAATGTAATGTTCAACAATGTTCGATTTCAAAAACACATGATTGTATGTCACAATACAAGTCATACACTTAGTGAACTCAATGTCAATGTACATATTGTAGACGGTTTCATCAATCCGTCACTTTAAGAAAAACTGCTCTCTATAAACTATTGATGAAAACAAAGTATAGGAATGCTTGTTATTAAAACAAAGGAAAATTCAGCCTACCACATTACAGATCTGATGCTCACTGCCACTTAGTTCTCAAAGTTTTCTATTATCCAAATGAACCAAGTGCAGAAACAACCATTTTTTACCCTTGTGCCATCAAGAACACAAAACAGAAAGATTTACAAATTATGGCTTTTGACTTTCATGAACAAAAAACACTAGCTTCTTCATTTCATGTTAAAATTGTTCTTCAGAAACAGGTATTTCCATATATTGGAGAATGTAACAAACACTCATTTCTCTCTCCTAACGTTGAAGTGAATAAAATTATTTCATCTTACCTTTTCGCATCGAAATCATTTAGTATATTTTGCTGCATGGCGGCCATAAGCTCTGGTATATCGTCACAGACCCATCTGCACTCAACACACAAAAAAGGAAGCCAGTTAAGTTAGGCAAAACCAAGAAAATCATCAGCAAAGAACCAATTTGCAAAATATTACAATGTCATACTTGCAGTCTTGTGGAATTTTTGTTAAACCAAAAGTGGGAATTTTTTTTTGACATCACTGTTACTACTCTGGCGGAACAGGGCCAAAATTTCATTGAGCTGGAAGGGCACATAAAAACAGGTAACCATAAAAACTACCCTTGTTTTTGATTCAATGTTGTGACTGGCTCCCGGCAGTTTGTTAGCATTTGCTGCTTGCTGGTTCGTGCTTAGCAATAGCAGCTCAATGAACTCTTGTCCTATACAGGTTTTTGTGACTGTTTTTCATTTGTTCATCAGGGTTGGTGGTCTACCTAATCAGTAATTTTGACTGCACACAATACTGTATCCATCTGTGCCATAACAGATGAGCTGATTGAGCTATGCTTTGCTGCCAGGTACCTTTTTTTGTTTGGCTTAGCTGCTGGGGTGCGTTCAATCCATACCATAAGAATTATGTTATAGCAGTCAGTGAAACTTTGCTTGGTACAAAACTGAAAATGGTGTTGTGTCTGACACTAAAGCAACAGGCAGGGAAACTCATGCATGAGTCATTCCTCATATCAAAATACCAAAATAATGTTGATAAATTGGTTTTTTTCTTTCTTTTTTTCAGGGGGGGGGGGGATGGAAGGGTAATCAGAGTTTACTGAACTTGCTTTACAGTATTTGTTTTTTGATCATTTCTTTTTATGCAACCAGTGAACGATGTACAATGTAAGTACATGTAGGTGGCGATGTAGCGTGCACAGCAGTAAATTCAACCCAAAAATGTTTTCCACTAACAAAAAAATCACTGGTGAATTCTAGTTTAAAACTTGTAAAGTGTGACTTCTACCGTGAAGGCATTCATCATTTCAACAAAAACTGTACAGTCTGCATCGTGTACTGCATTGTGATGAGTGACGATGTACAATGAAGTCCATAGCTCAAAAAAAATAATGCTTTTATTTGATTTCAAGTCAAATAGAAGGCCGACTTACTTGATTGTGTCGACGATTTCATTTGCTCCATCGTTCTTATCCTGCAAAGGAAAGAAGAGTGAAAGTTTAATAGTTGTTTGTAGAAATCCAGGGCAACATAATGTATCAAAATCAAAGGAAAGGCCAATGAAGGGGGCACTTTGGCCAAAGTAGTACACGTATTGCCCCATGACCTACATTGTAGATGATAGACAATACTCTCAACATGTTTGTGTACATGTAGCTCCATGGCCTCGAAATTAGGCCATGGCCTCAATGATAGGCCACGATCTCAACATGTTTATATAATATAGCTCCCAGGTCTCAATGTTGGGGCCATAAGCCATGAAATCTGAATGAAGCCGCTTTAGCAATGATTATTTCCATTTGGGAGCTGCATTTCTTATCTACAGTGTACACTGCATAATAGACCATGTATCACTGTGTGGCAATTTTGAATTTATTCCTTTTAGTGACCTCCAGGTAAGGTCATGTCCAAATTGGCAGCTGTGGCTGTTGCTAGAATGCTGTTGCTAGGGGTAGTCTATGATCCAGCCGCAGCCAGAGCCACATACATTGGAATCCAAGGCTGTATGGAAATATAGTCTGGTCCCTTTTTTATAAACTGCAAAATTAGTCACTCATGGTCTATGTATTGTGGTATTGTGTCCAGGGAACTAGACGGAGCTTCATGAACATCAAGACAGCATTATTGTTAGACGGGGCATGGAGGAATAAAATACCACAGACTGTATTATTAAGTTGTTATGTCATTATAAAAAACATAACATAAAGAAAGAAAAACGAGTCCAAGATAGGCCTACATGTAGTCATGCAATCCTCAGTGAACATGTACATGTACACTGCATGAATGCTACAGAAAAAGACTCGGACTTGAGCATTTTTTTTTCCAATTTGGTCTGATCCCCAAAAGCATGATAAATAAAGTGCAAACGCTCGTAACGAAAATGTCTACATGTATCCGGAAAGTAGCTGCAATTTATCATACTCAGAGTGAGACTGAGAGGGTTACAATCATCACATCTACAGTCCAATTGATGAAATTGACTTTATCGTATAAGAGTTACAATAAATCACAAATGGTCCTGATGACCTGAGCATTATCACTAATTTGATAAATCTAGGGGCACTTGAAGAAGTAACAACTAAAAAGTTTCATTACAGATCCCCACTCTCATCATTCCTTGCTTGCTCTTTTATAAATCATTCCTCCAGATCCAGTCAGTGACTTTTGACAACACGTCATAGATCATGAGGAAACATTAACTTTTAATGTAACAGGAAAAATAGTCATTAGGTACACGTTTGATGTAGTGATCTATACATGTGTGTGATTCATAACAATACACACACAGAGTGTACAGTAATGTAATGTACAAAAAAAATTTACCCCGTGGAAAATTCCATGATTGGATTTAAATGTATTAATTGACACGTGATCAGTGACTACACTTGACTTGGTTGGTATTAACTTTTACAATTTGTAACAAATAGCAGTTAATCATATTTTAAAATACACACAACACAAGGCACAGTGGAGTGTGCTGCCTGACCATACACTCAGTGTGTATGATCATGATGGGGCCATAACATTGGATGATTGTAATGCAATGATGCTTGATTGCATGGCATTCCATTTATCCCATTCTCATTCTCAATTTTAATGGCAGAAATACTGTTTTCAGCAGAATAAAATACTCAACTTTCCACTGAAGAGAAGATCAGGATTTTGACCTCCAAGTATGGCCGTGTATAAGAATAGGCCTGGGTCAATGATCTTGTCATAAAATTTACCAATTAAACATGCACGCTGAGTTTGATTATTAATAATAATATTTTGATATGACTGCAAATAATTGCCCAACCATCAAACCAACGGGTTAACATTGACTGTATACAAACTCAATGGGTTTACCGTGTGCTGCAGTGGCCAAGTGTAGACGGCAGTTTCTGCTCCGGCTGGGCTGTGTAATCTCAATTCTAACGGTCCATTTTGCTCGCCTGTGTCATCGTCCATCCTGCTGGCTCGATCCGTGTCCACAAAAATGATTACTTTGATGGCATTTTTCTAGAGAATATATTATTTTCCGGCCTGTGTGCTTTCCCACACACTACACGCACGACGTACGTACAAAGAAAACCCACCCCATTGGAATATCACGTGGCCTTCACATAACCCTCTGATTGGTTGATTACGCGAACATGGGCATCTCATTAATGGAAAGGGGTGTGCGTTTACGTCACAAATCGTATAAACACGTAGCGGAGTATGCATAGAAATTCTCAATCACGCGAAAAAGATGAATTACTGCATACTTAGAATGTAAATGAAAGTAATTTATTTATACTATCAATTTAGTAGAATTGTCATTGTCATTCATGGATTCTTTACAAAAGTGTAAGCAGTGCACCATTCATAGAAACCTGTCGTCCCATATCAACAATATTTTCATTCATGGAAATGATACTTTCAATGGGACTTGTACTTTTATGGCCGCAAAACAATAATTTTATGTGCTCAAATTTCTGCAAAACCTTGTCCAAATAAATTGAACCAAACTTCACTGATCCCTGCTTAAAATATTTACCCCGCAAACTGTCAGAGGAACCGAACAAAGCGCAAATATTATGTTATGCCGGCAACAAACAAAACAAGATTAAATAGGGTCTACTCTTTTTAAATCAAAATTTCACTCATGGGACCTGCATTATTACGTTTACCACGAAGCAGTCCTCCCCAAAACTTTATGTATCACAATACGAAACTGAAACAAGGGAATTACCCCTCCATTTTTATTTAAACTAATAGTCACGATTACACGATGAAGTGTCCTGGTATTTCACAACTCAACCGCACGTGACGACGATGATTGGAACATGTGCAGGAGGGTTTGTGGTTAAACATTAATGATCAATAATGAATGCTCCCCGCAATGTTGGAAACAACTAACAAGTGTTCTTGTATATTACGTCAGTATGTAAATCAGGTTTGACGTCAATGACTGAGGTTAACTAAACAATAATTACTCATTTTGAAATTTATAATGAATACAACAATGACTGTACCGAAAAATGTACTGGACACTTTAGATGGATGATCTTAGCTGGTAGGATCCACAATAATTACAAAGCCTTTACAACTCCCACAAAAAAAAATTTGCTAAAGAAAAATCCGCTGTTAGCAGAATTTGTTTACCAGCAAAAGTTAATGTATAAATTGCTCGTGACTGGGTCCCTGCTATTTGCTAAGCAAGTAAAATAGCAGGGAATAATTGTATTATGCAACATGAAGGAATTTGGGCCATGCCATTGATTTCGCTGAATGGTTTGGAGACAGTATGTTAAAGGAAGTAAGTTTTCTATGCACTACTTTTGTAAACTATTGCATCTTTAAGCCGTGCATGTGGTTGTTGCACGTGTGGGTTTTCAGTTGGGAAAGCCCTCCACAGGACTGCGGTCGCTTGACGGTTGTTGAGTCATCGATATCAACATTGGAGTGTGTCAGTGGCCGCAAGAATTCATATGGACGGGTACTACGTGATGAAATAATTCTATAAAACATACACTATACAGATACTGAATGCAATTAAACTGATCCAAAGGTGATTGAGGTACAACTTTTAAGTAGATTTAACTTTACTTATCTGTTTATTTATCATTGATTTATTTATTGATTAGTAGTAGTATTACTTTTTATCAATTAAAGTTGATTTATTTATACGTATTTATTTATAGAAATAGTATTGCTTGTACTTTTAAAATTACAAAATTTGTTTATTTATTTGTTTATTTACTTATTGATATACTTATTTATTAATTTATAATTCTTATTATTAACTGCTGATTTAATTATGAATGTGAATAAATGAGACACTTTTATGACGTTAGATGGCAGCACACTTACGCAAAGTTCATTGTTCGCAGATGATGAACTTTCCCGTAATTACGTAAACAAGGGAAAGACACCCAGTGCTATGCTGCCACCTAGCGTTCCCAATAGTCTCCTCTTAGTGTAGACTGGTCCCCTGTCTTTATCCGTAAGGATAACGACATACACTGGCCTTACAAACCCAATTGTTTCATTGGCTATAATTACGCATGCAAAAATTACGCATGCAAAAATGACGCATAACTACCACGGACCGATAATACAACCAATGACAACTTACAGTTGGTAAATACCATTCTCACGTGCAGGAGAGAACCAGACCAAGTTTGCTATATACAATGGGAGCAAGTTGCTGAGACTGTTGTTAGTCTTGTTGCTTCTTATTTGATGAAAGCAACGAAGGAGCGCCATCTTACTGTATATAGGGGAGCACTATTTCACTGATAGGGGAAGTTCCTTTTCGCTATCGTTCCGTCTCACTGCTGACAAAACGGGCCAAATTACATGGCTCTGCTTACCATAAGTTAATAATCGGTGCTTATGGAAGCAGGCCGGGGAATTCCGCGCTCGTCAAGCGTGTTTCACAGGTTAGCAGGGAATTTCTGCTTGTGGACGTGCGTATAGACCACGTTACCAGGCATCCTCCGCTCACACAGCTAACGCAGAAATCTGGCGGTTGCTTTGAGGCGAAGAATGGTGATCACAATCATGTGCATCATTCAGCGGTAAGCTGAGCTATACGGAATCGCGCACAGGGCCCAATTTCATGGCTCTGCTTACCGCCGAATTCTGCGCTTGCGATCACCATTCTCTTACCGAGCAAGCGCCGAATTTCTGCGCTAACTGTGTAAGCAAAGAATGCCTAGTAACGTGGACTATGCACGCGCACAAGCAAACATTTCCTGCTAACCCGTGAAATACGCTTGACGTAAGCGCGGAATTACCTGCTTCCGTAAGCGCCGATTCTTTGCTTACGGTAAGCAGAGCCATGAAATTGGGCCCAGATGTCCCAAACGAATAGGGGAGCGCCATCTTGCCAATGAATAAGGGATAATTTTTATGGTATAAAATTGGCGCCAAAACGTTTAGATGGACTCGCGAAAATCAATTATCTAAACTTTATTGAACCACGAAGGCCTCCGATACTTTTCTAAATTCCCCCCTTGTGCGATTTTTCTCGGTAGGTCGTGCTTAATTTGACTGTGTCGTCATGCTTTCGTCACGTAGAGATAAGCAGATGAGCTGCGCGATTTCCGAAATGACCATATATCGACAAGGAGCCATCACTCATTGTCTGACGTCAGAGCTAAATGAACGAGAGGCGGAAAAAACCTCGGAGAACGTGCGAGGTATGACGTAGGCGGTAGCTCGGATAAAATTACGCGCTATCAGAAATTCATGCAGTGCAGTACGTGCGGGTAAAGAGAATGTCATTCAATACGATTATACGGCCAGGTCGAAGAGCGTATTCAAGCTCGGCACCTAGGCAACTTCTACATGACGTCGATCTATGTGATTGTCAGGCAGTATGGCTAGCAGTGTAATGAGAGTATATGTACCGTCATGGGAGCGTGGTTTATGTTAATGAGTGATCTCAATGTGCGCGAGCCTGTGTTTAATAGCGCGCCATTCGTAGTGAAGTCTGAGGGTTTCATGTCAGCCCAGCATTGTTACAATGTGTTTTTATAAAGCATTATCTACATGTTCACACAAATTTGCACGAATAAACAGACAGCACAATGTACATAGTTCACATTAAAACAGTACCTCGTCGCATATTATGTCCCTAACCCGAAAGAAAAGTACATTGAGAAAGTGAAAGTATTTAACATCGTAAATTGGGTGGCTTGGGATGGAAAGTTCAGAACGATACACAGCAAAAACAAACCATACCATAATTGAGAACAAATTGTATTTTTTATCTACAGACATTTAATGGTGCTCCTTTTAAAATGGCGTCTCAGCCACCATCTTTTATTAAAATAATATTTTAGGCCATAAAATCACTACCATTTGACTGTGTGTATCATTCGCAGAATGATGGCAAATAATTTATGCTTAGTATTAATAAACTCAATCAGTTAACTGCAAATTGTCAGCTTGGATCATTATTCTAAGTTGTTTGAGACTTTCTTTTCAAAATCAAAGATTTTGACAGACGCTTGGTAAAGGGTCTGTATACGTTTGGTAATGACTCTGAAAATTAATGTGAATAAAAACTTGCTTTGAAAGAAGTACAGCAGCTTTAGGTAGTATAATGAATTTTGAGAAACTTTTAACTTCGAAGTATTACGGTTATGGAAAAATATATCACTTTTTATTCCCCAAAATTTGAATCTGAGAAGCGTTATGACCATAACGCTTCTCAGACTGTGTATTCCTATGGGGAATATTCTTACTGCGTGGAAATATTCGCTCCGGTTTTTATGTGATATTATCTCAAAAACGCGACCACCTTTTGAAGTGAAATTTTCACAGGTTAGTTTCATTGTATATACCTACATGTACATTTATACAGGATTAACACAATCAGTAGGCTCTAATTACCAAACGTATACAGCACCTTTAACAAGCAAACAAACCATAGGAATGCACAGTGTACAAAAACTTGACCAGTAAAATAAATATGTCGAGTGTTCTTACGGTCTTGTGCATCCCCCTTTTCTACAACCATACTTTAACCCGGGGCCCCATGATGTAATATCGAGAGCAGTACCTTTCTTTTTCCAATATACAGAAAGCAAATGGCAGCCATGACATCATCAGACACTTGTGTATAATTTTTCCTCCGATGTTGTTTGATATTAATATCGCATGACAAAAGTCTACACTAGTATTCTGTTTTTAAAGGGCGTGCACAACATTGATGAAATTGAAAATATGATTTTTGACAGATTTGCTCATAATGTACATGTAAAACTATTTCAAAGGAGGTTTTTCACCATGACCATCTTTGTACCATGTAAGTTGTGTGCAAATCTGTGAACATTTTCAATCTTACCAATGTTGTACACACCCTTTAACCAGTTTAACAAGTCACAAGCAGTGTGCACTACACAGTAGTTTGGATGGTAGCAATTTCAGCTTTAGCAAGAATTGTCTGTGCTTAACCAATTTTGTGGTGGAATTGGAACAAGCTAGCATATTGGGCCCAATCCTTTTTGGTATAGGGAGAGCCAGTGCTAGCTGGGAGTACACTGGGACACTGGGAGTGGGAACATGACCAAGATAGTTGCGGCATAGTAATGGTCAAAGGTCAACATTCTATTATGAAATGAAATTATGAAATGTTCCCAGTGTAACCATGTTAAAGACTTCCACTTTAAGGCATTCTAAAGTCAAATGCTTCAAACCAAACTCAGGAAACAAACTCTTCTTTATAAATAATAAATGAGTTAAATATTTATGTTGTGTTGACATAACTTAATATAATTATTACACTCTAAAAAGAACCCCCATCTAAACCTGGGAGTTGACTCTATACATAAAGATCGGTTCTTTTGGTTGAAAAACAAGTTTGTACAATTAAATTTGTTCTGTTAGTACAGGAAGTAGAAAAGAAAAAGGTAAGGAATTCTGTAAAGACATGGCAATCATGATCCAATATCTTAAAACTGATGTGTAAGTCTTAGAGGCATTGAAACATTTGGACATCTTCAAATGAGCCAGAACTCTGATGCTAGCTTCCCAACTGATGATATGAAATTAGAATACTTCCAAGACTTATAGTCAGTAGTTAAAATAAAAATAGTTGATAATACTGAATATAAATTATTCTTATTGTAGGTAGCAGAATGGCAAATGTGGTATAGAAATCAAACAAATTTGGGCCCAAGTTCATAGAGCTGCTTAAGCACAAAAAGTAGCTAAGCATAAAATATTGATGCTTACCAGAATCAGGTTACCAGCTAATAACGCAGTTTCAATTGTACCATGATCAAACCACAAGGTATCAAATTGCAGACTGGCATAGTTTATCTATCATTCAAAACCACAGTGGATGAGTGAGAATGGTCAGACAGTAGGAGGGTTGACTGTGTACTAACTGTGCAGATGCGTTCACTACATGATATCATATTGCAGGCTGTCAAAGTTTATGCATCATTCAAAACCATAGTGGATGATATTGAATGGTCAGACAGTAGAAGGGGTTGACTGTACTAGGTATGCATTCACCATTTGATATCATATTGCAGACTGGCATGGTTTGTCTATCATTCAAAACCATAGTGGATGATATTGAATGGTCAGACAGTAGGAGGATATTAAGCAGCTGATAGTGAACAGAAACGCATCTTGCAGAAATGTATCTTGCAACGTCTGTTCCTCAAATCCAAATTTCTTTGAAAGTCTCAAGAAAGCTGCAACACCTTATGTGCATCACACAACATTAAAAATAACCACAGACTGGCTTAATAAAAAACGATGCTAAACAGAACATAATCCAGGCATGCATTTTGATGACCAGTGAGCTGCCAACAATTTGTTTTATTGTTTTTGTTGTTATTAATCAACCCCATCTTTAAAACAGTTTGACCTTGTTGACCTCCCCGACTGCATAGTGGTCAGCCCAACCAGCATCAGTGCAATTATGATGAATGTTATTCTTGTGCCCTTCAGACAGGTTTGTAACACCTGTACCCAAAGATACAACATCTCAATTGAAGGTTCGGATTCCTGAATAAGAGCTTTCAAATAACATCTCGTTAGGGCCTTGAAGGTAAGTATTTCTCAACATGTAGAATGTTTAAGACATTACATCCCATTAATATCAAGGCTGATGTTTTGGTTGTCTTCGTTCAAGTTAAATGCCATTTCACTATTTCCAAGAACTGCCTGAATTTGGTGTAGGGCATCACAATTTTTGGTCAAGCATAGCCGCAGAAATTTTTAATGGAAGGAAAATGGCTGCCAAGATGTGATTTCAACTGACAATAAGAATGGCAAATCCTGTTCATAAGTTTGACGTCATTCCAGTATAAGCCATGCTCAATTTACACACACTAGCTCCAATGATTGCCAGACGCCCATTGGACCTGTATCCAGATAGTTTGTCTAGATAGATTTTGGGTTTACATGTTTTGCAAAAACTCAACGTCCTCTTAGAGTGAATGATGAAACAAGTGGTTTTTTGTGACATTTCACACAAACGTATTCCAGCATTGGAATTGGAAGTAGCCAAATCCTTCAGCATACAGCGGATGCGTTCAAGTTTGACATAATGACTTCATCCACTGGATAGGTTAGGTTATATTTGAAATAACAACTATGCCAACGATAATGCTGAAGTATAGAAAAATACAGTAAGTAGGGTATTACATTAAGATGTGGCTAGCGGTGGCTAAACCAGCAACATAAGTATAGGCAGCTGCAGCAGCCCTAGTCAGAGCCAAAGCTGCTGTTTATCACATGGGCCCAGTTTCCTACAGCCATTCAGCACAAGAACTGGTTAGCAAAAAAAAACTTGCTCAGCAGAAATGGGTTAGCAGCCAAAATACAGTTTATTGTACATTACTCATGGCTGGCTCCCTACTCTTTATGGCTTAGCAAAAAGAAAAAGGATCAGCAATATTTTGGAAAATGGGCCATGGTCTTCAGAATTGATTTTGACATGATGTACGTTTTATTAAAGGAACCTGACTAGTATAGTACCCTGACTGCTTCCTCAGTTAGATGGGTTCATTGATGCAAAGATTTGCTTGATGGTGATCGTGGGATGGATTACTTAACGTTCTTCAATAAACAGTGTCTCCTGTGGGCACAGGCCGAGCCCTTTAAACGTCTCTGAAGAATCTAACAATGTCAACTGCAAAGAATGGATGGAGACAATGTTGAGTTTAGGCATTGTATACACAAAATGGCATCAACCAACTGCGGGTTATCATAAATACTCAACCGCATTGTTTACTAATATTCTTGTAAGAGTGACAAAACTTTGAATACTTGAAGTTATTCCAGAGGGTCTGTCTAGCTTGGGTTCGATTTTTGATTTGTAAGTTTTAATGCAATTTTGTTTGTTTCAATAAGTTTTACAGCTGCACATATAACGAGTAAGGCTGCATCCGAATTGATGGCTTTGGCTTTGGGTATGCCGTAGCTGTAGCCATAACCATCGGAGTTGAAGGCTTTCGAGTCACAGTTGTTTAGTTAACTTTTTTAATTCCAGGCATGTGCCATTGGCTTTTTGTTTTGTCTTGTTTTTTCTGTTTTTGTTTGTACTTTTGATATGCCGAATAAATAATAATAATAATAATAATAATAATAAATAATAATAATAATAATTCAGAGTATAGACTCAGCCTAATAAACTATTACTTCATTTATAACTGAAGTATATTATGTACTGAGAGAAAGAAAAAACAATTTAAAGCAACATTCATTTTCAAAATGGTTAATAAAGTTTCGTTCACTGCCTGTGCAGCTGTAATGTAGTGGCTGAATGTGTGTGAAATGGATGCTAGTTGGGCATATAGCAGCTGAATGTGTGTGAAATGGATGCTAGTTGGGCATATTTTCCCACAATTCCTCTTTTGAGATGCTTTACTTCAAAACGAAATGAGTTAAAAACTCCCAGTCAACAACTAAAGTATCAAGCATTGAGGAGAGTGGTTTGTATAAAGTACACCTTTCTAAATCTGATTTAACTCACATCTTTCTTTGGGAAGGTCGTTAGCACTTTGTACTCCTCAGTATGGTAGCCTTTGGTGCCTAGGTATACCATGACCATTCGGATGGATTGATCGGCTAAGAAACGTCTGGTCAGCATGTCACCGCTTGGGACACGCATCCTGAGTGTGGTCATAGGATCTGGGCAGTTCTCGTTGGGCTCGTCAGGGAGTTGCAGTTCAAGTGATTGCAACAAGGCCTGCCAAAATGAAAACAAATAAGTAATAGTATATTTATTTGCCAAGTACAAACAAGCAGGGAGCCATTCATGAACAATATATATTACATGGCATTTTGGCTGGTAACCAAATTCATCTGTTTTTTGGCTAAGCATCAATTCTCAGGGAGCCAGCCATGAACAGTGTACATACATTACATGGTATTTTGGATGGTAATCCATTTATGCTGATCAAAATTTAACACGGTGCCAGTCATATAAGTAGTGTACACTACATGGTGTTTTGGCCGGTAACAGTGGCAACAAGATAAAATATACCTTTTGTTCTGCCTCTCGCTCTCTGATTTCTTGCTCTTCTTGTTCCTTCAATTTCTGCTCTTCCTTCTCTTGCTTTAGTCTTTCTTGCTCCTTTAGGGGACAAATTAATAATAAGGGTATATAACACTGCAGCACACATTTCCACAAAGAAAACAAGTATGGAGCAAGTTCTTTACTTCCTCCCATCATCTTTAAGTCTCAACTAAAGGACAAAGGTCCGGGAGGCAACTCATAATATACCACCTAAACCCAAACCAGCTACTAGCCACCAAACCCAAAACCACCCACTAGCCACCCAAACCCTGCCAATACCTAGCCATTTTACCCGTCCAGCCAAACCCAGCCAATACCTTAGCCCTTTTATCCTTCCAGCCAAACCCAGCTAATACCTTAGCCTTTTTACCCTTCCAACCAAACCCTGCCAATACCTTAACCCTGTTATCCTTCCAGCCAAACCCTGCCAATACCTTAGCCTTTTTACCCTTCCACCCAAACCCAGCCAATACCTTAGCCCTTTTACCCTTCCACCCAAACCCTGCCAATACCTTAGCCCTTACCCTAGACTAGCCACCCAAAACCCTGCCAACACCTTAGCCCTTTTACCCTTCCACCCAAACTCTGTCAATACCTTAGCCCTTACCCTAGACTAGCCACCCAAAACCCTGCCAACACCTTAGCCCTTTTACCATTCCAGTCAAACCCTGCCAATACCTTAGCCCTTACCCTAGACTAGCCACCCAAAACCCTGCCAACACCTTAGCCCTTTTACCCTTCCACCCAAACTCTGTCAATACCTTAGCCCTTACCCTAGACTAGCCACCCAAAACCCTGCCAACACCTTAGCCCTTTTACCATTCCAGTCAAACCCTGCCAATACCTTAGCCCTTTTACCCTTCCAGCCAAACCCTGCCAATACCTTAGCTCTGTCAGCCATTAAGGAAGCTTGGTAAGCAGCATCTTGTTCTTGCTTCAGTTGCTCTGCGGCTCTTCTATCGTTCTGGAAATCAACCAAAGGAAGAGATAAACAGACAAATAAACACAGATGAAATCTTTTGAGCCATCTATAGCAGAATAACATACATAAGTAAAGATGTATTTCACACTTGATCAAGACAACATGACAGTGCTTGTGTGATTGTTACATCACTCATCCGCTAACATGACCACCAGCAAGTTAGCATGCCTTTTGTTGTTTACAATTAGCAGTGGTTATGAAGAAAAAAACCCTGTGAAAACAGCTGTTGTATAAGCAGAAAGATGGTCGCTTACAATTGTGCTAACCAGAAAAACGTTACCAGCTAAATACGTCATATGTGCCATTTGCAACTGGTTTCCCACTATTACAGGCATGTGAGCGGGTCACGGAAAAAAAAGCGGAAAACTTTAGCAAGTGAAATCCGTGTCCGGATTTTGGGCCAGCGCTAGTCTGAATAACAGGCTTTGTACTGCAGCGTAGACAAAAAATTAACAGAAACATAGGCCACAATTCTTACTTGGTAACAATGTGTTGTTCGTCCTCATTTTCAATATGTTTTTGTGATATTCCTTAGAAATGTGTTCTACACCACAAGCGCGATACATCCGTCCATCACACACGTGCAATTAAAGTCTGTGTGCGCCTAGTCTTGGCTCTTGGTGGAACGGGATGACGACATGGGTTAGTGTAATGGGACATCGCGCTTAATGAAAAATAAACAACAACGGCTTTAATCAAAGACTAACGCGGAGCATTTTACCGGGTCTAGCCCCCGACTCACGCGTTGAAATCAAATCGCAAATAAAGTGATTCTTGATGCCAGGTTCCCCTTCTCTGTGTTAGTGTTGTGCTAATAACTTGCTGCTTGGTGATCAAAAAAACAAAAACGCGGACCGGTCATTCACGGCGGAGACGCAAGAAAAACGCGGAGCCCGCAAGAAAAACGTGGAATGGGAAAATTAAAAAACGCGGATTTCCACGTTTCCGCGGAAGTCTCACATGCCTGCTATTAAAGGTGTCTTAGCAGAAAGCTGTTGAGCACCTTTGGCAGATTAAGCAGCTCTATACATTTGAGCCCTAATGTGGGCCTTGGTGAACCTCATACAAACCAAGTTGCCTACACTTTCAATAGGTCTCCCCTTCTGGAATCAGATTCAGAACTTTTTTGGAGGGAAAACTTTTACAAATGTCCTACCTCTTGTTCAATCTCCGTTTGCCGTTGCTCTGTGAACATATCCACCGCATGGATCAAACTGGTCATCATTTCATCTATACCGGTATTGCCTTCACATAAAATATAAACAACAACAGGTATCAATTTGAGCAATAGAGCAACTTATGTTGTTTAGATGTAGTATATGGTAAACAACAACAAGTATTAATCTAAGGAATATTGTTTAGATGTGGTATGTGGTAAAGCATTATAATTGACCGCTGATATGTACTGTATTCAAGCTCGGTCATTTACAGAGGGGTTTGAATTCTGATCTAGATAGTCGCGATGCTTGTGTAAGAAAGGCACTTTGCCATAACTGCTTAGTCCTTCAGATGGGACATTAAGCCATGTAGGTACCATGTACAAGGATAGATAGACCATGTAAAAGAAACTGTTGTGGGCAAATCAAGGGAGCACCTTGGTGTTTCTGAATCCTAGTAAGGACTATTATTTACAGGATTCCTTTGGCTTCCAAGCTACAATGATGAAGCTAAAGGTATCCTTGGTTTCAGTACCATGTTGGTGATAATCAGAGTTCTTTCTTTTGATAAACTCTCTTACTCTTGATAAAATTGTCCAGCTGGTTGACCAACCATTTGAGACCATGGTGGCACTAACTGTATACAGCCTGGCATAGTTTATCTATGATTTCAAACCACAGTGAATGACAGTAGCAGGGGTTCTCCCGTTTATCAGTCTAGAGAAAGCTCTGTATATTTACCTTGAAGGACTGAGAAGACTTCTGTGTTGGAACGTATCCTCATTACTATTAGTAACAATGGGAATTTATCTTGGTTTAAATTACGAACTGTCGCCGTGGTGACGCTGCCAAACAGCTTTGTACAGGTGTTTAGCAGTCTATAGGGGGAGACAAATTGAAAATAGATGTTATCAGTTACTATCCATTCACTTATTGTGAGAAGTAGGCGTGGCTCACAGTAGAATGGGCGTGGCTTACAGTAGTGGCAATACACTTATGAACAGGATAGACCATGCCAGTCAGGTGTGTATTTGACTAATTTGGGGATCTTTTTGGACCAATATACACTGCTTGATATCGTGTGAAGGAAACAAAATCTGCCACATTAGTTAAAGACCTGCAAGACTTGCATCGTCTATTCGGCTGTGAACCTAATATCAAGTCTTAAGTTCTTCTACTCACCTCTCCTTGTTCTCCTCAGCTGTGACATCCCACGCCCACGTTACAAAGTTTTGCGTTAGGAAATTGACGATGCTCTCTGCGCAGAGAAGTTGACTACAGAAGACGTTGCTCTGAACGCTTTTATCGCTGTGGATGTAGATGGCTAGCAATTTTCTCTGTAAATCAAGTGTGGATCGATAAAAGTCATGTACATAAAAACAGTAAAAACTTAAAATTTGGAATGTTAGATAAAACTATGCCAGCCTGCAATGAGATAACATGTGGTGAATGCATCTACATAGTCAACCCTCCTACTGTCTGGCTGCCATTCAATATTACTGTGGATTTTGAATGATAGATAAAACTATGCCAGCCTGCAGTGAATGCATCTACACAGTAGACACATGTGTGCAAAGTTTGTTCTGTACACTGTTGCGCCACCATACATAACCCATGTGACTGATTAGTTTAAAATGATTGGTTAACTCAAATCATGTAAATATAATTTAACCAAAACAGAACACATAAAGACCAAGTTAACTGTTTCATAATTTTGTATCAGAATTGCATAAAAGGGGTAAATAAAGATACATTTAATTTCCAGGGGTGCCACTCACCTCTATTGCTGCGCCACTGAATGCTTCCCTGACTGCATCTTCTAATGGACCCATATAAAACTGAGGGTGGGTTTCCCCATACCTTGAGCTGAATTCATGACTGAACTGGATGAGACCGTCTGTTTCATTCTCGATATCCGCTGGTACTAAAATAAACAATAAGTGAAATGGATAACCAAATAAACAAACATCACTTTATCAACGGGTGTCTCAAA
Source organism: Leptasterias polaris (assembly GCA_037783415.1). Classification (NCBI taxonomy): domain Eukaryota; kingdom Metazoa; phylum Echinodermata; class Asteroidea; order Forcipulatida; family Asteriidae; genus Leptasterias; species Leptasterias polaris. The sequence goes on from JAZGTN010000046.1 coordinate 455,804, forward strand.
GCCCTTTTTATGTTTAAGACAAGCTAGGTATGCAAGCAAAGTTTTTGAATTATGAGACCCATTTAGCACCTTATAAGGGTTTACAAGGTGCTGCGGGTGCATTCAGCAGCCACTGCCAGAAACACCGCAGCAAACCCCCTCTCTTAGCGGTGAGTGTAACTGGGTCCTTTTATGTGCATTACACAACACAGGGACGTACAGCTTTACATCCCATTTAAAGGAGGAAGCAATAATGGTTAAGTGTCTTGCTTAAGGACACAAGTGTCAAGACCGTGTCTCAAACCCGAACTCTACTGATCTGAAACACCCGTGCTCGAGTCCAGTGTGCTAGACACGCCACTATGAATAAACTAATTTAAAAGGGCGCCATCCTGTCAACAGGAAACAAACAGTCCCTTGGTCTGTGTTTGAACCCTTTTGAATCTAACGCATCTATACAGGAAGAGAGAAGAAAAGAAACATACATAACAACTCAAACTTCCTTGATGAATATTCATTACTGAAGAAAAGCAACTTACATAATGGTTCAAACTTCCTTGATGAATATTCATTACTGAAGATGGTGGTATCATCAATGTCCATCTCAGGGACATCGTCTTCACTGTCGCTTATATTAACAGCATCTCTCGACGTTGTAGCCTTTAAATAATAGAGACAATTCCTTAACAATTATTGATTGAGTCTAAATGCAATGAAGTTTTGGCTACGGCTGAGGCTGTACCCTATCTAGCCACAGCCAATAGCAAGGTTTGTAGCAGGCTTTATGTTTAGAGAGCTTTCTAGGCCAAGTGTGACATAACTATTCTGTCTTTAAAATTGCTTGGTCATCCCACATAACTGAGTTTTGTAAATGCCATTAATTTATCTTTAAACAAATTTCAAACACTGTTAACTTCTCTGCAATTTGACTAATGACTATTAAGGAAGGTTGATAATAAACCATTGGTAATAATAATATTATCCATGACTGCATGACTTTGGTTCATATGGCTGTGGCTGATTGCAAACTGCATTGATCTACCTGAAGCCACACCTGAAGCTATAGCCAAAAGTATGATTTGTAGAAGCCTTGTATTTAACAAGGTATGAAATTTAGCCCTTGGAATAAAGTAGGACAATATTTTTGACTACAATAGCTGACCTAAACTTGTACACATGGCATAGGTTTTGATAGGATGTAAAGGCTCTTTAATAACTATTTTGCTGATTTCTGTGAAGGCAACAAATCGGAAATCAGATTGAAGTAGGAAGATTATCATGCCTGATTTAAGAAACCTTCTTGGGCCAATCGTTGGCTGACTTTTTAATATTTCAATTGCAGTTTTTAACAAAAAGGGTATTTATAAATGAGTAGTGACTTGGTCTTAGGGTAGTGACTTGGCGGTGCGATCAAGGACTTCGCCTTCCGTTGGGACCTTAATCACAAGGCCACGACCCTGGCAATTTTAAATTGCCGTTTAAGACCACTCTGCTACTCTTTTATTCCCTTATCATATCTTAAGTGGCGAGTGGATCTTACCTCATCTGTCTTATTGTGGTTCTGTGGTCGGCAGAAGAATAATTTATGATTAGGGAAAGATATCCCAGAGGCTGCTAGTGTTAACTGAGAAAGTGACAGACAGAAATAGAACAATGTTAAATAACGGAAGAAGCTATGACTATCCAATAATTCTTTGATATAAAACTATCCTATCACGGAGTTCAGAGGCTTCTTCCTGTTTATTGTAATGAAACAGTTTAACTTAGTTTAAGTTAACTGCAGTTGTTCCTTTCTAGTATCTGACCAAATCAAAAACCAGTGCATCCACACCTCTGCTTAGATGTGCAAAGTGGATCTAATATTCATCCTACAATATCTTTTGTATCTACTGCATCACACAATAATAGTTTTACTTCAAGGTGGCTCCATTTCCATTGAGTTTCCTGAAGGTCACAGTTGAAATCAAACTTCAGCCTTTCAGCTCCCCTACCAAACCCAACTCCTGATCCCCATCCTAGTCCATACTTACTGAATCGTCGCTGTCATCTGGCCATCCCCTCCACTGTTGGTGCCTGACGGATACATTTGTTAATGAACTAATGCCTTGTTTAACGTTTAAGATTGTCTTGCAGCCCTCGTAGCGTAGTCTGTACTCTTGCGATAAATCTGTGTCAGTGATGATCAACTCAAAGGAACGTGTCAGTTTGTCGGTGTAGCTTGTCCTGTGGTGGATTGTGACAACAATCACACAGTGAGAAATAGAAGAGACCTTATTAAAATAGATAACTGGGTAGAGCTTGCAGACTCATGAAATGATGAGCTAACCGGTCATGCTGGTATCAACCTCTGCCATGCATGTCTTGCCTAGGCAGACAAAATCATATCTCTGTTGACGCAGGTCTTCTTTACCATTAGTTTGACTTTAATATTAAAAGTGTTTTTTAGTGACATCTCTTTTATTTTTGTACACAAACCTAAACAGAGGATGTCCTTGGTCTGTCAAACCAAACGGGTTCCCTTCTTTGTTAAAATCTTCTGCCTTAGCAGGTAAGCAGGTACTCCCAAATTCAACCACTTATTACCGAGGTTTCAAAAAAGTTCCTGAGCTCACTCATGTAATTAAATTTCCGAATTTCTTGAATTTTTGTTGTTGAAACTAATGAAACCATGACTAAACCTCATAAAGATAACAAATGTTCTCATAAAAAGCATCAGGATTTCTTTTTCTCATTCGAGAAAATGTGGTTTATGTCCACAACGAATTGGTCAAACATTGTGAATCGACGGTTAACATCATTAACTAGTTAAAGACAAAGTATTTTGAATAACTTACTCTTGCCCATTAGCCTGGTCAGTGCTGGTTGTTGGTACACCAGGTGTGAGTACATACAATCTGTTCTTGAGCGGTAACTCCAAGGAGGACAAGATTTCCTGAAATGCACAGAAAGGAGATTTCTGGTTGTAATGAAGGGTTGGCAATTGGCATCTAATGCCCAAATTCCATCCAAAGTACATTCAAGTGCGCTTATTATAAGTGGAAAAGTACAAGATAGACAAGGCTAGTGTTTTGCTAGTGTGTGTTCTCACTTACTTAATTCTTACTTGAAGACAATTGTTTACTTTATTACAAGTGTAAATAAATAAAATGATGATGATATAATAAAAGACACTCTTGGTAAGGGGCTACAAGAAAAAAACATTTAAGATGAAAATAACTCAGGGGAGCTGAAGGTAGAAATCAATATTCAACTTAAAACAGCCTAGACTGTAGTATGGAGGGAAACATGCACCAGGCAAGGAGTTCCAAAGAGATGCAGTACGCTGAATAAAGCTGTTGGAATGGCTCTTTGTTCTACATCTATTATGTAATTGATGTTGGTTTGGAATGTTGTTATGCTAGTTTTAGTGTTTTGTTCCGCACCATGAGTGTCAAGACTTGATGGATACTGAGCCGTAATAAGAGTTTGTTATAGAAGAAATGTCTTACTGAATCGTTTGGTGAAGGCCTAGCGTTGCCCCATCCTCCAATCAGCATCTTCTCTGCAGGGATGTTCAAACTGGCTGATAAAAGCTCCTTTACTGTACCTGTTATAAAGTCACAGACAAACTTGATTCATTATCATAAATAAATAGTAGAGTTGGCAACTCTGGGCCTCATTGCATAGAGACGCTTCACCCTATCTCCCTTGATGGATTCACTACCATGGCAATTTTATTTTATTTTTTTATTTTAATTTTTGTATTTATTATTTTTTTTTTTGGGGGGGTGGGACGGGAAAGGGGGAGGGGCCCAGAGAGATTATATAATAATAAAATACCCTTAAAGACTTGTTGATAAGAACTCATTGGAAAATAGAGTTCTGAATAAACGAATTTAAGAAAGGTATGTATGTGCAAGGTACACCCCAAGGAGTGAATATAATTTCTGGAATAACTGTGGCCTGGTAAACAGGGGTTGGGCAAAGGACCTATGGTATAAATGCAAAGGAAAAGTTTGGTCTGATGTTCGACAGTCTTTCTCAAAGGCTAAAAACAGGCGTATGAGAAAGACTCTGCAAAGGTCAAAACTTCAAGCTATTAACTATTTGTTTTGAATTTTAAAATTTGTTACATTCTAATCAGGAATTTTGAGGGAAAGTTTCTTGAAAGTTCAATTACTTCAGAACAATAACATCTTGGAAAATGTAAAACTTTTAAAATTATAGAGAGTTTCTATTAGATAAAGGAATGAGCAAGGAGGTAAAGATAATTAGTAAAATTGATAAACGATTTCAACTTTACAAAGTGGCGAGCTTGGTGTCACACAGCTGTCCATATTTTCTCACCTTGTTTTCAATTTATTGCCAGATGTATGTCAATAAGCAAATCAAAGTTTATGAAGGAATCAAAACGGAAACACAAACTGCTCCAGTTAAAAACACCCTACCTCCCCCGCAAACCCTCAAAACAAGCCAAAAACTTCATAACAGGAAGCAAGCTTGTGAAAGAATATTATCACAAAACAAACAACAAAAAGTAAACATACAGATCAAAGGAAAAAAAGACAAATTGTACATACCGACTGTTCTGAAGTCTTCAACAACAAGTTCTGTATTTGTATCTTGATAGGCAATGTCAAACTCCAGCATGCGGACTCGGCTAGGTGGAGGAGGGCTTCGTGAGCGGAGAGGCTCGAAGGCGCGAGGGACTGAGGTACAGGGTGCTACTCCGCTGAATTGAACTACGCTTGGCCTGCATCAAAAAGAAGAACAAGAATGTGAGTAAATGGCAATCACGGGGAAAAACAAAGTTTGTTTCATACCGAGGGAGGGGGAAGGGGGATAGATTCCCTTGGGGTTGGTATCAGGTTTGTTTCGTACCAAGGATGGAGGGAGAAGGGGGGGATAGATTCCCTTGGGGTTGGTATCAGGCAAAGTTTTCTTTTTAAGAAGTATGTATCTAGCCACTTTTCTCCCTAAAAGTTCCTTCCATAATCGTTTCAAAACTGTTTACAAGTGGAAACAAGACCAGAGAAATTGATGCCTTGAATTTGATTTCACAAAGCACTAAGAAAGATAGATAGATATATCTTAGTGCTTCATAAAATCCAGATCTTAATTTTGGCTGTTAATATTGCCAATTAGTGATTTGTATTGTGACATCACATTTTGGCTGTTAATATTGCCAATTAGTGATTTGTATTGTGACATCACATTTTGGCTGTTAATATTGCCAATTAGTGATTTGTATTGTGACATCACATTTTGGCTGTTAATATTGCCAATTAGTGATTTGTATTGTGACATCACATTTTGGCTGTTAATATTGCCAATTAGTGATTTGTATTGTGACATCACATTTTGGCTGTTAATATTGCCAATTAGTGATTTGTATTGTGACATCACATTGTGGCTGTTAATATTGCCAATTAGTGATTTGTATTGTGACATCACATTGTGGCTGTTAATATTGCCAATTAGTGATTTGTATTGTGACATCACATTGTGGCTGTTAATATTGCCAATTAGTGATTTGTATTGTGACATCACATTGTGGCTGTTAATATTGCCAATTAGTGATTTGTATTGTGACATCACATTGTGGCTGTTAATATTGCCAATTAGTGATTTGTATTGTGACATCACATTGTGGCTGTTAATATTGCCAATTAGTGATTTGTATTGTGACATCACATTGTGGCTGTTAATATTGCCAATTAGTGATTTGTATTGTGACATCACATTCTGCAGCAATTAAGATTGGTACACATCTATCAACCCTAGGTCACTGTGAAATCAATCCCAGTCCTTATTTTTTTTTTATGGATGTTTTAAGAAATATATTTGTAGCTTTGAAAGGTTTTTCCAATATTTCAGTCTCCGTCATAAACAATTAAGCACAGGACCAGGATTCATCTTAGGATGAGTTGTGAATATCACCATAGTGATTTACATTGTGACATCACACTTTGCTTAGCAATTAAGATGGATACACAGTTAAGATGGGTCTTCGCTCTTTGTGAAATGGAGCCCTGGCCTGGTACTTCATGGAGGCAATGGAAGTCATTGAACTAACACGGTCCGCCATTTTGTGGAGTCAACAATTTGGCTCTTTAAACAAATGGCGGGCCGTGTTAGTTCACAATGTAAAAGGAAAACCACACAATTTAGAGTCATATTTGTGTGGATCATTATATTCTACTTTTAAAACATCTTTCTAACCATATGCATTTCATAACAAACAGTTTCAAACGCTTTTCATAGACCAACTCGTCCGATCCAAGGCAACGTTCGCCCAATCCGAGGCAACGTGTCCCTTTAAGGTAATAGCAAAGCTGGCCATAAAATTTGAGCATTTGATGTAAGCCAAATGGAAATGCTACAAGAACTTACATAAGCCCCTGCACAGGTGTTGGTGGTAGTTCCACTGGCATTGAGTCTGGTACCGATTCAGCTTCTTGGGCCCCCATTACAGACACCACGGCCCTCTGTAAATCCCACTGGCTCTGTTCCAGGTGGGCTAAACATTCTTCAAAATTCTCGATTCCTGTGCAAGCCTGTAGCAAAATACACAAAAATTGCATAGAATGTTATTTTTATATAGCACTTATCTACAGGCATTTCAAAGTGCTTATAAATGATGTTTTTTTTCCTGACAGGTATGCCAAGTTTTTGAATTATAAGACCCATTTATATACATGTAGGTCCTTGTTAGGTGATGCAGCGCTATCTGCAGCCAACTATGCCAGAAACACTGGGGTGAGCCCCTTCTCTTTACGATAAGTGTACTGGGTTCTTTTGCATGCATTACACAACACTCAGGACCAACAGCTTTATGTTCCATCCAAAAGACAAAGAACAAAAGATATTTAGATCAAAAATACTTACCATTTAAATGTTATTATTAGTGTGAAAATTGCACTAAAAAAACATCAGAAAAAACCACTAAAACAAAACACAACAAAAACAGAACAGCACCCCAAATGTGCAGCTTTAATAATGCTCTACTTCATCAAAAACGATAACAGCAAAAAGGAAACATTAAAACCGTTTCCCTTTAAATGGTAAGTTGGGACAGGAAGTCTAGACTGGGGTAGAGAATAGGTAGCCTAAATCTATGAAAGGTCAAGAAAGGTCGACAGGAATGCTCTACACTGTAGTAAGAAGTGAAACGCCCAACAGCCTATAAGAATATGCTTTAAGAACTTTGCGATATGCTTCTGCATGTGAAGCCAAACCAGGATATACACAATTTGATTGGTGACTTTGTGACATCAGATGGCGAAATCACATTATGGCTACATTATTTTCTACTTAACAGGCTTATGAAATTGGGCCCGGGGCTTTAATCAACAACAGGCAGACAGAGGCTAAGCCACAGCCAAGGCCAAAGCCATTGTTTTCCAAACAACCTGGACTTGTCCAGTGTTTAGTTTACTGGCCCGAGGCTAAAATCACTGGCCATGGGCCTGCCATCTTGTGTGAATTTCCAACCCTGGTATACAGTATGTGATGGGGTCTGTACATGTACATGTAGTGGGAGTAGTGGACTAGTTCAACCAATTAGCAAATAATTGTCCACTAGTATTCATTCTTCATTTATTACATTTATTTCAATGTTGCCATAAAGTTACATTTGTGTACATCGTTAAAGTTAAGATACATGATAATTGCAAACCAGAAAAGTAGTAAAGACAATAACAATTTACACAGAAGTTGAATAAATAATCACAAACAGGGCAACAGTTAAGCATAGGGTGAAGCAAAAGCTTTTGTTCCCGTACCTACGGACAGACAAAAAACGAACAAACAAACACACCAACAGACTATCACAACACTGACTTACATAAAAACATGTACATGTAGGTACAAAGACAAAACATCATCCGGAAAATATATCATAACTTTTCATTCATAACTATTGCTGATACAGCCACTACATGTACGGAGTGATGTTTGGGTTCTCTTTTAGAAAAAGTATTTTTTTGCTTTTGTTTGCATCCAATATTAGAAAAGCACAATTTGTGTGTGTATGATATGATTGAGATTGACGTTTCTTTTTAATATAATCAAAATAAGTGATATTTAAAGCTTTGCATTGAGTGGATAGCAAGAAGTAACGAGTGACATACGGTCTGTGAGAGGGCCACATTCTTCATCTATTCTATGAAGAAGTGCTGGACTTGATAAAAATGAGGGCAGTGGTGAGTGAACAGGAACTTGACGTTTACATGTATGAAGAGTGTGCAGACTCTGTTTGTCACACTGTTTGTCACACTGTTTGTCACACTGTTTGTCACACTGTTTGTCACACTGTTTGTCACACTGTTCGTCACTCTGTTCGTCACTATGTTTGTCACTGTCACTCTGTTTTTTGTCAGTGTCAGTTTGTTTGTCAGTCTTTTTGTCACTCTGTTTGTCAGTGTGTTTGTCACTCTGTTTGTCAGTCTGTTTGTCAGTCTGTTTGTCAGTCTAATTGTCAGTCTGTTTGTCAGTCTTTTCAGAACCAACAAAACCTTTACCCTCTCAAATCCTTCTATATCCCCTTTGCTGAAATGAAGGATTCAGACTGAATTAAAACAAACAAATAAACACAGCCAGGGGTGTGAGGCGATGTAAACCAAACATTATGTTCCTAAATTACAATTTTTTTTTCCGGAACAAATTTATTTGTAATTGACACAACCATCCTAACCACAAGTAGCCCCATTATTCTTGAATAGCGTAGTGGCATTATTTATACTAAAGGATTAAACCACATGGTGTTGTTTCCTTCCTCTAATACATCATGGAGGAAATTAAACGACTGACAGACAACTGACATGAGAGTAGAGACAAATTAAAGTCAAGTTAATGGAAAAAGGCATACCAAGGAAAGGATGCTAAATCCAACCTTAAAGTTGTTATAACCCAAAACCCCCCAAACGTTTTTACCCAGATTTTAATATGTTTTTAGGCATAACATGTCAAAGTTTGAAAGTGGCAGTCGGATTAATTACAGCACTCGGTTTAATCTTTCCTTTTTTTATTTGAATACAAAATAAACTAAAACTTAAAAGTATTTAGGTTTAGGGCCTATTTACTGCATGACTAGCACAGGTCTATAATCATTTTGTTGTAACAAATTTCTGCAAGTTTAGTTTTAGTGTCATAAAAAACATAATTATCAATAACAAGATAAGAATAATTCACTACTAAGTTATTATCGAATATCGTAATGAATACTTAGCATTGATGTAATGTAAATGCAGTATCTTAAAATAAATTATAATTTTTCAATGCAATATCTCATTATCTGGGTTGGTAATAAAAACAAAATTTTTTAGAATTACTTCAATTCACTGAAATAAAATTATGATGATTTTGCTCATAACAAGTGAAAAGGTAGCCATCGAATACACTACTTTCACCATAGAAGTCTGCCCAAATCTACATGACTCATATCATTGCGCAGCATACAGTAAGAAAAAGGGAGGCACAATTTTCCTGATCAATACTGTGCTACAGTACAGTCAGTATACAAAAATACGTGTATGTTGTGTGGACAAGATCAGCTGTGTCATCGACGAGTCGACGGCAAAATAAGAAGGGTTGTTTTACAACAATAAACTGACTAGAAATCCAGACAAGACTCGGCTATTGGAGATTTAGACCCATATTAATGAAATGATTAAGAAAAAATAAAATATTCCCCCGATATCCAGAATAGCCACTCAAAGTTTTACCTGAAAATCTGCTAGAATTTCTTCTCTGTTGGCCGCCATTGTTGTGGTCTTTCGTCACTGCTTAAGCATGCGCATAAACAAGTCGTCATAGTTCGCAAACACTGTTAGAGGGCGCTACAATGTTTACATTGTCGGCAAAGTTCTTTTGTTACGAAAAAATGACATAACAAGTCTGGGCCAGTCTTAGGGGAACTTCATGTTTGTTGTCAAATAAATACCATAGTTACACATTGTTAACGTCCTGCTACTAACGACTTTTACAACCGAAATTAAAATTGTACAATATTTTGTGCGTTGATAAACCCCTACATTATTCGCTAAAACCTTAAAGGCAAATTGTGTAGAAGTTGGCCACCACCTTTATGTCATCAAACTATAGAAACAAAGAACGGGAAGTTCCGGGCTACTGCACTGGTGCGTAAAGTTAATTTCAACATGTTTTTGAACTAAAAATAAACGGGGTTTATCATGTCTCAACTTGCCCGTGAAATCACGGTGCATTCCCTATAGACAGAAACCTGGGCCAACAAACAAAAACAAGTGAAGTGTTGTTACCTGGCGGATAATTCAGTGACAGTTTGAAGCAAAAAAACTTCTTATAAAGTATAAGTCTTCTGGGTGCGCTTTTCTTCGTGAGCGCAGGAAGCCAAAGGAAAATTTTCCCGCGCAAATATCTGGTTGAACAAGAAATACTTGGTAAGTAGGTGTAATGACGTATGGTAATTTCGTGTTTACAGTCGCATCTAATTTGAATACATAATACAACAATACAACTACCTAATGGTGGTGGTGGTACGGGAAACCATCCATACACCAACATCAATTTATCATGTCCATTAAATTTATTCAACATGATTTGTTTCCTAAATTCCAACACCGTCCGCAATGATAAGTCACTTTACTTAGTTGCTGGTAAAATTTGACACAACAAAGGGGAAAATACCACTTGTCTCAAAACGAAAATGTAAGGGCAGTCACGGGTTAGTTTAGTGGTTTCTTCTCTGTCTTCGTCTTTGTGGTCCCGCTTCGAATCCAGGTCCTTGCCTTTGGGTTTCGCATCTCTACTTTTTACGTGAGATTTCCCTGTTGGTGTTGTCCTCCCACAACTGAGATTTTTGGCACCATCTTCACAGGTATATTCAGATCTAGTGGGTTACAATGCAAGGCACTGTTCCGATGTTTCATTGACAATAATAATAAGTTATAAATAATTACAATAGGGCCTAACAACAATTAAAAAGACTGATCTCAGAATCACTATCCAAACAAAGATAAGATATACAAACATAACAGGCATATAATAATACGAAGTATGCAATTTTACTATTATTAACTGTTGTTGCCTAAATTGATGTCCACAGTGGACCCACATGCCAAGTTAAAACATGGCTGCAGGAAGTATAAACAAAATATATATATAAATAGTGTCGCATTTTTTACAAAGTAACGCAAAGAAGTTGTTTAATTTTTAACATTTAATTTTCGATTATCAGATGAACTGTAAAGAGCAACTTTGTGGAGCTGAACCAAGAAAGTTTGTCTTTTCTCATTGAGTGCCTCGTTTAAAACACAATCTTGAATCTTGGCAGTTGCTTAGAGTCCCCCTCCACAACGGAGAACGAGGCAGCCGTTCTTAAAAAATAAAATTTTAATTTACACTATAAATGAAAACAAAAACAAAGCCAGCAGTAGTAGCAGCAAATACACAAACAAAACTTTTAAACCATAACATTATTATTATTATTATTATTTTATTTGCCATAACAGTACAAAACAAAATACAAAACAATATACCCCGAGATGGGCAAGGGACAACAAAAGCAAATACATACTATGATCCGTAGATCTGTTGCCCCACATCTGGGGTACACAATGAAATAAATATAGATTTAAACATATAATATAGAGAAGACAAGAAACATCAATCAAAAGAAACAACATTATGAGTTTATTTTCATTTTAATCGCTCACCAGTTTGTGTTATAACTTTTGACCGAATGCAAATTCCTTTCATCAATACATTGTTTACATAGTACATCACTTTCCAACTTAATTCTCTAACGTTGCTATCTACGATGTCAAATTTGTGGTTTGAAATCTGGTCGCTTTATTTAGCTACATGTCCTTGCTCCACGAACGCCGCAAAGTATTGAATTAATGAATATTCATGAAGGTCAACCATTGAAGCCCGCAGTGTGGATGTCATCGTGTAGATTAAAGCTGAGGGCCTTTCAAGATAAAGCCGAAAACCACCCACTCAGTTACTGATTGATATACTGCCACTGTCCTGAACATGCCCACACATGCCTCGTCAAAAACATGTTGCTACAAGAAAAGTTTCCAATAATAACAATAATTATAAGGTCTTTTGGAAGGGTAAACTTTCAGCATTTTGGGGGTCAGCCGGCCATGGTAACTGCAGAGTGAAAGCGCGTGTCATTTCATGAAGTCAGACTCGAAGTGTATTAAACATTCAGTCACGAACTTGGAAAGTTGTTTAAACAAATTGTATTCAGGGAAATTGCTATCATGACAGTCTCTATAAGTTTGACATTTTCGGTGTTTGAGTGTCATCAGAATGCATGGCAGGATATTATAATAACTGATGACAAGAGGTCAGTAACCCTGGATTCACTAATGGCAGATAGCGGTAAGTTCCATTCAATATGTTTACATTCATGACTGTTGGTTCGCCAGGGTTTAGTGCAGACGGGCCAATCAATGACATCATACTGTATTTAACTATGACATCACCTTCGTAAAATCATTGGACAATAGTTCTGTCGGGGGGGGGGGGGTGGTATTTCACAAATAAACCATGTTTTGCTCATCCGTAATAAACAGTTTTATTTCCCTGCTGCACACAATGAACTTAAATGTGAATAACGTGCGTTTATTCAACGTCATAAACTATAGTATAGCCCTAATAATCCAGAAAAGCAAACTTTGCCCACACCCAGGGGTTGGACTTTACTTTTGTCGTGGGTCGTTGATTTGATTAAACGGTTAGAAACCCGCGAATGAAGGCAAAAATGGTGACTGAAAAACAAAGTACAGAATATTGATGACAATTAACGAGAAGAAAATTGTAATAAAATTCAGCCTGAAGCTGTCCGATTATATACCAGACCCGGAAATAACTTTACAAAACAAGTTTCCTTCAAATAGTATACATTTCCAAATTCCCCAGCTTTGTTCATGTGAATCACTCGAAATAATATGATTTTTTTGACATATCTAAAGACGCCACAACAAAATATCAACTTAAGTTTTGTTTTTTTAAAGTTTGGTTATGGTGTCCTGAAAACTAGAGTATTCGACTATGAATTTATTATCACAAAATGCAAACATGCATAAAAAACCTGTTGAAAATATGGAAGAATAATTATGTGCAGTAAAAAAGTTAAAAAATCACAATAAAAAATCAAACAACCATACATGTAAATGTAATAGACAATTTACAAAACAAATTACGGTTGCAGCATTGCACATGCAAGATGGTTAAGAAGAAGTGACTAGTGAGGTAGGTAGTGGTCATGGAGCCCTGAGAAATAACTTGCAAAGTTCTGAAGTCAGAGGGAATTTAGTTCGGGGAGTTATAATTGCGGTTAAAGAATGTTTGCCTAGAATTTGCGCCTGTTTACAAATTGTTCGACTTTATATGTGACATTATTCTCAGAGTTTGAAGAGCATGCTTTAATTCTGTTGACATGCATTTGACACACACACGCACAGCCTCGTTCTATATTTAGAACACGACGTCACTTTAACAACCGCCCATTGGTTGTGAGGATAGCCAATGAACGAAAGCCTTATGGTGGTTGGAACAGTGTGATTTGTTATCAACTTTTTCTGTTTGTCATAGAAAGCGCTCTTTCAGCCGACTTTGCGGTGATCTTCAAATTATGCCCAGGTATATCTAAAAGGTCATCGCCAAAAATAGAACATGACGTAAACCAGACAATCTACTGGCATTACTTTTATCAAAGGCTATTCTGGTTTCTTTTTTACACATTTTCGACTTTATATCTGAAATACAGTCAAAAATGAGAAATATACGGCAGATAAGAGATGGGTTTATGCATTTGATTAAACTTGGCACACTAGCCCCCCCCCCCCCCCCCCCACCATGTCATGAGAAAGATAGAGGGCCATTGCAGATTTGTCCTTATAAAATTATAAACTTGGCAAGCCGCGATTGAAAGCCCTTTGTAATAATGTAAATTGCGATTGTAAATTGTTATACAACTCTTCTGAGGAGAAAGATTGAAGGATTGTTGATGGCAAACACCCACTTGTTTCTAAACGTGGGAACATAACATTCTGTGAAACTGTGAATGCACTGTGAATCACAACACGCCAACGCAATTTGGTGGTTCCTGAATCCCTGATCCCGCCAAACTCAGTGAGGCGTTCAACCACCGACTATCAAGATCGCAAGCTGATGTAGTTTTCTATTAAAAACACTGACGGGTTGAAACAGTCAGCTATGATTTAAAAGTCAACGGTACGTCAGGTTGGCGGGAGAATAAACAAGCCTTCTGGTTGAGTCTGGACGAGGTTTAATTTGCTATCCGGACATATCGTTTTTAATTTGCCGTTTATTGCTCAGATCTGTTGGATCGAATTTTTAGGGTTTCATGTTGCAAATTAATGGACACTATTGTAAGAAAATATTATTAATCGGCAAGTTACAGATCATGCTCATCCAATTCAAGTTTCGTTGTGGTAAAAGAAGGCCTTACTTGACATACCTAAAACTGTTTAATTGAGCTAGATGATAATTACAATTAATCCCTTTTGGAAAAATATTTTGATGGAACAGAGTGTGTCAATTTTGATTGACCTATTGGATAGTTTGTCGTGACATGGAGCTCTCTTATACGTCTAAGATGCTCTGGATGCACAAGTTGTTTTTAACAAGAAAAGGCCGAGGACGCACTCTCCCGTTGTATACAGGGAAATAACTTTCATCTATGTTTTGTTTCCTCTACTACTAAAGATGTGCAGGTCATCATGGCTGACAACAACAACCAACACCTAGGTACAGATGCGCAGAATGAGTTCACACGAGCCGCTGCTAACGGGGATCTTCAGCGATTACAGGAGCTCAGTGGTCACCAGGATGTCAACATCAACGGCCGTAATCAATATGGAAGAACTGCGATTCAGGTAAGAGGTTTGAGTTTTAAGGTATTATTAAGTAAAAATCCTTTCATTTTCATACAAACACCCCTACCAAACAACATGTAAAAAGTTAATGGATAAAGAGTAGTGTAGTTTGGTAGTGTAGCATACACTTTAAGTTAACATTGACTCAATAATAGACGCGGCAATAAAATCTGTTGATTTTAATAATCTAAGTTAGAAATTAAAACCATTTTTATCGTCGTCATCTTTATCATCATGGACTCGGATTGAAAATGTTGTCATGGATTTTGTATACATGCCTTTTTAGATTGCGGCAATTAAAATGAGCAATCGTCTTTTGAGGTCTTCAAATGCTATTTTCTCGACAGTTTTTCAGAGGAGAATTTTCTCATGAGGGTTGGTAATAGGTTGAATTTGATATTGAGAATGTAACAAGTAAATTAATTATAAATTCCGCGAGACCTGAACGGGTACCAGTAGCTGGGTGATCAGGGACCAGCCTATATAGCTTCATAGCCTCATAGAAGACGAAATAATGTCTGCCCCTTGGTCCCTTTTTAAACGCCGAAAACGCAAATCTTTTTTTAATTTTATTCCCCAGGTCATGACGATGACACGACCGGAAATGGCTGAATTTCTACTGGGGTTGGGTGCAAATCCCAACGAGCCCGACCCAGACGTGGGTCGAACACCACTGCACGACGCGGCCGAACACGGGCATCCGGACACCGTTGAATTATTGATGAGGTACGGGGCAGACCCAATGCTGAGGGACATTGCCAGGGGGAATACACCGGCTCATCTGGCCGCCGGGGAGGGTCGACCTCTTAGGGCAAGTACTATGTTTTATTTTATCTTAGCCATACTTTGTCTGCCCTGATCAATGTACATAACCTTTAACACTGATTATATTAAAAATTAAAAGGTGGCCAGAATCACGCTTGCCTTCAGTGTAGATCATTAAATTTGGTGTGCTTATTACTGTCCTACAGATTTTAGAATTGCTGTCCAACGGCTGCACCCTCCGGGAACGGAATAGCGCTGGACTTACTTCCCACGATGTGGCAATAGCCAATGGTAATGAGGAAGCTGCGGAATGGATCGCCAGTTATCACAGTACGTGAGTAATCGTTCCTGGTAGAGGGCGATGTTCCGTGCAGTCATTGCACCCCCCCCCCCCCCCACACACACATACACATTTTCAACCAGCGTATGGGCCCGGTGTTCAGTTGATTACCAACTAACCTTGCAGACAGACTAAAAACTAAAAATAAATAAGGCTGCAGTAAATTTCATTTTAAAAAGTACATTTATGTTAAGGCTGCAGCAGAGGATGTTCGAAGTTCAGCAAATTGTTATTTTCCTTCAGATTATCACCAAAAACGTTTAGTTGTATTTTCGGTTCTGAAAAGAACGTTGGTTTACTTCGACGTTTCGATTAGTGTGCTCTGATCGTCTTCATCAGAACACCTTTACCAACTATTTCTTTGTTTGATTTCTTCGTTAGGTTCGGGTAGAGGTGTCCGACTTATGCATCTATGCCGACTTACCATTCACCAAGTGCTTGGCACACACCGCCTGAGTAGAATACGAGAACTTAGCAATTATCCCTTGCCAGATATACTAGTCGACTATCTGAAAATGTGTCGGTAATTGTAACAGTTTGAAGGAAATATTATCGGGAAAAAAATAGGCTGAAAGTGTTATAGAATATAGACCTTATGCACTGACGTCATTCAGGCACAATTTTTGAGGTAAACCAATTATGAAACAATGGAAAGGCAAAGTTGGCCCAAATTCATGGCTTTGTTTAACACAAAATTCTGCGCTTACAGAGCTCTCTAAGAGCACGAATCTATGGGCCGTAAACGCAGAACTCCGCGGTAAGCAGAGCCATGTATAGTTATGCCCGCTTTGTACGCGCGGCACACAGGATGTGCCAATGAACAATGAGGGCGCCCTACTCAAGTGACGTCATGTGCACAAGTTGTTATAATACTTATAGTTATACATCCTCATGCTGACATTTAGTGGTAATTGATTTGAATTGAGGCTGAGCTGTACATACACATATAATTGTATCAAACAGTATATATTGGTTCTATAGTCGATAAGGACGTGCGATTACCGTGTACATTGCAGTACTTGTGGGTTCCCAAACCAGTCTCAATAATGTCTGATGTTATAAATGTGCATAGGACCTTTCATGATGCCCATTTACGGATTCTTAATTCGTCAAGACAGCTCGCCCATTTAAGATAACTTTATAAACGCTGCCTTGACGGATTCTTAATTCGTCAAGACAGCTCGCCCATTAAGATAACTTTATAAACGCTGCTGCGTACGTGGTAGTTTTTATGCAGGAAGTCAAGGTATTTCTTGAAAGTGCAAACTCTACTATAGCCTGTTCGCCTTAATAATACAAATGTATGCGTTTATTGATAATATTCTTATTTGGGCAACGGTTACTATACGTTGTGACGTCATGGAGTGCCTGCCATGGCGTATAGCCCTCACCCATTAATGCACCTTTTCCATCTGGTCTGAATCTCGCTCCACCCCCACCCCTGGTGCATTGTGTTGATCTTGAAGATCCCTCCCTGAACGACCCTCGTGCTTGGGAGGGGTGGGGGGGGGGGGGGGGGCGACACCTGCTTCTAGAATTTGCAATCATGTCCTTACCCGAGCCAAATATAAGCAGACATTTTGTTTATTAATTAATTTTGCTTTGCAAGCTAGAAGGAATGAAAAAACCGTTTACAACAAAAACAACAAACACCAAAAAACCCAAAAAACATTTGTTTTTATTAACAGGCTGAATTATTCTAAATAAAGCAAAATCATTTTTGTGATGAACATAATAAAGTTTGACCTTAGCAAATTAATGGAGGAACGTCAACAACACACGAACAATTCAAAAATAAGTTTTAAAATAAGCAATTACAATTGTACCATTGCCTGTCTCGTGCAATAACTAACAGTAAGCATAATTATTTCTTAGAAATTGTATAGTAGATGTTGTAAATACAATGTAGAAATTCAACTGGAATTGTCATTTAATATAATATTAATGACGAATTGACACCATTTAACTTTAATATTATGTAAACAAATAGCCAAAGTTATTTACTAAAAATAATGTAAAAAAATATTATTAAAACATAGTCACAAATTTATTCGGGTGTATGGATTAGGTTGGATAATATAATTAGTTGAATAATAAACTGGTTTATTAAGGGAATAAAAGGGTAGCGACGAGTTCTTAAACGGCCGTTTAAAACCGGCAGGGTCGTGGCCGTGCGATAAAGGCCCTCGCCTTCGGCTCGGGCCTTTATCGCACGGCCACGACCCTGCAAGGTTTTAAACGGCCGTTTAAGAACGAGTCGCTACCCTTTTATTCCCATTCATAAATGCCCTTTTGGTTAAAAGGTGTAATAAAGTAGGAAACTCTGTAAAAACTTATCTGTTTTAAGACGTCCTTGAGCTCTGTACGTGTGGTGCATTTTTATGAGACAGTTTTCGGATATGCATTGGTGCGCGTAGTAATGCATCCTCGTATCCATGGACTAAAATGGCGCGGCGAGATCGATCACCCCTGAGAACGAGGTTGTGGGCTAACCAGCACAAATGCTATCCGAAAACAACCGGTCTTAAACAGCTCCAGCTATGTCTTTATCAGCCGTTTAAACACACCCACGTGACGTGCTCTCCACCAATAGGAATAGCGAAACTGTCTGGGGTATTTATGAATATCGAATAAAAGCCAGTGATAAAATCGAAGGCATTATTAATGACTGTAGTAGACCTCTATTCTTTTATTCAATTACAAAAAACGAATATTTATTTAAAATATTTCTGGTAATGAAACCAAGGATCCTGAAAAGTGACTAGCACTGTGACCCGTAGGCCAGAAGATACCTGTGTAGAGAAGATGATGAAGAAATGAAAGTTTTAGATGTGGGGGGAAAACCTTATTAGGGAAAACCCAGTCAATCAGGTAGGATTGAAATCCAAATCCAATGGTTCACAGATGTAAAAGACAGGACAAGGTTCCAAGCAAACAAGATTCCACAATTATTAAGATTGGTTTTGGTAGCTATCTCTGAAGGCATTCTAGAAGAAGAAATCCATAATAGTTGATACTACTTTTGTATCTTGAAGGAATTCTTTGCCATCCATTTAATTTAACATGCGACACGAAAAATAAACCGTTTCGTTTTCGGGGAAAGAATCATTGATAAAAAAAACGATACTTTTACTATAAAGAGAGTAATGTACATGTATACAATCATTTTTATTCTGTCATGAACAATGTCATCTTTAATTTTTGAGAGAGAGGGCGCTCCAACAGATGCAGCTCTGAGGGCGCTTTTGCAAAGCGACAGTGCATGCAATGACCATGAATGCGTTTCAGGTACTAGACAAAGATGATGGACTAAATCTTAATCTTATGTGGGTTGATATGACCCGTATTACGGCAGGTCGGTGATGGGAGTTCCCACTATGATACAAACAGGGATTTTGCCACATAGTGCAAGGACAGTGATGGACAGAGTATGTCATGAGAACATTTGACTTTAGGACCATCGCAGATGTGTTCCTCAAGTAGAATAACAAGCAATATCATGCTACCACTTTGAAAATTTCACTCTTTCAAATGGACAACTGCGATGGCTCTGATGGCCAAATATCTTTCTCAAGGCACGCCCTGACTGTGTGCCAAATTTCTTATTTGTATTATCAAAGGCACAATCCCCCAAATTCTTCCCCTGTCTGCCCACTAGTATTAGTCCAGAACGAAAATTAAATAGCTGAAGTGTGGCATGTGCAGATCTTTACTCCAAGTTTGTGTGTGTGCATTACATTTAATTGCGCCCTCTCTTGAAAATAAATACAACACACGTCAATGGTATTCCGTTGAATTAACAGTGCGCCCTCATTGTCGTTGTGAAGGTAACGAACATGAACCACTCAAAGATTGTTCCGCGACTCCCGAGCCATAGTTCCAATCACGGGTTATCAACATTTACATCGTTACTATAGGGAAGTCACTGGCGAGCAAATTATTCTGAGGACTCAGTGTTGACAAGTAAAAAGTAAAGAACAGAAGACAAAATACATAAGTTGTCACGTTTTGATAGTGCTACTTTGTGTTGTCTTTGACAGTGTTATACACTGGGGACCAAACAGACCAACAAGATCCACAAACAACTAAAGCGATACACAAATACATGATTAAATAAATAAATGAATAAGTAAATGAATAAATAAAAAAACATAAATAAACACTACAAATCAAATAATGTATTTACTTTGTTAATGTCAGTGTGCGTTTTTTCTTCTCGTGATTGCTTCGTGTATCACACGCGAAAAACTTACAGAGAGAAAAGATAAACAGACATACAGTCCTGGTACGTGGCACTTGTGTCCTTGAGCAAGATACTTTGCTTTGTAAAAATAAAACATCTAAAACCGTCCTGGTACGGCTTTACAAAATACAGAATTTGTAGTTACAACAAATTTCATCTGAAAGCCAACTGATTGCAAGGTTTATACCAGTACCAGTCGTCAAGAGAAACAAACCAGTCTGAAACACTGCCAGGTCAAGATTATAGTATCTGATGACCCCACAATTTACCATTTGTTATTGATTGCTGGGATTAATACAAGTCCAAATTGCACATCCCTAACAAACGCGTGTCTTTCCTTGTTTTCACCCATTGATGCAGCAAGGCATTTTATTGACACTTTCCTTTGTTGTCCAACGACACGTCAATCAAAAAAGTTGACCTGTCAACTTCACCATAAATCACTCAGTCATCCAGCAATATTAAAATATATTAAAGACTTGGAGTCGAAATCCGCAACTCCGTTGCTATGCGTTTTTAAATCCCTTCCTACCTTTTTTATGTTTGAGAAAATACGCACACACCTGCTACTCGCAATCCCAACCGGCGACAGAGAAGACATTCCAGGGTTTCCAGGACGACCGCGCACCTGTGACCGTGGACAACGGGTGCTGGTTGGGCCGCGTTGGAACGCGATTGACCGGGAGCATTTGGGGGGGGGGGGGGGGGGGGGGGGGGGTTGGCCACGGTAGATGGACAAGCCGCGAAGCTAGAAACTGTGTCAGGGTTCCGGTATGTGTGACGCATGCTTGTCCCCCCCCCATGTAAACACTTAGGCCGTTGTGTAGTTTTGATGTACTTAGTTTGACCTGGATGCTTAAGTTTTAAACACAACTGGTGATGTTCTTTAACTTCAGATTAAAATATTCATGTTTAACACAAATTTAATTAATTTAAAACAAAATCATTTACCTTTCCTCTTTGTAGAGAAACCCAACACGATGTATGGTAAATAATTATCATACAAAAATATATATAATAGGTAGGCCTATCTTTTATACAATGCTAGCCACATAAAAACAAAGCTTGTCGAGTAAATTAGCGATTGTGAATTTAATCTTTATGAGAAATTAAGTCTTGGAAGATGACTCTTTATGTAGTCTTCTTTATTTACCACCAGTACTGTTCCCACAGCTCCAACGTTCTTGTCATTGGTAACTTTTTGCTAATAACTGAAACACATTGCCAACCTATTCTTTATATAGTTGTATAGTTTCGTTAACGTAGGAACAGAAAGAATGCCAATATTTTCCGAGTAATTTCACTTCCTTTCTGAATTAGCAAAAAGTCATCCTATATAACTTTATGTCCAGCCTGTTTTATAAAAACTTGAAATTTTTCAGGATCCTTCCTGCCCCCCAAAATGTGCATTCAAAAAGCCCTACTTAAGCCTAAGCATCAACAGCTAGCAGTATAACATTCTCCTTAAGACGCGAAGACTATACTGTTTAAAACGTCGAGACCAAAACGGCTCTTTTCAGAGCCAACAACACTCCACAAGAGAGATTTACACATGGTTGTATGTTTTACCCACTAGTTTACTAGTTATTAGTTACTTTTTAACATCATGCAAAACTTCAAACGTCGTTTTTTCATTACGTACGGTCTTCGAACCCACCAAACATGAAAATCTCTATAAAAATACGAGCACTGTATCTTACTGCACACTAAACATTATCACAAGCCTGTTAATAATGTTCCTGTGAAATCTAGCGTAAGATTTGATTCAAATAATGCTAAAACACCGCCATGATTTGCCGCCATTCTTACTTTCAATTCAAATTCTATACGTCACACACTGTCTTCAACCTCAGTTTCAACCCTCTGCCCACTCTCATCACACCCCTCACCCCCTCACCCCCGGCACGGTGGTAGATATCATAGAAGCCTTGCAAATTTAATCCTTTCACCAAAACATGCTCAGCAAACACCAGCTCTTCAGCCGAACAAAACCCACACTATAAGAAGCAGTGAAAAATTACAGCAAGAGAAAGTCCTAACAAAAGCCTGCACAAATAACCCATGAAGAATACACAGCCACTGGCTAGGCGTAAAGCCGAAAAGTTCACTGAGAAGAGTTCTCTTTCAGACGGAGTCCACCGATTACTGTGGAGTTTCTTTTTGATTTGATTTTTCAAGCAGGGGGTCGTCCAGAGAACAATACAGAGATTATGATTCCTGTTTGTTGTTGCTGGGGGGATACATTAAGTTGCTAAATATGAAAACGGCCGACGACAATCCGCGGCCGATAATCTGCTGTGGATCCATGACTCGCCGGGGATTGACATAGTCACTGCTTGTAGTTATATACATAGTAGAGTAAATGTTTAAGTGAAAGCGAGAGAGCCTTTTAAAATCAAAGTGTAATGTTGATCAGAAGATAATGAAAGTGCCCCCCCCCCCACTTTAAACAGCGTTCCACATGTATTGGTCACATTTCTTTTAGCACTGTAACGATGAGCAGCAAGTTATCATTTTTATTTCACAATCTGATAGGGCCTTCCACCAGGGCCTAAATTAGAGCTGTACCCCATCCAGAATAAATATCAGTTAAAAAGTCGGTTTCCCAAGTATTACATTTTCGTACATTATATTGATTCAAAGACATCATTTTCATTTTGGTTTATCTTTACTGAATATGTAACATGTTATAAAACAGATTGTCTTAGTGGTTTCTTAACCGTCTTCCTACTCAACGTTTTGATCTGCATGATCTGGTTGTCATCAGGAGATTGCTAGATTGCAACTGGGAGTACTCAGACAAGTCTATGGCTCTTTTCGAAACCACGGCTTAGACTCCGTAAGCTTGATTGAAGCTCCGTACACAAAGTGCAAGTTCTCAGAAATTACTGACGAAGCCTGAGCAAAAGTTGCCGCGGTTTCGAAAAGGGTGTA
This sequence comes from Leptasterias polaris, assembly GCA_037783415.1. Taxonomy (NCBI): domain Eukaryota; kingdom Metazoa; phylum Echinodermata; class Asteroidea; order Forcipulatida; family Asteriidae; genus Leptasterias; species Leptasterias polaris. The sequence goes on from JAZGTN010000046.1 coordinate 478,941, forward strand.
TGTTCATCTTTGTCAGATTCCGAAAATGCTTAAACGATAAAGCAACGATATAAACCACAGGTGACCAGACTACTCCACTTAGCCTCTCTCTGGTTACGTGAGGTTGTACATAAAACAAGATGGATGCTTACAGCTCCATTGTGGCTCTTACTTGTTTTGTTTGTGCCGACTCTAGCTCTCCGATCTGCACAAGACAGCTTGTACATACGTGGCTCGCCATACTCAGTACAACCATAGAGGTCCTTTCTCTATGGTACAACTATCGCTTTTGGGCACAAGGGAAAACTACAACGCCACCTTCTGCCAACCGTATGTTCCAAACACATGGAATTAGCGACATCCCGTATGTACGACATCAGAAGGAAATGTGCTGGATCAATGGCCAATGCCGAGTAGGTAGAAACCAAGTATCAATATCAAAGCTGTATTTAAAAGGTCATTGGTTTTATAGGGGTATAATTTTGTACTACAGTAATTCCCTTGTAGATAGGAACGACAGGTGGTGCTGGAAATGTAGACGCATCTCGTGTTACGTAGAAACTTCAGAACGTCTTGTGTGTTTCTCCGTCAATCCTTCAGTGCATCGAAGTGATGAAGATGGCCAACGATGATGCCGACAGGGCAAAGTGATATTAAGTGACGATTAGAAACTCATTCAATGACAGTTACGGTGTTTGTTTTGCCCGGGTTGCTACACCCACCATGGACTCGCCCTGTTATCAACGTGGCAGATGGACGGGACCAGAGGAGGGTTGGACCGACCCGGTCGTTACGGGGACGGAAACGGTGTGGGGTCTACGGGTATTTTATGACTCATTAGTCGATGTTACAACACTTGAACCGGAGATAAATGCGTCATAAGGTGGCACGAAAAAGCGTGGACAGAATGTCCAATCGCTCGGCGAGCTCGGTCCATTTTGTGGTACACTCAGGACTTGATCAGTTGCAAAATGTTAGCATAATGTTTCAAGAGTTACTTTATGGTCCACAGAAAGCTAAATACTTTATAAATTGACTTCAACCAACTTCTGCCTGTGGTTTGCTTTCCGCGTGACTTTTACAGCAGCGGGTTTAACCCCCTTTGGTAAAAACGCAGATTTTAAATCATCAATTTCTTTTAATTTATTTGAAATATTTATGACATAGTCACAGAAACATTCACCCTGATCCTGTTTGGCATAAAACTTGAATAGTGTAACAAAGCCGACATTTTTGATTAAGGTTGGTGCCGTGCATGTATTTTTATCAGCACCCATTTTCAGTGTTGGCTACGGGGTACCAAGCCAACATGGCGGCCTGGCTACAAAATGATCCATTTGGCTCCCCAGGTGTAAACACATTTGTAAGTGCAGCATTACAGAACCATGACAATGGCTAATGGCTAAGGTAGTACTGGTAGGAACACTGATAAGAGCCATTCTTCAACGCTATCGCTGTATACAACAGCCGAAGCCGAAGCCTAAGTCGCTGGATTCAGACGGAGCCCTTAATGAAGCTTCATTGAAGCTGTGGGAAGGCAGGATGTGACGTTGTGTCGCAGCATGTATGGTCACGTGACCACAAAGCACCAGTCTGTTTGGTCCTAACCTACATTTTAATAACCAACACGGCCACTACGATTTTATAATCATACATATACAAGTCTAAGTTCAAATTCTCTTGAAATTGAACCTTTCATTCTTAGCGAAAAACATAACAAACAAATATTAAATAACAGTAATACTTAGCCCCCCGCTTTAGTAATACCATCATCTTTGTTTTTATTTAATCCATAACTATGTTTCCCCTCTTGATTTTAACAAAACAATCACTTCGAACATTTTTGAGAAGAAAGGGGGGGGGGTCCATTTAACAATAACAAACAGTGAACATTAGTGTGGTCTCTTTGGGGTGTAGTGAAAATCATCAACTTAATTATTGCTATTGTATAACAGAGAACAATACAAAAACAAACGGTGGCTGTAGGGTCTACACAATAGTTTGTCTGAAAGTTTTCGTCAGATTTATGAAACAACGTCTGACTGAAAACCAACCACTGGATTGCGTATTTCCCTTTAAGTCAGAGACTTGTCTCTCCATTTTTTTTTTTTTAATTATCAATGATCGGATAGTTTTCATGATGTGTGTCAATCTAACAGTGTACCGATCCAAGCAAGCGACCGACCATTCGCCCCAGTTTTCACTCCCTCCCTTTCTCTCTCGCTCTCTTCTCTATAACCCATCTCAATGTCGCCCCAGGCTTTTCACGAAAGCGTCTTCCCTCTTACCCCCTTCAAGTGACAGCGGCTGTCTAATTCCAAGTATAGTCTACCTATCTTACCAAGCCCTAGCTCGACTGAATAGAAACACGGGCGGTGCAGGCTGGACGGTGTAGAGAGGGCTTGGCGGTGAAATCGGATCTTGAGCGAGCCGCCTCTCATGCGCTGCCTGGCCCGGCCCTCTTGGGCGTTCTTGACGAAGAACCCCAGGAGAGAGGTAGAGTTTTGGATCTAAGCTCGGCATCGGAGAAGCGATGGGACAAAGCAAGGGAGATCTCGAGTGGTGCAGGCCCGGGACGATTTGGGGCATTAGCCGTTCGAGGACGTCGTTTCTTGACCCAAAATGACACGCTTGCCGAGCTGATTTGACTGTATCTCAAGCATCCCCCAATACTCTTTGAGAAACAGCAAACCCGGCCAGCAACAACAGTTTAGATTGAAAAGAGCCTCGTGGTTCCAGTTCGATGCCTGCAGGGACGTGGGAAGAATCGGGCTCCATTCCAGAGGTTTTGGATGACATATTTCTATATTTTCTCTGCGATTCTTGATGAGTCTTTAAGTATCCCCCGTTCGTGGAGACATTATTGACCGTCTTAAAGATATGTGTCATCCAAAATGTTCGATCGTGCTGCTTTCATTTCGAATGTCACATGTAACAATACACGCTTTATCAAACATGCCAATGTTGCCAACCGTATCCGACAGTTGTTATGCATAATTGCCGTTTTGCTTCAAAATTCTCCTCTAATAATAATGTTCTCGCGGAGAAAATGCCAACAAATTCACGCGCAGCTATATGCGAATATGCGAATATGCGAATGTGCCCCCACTAAAATCTTGCGAGTATTCAAACATTGGGACACGTTAACGTACGCAATTTTGTTTGCTTCGCAAGAACAATTAAAGGAGCTTTTCCCAAACCTCGGCTTGGGCTTGGCTCCGGCTTGGCTCTGACTCCATTATCAATATTGGGCGATGTGCATTTTGCACGGAGTTTCCAAAATCAAACAAATCCCGGAACTCGGAACCGGAGCTCAGAACCGGAGCTCAGAACCTAGGCCGAGGTTTTTAAAAGGCCCCGGGTTCCCAAAAGGTACCCGGAAGTTAGACTACTCGCGAGACTTTGGCAGTCTATTGTCATCATGTTTAGGAGAATCACGACCGTAAACATGTCTTCTAGAGGACACCGTAGACGTATCGTATACCTGCAACTCAAAACCGTCGTGCGACAAAGGCAGTATTTCTTATCACTATATAATTATGACATTGACTATAACATCCATCAATAGCCAGGGAAAGTGTTCCAACACAATCCAGACTAAAGATTTCTTCTAAACTGACTATACTCCGGTGATCGAGGGGCTGGTACCGTGACAGAGCTTGGAGTAATGCCGTTAATTAATGCTCAGGCACGGCCTGCGAGTCTATACCCAGCCCGGTACGAGGTATTGGACACGCCGGCCACGTGGGTACGGAGAAAACCGATAGGTACAACACACAACTATGTTTGAAATATAAGACCCCCCATCCTTATAAAATGTTCGTATACCATCATTTCATTTCATGTATTGATCAACAGGTGGTCGATATGACAAGAGAATAATAGTCAAAACTAAGTCGCCGTTTGTTCATTCAAATCAAATTAGAAGGTCGAGTTCGCCAACCTATGGTCATGCGACATACTTCTTACCGGTTCCACGAAACTCGGACAATGTCGTTTTAAAGGTAGACAAACTTGCTATGTAGTAGAAGGAAATCAGAAATGACGTCATCATTAGATGGACTCGCCTCAGAGTTAATTTCATTCTCAGGACTTCAAGAAGATTTGACCTTTTAAAAGTTTGAGCTCTCACAAAATTTGACCTTTTTAAAGTGCAGCCATGTTGTATTTCTCCCATTCAAGTCAATGTGATCAATTAGTCTGGTCCCCTCTTTATATGAAATGAAAATGTAGTCGCGAAGTTACTACGTATACAGGGATACAGACACCGATTTTCAATGAGTGATGGGCATGGGACATTGTACGTCATGCTGTCGCCATGTTCGTCTTGTTCCTTAGCATGCAAAAGCAGTCATCAATACTGAAACAAATCACATTTATAAGGGGACAGACTACTTTTCATCCCATTCTCGGTTTGGTTTAATTTGATTTAAAAACGGACCAAACGCTATGTCTGCACCCGTAGACTGTAACACTGAAGAGAATCACGTGCTTATAATGTGAACCAGTGACTATATACGCACAAAAAGGGCCCACGAGGGCTTCAGTTTCCGAATATTTATGTAGAGACACGGGAAGGAGGCCGGTCCTCTATTCATGTAGAGACACGGGAAGGAGGCCGGTCCTCTATTCATGTAGAGACACGGGAAGGAGGCCGGTCCTCTATTCATGTAGAGACACGGGAAGGAGGCCGGTCCTCTATTCATGTAGAGACACGGGAAGGAGGCCGGTCCTCTATTCATGTAGAGACACGGGAAGGAGGCCGGTCCTCTATTCATGTAGAGACACGGGAAGGAGGCCGGTCCTCTATTGACGAGGATTCACCAAGAGAATACAATAAAAGTAACAACAATTTTCATAAGATGACGTGTAAAATATAATCTCCTGTACTGATTTTAATCCATCAATGCAAAACAGCACATGGAAGACAAAAATAGCATAAACACAGTCGCTTCTGTAAAGACTAAAGTTAAAGATCAAAAGGCCAGCACAACACGAGGCTGGCTACACACACACACAAGCAAGTTTACAACATAGACCGATTCAAATAGCCTTATAAATCACAATATTTCTATACTAAATTTTTTAAGACAAAATGATACTCACAGAGAGTTCTACAACCTTATCCCTCCCAGATAAATAGTATTTGGAGCATGGCCAGAGCCATGCTCCCCACAAAATGGAGAGAAATACAAAGCGAAAATAATGTGCTCTCTCGTGCAAAAGCTACAAAAGGAAAAGAGAGTGAATCTACAGGTCGCGACCCCAAAGTAAATTTTTTCTTGTATAAACACTGTGGGCGCACTTGGGCTCCCTACATTTATTTAGGTCTTATTTAATTTATTTTGTTTTATTGATTTTAATCTAATGAATGACATTCTGAACTGCCGATGGGATTTCTCACGATTCTAAATTCCAACCACGTGACTCGTTATAAAGTCACTATTCCAGAAAAACCCCACAATTGGTGGCGGTTTATTTGATCCACTATGTATGATACCATATCACCGTAAATTTTAATCTAGCTAATCCGGGCCAGATATAGCTTTGAGCTACCCCCAGTCATGACCAGAGAGAGAGAGAAAAATATTAACAGTTACATTTTCTTGCTGATGTGGGAAGGATCTAAGCTGAGCGTGCTGGACGCCCTTTGTTTGAATATCGCAAGACCGCGATTATTTCCAGTCCGGCTTTTGCAACCCTTTTGTAATTCGATTAAGAAAAATTAGAAGAGGGAAGCTTTTGTCCAAGTCCCTTGAGGGGATCAGACAAAAGCAAAACGGGGTTGTCGGTGGGGAATTTCTCTCTCGATTACAATTGATTTCAGTTTGTAGAGATATCGAATCTAATCCTCTACCACCCACTCCAGTTGCCTGCATCAGATGATACTGAGCTGACCGTTTTCGGTTCACTGTAAATACCACTGGGAACGTATGGTAAGTGATTTTCCCAATTGGATATGGTTTCAGTATAGCGGGGGGGGGGGGGGGGGGGGGGGGGGGATGGGAGAGTTTTTGCTGAGGCCGCATTCAGAAGGGGACTGGGCCTCGCCAGTGGGCTGATCAATCGGCAGTGTGGTCCCGCATCTACGGCAGCCATAGCCGGCAAATATCGGATTCCAAGGCCGTTTGTTGATATTATACGTTGTTGCTCAGGCCCTTTGGCCTTTCTCAAACACCACCACGTGCCGTTTTCACGTTTTCAAAAAGAAAAGACCAGCGAGAGAGAACGAGAGCGTCTCTGTTCCATGAAGTTAAATAACTGCAAATATTATCCATGATTAAATGTTGGTTTCCTAAACACTCATTCAATCTTTAGTTTACATAAGGGTTAGTATCAACTGAAAAGTTAATACCGAGTACAACAAAATTAGGCAAATTATCTTGTCGGACACATCCCCAGAGATTCGTCATCGTCGTTGAGCTCACCCAAACGAGGCTTGGGTATAGATTAGACTGGTGCCTAGTAATAAGTGATGATGAAAGGTCAATTGTATAGTCAAGATATCGTACAGCCAATGATGCAAAGTGTCTTTTACGATTATTAAGCTTCCTTTGCAGAAAGAAAATGAAACAAAGAAATAAACAATGGCTGAAATGCGCATCTTGGGGCAAGCGTTGCTGTCAAACATGAAACCCTCATCTACTATAATGCAATAATCAGACTATGACAAAGAAACTAACTTTAAGACGGACGAGGAAGTAGTTAGAGAAAAGAAAGACAACTGCAAGAAGATATACGTGACCATAGAAGAAGCCCCAAGCAAAACACTAGACGATAAACGGTCTACGCTAACCTCCAAGAAAACATGCAACAACGAGCGCCGAAAGGATCCTACGCTAAACATGAAGTACATTTTACAGTTGACATTTTGTAGGAGAGAGCATCCCACGAGTATCTTGTCTAAGCAGTTTGAAACCATTACCAAGTCCGAGAGTAAACACGTACCGGCAAAAGGAGCAGCCAACAGGGCGGTGCAATCGTCGCGTTCTTCCCCCCTCCATACATGGCTCTCGATCAGCCCAAACACGCAAGGTCAAGACGTCAACGTGCGGCATACTATATCAACCTCAAGGAGGTCGACAGTACGATGGCTTGGTTTCAAACATTCTAGGATAACTGTCTTCGTGTATGACTAGTCTCCACGTCTGAAGAGGATGCGTGTTGTTTCTAGTGTTTTCTTTTCTTATTAGAGGGCCTTTTCTGCAGTCATTGCTAGCAGAAGTTGCTATTTTTCAAAACATCGGGTAGCTTGGCTCATTTCCTGTAAAAATGAGGCCGCAAGATTCGGAAAACTTAACTGGTATTTCTTTTCAGCTTGCATTGCAATTTATAAGGAGTAGGCGTGTTAGTACACGGTTTCTGATACAATGCTAAAATAATCAGGATTATGTTGCAGTTCTCCCGGTGCGAACTGTCAACATTGATGCCTTGAGTAGAAGACTAACAATCGCAACATCTTGTTACAAACAGATTATAGCGCCACCATCGGCGGTGCATTGTAGCCCACTGCTGTGCCATAATATCATGTAGTGAACAAAAAAGAAATAGCGAACAAAAACCTTAAACATTTTCACTATTTTCAAACAGTGTTGGACTCGCGAGATCAAAACAAAGTGTTTTCCTCATTTTCCGCCGAAGCCATCTTTATACCGTGTACGTGTTAATCTATAAACATTTATTTTCACTCTTACCAATGTTGTACACACCCTTTAAGACAAAGGTTCAGCCTGGTATCGAAGGCTAACCAGTACTATAAGAGCAACCCTACAGTCTTAATTATGAAGTTAAAGGGACAAGACTAAATACTCACCTGAAATATCATTGTCATCTTTCATCTTGCAATGGTGTCTCTCCTAAAAGCATTGCTGCTGTCAAGGAGGGGGTTGCAATTCCATGTAGTCTCTTTGTTTGTGATGGAAGGTAGAGTGCCTATACATCAATGGCAATGATAAAACAAAGTTTATGAAACATTCTTATTTGAAATTTTATTAAAAAAAACCCCATCAACACCCTAAGAAAAACAAACACTTCTTACTGTGATACTCAGTGTGAAAGAAAAGTGTCAGTTCTTTGTTTCGATATGCCAGATCGAAATAAGCTCATGTTTTCAGTCCAATTGAGAGATTTTTTTTTAGTACATGGTGTCCAGATCGAAAAATACTTTAAATACTACTCCATCACGCAAAACCTAAAATCATACACAACGGACAGTTTTAACATAAAGCTTTATGTTTAACATGTTCTTTGTTTCGTGACCATCACAGAGAACAAAGCATTTCGATAATTTTCACTTTAAAATGTCTTTCTCACCAGTAATCAAAGACGCCATAATCCAGAAGCTGAACCTAGAGACGGACTGGGTCACTTGGCATTCAAACAACCTCGTTCTCTGCACACCTCCACTACTGATGGATCAATCAAACAAGAAGTAAATCTCTGCCTGGCTTCCTGTCTGACGATTGCCCGCCATTTATAGCAAGTTCGATTAAAGATAAGGCAAGGGATCGATTTATGAAAGAGTAGTTTCATCCAAATATGCCAGTTTTGAAGCAATGCTTTTGTTCATAAATCCAATCTGGATAATTGTTATCAGCAGTGTGTTCAATATATTTAGAACATGTTTTGTATTGTTTGTTTTCATGACACATTGATACGTATTTGAATGTTATACTGCAACTTCACTTAAAATAATTTTGTCCCCACAAAAAGCCCCGAAAATGCCTCCATTGTTATTTGTTTTCCTTGGTACATTTCATTGTTGATCTGTTGATATTTGTTTGTCTACTCTTGCACTCTTTACCTTTATTGAAAAACAAACCTTGCCAAGTATGAAAATAAATTTAACTTTGAAGTTAAATTAAAATTAAAAGTCCGGATTCAAACAAAATGATTCGCGGAGAAGTGGATATTCTTTAGAACGAAAAGTTTTGTCAAACATTCGAGAAATTATATGTTTAAATTTAATTTTTAAACTGTAAGTATTTGTTTTAAAAAAGAAAGAAGTTAGGGAAATAATACACAATATGCCTCTGCCAGAATGTCTGTCTTGCTGTGCAGCTCCATCAGAGTTCACATGAAATCTACAAAGCTTAAAGATGATTTGGATCCCCTCGAAGACAATTCAATATGGATCCCTCACAGACAACTTTTGTTTTCACGTTGGTTGTGATTGTTTCGGTGCCAAAATAAATTCGCATATAGCTTTAAATGTCGTCTGCTTCGTACCGCAACGATTCGGAGATGGAAACTTCAGCGGGTCCAGAGAGAATAATTGGTGGGAGGTTTAAACGAAATGCTCGGTGTTGACTCTGAGGTTCGGTGTTTGCCGAGGCATTCATTACGCCGTTGCTTTTCGTTGATTTTCCATCGATTATGGGGGGTTTATACTCTAGAGGCCTATGAAGGGAGAGAGAGCCGTTTTGGCGATGATGTTGCTAAGGGGGGAGAAAGTACAAATTTCAACCATCAAAATCAATGACTACACAGTCTACCTATCATACATACGGTAACACTTCGTGGTTCTATACTCAACGCAATGAAACAATTTTTTAATTCAAAAGGTGAACAATTTGCTTTCAGCCACGATCTGGTTATATTGAATTGAATGGAAGTCTTGAAGATGTCATCCCCCATTATCATTCAATTCAAACGAATGAAGACAATTAATAAATTAACTTTATATACACGATCTGTCTTGACACACCCTTTTTCGAAAACTTGAGTATCTTTTTCAATAATAAAATCATAATTTGTCTTAAAAACCTAAATACTTAAATAGTTTTCTATCCTTTTCTATAAAATAACAAAATAAATCGAATTGGAAACTTGAAATAAACCAGTATAGCGTTGAAACAAGATTGATCTTGACTTAATCAGTTAGTGGTGGTTACAGAGAAAGTGTCGGATTGAAACAGCTGTAATTCTGCAAATAAATGAACCATACATCATTGTTTTTCGAAAGAGAGTTTTCGTTCCAATCTTTAAAGGGACACGTTGCCTTGGATTGGGCGATTTGGGGTAAGAAAAGCATTTGTTATGAAATTAATTGAAATGAATATGATTGGAAAGATGTTTTAAAAGTAGAATATAATGATCCACACAAATATGTCATAACATTATGTGATTTCCTTCGTGAACACTGTCTGCCATTTTGTGGAGTCAAATATTTGACCCCACAAAATGGCAGACGGTAATAGTTCACAAAGTAAAAGGAAAACCATACAATTTCAACTAGTAACGTAGTTAAAAGTCATATAGGTAAGAATATTTGATCATACAATTTGAAAGTTTAATCAAACAAGATTTGACAGTATAATTTTTAACAAACTTTGCGTTACATTAGAAATGGTTAATATTGGGCTTGGTAGCTAAGTTGGATGGAGCACCTTTACGGGAATGAGAAGGCCGAAGGTTTGCTTTGGGTCATCCCCATTTTGATCACCCAAAAATGACTTTTGAAACCTCAGCATTTTAAGTATTCCTGTATATACGCCATCTTCGAGTGGTACATCGTTTGCGACCGGAATAAAGGCAATCTTGGAAGCTATTTACCCGTTGATGCGGTCACGTCTGCGCAACAACGTTACGTGCGCGGGCATTGAAGTGGCTACGGACGGGTAGAGTCTGGACTCAAGACGCTAGTCATGCGTTATGCAGGCACCAAGCTCAAAGCGAATCGGCTGGCACTATTAAAACCTGACTGGATCATATGCCTCATGCATGCACCCTCAATAAACTGGTTCTTCTTTCCTCTTACTTAGTTTTTAAGACGCAGGTACCAAATACATCTGTGTGTTGTCAGCCTGGACTACGCCAGCCAAGCCCACAGCTCATACAATTTCGAACTTACCGTTGTTCTAATTATTTTTTTGTTTTGTTTACAAATCAATTCTGAAGAAGGGAAATGCATGACCGTTTTAAAAGAACCAGGTTTTACAAAGTGAAATGTTTTTTCCTGAAACGGATGTTTCGCTCTTCAGATTTGGCTTATTCTCGGAAAAGAATAAGGCACGCGGTGGACTAAAATTAACTGTTTTCCTGATTTCCAACGCCTCCCTGTACGCCAATCAGTTCATACCTAAATGTATACCATCAGTATTTGTTGTTTTTCCTGATGTTTAGTTAACAGGGTTACTATTAAGATGTGAACGACTTTGTTGGACCATGGTTGGACACGGAGCATGCTGTGAACTAGATTTGTCCCTAAACAGTTGTTTGTTTTCTGTATGCCATGCGGATCATTCCGATGATGGGCTGGAGGCTACGTGTTCATTAGGCGTTAACTAGCGCGTTGAGCAGCGGGAAGCATTTTGGATTCATACCGAGGATTGGTTATTGAAGTTTTGGACTGAATTAATTAAAAACAAAAAATAATAATAATATATTAAAAGTAACGATGGTGTTTGTTTTATAATGATCCATAGTGTTATTTTGAATAAATGGCTCAAAAATTCCGATTACGTTAAAGCCCAACATTTTCTTGCACATTCAGTGTTTTCGTCAATTGAGTAAACAAATAATTGTAAATGATAAAATACTGAGTTATTTAGGTTTAAAAAGCTATGTTTTAGAATAAAATAATTAAAAGCGGATTAAAATCCACCGTATTAAAAAGGAATGTAATGCGAAATACATTATAATATCCCAAACCCATTTTAGTTTTAACAACAATGTAAAAACCAAACTAATGGTAGTTTGTAATGTTTCAATCAGTCACAATCTTCCATCTTCCTAATCATGTAAGCCCCTCAGTCGGAAGACTTTTCATTAAAACGAAGCCCCTAAACCACCCCTCAACAAATTAATACTAACCCAGTATAATCCATCGGTCTTTAACACTTCTAGACAAAGCAAGTTGTCATGTAACGCACAGGAAACATTTTCTCCCCGCCAACTAAAAAGCAGCGTCCCGTCCCTCGCTCACTGCTACCCCCTACCGACAGGAAGCCTTATTCTTCGGGAAACAAGAAATTGCTTTTACGCTGCCTGACAGATTGGCGGTGATCCACTTGAATTACCGATCAACCGTCGTGCACGATGAGATCGAGGGACAAGAAGAAAAAAAGAGGAGAGAAAAAAATGGTTGCCAGGTTTCCGTTCCGGCAGGCTCTTGCGAGTTTTCAACGAGAAACAACAATACAAAAAACGTATAATTAGCACCTTCTGAAAACAAACTCTTGACATTCTGGTTTTCTTGGTGCTGTTATGCTACGGTCCCTCTTGACCGCCTCTGCTTTGAGAGACTGTTCCTCCCCTGCTTTCAACATATCTACCACTCCAAAGTGTCAACTATACCAATTAAATATCAATTAAAGAAGCGGATAATAGATGCCCCCACACCACGTCTAATTTATGACTCCATTAACTTCACTTATGATGGTGTTTATGAAGTATGGTTTTGCTTTTATGCCGAGGAGTGGTTTAAACAGAAGAGAAAAATCTTTGTACAGTTTGCCCGTCGTTTGGGTAGTTAACCACAACACACTTGAGCTTTCGAGTGTAACTATGGAGACAGACTGAAATTGACTCTTCAATGTGACTGATTAGGGTGACATAGTGGCGGGTTATACCTCGCAAATGCCTGTGATTGATTCGTCACCGGTCATCAGTACAGCATTTGATAACTTTTTATTCAATTAAGTGAGGTTTGGTTTTTTTCTCTTCCTTTGTCATCGGTGCTTGCGTGTGACAGTAATCCGTCAAAATGCAGTCTGTTTCAGCACCCGTCCAATTCATTCGCACTGTTTATTTTTGTTTAGATTAGGCGCGCAATAGGTTTCACAATATTTTAATATATCCCACTTCCCAATCCAACATGATTTACAAAAAGTACACGTAACATCTTTTACTTCCTTTTCATTTCGTTCGCCCCTCAATCTCTGAAAGTCACAACCACACGGACTGATCCCCTCGTGCGAAATATAAAAAAAGCCCTTGTCATGTTCGCGCCGATTTAACGCTGCCAGGGCAGCGCGCGAAAAAACAAACACGGTTTTAACTTCGGATTTGGATAGCCGGGTGACGAGTGGCCGGGTTGGGCCGTGTTTTTCTTTCTTTTCTCTGCAGTGGATTTTCTGTGAGATCACGGTGGCCACTACGAGCAGCTGTTCCGAGACAAGTGACAACCAAATACTGGATGACTTGTCACTTGTCTCTCGCTGAAGGTGAAACAAGAAGTAAGGAGCGATCATTGGCCTTACTTGACGCGGTATTTTGTTGCGGGAAAAAAGAAATAACATTCTTCCATCTGCTGTGAACGAAGTAATGTATACGCCGTTCCGGTCTGACGTCATCGTGAGTCATAACGAGGCTGTGAAAAGGGCGGGAATAACTATTTGAAGCGTGTTTGTGCCTTTTATACAACACTTAACTTACTTAAAACCTAATACAAAGTGATTACGGTGAATAAAGCATTAAAGGTTTCCTAAGTCAGAGCAAAAGGTGACGGCAAAGTCAGAAAAATGCAAATAGCTTAATTACAATATTCTGAATATACATACCTAGCCAACATGTTGAGTCTACATCACAAGCGCTAATTGAGATGCTTAAATGTCAACATTTAAAGAAGGTACTGTTCAATAAAGGTTCCCCATTCCTGAAATGAGAATAACAATTAATGGAAATTGAGATCTAGCTTGGTTGATTTCAAATAACCCAAACAGCTTACAATACTTCTGCAAGCAGGACACCAGCCACAAACAGCCCTCATGACATAGTAAATTGATTGGTAACACTTTTCTGGTTAGAACATTTTGTTATTTGCTTAGCTTATTTATGAGCTTAGACTTATTTTTAAAGACATACTAGATTGATTAAACAACAATAAATGAAAATGAAATTTGAATCGGGCAACCATTCTTTCAAACCATGTCTGTTAATCAATAAACATGTTGTTGGTCATAACTGGACAAAAAACCACAACCAAGAGTCCGGTTTACAATAAAGAGACATATTGATTCACAATTCTCATCAAAACCTCTCCCGCTGTGTCGATCAACTGGCGAATGATCAAAATCATTCCTCTCTTTTCGAGAAAGAACGGAGGGACAAAAATTGCCTTGACTATCCCAACCATCCTAGTTCCGGTTGACGATGTACTTTTGGCGGCAAACTCTCGGTCGTCAACTGTTAATCCTTCTATTTACACTTTCCGACTCCCGAGCATTTGATTAAACCAACACGGGTCTTATTTTCACACTTTAACGCTTGGCCTACTTGTAGTTGAAAAAGAAGAAGAAATACCTCACTACCACGAACATGACCGTCTCAAACCTTTACCGATTAAACCCCCCGCGTTCCTACTCTACGCTAGTCTGGCAACACTTGTCATAATTGGGCCAAAAACGTGTAAATACTTAAACCGTTCTTCAGTTATTATCGTTCACACTGCACACACGATGTGATCTTCACTGGATAGCTAACATACCCCTTGTCACACTGTATATTTATTTGAGGACCTCACAATGTCAGCACAAGTTCACTCGACGATAGAGGGACACACCGGGGAGACTTTTGTCTTGATTTTATTTTATCACGGGGCATCGCTCGTCGCTCGTCTCTGCCGGTGGAGTGACTTGGATTTGACGATGTTTGGACAGTCTTGCGGTGATTGACGGGTAAATCACGGCACTCCGTGATTCGAGGCCTTGTCCCGTTCGTCTTTTTAAGATGTTTCCCACAAACTCCGGAAGGAAAGTTATGATAACAGTGTTTGGAATTTGATTTTAGTGTCGGGATGGTCTCAAACACAAAAAAGGAAATAGTTTTTCCGCTCTCATCGAAAATTTTTTAAAAAGGGCAGTAGATTTAGGAAATGAAAAGCACAACAGTTTGTTTCGTCATTTTCTTTTAACACTTTCGAAATGATTATTTGTTTTTCCCAAGCACTCTCAGATTTGGGAAGAACTTTCGCTATTGACAGTTTTGGAATTGAATAATAGGCCTAACAATAATAATTGAAATAAATAATAATAATAAAACCAAAACAAAACCTAAACCCCAAACCTTCCTCGAAAACATCCTCAGAAGATAAGTCTTGGTGAATTCCGAGACATGATCTGAAACCTTTTTAGAATTTGACTTTAGTGGAGTAATAGCCCTTTAATCACACCGAAGTTATCTTTGTCTGGATCCATTTTTACACAACGAAAGTGAACATTCAAATTGGTATCTCATAGAAAGGGACCAGACTATTTTGTAGAAAAAAACCCTGAAAAAATTGCAAAAAATCTCCGTGACACATAAAGATCGACCTAGATTCGTTCCATTAAAACATTTCATACAGTTTGAAAATAAGACAGGTTTTCTTGTCAAACTACGAGGATGTTTTCGATACCTTCAACTTCCATCAACCCAACTTCGCATCTGGTCTGACTCGCAAAGTGTAGCAACAAGCAGAGTGCTTAAAAAATCTGAAAATAAACACAACCCCAGGGATTAAAAACAATGAAGCAACTGTCAGGTTGGACTTGAACGTGACCGTTAATAGTGCGATGGTTACGAGGATGGTGACAGTGTGTAGGACAGTGTGCTTCAGTAATAGAAACTAGCACTTCGGGAGGTCGTTGTGGGTCACAGGACGAAGGAGTCCAGTGATGGAAGGCTGTCGGGAAGAGCTGTCAAAATGACGGGAATGTTACCGTTTGAGAGATACGTGGGTGGTTCGATGAGGCACGGAGGCACTGGTAGCTAGTGGAATATACCAGCGATCGAGACGTGAAACTCAAGCAGTAATATTGCCAAAAAACCCAGATACAAATCAATCAAACTTCATTAAGCTTTTGAAACTGCAAATCCTTACAATCCAAACAGTACATGAATTTAATTTAATCTATTCGGTATGATATGTTAGGAAAACATTTTTTTTGCCGGCTATATAGAGACGGAAGCGAGGAAAACGAACGAGTTTCAAGTCTGTACTTATTGATAACGGCAATGTCGAGAACAACATAATAAAAATATCAATAAATAAACTAGTACATTTTCATTTTGGAGTTATGAATTACTTGAACCAATTACTCAACATCTAAACTGTGTAGTTACGATAACGTTTACGTAATGATTGCCTTTACGTAAAGGATTCCTAAAATTATGCAAAAAGGCATCACACATTAACGTAAGTGTGTATGGTTGTGGATAGACGGTATTTTTGCGATTCTGTCACATTTTGCTGTCAACACTGGATGAGTGTGTAGATGACTTTGTTTGCTGCGAAGGCGATTTGGAAAGTCGCAAAGAGTATAAAGTATTAGCTGATGCCTGAACATAGTCTGATGAAGGCATAAACTGGCTGGCCATTGGACACAATAATCAGTTAGCCAAAAACAGACAGATTAGCCAAAGTGCACAGGAAGCCATGACATATAATGCATCGGACAGCAATGACATGAAAGTGGCCAATAAGAAGTTGGCCATCATGAATCTAACAAACCCATTAGCAAGCACCAATCAGTAAAGGGAGACGCCACGGATATCTGGAAACTATATATTATAAGGGTGCCTTTATACAAAAAGATTGGTCAGAGCTTAATAGAGTCAGGAAGCTACGATGGACAGTTGAGCACATTTGGACATTGCAGAAAAAGTTTTGTCTTGATTAGTGACAAAATAACCAGCTACTTTAAGGCGGCGACCACAACCCAAATTAGTGGCCAGAGTAGACAGGTTTGCTAAGCATGGAACAATCATAGCATAATTATAGCTACACTGGACAGTCCACCACAATAGACAAATTGAACCGATAGTTGGCCATAATCGGACAATAGGTAAAACATTTGGCCGGCAGCCACAATATTATTATCAGGCAGCCATAACAAATAATTGTCAACAATCAACGATTGGTCACAACGGTGGAATTGTGGGTGACCATCATCAATTTATAGAACAAGAAACCATAACAGTACACTACCGAGTATCAGCAATACAAGATATGCAACCAACACGAAACAATGATAATTTTATTTTGAGAAAATGACAATACAAGAACAAAAGCCGTAATAACAAAATTGGCTACAATGGTAGGCGGCCATAATGACCGAAAAGTGTGAACAATATTGACCCTTCGTCTCGGCGGGGCAAGGGGTCAAATTCAGCCCATTTCAGATATTGATTTGGCGGCAAATAATAAAAAGCCTGGTCGGTTTCATCATTGCCTAATTGAATGATCACATGGTGGCTAGATAAAACAATCCAGGTTCTCTCCACAGAGGAGAAAATCACCTTTCCTGTATTGATGGGATAGGCTTTTGGAGTATGGGTTTGTACTGTAGCCCCCTAGGGGCAAAGCGATCTTATTAATGCTGACTGGCTGGGAAAAGGTAGGGTGCTGGAAGATAGACCTCCATGCAATGAGCTGTTGCACTTTCATCTCATGTCAAAACAAATCAACGGCCATCTCTCGGGCGTGATACGTGATAGAGCAAGCGACATTTGACCGCGCCAAGTTTGTTATTATAGGGGGCTCACCGCGCTGTGGAGACCGGGGCCAGTCCCACGGCAAGCCGCTCGTCCGCGTAATGACTGCCCGACCGCGCGGTCCGGGTCCCGCGCACACACCCCCACATGGAAAAACACAGGGCGTGAAAAGCTCCCGACTCGAAATGACAGGAAATTAGCTCCGAGGTTGCATTGAATGTCTCTTCTGTTGACACTTCTTCGCTTTCCTCCTTTCGAGTCAACATCGGGAAAGAAGAAGAAGAAGAAAAAAGAAAAAAAAAGTAGCTAGGATATTCGAATAATTGATTAGATTGAAAGCAACACGTTAGTGTCCTGTTTGAATGTAATCAAGCTCCACGAGGAAAGGGTATTTAATTTCATTTTTTATTAAACACACCACTACAGCGCTACGGTTATAGGAGCCGCGGCCCCCAACCAACTACGGCTAATTAATGTGATCAATTAAACAAAAATCACTCCAAGTTGGTGTATAGGTCGGTGTCTAGTATTATAAAACAAAGACTCACACCCGATATGGCGGTTGAATCATTGTATTCATAAATATCTATTGAAACTCCCAATGACAGCACTAATTCCAGTGTAAACTCGTTGGGCCAATAGAAATTTATTTGCTCCCGTTGTTAAGCCGTCAGTATAACCTGTCGTCATTAGTCCGTTGCTTCGTGTTGACTTAAACGGTGGACAGAGAAGCATCATCGTAATTGATTGACTCGGTTTAGGCAAACAATGCCACAAACAATTAGCTTCTACAGTTCATTTATTTATCAAATTATTGTTACTAATTATACTTCCGATTAGAGCTATTAATTAATTACATTAGGTAACGTTTAATCTCATGATAGAATTCCAGTTGGGAGTTGGGATCCGGTTTGTATCCGTAAGGGTGGTGTTCACTGACCCTTTTTTTTAAGAACAAAAGTTGAGACGGTAAACAAGAGAATGGCTGATAAAGATTCATTATACCTTGTCTTAATAAAAACATTAAGCCTGAAATATCACAATATATTCATTTTCATTGTAAAAGCAGATTATCAAATTACCAGAGCCTACGGGATCCCCTAAATGACATACAAACACCCACACTCGGCAAGAATACATCAGAGCGTAATAGGACAAGAAGAAGCTGGTAATCTGCATAACTGGTCCCCGGGCGCACCTATCGGATTCTAGGCCCATCGTCTCGGTAAGAGAGGGTGTCCATAAGACATGGAGGGGCGGCCCATTATGACTGTATGGACAACATTCAGCACTTCGCCAGGGCTGGCAGCCCTTGGAGGGGTGTCCCTCGTGTACCTTTATCTTTGGCCCAGTTTTGACGCCATAATTGATGTAGTCGATGGGATGAAACTAAAAGAAGCGCCACTGGCTTCAAGAAGGAAAAGATGGGGGAAAGGGGGGGGGGGGGGTATCAACCCCATAGGTGGCTCGTAACAGCGAAAAAGGGATGTATTAAAAAAGGTAAAATATGGGTATAGTAAGTCTGAAGCCACTAAGCCGTCAGCGGCGATTATTTTTGAAAGGCCAAGAAAAATAATATCGCTTGTTATTAAGGTGTCGAGGCTGCCGCGGGCGGGGGTATCTCGCAGTCGTAAGAAAATATCACGGACGCAACTATGCAAGAATTATGCATATAAATTATACATGCGAGTGTGAATGGATAGCATCGGGCGGAAGTGAGGAGTGCGAAGCTCGAAAAGAAATGGGAGACCTGGATTTGCCGTCCTGGGACCCGGGAGGGCAGAATAGAGAGAGGCAGTGAGAGAGAGAGAGAGTAAGGGAGAGTGAAGCTGGGGAAAAAATTTGAAAAATGATCGTATCTGTGGACGGGGTTTGTCTTACGGAGCGGTACTGGGGCGCAGGAGCGTCACGCGTGGTTGGCGGCTACTACGAACATGCAGAAAATGCTCTCGTTAGATCAATCCTAGTTTCAGACCGTATGCCGGTGCTCCGCCTGCGGGCCCTCAAAAAAGCTAATCCAGTCTCGACAATATTTCAATATTAGCCGCTAATTACTCGACTTCAACGGGGACCCACTCACAGAAAAAAAAGATGTGTCTCTAATCTTGAGAAGGGGAGTGTTGGATATCCCCCAAACATTGGCTCCTTGCAATAAGCTTTGGACCAATACGAATCAACCTTAACAATAAAGACAGGCACGTGTCCACGAAACTATTAATGCTGTATCTTGTTTGAAGAAGGTATTGCTAGGGTAGGGTGAGCGACACAGAGCCATATGAACGGATATATGATACACAGTTAAAAGCAGACCAGCCTCGCTCCACCACCTCTGCAGGCGAAGATGGAAAGAAAAAAAAGCGGGAAAAAAGTTGCCACTCTTCCCCCGTACCTCTTTTGCATTCTTCGTTTCTGCAGGGTTCGTCGCTTAGGATCTCCAATACGTAGGGGCATCCGTTGTTAATTGCTGCTACCCCTATGGTATCGGTAAAACATACTGACTTGGGCCTGCGGTCGCCCAGATAGTCTTACCGTTGACTTCCGGTTTTTCCCGCGAACCGAAGATCAATATTAATGACTCCTAGTAGCTTCGATTTTTTTTCTGCCTCCTCTCTCTCACACACTCTCCTCCAGACTCTAGCGTCTTAGTCTACCCTCCCTTCATCCATCCTCAATAGCCTAATTTGCATACGTGTTTGTCGGACTAGTCTTTGTCTCATTATTAGTCTTGTTTCATCTGGTTAGTCTTAGGACAGTGGCAGTCAGGCTAAAGGTGCATCACTGTGGAATGTCTTCCTGTTACTTTTTGACCACATCCCCCGATCATTGTTTAAGGAGAAAGAAGACGTCCCAAAACACCTTCGTCGAAACGTCAGGGAATCCAACTGGGCACTCTCGTCGAAATGTCGAGTAAACCAACTGGGCACTCTCATCGAAATGTCGAGTAAACCAACTGGGCACTCTCATCGAAATGTCGAGTAAACCAACTGGGCACTCTCATCGAAATGTCGAGTAAACCAACTGAGCACTCTGGTCGAAATGTCGAGTAAACCAACTGGGCACTCTCATCGAAATGTCGAGTAAACCAACTGGGCACTCTCATCGAAATGTCGAGTAAACCAACTGAGCACTCTCATCGAAATGTCGAGTAAACCAACTGGGCACTCTGGTCGAAATGTCGAGTAAACCAACTGAGCACTCTGGTCGAAATGTCGAGTAAACCAACTGGGCACTCTCATCGAAATATCGAGTAAACCAACTGGGCACTGTGGTCGAAACGTCGGGTAAACCAACTGGGCACTCTCGTCGAAATGTCGAGTAAACCAACTGGGCACTCTCATCGAAATGTTCAGTAAACCAACTGGGCACTCTCATCGAAATGTCGAGTAAACCAACTGAGCACTCTCATCGAAATGTCGAGTAAACCAACTGGGCACTCTGGTCGAAATGTCGAGTAAACCAACTTGGCACTCTGGTCGAAACGTCGGGTAAACCAACTGGGCACTCTCGTCGAAACGTCGCGTAAACCAACTGAGCACTCTGGACGAAACGTCGGGTAAACCAACTGGGCACTCTCGTCGAAACGTCGGGTAAACCAACTTGGCACTCTCATCGAAATGTCGAGTAAACCAACTGGGCACTGTGGTCGAAATGTCGAGTAAAAAACCAGCTCTTCCCAGAGCTAACACTATAATCAAGCGATACTATCGCAAAGTGTTACACCAAACACTATGTACATTTACTAACGTTTCGCATCTTCAAGGATTCTTAATGATGAAGAATTTACCCAAATCAGACTTAAAATCCTTACTTAAAGGTTTAGGATTTTTGAAAACTACTTAACCAGCGAAAAAAAAAAAAAAAAAAGAAGAAGAAAGTTTTGTTTCGTCAAGGAACTCACTAATACAAATCTCACCATTGTCAATTTTACAGAGAAATATGCCCTGATCAAATAAGACAAAATCGAGAAAACAACATTTTAAAGAACTCCAAAATCACAATTCCTCGTTTGCTGCAATAAAAATAAACCTGTAGTGAACTTGCACAAAATCCCCGACCAAAACAAAACAGATTGTTTTTTTGTTATCAGTAAAACACGACCACCAGATTGATTGACATTTTCCACTGATTAGTCATACGGTGCAATAATTTGAATTAATTTACTCTACCATTGGTGTACTCTCCCTTCAAAGCACGTGACCGACATCAGTGATTCAAAGATCAGTATCCACACTTTATGTGACCCATCGTATAAATGAAATAACAAACATGTGAAAGTTTAAGCTCAATCGGTCATCGGAATCACGAGCAAGTAGCGAAAAAATAAAACCCATTACTGTTTTCACTGTTTTCAAACATCGGGTTTTGGACTCACAAGATCAAAGTTAATTTCATATTAAACCAATTTCTAAAAACCATAGGATATTAAGCCAAACCATTCCAATGGAGGTTTTCCAGCATGACCATCTTTACACCATGTAAGTTATACACAACTCTGTGCACATATTTATTTTCAATCTTACTAGTGTTGCACACACCCTTTAACATTGAACACATAATTGGATAAGTGCAATAGTTGATATAGTTATTTTTGTAAAAACAGTCGTAGACAAAGTGTAATTATAGATAGTGAAATAGAATGTTTATCTAATAGCTACAGATGATTCCAAACAACACCCAAAAGCAATTTCTATTAGCCGAGGTATCCTCCTCTCAGACAAGTCATCTTCTATAAGTTCGTCTTATTTGCCCTCTCTGCAGTTTCCCGTCTTCCTTCACCATTGACTCTATCCAACCATCTTCACTCTTATCCAAACAAAAAACACTTTTTTTCTGACACTCTTCGCTTGAAGGTTTCCCGTAAGCAATCTGAGAGCGTTGTCCACTTCCAAGCACTCACACCCACCATCTTTCTTTTGGTCTTCATCTCCTGACTAAAGTTGTTGATTCATGCTTGGGCGGATGGGAAACCTTGCCGCTAGGCATGACGGGTAAAGGACCGTTCGTCGTCACCGGGGTCTGCGGTAAAGAGTCCGTAGCCTGACATTATTTTCGGCGGGGTGTCAGTTTTTGGGGGGTGACTCACACATAGCTGGCCCTCGTCTCAGACCATTTCAACCCAGTTGACAATTATTATGCACCGATCTTTGGTTTTCACCTCCGAGAGAGATATATAAAATGTTTGTTTTTTACTTTAGACATGTATGTTCGCACCCTAAGGATAGGTGAGTAATGAATTGATGGTAATTGTTTTGCATACAATATTGTGTAAAAATGACTATGAGTGATTCATTTCCTCAATTAGTGCTTACAATTAATGACTTCATAGAGTCTGTGACGAAGTAATGTATAATGATTGAGCAGAAGGAGTGGGGGGGGGGGGGGGGGGTGGGGGGGTGAAGTAAGGTTTTGGTGGAGTCAAGGGGGTGGTGAAGGTATTGTAAGTGGGGGGGGGGGGATACATCGAAGGAGTTAAGTCCAATGAAATATCGTCAATGGCTGAGCGATGAAACGTGAATCAACAAGGCTTGAATTCAACAGGTGTGTCCACTGCATGGATTGACTGGCGTCATTATAGGAGTTGACCATAGCAGTGCTGGGTCGGTTCACTCGAGATTTGAAGATCACGTGTTGATTGGAAGCATCTTTACCGTCCTCTCTTTTAGAGGAGACTTGGCACTTTGCTAAGAAAGGAAAGTAACTGTTTAAACCATCAGATTAAACACATAGAAACGGATTGGTGGGATGTTTGACATCCCATCATATTGATGAGATAGTAAGCAAGTCTGTTCCTGAGCAAATATGGCTCACCAGGCTGGTGTTTATATCCGGTTTCTTTGGAATTGAACGACTGAGAATATATCTATTCCCCTCGACAGGGTGCCAGTCGATCGCAGGTTAGTCCCAAGCTCGCCCCGATACCCAGTTGTACTCCTGGGTGGAGAGAAGCAACTGTGATAAAGTGCCTTGCTCAAGGACACAAGTGTCGCGACCGACCAGGCAAGGATTTGAACCCACACTCAGTAAATTACAGAGTCCACCTTACTAGACCACTTGGCCACGACACAATGATATGCTTGACCTAAATCTGGATCCCTCTTCGTTTGGTTCCCTGTCTACCCGGTTGACATAACAGTGTGTAAATATGGGCAGATTCTTTCTGGACCTGTCTACTTGACTAGCCTCGTTCTAGAAAGAATTACCAGATTGAAGAATATTGTGGTTGAAGTTTATATTGATTTGAACCATCGGATAGAGTTGACCTTCACAAAAAAAATCTGTATCACAGGCCTACTACTATCAGTGTAATCAAAGGAAACTGAAGCCTTGATTTCGAAAACGGCCATAAATTTGATTTGTATGAAATATACCACACACTTGTTGCAACGATGGCTGTATACACAACGGGTCTTTTCGAAACTACCGCATAGTCTCTGGCTTACGTATTGCTAGTTATATTGAATATGCAACTGTTGGAGCCCCAGACAGAGTCAAAGCCGAAGCCAATGTTTGGAAAAACACACAGGGGTCCGAAATCATGTCAACAAAACAAAGTGCATTTTCAATTAAAAAATATTCACAACACAACTCATTCTCGAGTCCCTCATTTATCCAACTGATCCTCAGTTTGTCTCTGCCTTAGAATCCAGCTTTTGTTGCCCTACATAATCCGTTAAAACCAATATCATAAATCTAACCATATGCCACATGCTTTCTTGTTTTGAGGATTTCAAAAGCGTGCCCCAGTTTTTATAACCATCTGGTTTTTCTTTCTGATAAAGCGAGGACAGAAAAAGTTGGTTTCGTGTTGGCCTTGATAACATCCGTGACACCCACAAAAGAGCCTCCCCATGAACGCTCCCTGAAGCGGCCCATCGTCCAAACATTTACCGCTCCAAACACAATGTTTCACTATTGTCTCGGAGAAGGAAAACCCAGGTATTTACGTTTCTCAATATTTGCAGAGTTGCTAGTTTGCCCCCATTTCAGCTCCAAGTCTTCTTTTGACAAAAACATAGGACCGCTCAAGTATACATTGTGAATGATAAAACACACATTACAGTGGAAAAAAATAAGAAGAAAAAAATTGGCTATTAACTTTGTTGGTGTGCCAAGGTCACGTTTGAAAGCTCAGATGGTAAACTTTTCTCCTGGATCCTTTTATTACCTTTACAAACAGCCACCTGGTGGTTCCATCAATCTGACCTAAATACTATCCAGCTATCCACACAGTTTATGTTTACATTCTCTAGTCCCCTTCTTCCTTTCTGAAGTAGCTAGTTTGCGGTTGCAAACTACCGCCAACAATAGAGACCGGAGGCCGCACAGTTTGTCCTCATCGCAAACACAGAGGAAAACAACAAGTTTTTCGTGAAGTTTTCAAAACTCCTCCAGTACCGAGCCCCAAGTTTGCCCTGTATACAACCCATCACACGAACACCCATGGATCCTGTTCTCTCGTAGCAACCATCGATGCTTCTCGTCACACAGTGGGTTGACTCCCCGCCCCTTTTGGCCCTTGAGAGGGTAGAATGTTTGCCCCGTTGTGCCCTTCTATACTTCAAAATCGCACTCTAAATTTATTTATCGTAGTTCCAATATCATGTTTCACATCTGTGTTCTATTTACTGTTATAGTTTCTAGCTACGCTTTCAATAACAGTTTTTTCTATAGCGAGGCTTTCGCGTATTAGCAGAAGTTGTTAAACACAATCTATTTTGTTTGTGACAACTATTTCTCGAGAACTGGTTGTCCTTCGAAAGCTGACTATTTTTTCTTATTTGTTTTACTTTTGAAGACTTGGAATGTTGGTCACTTTAACATTGAAAACTTCTTACCCAGGTTGTTTATTTATAATTAAAATAATGGTCCTTGTCTATATCATCCCAGCGCCAAATGATCAAATCAAGTGGACACTGTTGTATGGTATGAAGTAACCCTAATATAACACATTGGAAGGGATACAAGGTGACGAGGTGGCGCATACTGCTGCCAGACCGCGCCAGAAACACCGGGACAAACAAACCTTTTGATTGGACAACAAAAACAGTATTCAATGCTACTTTTAAAAAAGTACAATAGTTCCGCCTACGACCAAATTCCAGTTTCAAAGTGGTTTTCGTGAATAATATCAATTTATTAATAATAATCAATTACAGATAAGAAGGTAAATCAAGTATATGATTTGTAAATAGGCAGTCTAAAACTAACACAACACCGAGCAGTGACCAAAGGCAATTTAGCTGTTGTCTGCGATCTATGTGAATATGATGCAAAATGATATAAATATCACATTATAAATAATATCCATATTGTTATTAAGCTTCTTTGTGTCTATTCTTAGTCTGATTTAACGAAGAAGTGTCAGTATATGGGAACTTGACTTGAAAGAGAATCGTGTGTTAGTTCACGCATACTGTACAATTCCCTGTACTTTAGTTGGTGACGCGTCTTCGTCCATGTTATTGGGGTGTGGTGTAGGTGACGCGTGTCCACATCCTTGCTCAGGGCATGCAGGTTTTCTACGGACCAATCTTACCCACTTAAAACTGTTTACCTAACACTGCAATGATTTCCTTGCCATTTTGCCAACTCAATAGTCTGCGTCCACAAGTGGCGCTAATAATTTTCCATTTGTATACCAATTTCCCGCGTTTTTTTTCTACTGAATTTGTGGATACAGGTCGTCATTCTATTGTCATTACTCACATAAGCCACGTTTCCATATCAGTAGTTTGTACACTTGGTTTGTCTTCTTTTCCCCCAAAAAGCAAGCCTAATATATAGTAGATCTTACCGGATGGTAGTCCATTAATCGAAAGAGGGTATCGTGCACGATTTTCACCAAGTTTACACTCTTTTGTGAAGACGGCCGGCGCTCGGACAATGCCCGCGCCATTTAATTTCTAGTTTATAGCACGGTTTCGCCACTCACCGTGATTTGGGCAAATCATGGACGGGGAGTAGGGCGCTGTGGAGTCGGTAAACAGATACGGAGCGACACGAGCGTGCTGAGGAGACCGCATTGTCACCAAAGCTAAAGACTCAGAATAGATGAAAACTGTCTCAATTTTGTGAGCAATTTTCTTCCAAGGGGGACAAAGACAACATTTTCAACGCCTCGGGACCCGGGCAATCATCTTGAATTATGTCTTGATTAAATCGATGTATTTTGGCATGTTTGTTATGGTTGACCGTGAGTAGAGCTAATAAACACTCTCATCGTAATGCTCCACCGCAGAGTTTTTAGACCAACAAGAAGGGGAACACACACACACAAACATCAATTTTCAAAAGGAATTTCAATTTCAGTTAAAAGGTTCATTTAAAGGCAATAGGTACACGGACAGCAAATACTACCTTCAAGTGAACGTGATTGTCATCTCCTTTTAAGCAAAGAAATATTATAGATTAACACTCAGATTTTTGTAGACTAATCGGTTATGCTACTTAATATGGACGAAACACTATGAACGAAATACAATCACTATTTATACTTAAAACCTTTTTGAACAAAAAACGCGAGATTCTGAGCGTTGTTTCAGTTGCTCAAAGCGCCACCAACGTTAAGACGTTTAACGCACTTCACACTTGCTGGAGACTACCCTTTATATCGAAACGTTCAAGTAAGAACACATTTAAGGTTTGTTTTGTAAAAGGTGTATTTCTCGAGTCTGTCAATTCGGTCTTTACGAAACAAAGGTCAATTGCTTAAACTTTAAACAGTCCTGAGAGGAGAAAATAAACCGGATCCTAGATCCTGGAATCCGCGTTAGACAGACTCGGAATCAATGTCAAGCTGATCCTAAATCCGTGTTAAACCGACAAGGGTTTCATGGTCAGACTTCAGACCAAAAAGTACAAATAAATAAATAAATACATGAATGTAGGGTTTAGCCATCTAGAATCTGGAACAATGTCCATGGATTTCTTGAATAGTAATGTGACTGGAAGACTGCAATGACAGCGTTTGTAACTGAGTTTATGTTGTGAGTTATATAACAGCTGTATAGTGTATACATTGAATGAATTGCAAATGATATTCACACAACCTGTTTTTGTAGTTTCTAGGAAGACTGGAAGAATGTCCTGTGTTTTTACGGACAACAGCTATAAGGCGTTGGATCTATTAGTCTTAGCCGGTAAAAACAAGCACGTGTATATAGCTCCGCAAAATTCGATTCGAAAAGCTTGAACATGCCCCCAATTCGATAAAAGACGGTTGGTAGCACTATGCTTCCCCCCCTCTGAGAGACGACTTAAATGTTTAATTTACAATGTGTAGTCGCTTCCAAATAGGTCAGCCGCTTGGGTCGTTGCAGTGGTGCGTGAGGTCCGAGGCGCGAGGCTCCCTCATTTGGGATTTAAATCACCGGAAAAAAATGGTTGCGATCTTGGATTGGCTTGATGGGATGTTTCCTGCTGGTCTTCGGAAGGAGACTAATTGCGACAGAGGTTACTGCTCAGTTATACTCCCGATAAACACTTCCCCTGGGTCCGTCGGGAAGCTCTTGCGGGAGAGAGGGAGAGAGAGGGGGAGCGGGAATGAAAAAGCTCTCCCGCGTCGGACTTTGTTTGTTTGCAAGATTTAAAGACAGGATTTCGGATGGGCAAGCAAGACATCGATTCGGCATCATCCCTACTGTCTTCAACTCGAGGAAACTTTGTAAATCTATCTTTGCCGAGGGCAAAATCGAAAGCGTGTTGGGCACATTCTCTCAGTGTCTCTCTCCCCTTCTCTCTCTTTCTTGCCTTTTGAGATCCCTTGGGTGCACATTACTGTACTGCGTTCCCCCCGCGGGGCCGTAAAAGGGCGGCCTAGCTCAGCCATTAGTATGCAGGCTCACTCGTCAAATCGCCGGCTTTCCCGGGTTGGCCAAAGTGAAGCAACTTCGATTCTATGCAAAAAAAAACCCGCTAACGATCGGATCGAGCCTAGATTCCTTGTTTGCCATTCTTAAACGGTTGCCACAGAATGTCACAGCCATGTATGACACGACTATTACTTGATAAAGTCATGGCAAGGAGGCAGGGTCTGGGGGATGGGCTAACAACCGCTTTACGTCTTTAATCAGGAGGTCACTAGCCGGAAACTTGCAAATTGTTTCGATCTAAAAACTCGCGCCAATTCTCAACATCTCGTCTGCTGTCACAAAATGTTGTCAATTGGGGAGACTGCCCGATACTTTGATGGTTACATTGTAATCTACAGCACACGTTTCTAGAATTGGTATCGAGCTTTAAAGTGATTGAGCTGTCGACGGTTGACGGTCGTTACCATTAGTTGTAGTTAGCTGCCGTCAGTTGTCGGTTGTTTTGTAGGACTTGCCGAAGCTGTTGTTGAAAACAGAAATGTTACGTTAGTCTATTTGATCGGAAGTGTGTCTCTCTTTCTTCCTATATTGTACATTAAACCAAAATATTCCATAATGCTGGTCATAGGTAAAGTGTTTGTACTAAATCACGTTTGTAGGCAAGTACAGTAATTTATGAGCAGTAATTTGCAAGCTAAGGGCCACCGGAAACACGTCACATTGTTTAACATCCAACATCATAATTGACTTTAATAATGTGGCAGCCATTTTAGTTGTCTCATTTCAATCCGTGTAACCACATCGATGCACTCTTTTGTATAGAAAACCCTCCTCAAAACAAAAACACCAGTTTTTTAAGTTCAAGGATTCCTTTTTCGGAATTTATTTCGGACCATTCACGAGGCCAGAGCCATGTACAATGGGTCTCTGTTACGATGACCATCAATACACATTGACGTAGAGCTGGATAACTAGTTGAAGCTGTTGTGAGGAACCACGATTTTATAAAACCGGAATGGAGATGAAAATGAAACTATTTGTGAATGGAAATAAATGTCAGTTAGAAAGACAGATGAAACAATAAAATTACAAACATAACAAGAAGACGCAGAGTAAAAAATAAATAAATAAATAAATAAATAAATAAGATAACAAAACAAAAAACATATTTTGCTGCCACCATATTATTGTCGCTTCCCCGTGTGCGATAGAGCTTTAAATATAGGTTGTTGTTTATCACGGGAATGGTGCCAGACTCTTTTTCTCTTTAGGTCTCTGTTTGGATTTACATTGGTATGAATGGAAGACAAAATGGCGGCACCAAGGTGAACGTCCATTTACATGGATCACCATCGAATGACTATATTCACCATAAAGTGCACCCATCAAACTTTGAAGTTTGTACAACCGTTCACCATTGTAACGTTTTCAAACATTTGGAAACAATATGAAGGAGATGAGTCATGTCAATTCCATCTTATGAAGCAATCTTTAGTCTCCCTTTTTCTCGTTCACCTGTACTTTTGTTCCGAGTCTATCCTCACTGTACATAAACACTTGACGGCGCCGGGCCCCCGTTCGCTATGAAAACCAAATTTTGAAATTGTTTCTCCGCTTACCGTTCAACGAGCGCCTAGCAAAACAATCCGGAGCTATCCAGAGTGGATAGAAAATCGCAGCAATTGAGTAGATTTTCCAGTCTCCTTGTTAGCTCTTGTGAAGATGGTTCTTTGCGTAGGGCAGGGCGCGAGGCCGTAGGGACCGCGCTGGCCGGGTGAACGCCCGCGTAAGTGATTCGAGGGTTCGCTCTCACCCCGAGCCTAGCTCTTCTGATCCCTCGAGTGGGTCGTTCCGAGACGAAATCACACAATTTAATGTTCTTTTTGGACGGATTATGGATTTAGTATGGATCGCTTTTGTAGCTATTATGATGAGTAGTCGGCTTTATTTAACCAGGTACTAATCAAGAGATAAAAGAATACTACAAATGTCCCGGTGTATCGTTTAGAACATGCAATCCGATTATGGAGTTCCATGGCAAACCGTTTGGAGGACTTTTACTTCAAAATAAAATCCAAAGTGCTTGGAAAAAGCTTTGGATTCGTATTACAGGCGAATACTGATATAGCTGGGTATCAAATGATTAAATATTGCTTCTTTAATTTGACGACAGCATTTGAGTACGACCAGTTGTGGGTTCGTAAAGTTGATCAATATCTTTTAACTTTATTTCCCTCTTTTGAATCGAATGTAACTGCGCTGGCTGCTATTAACAGAGACGGTTTGAAAATGAGACTCAGATTCCGGCTCATGTTTGTGAGGTCAATGTAGCTAGCTGCAGATTGGTGCCTCATTTGACAAGCCCGTATCAAGAGGAAAAACAATCTAAACAAGTTTAGTCAAAATAAAGGAAACCTTAAATTAATAGGAAGCTCAGCTCGAATCAAGGAAGAGGTTGTTGACTCAAGTGTGACACCAAAATGGACCCCGATCTCCAATTACAAGTGTTCTGGGTTCATTTCCCACTCACTATCTTTCAAACAGTACACTGGACTAAGACAAGATAGTTTAACACTCCATCCATGGGAGAGATTCAAACTAGCCGGGATTCGAACCCCAAATTTTACTTCATTACGGCATTCCAATAAAGCCGGACATTTTGAGGTGAGATTAGATCTCACAAAACCGTGTAGTACCTAATGGACCGTGTGATTTAGATCTGCACTGCACCGACGTAAAAAGTATGATGCTCCGCAAGTGCCACCAGATAACACCAGGACGACTTTTTTAGTTTTAGTCAAGTCGTCATGGTTCGTACAAATGAGCACTACAAGTCGAGATCTTAGTTTTCAGGGTTATCTTCTTGATGAGATAATTAATTATCTCGTCACCTGGATAAATGGTAATGAAACTTCTGTTTCTCCATAACTAGCCACCGATGACTCGGTGATATCCAAGTCCTGCCATAAAAGATCCCAGTCCCGTCGGTGGGATTCGAACCCACGACCATACGTGTAAGAGTACTCGTCCTAGCTACATCACCGAGTTCGCTCAGTAATAAAATATAAACAAATACATAAATAAATACTAAATGAGTAATAACAAAATGAATACAAAATGTAAAACAGAAAAATTATTCTCCTTGTGTCATCTTGGTTCAATTCCTAACCCTTGAAGCAATTTTAGGTATTCAACAATTCACCAAATCGCACTGAAAAATTCGAGAACTTGAAGAATAGACATGCTGTTCCATAATAATGGTGTCCTCATCTAAATTTAAAAAGGTCTGCCCTTTTACTCTAAAAAGGCAAACAAAGTTGGTTTTATTACTCCATTTCCTTCAACAGGTTTCTCGTACTCCAATGTTAACTGAATTCCGATCCTTAAACTGAAATGTTACATTTTCAAAAAGACTATTTTATAGGCGGAGCTGTTCATCAAAGATTGCCCAATTGAACGTAAACACGTATGCCATTGTAAACAACACACAACGGCAATACAAATTATCAAAATGGTGAGTTTGGTTCAAGACTGGCAACAATTTATCTTTTTTAAATCCAACCAAATTCCAATCCACAAAATAAAGGTGGGACAGCGTACGGGTGTACAACCCATCTTAAATAACATGGAGTTGTTATTGTAATAATCTAATTTGTTTTCGCAGCTGAAATTGATTCAAAAGTCTCCATGGCGGCCGCGCTGATTTGGCGGGTTCTGTCAATAGAAAAATACTCATCATCTTACAGCCAGCGTTTCCCGCCATTTATACAAAACTAGGCTAAGTCATCAATGCGTTGAATAGGAAGGGGCGATTCAGGACAATTTGCGCACGACTACTCAATGATCAGCCAGGACTACACAGAGACACGTCGAGTATTGTATGGCTATCGTCGTGCTTTTGAATTGCAGTTAAACAAGTTGACAGAATGCTATAGGACTGATGAAGAAGAGAAGGGAAAAAATGGCGGGAATTAGGCCAAATTCTTCCTGCTGATCAGGCAGTGTTCTTTACTCAGCTGCTACGGTGTGGGGATTGGCCAATAAGCTATAGTCTCCAACTCAGGCTGCAATAGCTGTCTTTCAGCCAGGGAGGCATTTCTGTACTTTCTTGGACTGTGGTGTGGCAATAGATATCCTTCGCTTCGTTTTTTAATAAGATGTATAATTTTCTTCTCTAACCTAGGATGTGGACTACGATTAGGTTACCATGGAAGCCCTTGAGATCTATAGGGAGGGAGCTATCACCGATGGTCTTCGAAACCCTCATTTTACCGAAGCCGCTATTTGGCATGGATAGTCTCTATAAGTGGCTACAGCTGTTGCTTGGCATTTTCCCGCGCTATGATATGGGATTTAGTTTACGCCGTGCCTTATCGAGCGGGTAAATTCTATCGCACACAAACACATTGCTTGCGAAGAGGGGGAGGAAACCCCATGGAGAAGTGTCTAAAAGCTGCCTGTGTTTTAAAGCGGCCATTGGAAGGGGGGGGGGGGGGGGGGTAAAGCTCATTACTTTCCCGTAGACACTATTGACTGAAGCCGGCACGGAGCAGTTCGATTTCTTCGTTTGTGTGTTCTTGGGGCCCCATTGCGGACCGACTGGACCACTCAAAAAACAGTACATTATTATAGACGGAAGAGTCTTCGGGAAATCGCTGCAAATAACAAACTTTGATTCAGAGTTCGATGACATTTTTTTTGCACCGCAATCTTCCGGACTTGGCCAGAAGGGTTATAACATTTCAAGCCGTAATTGGATTTGAGGGTTTATTGTAGAAGGCTTGGGACGGTTAGAGGTGCTATCGACGAGCAAACCTGCACGTGGCAATTTGCAATTGAATACTTTCCCTCTCTTTGTTACCTCAAACCCACGTGACCTTTCACGGTGAACTTTTAACCTAAGAAAGTATACTTCTTGCCAGTTTTCTTTGAACATCTTTGTATAACTCGTCGGTTGCCAGGCAGAAGGGTGACGCCCTTCCTCCTAGCACACGAAGTACTTTTTGTCCCAGCAACAGAAGGTCGTAAACAATAAAAATTGCATCTGAAAAACTCCACAAGTATGGCATTACTGTCATACTGTTGCTAGAATTATCACAAAGACATTTTTTTATTATTGACTTATGAATTATCGATCAAAAATTAGTTTAAATCTTCTAGTTTTCAATAAACACAGCACACAGCAAATCTGTGCACTTTCATGAAAATCAGTGGTCAAGTTTTCTTGTCAACAACGAAAAATGGTAAAACTTTTGTAATGTATCTCGTGCTTGTTCATATAAGTGCCTATTATGATCGTGGCAATCAAAATAACCAACGGTGATTTGTGGGAACTTCAATTTCTAGTATTTCACGAAGGAAATGTTTTCCTGAAGGAATGATATGAACTTTTTAAGCAGCTATCTTTTCAAATTGAAATTAATCAACTCTCCCCATAAACGTTGTTTTGACGTCTCAACTGTTTATACGTGTGTAATGTAGTCACCCTCTTGTTGTGTACACACTTTGTACTTGAACTAATTTCATGCATTGCTCGTGGTGTTAACTGACTCACTCCACTAACGCATAACATTAAACCTTGGGGTAAATTAGGTGGTTCATGCACTTTGTTCTACTTGGTAACCGAGAAGAATAATATATAACGATATTAGTGGCCATTTCTAAAGTGCTATGTCTGTCTAAATAAAGACACTCCTGGCGCGGGAGTGATGCAGAAAAACAAGGTGTGGGTCTACAATGAATTACAGAGAAGCATTGAGTTTGGAAGTAAACCTAAAAACCTTAAGTGTTTGCAAAGCCGGTTTGCGTTAAGAAAAAAACCCCGTTATAAACTGATGAAACATCATGTGTTTTGGGCTACATTTAGCTCTTGACTACATTTAGGACTTGGGCTACATTTAGATATTGGGCTACACTAGGGTATCCACACTATAACCACACAGATTTGAAGACAGAGAGGTTTCACAACAACTTGCTTGACATGATGAGATGGCGTTCATTTCAAACTGCAAAGTTGTTGGTGAATTGAAACGAGGCGAAATTAAAGACAAGACACCTGGATCGATTCCCCAGCTCGACCGGGAGATTTTACTCCCGTTGCAGCTGACGCACAGCATCGTTTTGCCTGCAACTCTCCATCATTGAAATTGCCTGAAATATCGATGCAAAGAATAAACTACTGTAAAGGAATTTTCCTGCTATGTGTTTGTGTCGTTTTTTCTCCTTCCCTCTCTATTCACCCGCGAGTTCACTGATCGTAATTGTAGTCTGTTGATACCCCTTAATATAACTCTGCCTGTTCTCTGCAATTGAAAAAAAAGCACTGAACGAATCATGTTATTCTGGTGGGTATGATAAAACTCAATAACATGAATTCACTATGATTGGAAAGAATATTCAAGAAATTTCAATATGTTCATTGATTTCTTGTGGCTTATTGTAGTCTGCTTTTTTATTAACTGAGATTGTAGTTGGGAGGTGTTAAGGAGTAACACAGAATACTTCAACCACGTTTCTGACTTGCTCTTTTTAATTTTTACTTAAAAGTTTCGAAGCAATTCAGAAAGAACGAGTCAACCTTTGAAAAACCCAAAGTGAACAATTAACACAAATTGTTCTACAACCGGTGTCCCGATTGACTCAACACAAACAGTATGAAACCATAAACTTGGCAGGAAAACACCCCAACAAATCCCAAAGTCATCCAATAGTCAATCAAGACTGGATTTTATTTCAGAGATCAAATCCTAAATCAAAGCCCAATGACTACCATGGGAAGCTGAGCCGACCTCCGCTTCTGTTTTCCCACGTAGCCTGAGGGCCACTTCATTTGTAATTTGTTCACGTCTCGTGACTGGCTAATCAGGGGTGAGTCAGTATCATATATATTTTTTTGCGAGAATGATCCCTAGGTTGATAATAAAATCATTAACAGGAATCGGCCACTCCGATTTCACATTTTGGCACTTGACCACACCGTGAAATTTGTGGTGGAGCGCCATTTTTGAGGACACAGTTTTCTTCAGGGGGTGTCGGTCACATGATAGCCTTGATGAATTATTCATAGGCACGTCATGACTTGTGGGCGTGGCTCTGTTATCCCAAATAGCATATTTTAAAGATTGGTAGAGATGAAGACAGTCCTCGTAAATACATTTTGCCTTAAAGTAGGATTATAAAAAAAGATCACACCGAGGCTCCAGTGTGACTTTTTTTTAAACAATAGGCGGAATTATTCACACTATTGAAGACTCAATTCGGGTAACAACACCAACAGATTCACAAAAGGTCTTGAGAATTAAGAAACCTAAATGTGTACATCAGCAGCAAAATTACAAGTCCCCGTTATTTTGAGATACAAACCCTTTTCACGAAAACGTATCAAGAAAACTATCCTTCCAAACTACTAAATGGAAAGATCACATTCAGGATTCTTTATAAAAATCCCCGTAGTCATTAAAGCTGACTACTTCACTACTCGTCCCCCCAACGGAACACAGTCATTCTCAGACCAATTTAACCCAACAAGTCTCAACGGCAATAGTTGTAGCCTAGGGGGTTGGGTTATGAACCGGCATCATCCGGTCCCGCTTGAGACCCAACCACGCGGAACATAACAGTCTCGGACAATTCATATCATATTTTTGTGTGTGTTTTGATTGAATGAAAAACCCGAAGATTGTTTAATAGCCTGGGTTTTGAGGAGGAGGCAACGAGGCACGGTGTGATTGTTGACGAGTCAGTTAAAGTGTGAAGAAATTGAGATCATTGGGATAATAAAGTACGCACTGACGAGGGTCATGACTCTTGGTTAAAGAAAGGTGTTGGAATTTGACCTTAAAGGGATAACTTTTTTTATTTTTTATTGGTTTATTTATTAAATTTTCCTTTAATTCATTTAAACATACACTAGTCATATAACAATACCCCCGATAACTAAACTAATATACAGAGAATAGAAAATAACTTCAATTTCAAAATAAATTTTGTCGAGTATACCGTTAGTAATAAAACATAAATATTAAAACTCAAGTACAGTTGCAACTCTTTTTTGAATAATTTAAAGAATGGCGTTACATTGGTCATGGTAGCGGTCTAGCGGTAGAATGAGGTCAGGGGACAGTCCTCTCTTTTAATTGAGAATAAACGAATAATTTTGCCTCGTGGTCTAAAAGAACAACTGTTTCCAGTTTCTCTTTGATCCAGCCCTTAAAGTCTAAAAACACCCGGGTAAGAAGTGACCCACATTTCGGGTCGCAGGGGGGACCTGACCCATTTCGGGGTCGGTGTGACCCAGAATCTTTGTCAAACTGACCCGAAACTGTGTCCAACTGTCGCCGAACTTAAACCAAAAATCTTTGTTTCCGCGTCATACTGACGTAATTTCGGTCAAAAAATACGAAGAGACAAAACACAAAACAAAGTACACAATAAGTGGATCAAGGCTGCACCATTGATTAATTTTTCGGAAGAGTACATTAATGTCCATCATCCGGTTCTCAATAAGAACACCATTACAACCAACGTGAACAAAATAACAGATATAAAAATCATGTTTCGGTCACGTTTTGATGAAAACAACAGTGAAAACATGGATTTTGTGTGATTTTAATTCTTAAAATCGAAATAATCACCTTCGATGAATTTAGAGGACTCAGATATTGTTTCGACCGTGAAATTATTTTAGACGGAAATAATTCCATAGAGGATTGGAACTGGTAAGCTCAGTGAGCTTTCAGATTGCAGGTAATCGATGTTTTTTCAATAGTTGCCAGTCTTGATAGAAGTTGTCTTACAAATGGCATCCCCTTCCCTCTTTGCTGCAACACTGCATGACTTTGAATTCATTAAAGGTGCCATCTCATAGAATCATTTTGTGGATTGAATCGTTAACATTCGATCACGACCCGCTGCAGTACGAGACTGATAATGGGTTCTGGAAACGACCAGTGCCAAAAAGGTCGACCTGTAGTTATAAATCACTGTCACAAGTACGTTTTGAAAATATGGATCAATAGATTTAAAGATATGAATCAACACTTTTCGAGAAAAAGCATCAAAAGAAATACAGACTTTTTTTTGGAAAAGTCGGTAAATATCGGATTTCTGAACCAATGCTGTTCCTGATGGCGTTTTTGATGGAAGGCAGAAAGTCAGCATTCAAGAGCTGTTTTCTTGCTCTGAAAAACGGTGGGCCATTGTGTTCCCCAGGGATCGATCGTGTGGCCCCATTACACTGCATAAAAGCAATCTGAGGTGTGACTTCTGACAATACGATATCTGAAAATTTAAACAAACTCCCAGTTCAAACATACTTGTTGGGGTGAATGCAAAATTGTTTTTCTTCAAAACATAATAAAATTGACCCAAATGCTTGCGAACGGTTTCATTTAATAACATAATGTGATCGGCTAAATGATGCAAGTAAACACTGCGGTAAGTTTACCGCACACAAAAATAGTACACAACAGTTGTTAGTACTACCGCTCGTTCATTGCCGTAACAATAACGAACCCTCGTGTAATCTCACGGGATTTGCGATTATATCCTCGAACATATGCTGGACAGTTTTGCTGTACGCTTTAGGGACTGATTTCAAATAATTTAATCATAAATCAATAGGGACCCTGTTTATAAAATATGTGAAGACAAATTTCGCTGCACTTATACAAGATGCTGAAAAGGGTTTTATTGATAATTTTTGGACAGACTTTTGCGAGCTAATCCCGGCGGGAGTTGTCTTTTTGTGTTGGAAAATTGTTTAATTGCCGCAACTGAGGCAATGAGGCGCTCGATGCTTCACCGTGGAAATCGTGCTTGCCCCTACCGTCAATCGCCTCCCAAGCCTCCCAAGGGTCTTGTAGGAGTGTTGCAGATCGAATAACAAACGGCATGGAAATTGAACTAAAGCTTTTAAATGTTTGTTTGTTTCGTAAGAAATTCATTAGGGGCCTACTGAATAAATTTCAAGGGATTTAACAATTTGACCTCGCAAGTTCTTTCTAAAAGATTTTTATCATAAATTCAGCCATCTTTTTTTTTCTTTCTATCATTCAAACAAGTGTAACCCAAACCGAGGCAGAATAAGAAAATAGTCTGGTACATTTTTGTGAGAAACCGGAATTGGTTTTGATGCTGAGTATTGTATATAGGGAACATGACCAATGAGATTAACCTGTTAATATTACCGTCGTGTGATTGCGTAGAACAACACACACGACGGTTACGTGTTTTTGTTTAAAGGGATAATTTGTGTCAGGTATAATTTATTAATCTTCATTTATTTTAGCCAAAGATGAGAATATTTTCAGTAAGAACACTTGTTATTAAGACTCTTGTACTGTGATTTGTTTACATAAGACAACTTAATACATTCTTAGGTAATTGCAAATATGGGTTATTGTCAGTGGTGCGCTACAACTTTACTTGAAATCAATTTGGAGGTAAGTCAGAATCGAATCAATACAGATATAAGATTCCTAGGGAGCGGGCGAGAGCTTATTCCTAAATTCCCCACATCCTCTGTAGTTTACACAACTGCCACTGATGCTAAAAATAATGCGGCTGACATTTCCATTTTTTCATAGACGAATTATGGAAGACAGCGAATCAATGGAATCGACTGAAAGCTAACTCTCTCGCACGTAAAGGCCTACTTATGAAAATCGAGACAAAATATCGTGGGAGAAAAACTGTTGCATTTTACATGAGCGCCGTTCTGAACTTGTCAACCACAGGCCCCCAAGCCGGGGGGCTTGATGTATGGCAAAAGCCACACGTCGACTCAGCTCAGTCATCGATTCTATTCGGATCAATGTTTGCGCGCTCGGGAAAAGAAGTAATAATTTAGCCTAAATTGAGCACTAGTGTCAGATTTGAATTCACCGCCTCACGAACAATGAAAACACGGCCGGCAATTAGTGAGAAACAAGATATCTGCGATTTAATATCAACCGAGGAGAGCTATGGACGCGCATTATAAAGTGATGGATCGCGAACACTAGAAATCGAAGACCTAATCCCTCCTACACTGGACCGGGCAGAGCCTCACTTAGTCCACCGTCCCGCGCTTCAGAACGCCCCTGCTGTATGCAGCCGCTTGCCCAACACATTATTACACAGATTTATTCTGAGTTTGTTTTATGTCATCCAGGTTATGGTAAGATAGAATGAATCGCACTCAGCAAGCGCTACCTCGACATGAAGAAGTATAAGGAGTTTCAAAGAGTAAATTGGCAATCAGATTGTCAGTCCATTTCCTTGTGTTCCGCGAGGGAAACGTTTACACACACAGAGTAGGATTCTCGCACTTGTCCCGACAGTCTGATCTCGTCCAGTCATCTCTTGCTGCCTTTTTTCAGGGGTTAGACGTTGTCATTAGAGATGAAAGGGAACTACTTGACAACGACAGAAACGGATCGTGTGCTAAACAATACCGAGGGGCGGCCCGGCAAACTTAACCAGCGCAACACCGTGTTTTTTTCTTTCTCTCTCTCTCCACTCTTCTACCCTCGAATAATCAACTCTATTTGGCACGTTCCTTTTTTTAATACCTACTTCATTTTTTTCAATTAGGGGGTACGGCCCGGGTGCCTCTTCAGCGGGATCCTGCCTCGGTGCAGCCCATACCCCTTGTGTTGATCCTACATGAGTAAAGACACTCGTGTCATCGATTGGGAACCTCTCCAGCCAGAACACAACGGCCCAATATCGTCAGACAGACAAAAAACACCATACCAGAAACAGGCTCACTCAGGGCTGGCGGTCGAGAGCCGGCCGTACGGGCTGAAATTATATCCCCGTATAGTAAAGTGATAATTAAAAGCGATACAGCTGGCGGAGTTGACTTTACAATCATGTCCCGTACGAATCGTCCTAAAAAAAGATTACATTTCAAACGTATTCAATCAATTAGTTTCCTTAATAAGACCACTCCTGGTCTTTTTTTTTCGGAGGACACCAAATAACCGAAAATTTAATACTGCCATCGATTTTTGTGTTATAAATGAACGGAGTTTTTGTTGTTGGAGCTTAGAGCCCTAAAGCTTCGGTTTATGTCTTTTTTCTGACACGATGAAAAGACACGGTTCAAACATGGTTTGGATAAAAAGGCAGCCCCGGTCGGGAGACTTTAAAACGAGCTACCGGGATTGTTTCTTTTCATGGGGTGGTGATGGGAGAAGGACAAGACGAAAAAAAACCCGACTTCTTAGTCCAAATCACCTCGGCAACATGATTGCCATTATTTTCAGGACGGGCGAGAGGAAAAGAGCGACAAACAAGCCGTCGGATGTGCTGCTTGTCGGAGAGAGAGCGGCGCGCACGGTCATTCGATCCGGGTCTTCCTCCACTTGCTCACCGAGCAAGGAAAGCGAACACCGCCGTTGCTGACTCGCAGAGGAAACGCATCGTTAGATACTATGAGACAAGACCAAATCATATTTTCTATTAAAATTAAATCCTTCCCTCTGACTTTTTTTCTTCCCCGTTTTTGGGGGGAGGGGTTTTATAAAGAACAGACCAATTTCCTCTTGCGATTCGTGTAGGATTTACCTCCATAATCAAACACGACTTAGACTCATTAATTCGCCCTTGTATAACCCGTTCCACGGTCGGAGATTCAAGCCAGAGTGAGTGGCTTCTCTCGTTGCACTTTTGACGGGCGCGAGAGGGGGAGTTAACCGAAGGGACTTCACCCATGCGACCGCGGACAATGCCGGAGATTCTTTTTGAAAATCCTTCTCCCTCTATTCCTTTCTTCCACAGTGGAGATTTTCTTCATGATGAGATATGAAGAAAGAGTACTTCTACTACGAATGAAATCACAGGGACACTTGTGGCTTAAATAAAAAAAATAAAAAATAAAATTACTAACTAAATTTGATTGAGAGCCTTTTTCTAGTCGTCTCGCTACTTCCTTTCATAGTAAATGTAAGCAAATAGGCTGGTTCATTTACGCCGTATAAGAGTTAGCACTATTATCACCAACTGTTGAACAGGGAATACGACAACGATGGCAACAGTACAATTAACGCCACTTTCACACGAGTCTTGTTACACGTTTCTAATAATAACGAATGGATACAGATTCCCAATCAGCATAAAGGGACCAGACTACTGTCTACACACAGCCTCGGTTTGGTTACCTTGACTTGCATGGGTGATAAACAAAACACCTGCAACACAAAACAGGTCTAGGCAAACAGAAATACAGCAACAAGCTTTTACAATCAACGTCAGTACTAAAAAGAATTCATATCAAAAATTGTGTCTAAAAATAGTATACCATTTTTTAAATAGCTAATCAATGGACACCATCGACGTTTGCATACCTACTCCTTTTTTCATCTGTCAAGAACGAACATTTTGTACTCATGCTCTTTTCCCTTGGCGGATGTTATGAAGGTGAGTTGAGGGTTAGTTGGGAGTGGGGCTGATTTTTAACTAAGCACTCCTGGGGGGGGGGGGGGGGGGGGGGTTTCTGATTTTTAACCAAGCACTCCTAAGGCGAGTTTACACGGCGAGATGGAGAACGCATTCAAGCCGGTCATTTCAAACCCCGGTCCAAGCCTTCTTCATCGTGACTATGAGAAGAGAAATAGAAGATCTACCCCATAGTACTATTCATTAACTTCGTTGCGATTTAATTTAACAATGTTGCAGCCTCTCACTTTTCCCCTTTTGCAATTTCCCGCAGCTTGTTTGGCCTGGAATGCTTCAGCTCGTGTTG
Source organism: Leptasterias polaris (assembly GCA_037783415.1). Classification (NCBI taxonomy): domain Eukaryota; kingdom Metazoa; phylum Echinodermata; class Asteroidea; order Forcipulatida; family Asteriidae; genus Leptasterias; species Leptasterias polaris. The sequence continues at coordinate 520,875 of JAZGTN010000046.1, forward strand.
CTCATATAAGACGGGGCCATTTCTAAGCTAGCAATGCGTTTCCTGCTGCCTTTATTATTTGCTGTCTGTACCCGGCCACTGTGCGCCACAGGCAGCAATCATATTATATATTTTTCTTCCATGTGTTGTCTTTTTGACTTTTCGCGCCTTCCTTTCTGCTTGACTGATCAACAAGTAGATTCAAGAGTATTTTGTATATAAATAAAGCTAAAACCCCTTACGCTTTCTGATTTCATAAGAGATGACTGCGAGCGGTAGCTTAAGATAACTATTGGGCAGAAACTCAATTTTACTCGCCGAAACGATGCACACGTTTTGTTTTTATTGGCACGACAGCCTCTCCATAGTTTCCCCCTTCCACTTTTTTTTTAATCAAATGTTGCTAATCTTCTATCTATTTAGATTTCCCCTCGTGTGGGAAGGCTAGGCATTGATGGCATTGCATCCCCAATCCGAGAAATTGTACACCACCGTTTGTCTTTGGTTACTTCGCCAATAAACATGACGGCATTGGACGCGTGGAACGGCAAGGGGGAACGAAGAAGAAGAAAAAATGGCAGGCGTATCTGGAGGGTTTGAGTTTGCCAAGAGTTAGAGAAGCACGTAGCCCGAGAGACTGAGTCCCAGTTGCTCAGCACCTGTCAATCACGGCTTGAGGAACACAAGGAAAAGGAAAATAAAATAACAATAAAAGACAGCCGTGAATTTAGCTATCAAATCATTGTTATCCGGCGATCGGAATATTGCGTCTCTTGCAAACACCGCCACAACTATACCAACCAACAGACAGTTTATGAGTGCGCCTTCACGAAATTGAAAAAAAGCACATTTTTGTTTTCCTTTTAGGACGTGGGGAATCGGAGAAGAGATTTATTGAAACTTTGTTTAAGGTTCGAGCTTTGGCGAAGATCAAACTGGCCTGGTGATATAAACTAAACCCTAAACAAAACAAGATTGTGCAGGGAGACCGGACATTGGTTGTAAAAACAAAAACATTGGACGACTTTTGTTAAATGAAAAACCCTCCACTGTTTTTCGGTAAATATTGAATCTATGACGTCTGCTTAATCAAACGTCTCTTTTTTTAGAAATAGAAATTTGAAGGTGGGAGAACTTTCAACAAACTGCTCTCAGTTTAGTTCGACAAGCTGATTTACCATACGAACCAGATTACGGAAAATAACTGACGTTTCACTAGGTGGAGCGGAGTAGGTTTCATCAGCGCTTATTGGTTCCTCCATTGGTGAAAGTGATGATCTTCATCGGGAGAAAGTATAGTTCTAAAGTTTTAAGCCAATTTGGGGTAGTTTGTATGACTGATCAGGGTAAAGTCATACGCCAGTTGGGGTAGTTTGTATGACTGATGAGGGTAAAGTCATATGCCAACTGGGGTAGTTTGTATGACCGATGAGCTTAAAGACATACGCCACTTGGGGTAGTTTGTATGAACAATGAAAGTCATACGCCAGTTGGGGTTTGTGTGACCGTAGGGTAAAGTCAAACACTAATTGAAAAGGTTAATCGACAACTAAAGTGCAATATTGATGCTGTGTGCTATTTGTTTTATATTATTGGTTGAAGATTCCATGCGGTTCCGTAACTTATCAAAATATACCCCCTTTATTACTTTGATTGTTAGGTATGGCGTGAGAACTAATCACGTGAACCAGCGAAGGATCGAGTACCAGCAAGATTTGAGCTTTACCAAAATTAATACAGAAGTATTGGAATGTTCAGTTATGCTTTATGCGTTGTCTATTTTAAATTTCAAGTATCATTTTGTACAAAGTTTGATCCCATACCTTCGCCATCAGAGTCCCCTCTCGTTTTACTCAGACTCGCTTCCCACGTTTTGATATAGACCAACGGGTTGGCGCAAGTTACAAGCGAACCACCCCCAGCATTCCACGCCTTTGCCAATTACCTTCTTACTACAACATAACACACTGGTAACACAACCACTCTTTGCCTGAAATAGCAACATTTAATTGGGCCTCTTCATAGAAATAGCCATAACTGGTGCCCATCCAACTGATGGGGGAATTTCAAGTGTGTATCTATGTACATAAAATATATATAATATAGCACATATCATTACATCGATCATCAGAAAACATAAATGACAATGATATCTCTATGCATGAGTCGAGTTGGTCCAACTCGTAGATGACATGTTGGAGAAATAACACAATGACTTCAATTTATGTACAATTGGTAAATCAACAGCCGATAACAGTAGCAATGAAATCTCTACTCACGGTACAAACCTTCATTGAGATTTGCAACATTTGACAAAGGATATCTCTAAGAGATACGGACAAAATCAAGTCAATGGTATTTTCAGGCTGTGCCGCCATTTTGGAGGTAAACAGTCAACATATTTCATTTGTACACTTGTCTAATGGTAAAATGGAGAACATTCGGAGTCTTCCCTATTATGAAAAGCAACTCAGCATAATGTTACACTGTCCACGTGAGATTTGAACATGTCAATGAGATTTAAAAATCCGATCACAAACTGTCTGTACGCCCTCTACGGCGCAGTATGAACTGGTTATACATTGTTTTTGAATAATCATCCAAACGAATGGAACCAATATGCGACTCCTCATGAAGACCGTGACCAAGGCAGTTTCGAAAATCTAGGTTTGGGTTCAGGCTCTGGCTTGGACTCCGTCAGACATTTTGAAAACGTACGCTTTTGGTACGGGGCATCAAACAGACTGACGAAGCCTATAAGCCAAACGCCCGAGACTAAACCGTGGTTTCAAAAAGGGCTTTATGTATCACGGGATCTAAATGTAGCTCAAACACTGTGACAAAATGTAGTCAAAGATTTAAATGTAGCCCAAATCTGTACCTAAATGTAACCAAATCTCCGTATATACCGAAATGAACCCCGGGCTACGTCAAGGTCAATGTTGGGTGTACATCAGAGCTGCATTTGGGTTCCGCTCATACCATCTACATACATCTTAAGTTGTTAAAAATACGTCATTAAATTAAACCAATAAATACAAACAATTTGGAAATTAGTTTTATACTGTGATAATTAGCAGAGTCAGGTTGCCAGACCAAATGCTATTGTTAAATGTTTGTAACTGGTTCCCGGCTCAATTTCGTTTAGACATTTTAATTTCCAAGCGGTTTTGAGAATGTTGAAATTTTGAATCCATGGTATTTTCGTTGGTGACCCCATTCTGCTTAGCAGAATTCCTAAGCACATTTGGTGTCCCTAGCAGCACTTAAACAATGGGTATTGAAAATCACGTAAAAATCGGTCTCAGATTTTAAGAGTCTACTCTTAACCATAAACGAAACTTTGATGGGAAAAAGTAGGCAAAGATCGATTATATATTGCAGCCATATTGATAAGCACGAATTGAAGAACGGATTAATTGAAAAACTACGAAGTGAACTCGCGAAATACATTAAAATGAACATTGACCTGTAGAGGTATGGGCGTATTATGGGAACTCTTAAGGGGGGGGGGGGTTACAAAGGTTGAATTGACCAAAATTGTACAAGGATAAAAACACAAGTATCAATTTATAATACCGGGTATAAAAAGTCTTGTTTGCTTTCTCTGTCCGTTTTGTTTTCTCTTTTTGGTATGCCCGAACTTCCCCACCTTTCCCCCCGAATTTGAGAGAGCAGTTTCCCTTGCCTCTTTTGTCATACGCCTATGTTTATAGATGTGTAAGAATGAATTGGTGCAGTTGGCATTCACCATAGGAGTTCTTGTATAGGGTAAAGAAAATTAACTGAGCCAGGGAGGCGCTGGTGTTGTCTTGTAAACTCGAGAATCGGAATATTTGAAAACATCTTGTTAGGGGCTTCATTGTGCATCTTCTATTTATACATTTGACAAGGTATAGTAAACAACACTAAATTGTGTGGGGGAAAAGTGAGACTAAATCATGAGTTTGGAGTATTGGCTATTTGGTTTCTATCTCAGCGATGATGTTTAGTGTAGGTTTCAGATACGGCTTGCAATCGCGCTCATCTCAGAATCCTACCACAGACTTATACTAATATCAATCATTGCTTTCATTTCAGTTGTTTCCTTCAATGATTCCAGCGTCCTCACTCTCTTATCGCGAGATCTTATCAACAGACGTGAGGATGGCTGAAAAAAGTGCATCAACATTTAAAAGTTAAAGTAGCATCAAGCGTAAAACAGCAGCAGAAAAAAATACGCGTGCAACGCATTTTGAATCCGAAGTCCTAGTTTAGAATTATGCGAGACATGACCTTTGAAAAGGGCACGTCGTAGTTGTGTTATGCGATAAACGGTCCAAACAACCTCTTGAGTCTGCCATGCATATTAAACCCACCACGCCGAAGCAACACACGAGGGGTTCGATTTTTTTTTAAAATCTCGTCTCTTTTTTGAAAATCTTGGTCAGGCCTTGCCGGACGGAACCACTCTTCAAAGCGTTTTTCACTTCGATTTCGGAGCAAATTGGGTAAAACAACGCTAAACGGTCTCACGGGGTACCTGCTTGTGCCGTTTTAGGACGAGCCACCAGGGGATTGCCACAGTTTTTATACAGAACATCCCGGCCAAACACTTCAGAATGGAATCTATAAACATTTTGGTCGTCCAGTAATCCTTCTCGACACACTTCACTTTCCCCCATTGTGACCTAGGAACTTTACATCAACTGTTGGTTTTGTTTTTTGGAAAAATTTTCACGACGCTCGGCCTAATCATAAATACACACTCAATACTTCATGTTGTTGTGTTCAGTTTGACATTTTGTTTAAGTGGATGTGGCGTGTAATGCAAGTGGGCCGCAGGAAAGAGCAATAGAAAAACGATGACATGCCTAAATACTAGAAGTTTGAAATGCAAATGTCTGTCGAGAAATAGGTCAAATATTGGAACAACTCAAAGCCACATGTAATATTTCTACAAAGATGAAAACAACTGACATGGTGGGTATAAGCTTCCCTTAAAGTTGACAAAAAACTATTTTTTTCGAGGCCATTTTGTTCAATTTTTTTTATACAAATAAGTTTGACAAACAACGGTTTCCTTCACAGATTGATCACATCGAAATAGACAACAAACAGACAAGAAATCGACACTTGCACAGGTGAGATTTTCAAATGATTAATCTAAGTATTTCAAATCCATCTCCAAACATCCCAAAATATTAACATTACAGTTAAAACAAATCCTGCATTTATTTACATAATAGTCAGTGTTCGTTCTGTAGTCACCCATATTCTATTCGGAATCTACTGCACTGTTTGCAACAGAGCCGTCAGTGGTACCAGATGGTGACTTCTCTGGCTCGCTATGCATGCCGGTTCTACTTCCGGGGCACTGTACGCAGTCTGGGGGGCAAGTTGCGTAAGGGGCAAATATGAGACGTGGATACCCCTCACCAGCGGTGGGGAACTTCCCGGAGAGATGAAAAGGATGTAGGGCTGGGAAAGCAAACCGTGGAGATCCCATGGCCGGACTGGGCATACTTGAGGTCAAATCGGCGACTGATGTTGGTGCGAATAGAGGCGTGCGTCCTAGGAGGGCCTCGGCGTGGAACGGGTGGGGTGGTCTCGGGGCGAATAACAACGGCACCGAAGAGGCTGCAGATGCGCTCGACGGTGGTAGAGGGGTGAATGCGGACTTCATGCTACCCACCGGATGCTTCTCGCTACTCAGGGATGATCGGAACGCTGTTTGCAGTCCGTGAACCCCTGACATCCCAAAGCTCTCATGGTGACCGATGCTTGGCCTCTCCCCAGCGCGGGAGATACTTGACGGTATGCTGGCGGCGGGAGAATGTTGGGTCTCACTGGCAGATAGAAAATGTTCGATGGCTTTAACAAGGTCCCCATTGCACCCTTGTAGGACCAGCTCTAAGACGGCCTTCCTCTGAGTTGGGAAAAGTCTCGTGAGGATCTCAATTGGGGTGAGCCTTCCTGGGCGGAAGTTAGACACAAAACTGGCGGCGAAACCGTTAAAGGTTTCGAGGGAGTCACTCTTGTTCTTACTAGACGAGTTGCTGTTGTTATTATTGTGCTCTGGTTTGCCTCTGGAGGAAGTTCGGTGGCCATTCTCCTTTTCATTTGCTGATTCATTCTTCACGAGTTTCTCTGTAAGATAAATAAAAAATAAAAATAAATAAGAAGTCCAACAAATGTTGTCAATCATAGCGTTACAGGCTTGAAGCCTTTTCTCAACTCACACAAAAAATGTAAAAAAAGATAAGGAAGGATTATTCAAACATTATTGTCTGGTACCCAAGTTCACTCCGCATACCTCGCAAGCAAATGGCCCAGGCTTGGACGTCTACCCGCCTATCCTATCCCTGAAACATTACTGCATTATTTGTCTACGTCACTGTCATAATTGTTCTGTCTCCCGACCTAAAGGCAGTCATCGGTACAAAACAAACAAATCTCTCTAAATAAGTGGTCTAGTTTACAATTGTGTTATTGAGCAATACGATTTATCTGTCTTAACTGAGTATAAAAGGGTTGAACTGAGTTAACAAAATGAAACAACTACGTCAAGGACAAAGAACATTTTTTTGGGATTAACCCTCACACTAAAAGAAGTCCCCCCCAAAAAAAAACCTGCCACAAAATTCAGAAAAACAAGCAGTGTATGCAACACGCACTAAACAATTCTACACAAGGTCAAATTTGATAGACTTGCTTAATGAGAACAATGATAAGAATAAATCTACTTGATTAACAGAAATTGCGCCATTTTAAAAGCTACTTTTCCTTATTTTATAATAATAAAGTGTATTTTTTCTCCTCTCAGTAAATGTTCGTAAGAGATTTTGCTTATTGTTAACACTTTTCGTTTTGTCGTTTGTTGTCTGCGGAAACTCTGACTCTTACAAACTCTGGCTATGTGGTTAGTTTGAACACTTTACTTTTTTGGGGGCACATTGTTTTATTGCCATTGATAGCATGGAAATTTTATTTATACAATTGAATTGAAATACTAAAATAAAAAAACTGTACTAGATCTCACGAGTTTTATTCCAAAACAAGAACGTTTTATATTTAAGAGCCTCAACAAGATATGTCTCTCTTGGTTAAAAAGGTATCGTTTATTCAATTGGTTATAACAAAATGTTCATACGCCTAATGTTGATATAGAACAATTTATATTTATATCCAGTGGTTTAGCAACACAGTGATGCGTGGGACATTAATCACGGAATATCAATTTTAAGTTGACTGTAGCTGCAGTTATACTCAAACAGGTGTTTTGAAGCACTGGAGTGAGAGATGGTGACACACTGTATAAACTTTCACTCAGACTAGGCCCGGGTCAACTACAACAGCAAACAATATTGTGATAACTCTATATCGATAGCATTGGTGCAACGGAATATAATTCGAGGATTCTGAAAGTGAAATAGAAAGCGAAGGCACGGACCGTCATCACGAGAGGCGAGATAATATTATATCCGTGACTCCTCTAACTCATGGGAAGTGTTTGCTCCTTTTTTTACAGCGGTGTTTTTGTAATGTTTCGACGCTATAAAGAAAACTGAGCACACAGGTGACGGGCGTTGTCACTTCGTCAATACTTATCCACATTTTTTTGATGCGCATGTTTATTTATATATATAGGGCAATGGTCTACTTTTCAGACCTAGATCAGAGTTGTAAACCAACACGACAGGTGTTTTCAGAGTACCGTCAAACTAACACGTCACGTGACGTGTGAAGAGTACTGTCACAGTAACACGTCACGTGACGTGTGAAGTGATGTACGTGTTACATGTGTTACACGGGCATGCTGGAACTGATAAGGTGGTTACCTGATTGCTCGGTCTGTGCCTGACAGAGTTGTATTAAACCTATGAATACTTGACCAAATCATGAAGTACGCGTAACAGTAACACGTATGAAGCGTAACAGTCACACTTGTGACGTAAAAATACCGTAACAGCAACACTTCTAATGACCCAAACGGCAATAGTAACACCGTGAGGTGTGAGTAAGGATAGGGTTACTTTATTGTGAGTTAGATGTATAAGAACATGTCCACGAACACATTACGATGTGTAAAGAATGTAACGAGTAACACGCATGGCGTGTAAATATCGTTACAGTAACACGCGTAACGTAACATTCTTTTCCTGCACTAACGTCCTGCATAAACACACCCTTTTTGAATATAGAGCTAAACATCAGTAAGGGCCTGGGCTAGCTTTTAAGGAGTTAAGAAGGGGGCGGGGGGCACAAGTTACAAAACATGACAAACAAAACAATGTTACCTGAATGGTTATCAAATTAGGGGAAACATGAAAACCAATTATACCTTTCAACATTCTAAATTTGTTGATGAAATAAAACCAGCAAATTCTAGCAAGATAGTTTCAACCCTAAACTGGTTTCTGAAGATTATTTTTGAGGGAGTGACTGAGTCCACTGTTGATAGTCTGCCTATTAGTATTAGAAACAAACCCCACTATTACCTAGCTATCCCCTCTCTATAGGCAATTACAACCGTGGATGTGAAATCTACCACACGTTTTGACAGGCATACCCTCTGGTTTTTCCTTGAACCTAATCGCAATGTAAAAGATTTGTCATCCAGGAGTCACAAGCGAGACGTGTTTCAATTTGTTCTGTCAGTCTTCATTGTTTACCGCGGACAGTACAACAGGTGTGCCTAAGCGTGAGTCTCTACGCCCGTCCGCCGTCCACACACGCCGATCGCCCCGTCCCCGTGTTTGCTTGTCTGATGGTAAATCGTTATTGTATATAAGAGTCTGAGTGCTTCGTAATTAACGCGCACAAACCAATTGGTTAACTTTACGGAAAACAAAATGACAAAATTGATTCTCGTTTTTTTTTTCTTGGAGGAAATAATGAGATTTGTTTCTGTAATCATTCATGCGCTGTAAGTTATAACAATTATTTGACAAGATGGAACGGGTTAGACCAGATGACTGACCAGGAGTGAATGAAAACCCACCACTTTATTTGTGGATAGTTTTTTCCCCGATTGTAATTGATCTACTAAAAAAATACCCTTTGTTTGTATTTCTTAAGGACAAAAAATAGTCGTCCGTTTTTTAAAACGATTTCGCCAATATTGATTATCAAAAGAAGAAGAATTATATAGTAAGTGAAAACGGAATGAAACGTCCAGTATGACGCAAGATATATTTGTTTATTTCATTCATTGTGAGCTTATTGTTCTTTTGCGATTTGAAACGGGCTAATTTGACTTCATCTAAACTCGTTTTTATGCTTAGGTATTTGTGCATATTGTATAATCATCATTTATACATTGGCTGTGACGAAAACTCTGCAAGGCTTGCATCACTTCGCGCATGTCCATTATGTTTGTAAACATTTCGAAACAGATATTTCTTGACTTAAACTTTTATTTGTTTCAAAACAAAAAAATCAAGAACAAGGTTGAGCTCCCAGCATGTACCAACGGCAACAAAGACAAATACAATTGAAAGAATAAAATAAAATAATGACCGCCTGTGAAATACGCAGAGGACATTATCACACGAGCAACAACCGTGTAATGTAGATACGTAGTACAACCAGAGGCGAATGGTGGCGAGCTCCAGGAAATGCTTTGTACCCGGATGATAAGAAAATAAAACTAAAAAACTAAGAAGTCACTTTTTTGAAAGGGACAGTCAAAATTTGGCTCAGAAAATATTGATCGACTGGATGCCATGGGGAAAACTATATATCTCCGAATCCTTTTGTTGGGGTTTTAGCTTTTAATGAAGCAGCGATTCTTGTGGTAAGCTGAACAGCTTTTTAATGGTTTTTCGTCTGGAGGGAGTTGGTGACTTCAGGGGGAAAAACAAACCACATCCCGCCTTGAATATGTCCGGCGAGCCTGAGTAGGGTACTTGTTCCATTTTGTGGGCCGAGAGGGTCTCTCCCCCCGGTCGGAATGGTAAGGGAAGGGGGTGTTAAAAGAGGAGAGAGCAGAGTGTGGATAAAACGCCTAAATCTATTGTGAGGTTGTCCGGGGTGACAATGCAGAGCGGGACGGATGGAGGAGGATTAGTACCGCAAGGTAGTCGAGATGGACCCGTATCAGAGCTGAGTCATCCTCGGTACCTTTTCTCTAAAACAGCGGAGAGAAACTTACTCCTATCATATTTTCTTTATATCTTTTAAAACAATACTTAATTTAAATCTTTACGTGCAAATGCAAGATTGCACATTTCAGGCGTTGAATCCTTAAAAGTAATGTTTGTCTCAAACTGGTAGAGACCCCCAAACAAAACAAAACCAAAACCACCAACAACAACAAACAAACAAGTACCCCAACACCCGAACAAACAAAAACAAAACAAAAACAAGCTCTGGTTAGCTTCTCCAATCGTCAATAAATGACAAAGTCTGAAGTGATCGTGGGGGGACCACAAGAATTGAAGGAAAATATAATTTTATTAAATAATAAATTGTTATAGTTTCAAACATGTCAGAATGAAAGTTGAATGTAGAAAAAGAACAAAGGGAGAATAAACGGGGGAGCACCACGCGATGAATAAACTTACTTATTATGCAAATTTATGCAAAATAAATGCCAAATAAACAGGCGAGCTTACAATCTGATGAATAACTTAATTTGCAATTGTATACCAATTAAATGCTCAACTTAACTTGCTGTCACTATACTACCAAACGTGTCACACAAATTACATACGTTTTATTGACTGTGTTGGGCAAATGGAATCCAGTGCAACTTATAATGCAACACAGGAATAACTATTCCTTGAGTTACTTAAATGGTTATGCTAATGTGCTCAACAAATTCAATATTTTGTTAAACCCATAACTGATGCAGACCGGATGATGGGTCTCTGGTTTAACCAAAGCGCATCAGTATATATTCATTTACTCGTTATTTTAATTCGATTGTCGGTTTAAATTGAAGTTGAGACGGGGAAAAACAAATCCCAGAGAATGTAGAATCAGTAAAGTAGATATACAGATTGATGTAAAGGAAGAGAAACTGTTAGTGACATGCACACGTTACAGACCATTACGGTCCCATCACGGCGTGTGTTTGCCCAACACAATAGAGCAGAGTCGCCGTGCAGTTCTTAAAGCCATCAAGACCTGTTGCGTAGACTGGCCGGGAACAAAGGCCCCCCACCGCCGCGTACGAGACCATCTCCCCGGGGCCCGTTCTCTTTAAGATATGCGCACGTGCAACTATTAAGGACACGGTAAAAAACGTTGACAATCTTCCTTTTCCTATAAAAAAAAAAATACTAAGACAAAAAATAATAAATAAAAATGTAGAAACCCATAATGGTCTAAAATTTACGGTGGAAATGGTTGGGTAGGGTTGCACGTGGGTGCGATGTCAAACCAGACACATTTGAATATACAAGAAACCAAAAACATTGCTGGGGCATGCGCTTTAGTCATTTCAAATGACATTTCCACAATAATTGCCATGTGCCACCTTCTCAAATCATTTATTTTGTTCATGTATTATTTTAAATTGATACTAAATGCATACTGAATGATTAATAGTTGTTGTAAGATTATCAAAATGACAAATTTGTTTCTTTTGAAAATTGATTTTTGTTTGTTTGTATCACTACAAAGGGGGTACCATGTGTGCTGTTCATTTATCACAGACTCATTTCTTGGACCCAAACCGCTGGGCAACAGTCACCGGAGCAGCGGCTTCACGGCCCCGGCCAACTAGTGATTGATGACACGCTCTGATATCGCTAACCCCCCGAAAGAATCATATTATGATTGCAGACTGATGAGTCTTTAGTCACCAAAAGCCCCGGCCCAAGTTATCCATAACTAACGGCAAAGTACAGTTTAATGATAGGTTTAAACCGTCACCGTCAAAACATTGGCAACCCCTATAACAAAGCGCGGGGTTTTACTTCTCTATTCTCGACCAACAAGTCACCATCCATCTTGTCAGAAAGACTCATAGTCAGAACAAGTCACGTTTCATATCCCGAACTCTATTTTAACAAAGTCCTAAAATGGGTTAACTCCTCAGGGCGCTAAACCCAACCAAATCAGACCCAAGATCAATCATCAACACAGAGGACTAAATTCCACTTTTTACGCTCTTTCGTCTCTCTCCCAATCTCCATCTAAAGAGAAAAAGAGGACGCAGGGAAAAAAAACGAGAGAAAAGAACCGCGAATTTCCAACCGGTAGTTGCCTTTTACGCTCAGTTAGCTCACCGAACTACGGCCGGCGATGGACCAGAAAATCGGGGTGATTGAAGCGGAAAGAACGGGCTGAGACTGAGGGTTAGACCTCGCTGCATTAACCCGCTCTCTTTGCGAGAACGAGCTCAACGATCAACATCATCGTTGCACTTTTTACCTTCGGTTCTTCGCCGCAGCTTTCCCCCTTCTCTCTTTCCACACACACACACACTCTCTCACTCTAGAATAAATTGAATTTCAGACAGTAATAATGTCATGTCATAATTGGCACAAGTGAGGATTTGCTCACATACTCGTGCCTTTATTTGATTAAGCACCGCGATTAGAGCCCTACCTCAATAAAATTAAATTCGGACGAGATGTGATTACGTATACTCGACTGACGATGGTACCAAATCAAAACGGGAATCTTTATACGCTGTCTGCGGGAGATTCGTAGGAAAAAACACCACATAGTGACGTGTTAACCGGTCTAATTAAATTGAATAAAATCACATGTATACTGTCTATGACATTGATTGTTATAAATCTAATAGAAGCTTCTTGTCTCTAGACTAATAACTGACGAAGATACTATCTTTGCTAGTTTTTTGAATATAGAATAATATATTAAATTAGTCATGAAATCTTAATATAATGATACCATTTATAAGTTCTTTGATATTACAACAAAATATACTTATCTAATTCTAAAAAGTCAAATTGATTTGTCAAATCACTCAGCTGATGGCATACGACTCGTAGCCCCTATGTATTTTTAGCAACAAGTTTTTATTACAACTTGGAAGCACTCCAAAATCTTGCGTTGCTTAAAACAAATAATTCTTTTTTTAAATGGGCTCTATGATTTATGAGGAATTCAAATTTAATCATCTCACTAGCTGACGTCGTCAGTGACGTCACAAACCGAGGCGATTTCTAGTTTATCTCATTTCATAAAGCACTGTATGCATATTTTTAATTTTTAATTTAAAAGAAAGTCTAAAAGACGCTTAATAATAATTATGGTAATACAGAGTGTTGATTATTTTCACTGCATGCAGACTGAATCGGGGCTTATATCAATCTTGATGTAGGAAAATTGTGCCATTAATTATTAAGATATTTGAATGAGAGGAGTTATATGTCTTAAGTAAACGCCGCATACTGAATTCGAAACTGGGTTGCTACCTCCTATGTACTCTCTCTCTGTATTAAAGCCTTCACAGCAGCAGGTAATTTAGCACTTTGTCATCTCGGAGATTACGATGAGCAAATCGGCGATGTATCATCTTAGATGGCCGACTAAACACACGCCATCAGGTTTATATAGTCTCGTTTTGCCACTTGAGATCACCCTGGTAATGTTTGTGTCTTACGGTTTCAATCCGTCCCACGAACGCATAGTCAAACAACACCGTACAAAAATGCAACAGCGTGTGCTTTGTAACAATCAATTGGTTTAGTCAGATATGTAGGCCTACGCAGTGCTAGACTTGTGGACAAGTCGTTAAATGTCTGTCGCGGTGATAGCGGAACGGCTTTCTCGCAATATCCCGCGAGAGGGCTGCTCTGTGCGAGATTATTGCTCTCACGACTGGTCGCATTTACCGACTTGTGAAACCCGCTGGCGGTTTGTGCACGGCCTATGGCCACTTCAGCCGAATTCGTACGGACGCATCTGATTGGTCAATTTCGTTATATCTATGAATATTCAAACTGTAGATGAATATTAAACATCAAATCCTGTACTGGATGGAGTTTTATGTTGCTTTGATCATGCACGATCAAAACCAAACACTGAGTGGTGAGAGTGATTGTGTTCATGAATATTTTGACACAAGAAAATACGTATTCAAATTATGGGTACAACTTGTAAATAATTACAAAAAATCGAACGTAAGATTTTATTTCAGTGTTTGACAGTGCACAGCGTGTGGGGACATGACGTAAAACACACGGGCAAATCGTGTAGCTGCATGCCATGGCGCGCAGAGTTTCTCTCGGTGGGGCTCAGCATGACGGAAACCCCTACCCTAGCATGCCAAGAGATAGCTGTACCTGGAAGCTCATGAACATGTGGGAGGGGTTAGGGAGCCAGACCACCAACTACCTTGTCATTGCGGGTTTGTTAGTCGGTAAACCTCGCTGATCGAATCCGCTGTTTTAAAATCGTTACGTTTCAATGTTCGGTGTACGTTCCTTTCCCCCGATTTGGAAATTAAATAAGATTTATGTCAATAAATAGGAAAACCACTCTTATATTGACGGTGCAATTAAGTTAAACAATTTGTGAGACAAAAACGAGCCCCCCCCCCCCAAAAAAAAAAACAACACACAAAACCAGAGCCCCTGAAGGAACAGGTGAAAAATAAATTACAAATTAAAATGTGAAAAAAACATTCTCACTCTGAATTTCTTTTTCCACTCTCGACACACAAAATTCCAACAAAGTCATTTCGTTTCCTCAAAATATTATATAATTCAATCAAAATATAATTTTGTCACATAAAATTATATTTTTTTAAATTTGTAAACAAAGTTGTGTTTTTCTAGGTAGCAAAATAGATTTTTCCTAGAAAATACGTTTTTGTTCCCTCGAACACGCCTTCTCCACCCGAAATACGATTTTGTTACCCAGAAATACGCGTTTGTTCCCTGAAAGATACGCATTCGTTTCCTCGAAATATGATTTTGTTCGCACAAAATATAATTTTGTTCGCTCTAAATATGCTTTCGTTCAATAAAAATAATTTTTTCCACCGAAAGGAGATTTCTTTCCCTGAAAACAAGCTTTCGATTCATCAAAATACGACTTTGAATTAGTTGCCCGAAACATACTTTCATTCGTCCGAAATATGCTTTCGTTCTATAAAAATATGAATTTTTTCCACCGAAAGGAGATTTCTTTCCCTAAAAACAAGCGTTTGTTTCATCAAAATACGACTTTGAATTAGTTGCCAGAAATATACGTTCATTCGTCCGAAATATGCTTTCGTTCCCTTAATATACGCTCTCGTTCCTTCGCAATGAGATTTTGTTCCCCAAAATTCCTCTTTCGTTCCCTTAAGATAGCTAGCTTTTGTTCCCTTAAGATAGCTTTCGAAGCCCTGTAGTCCAATCACACAAATTTGTTAAATTCCCTTGTGAGGGGCGACTATGAGAGGGGACGAGTTTGTTGTCAGGGGCGACTTTGCTAGGGGCGACTTTGTAGTTGGTGACTTTGTACATGTGTTTTTTGAAATTGGCGACTTTGCTAGGGGGGCGAGTTGACTGGTTTCCGTGTCTGTTGTTTATACACACTTAATACACACAATCACTGTAGAACACATCGGGTTAAATGATTGGAGCGATCAGTAACTATTCACGGAAGGCATTATTTATTTTTATGAGGCAAAACACACATCTTAAACAATTATTATAATAATGAATTTTAAGATAAGTTTACTTTATTTCTTTAGTTACTAAATTAATGAAGGAGTTAACACCCACAAAACACACCCACAGATGTCTCAAGCGCAAGCATTCAGTACATTTACAGTAACTAAAATTACTACTACCCTTAGATAAAATGGACTCGTCTTCATGATCGTCGCTACAGCAACCGTAATGTACACTGCGTTCGTACATGAATAAATGAATATGAACCGCCGGCGGGTTTCACAAGTCGTTAATGACGAAGAAGAGTTGGCAGCCAGCAACTTCGCGCGAGAGCAGTGATCTCGCGAGAGCATTCTTTTACGAGACAGCACCAGATGCGACTCGACTCACCGCGACCATCATTAACGACTTGTCAACAAGTCTAACGCAGTGCTGGTTCGGCCGAACACAATTTGCAAAACACATGGGTACAGTTTGGGTAAATATATCACAGGACAAAAATGAGCTGACAACGTTTGAAACTGGACGTTTTCTCAGTACAAAAATGGAAAGAGAAACAGTTATTGCTAAATAACCCTATTTTCTTACAAATGAATGAAATACTATCAAATTATGCGCAATAAGGAGCAGGTTGGTCGTTCTCAGCGTTTGGACTTGCATGCTCTAGTCATCGACATAATCCGACTGTTATCTTCATTAAATTTGCAACCATCGAATATTGAATCAACAGAAAAGAAACAAACTTTCCTTTGACTCTCGATCAATACATAAAACAGAAAGACAAAGTAGCTTTCTCTGTACAATGTATAATTTCCGAACGAACAGGTGGCAATAGAAATGTTTCATTTATCTGAGGCTTTCGATTTCATTTTCAATCATTGAAACTTTAAAAAAAGTTGCATTGTACCATTACAAAAACGACATGATCGCTCAGTCATTAATACGTTGACGTTTGAGAAGACACATGGAGAGCGCCCCCACCGGTGATAATTAACAAAGCACCCTTTATGGGCGTGGCTGAGTCTTTTTGCTCTCTTTTTACCGTTACAGAAATTACGATCTAGTATAATATTGAGATTATACAGTAATAAGAATGTCTAATCTATGGTAAGAAAATAATTAATCAGACTGGCCTTTTGTAGAAAATTGTTGGAAAAAAACCAAAAAATAAATAAATATAAATAAAAAAGGATGGTCCCAATTTTAAATACGAGATGATTTGGACAAAATAATGTACTTTTACCCTAAATCCTATGATGTTTCATCCATTACAAATAATGTCCCCTGACCGTTTGAGAATTGGGGTGAATATAGACCTGCTGTAAAACACATGCCTAATTTGTTATAACAGCAGCTGTAAAGTCTTTGTATCTGTTGGTTCTAAAATCACATTTTTCGTGGTCTCTGTCTCCTTTCTCTCGTCAAAAATTCGATTTTTCTTATCATTAATCACTCCCACAAATTATCGACATTCACCAAACAAATAGCAACACGTGTAAGTTGCAAATGCCTGTTAGTTTCCCATCCATTTTAGATTCGACGTACAAACCTCTATAAGCCTAGCTACTAACTTGCGCGACCATTAACGAACAGTTCAGTGTGTAATAAATTACAGCAAAATTTACTTATTAACAAATTAGATTTTCCCACATAACCAGTATGTTTCCATTGTAAAAAAATACATATATCTACGTAATTTCAATTTAAAGAGATGCTCAGTTCCCTATAGTTGAAATGAAAGACTGAGAAAAAATACCTTGTGTTTTTCAATAAGGCAGACGACTGATTCATACAGTAAAAAACAACACGCTAACTGTGCAATGAACACAAATGCAATAAATATTTGCAATATTTAAAACTCGACTTCAAAAAGAAGCAATAAATGCTTCATACAACAACAAAATAATAATGTTTCAGACAGAAATACCTTTGTGTACCAACGTTAGCATCAAGGCAAGATCCATGATAAAGACCTAATATTTGATCCCGCAAACTATTATCTTTACTCCAGCATAGTTAGGCCTACACTATAGAGAAGTATTTTAAGAAATATATTATTAGATGAAATCAAACAGAAATTCAACCTAACTCCCTAGGAAGCTAGTTCCATTTCTGGCCCATTTGACCCAAAATTTCTAGATTTTAAATTTTAAATAGCTATTTTTCTTCAGATTCGTAAAGGTTATAAGCTTCTATTTAAGGTATTGTACGAAAACACAAACACCAATGACAAGTGGTAGTTGATGAAAATAAAATAAAAAAATAATTGTTGCGTATGCAATAGTTTTGTATGTTTTTTGTTTTCAAACCACCTCATCTTTATTTTTATTTTCAGAGAAGATTTTGCATAAAAATCAATTCTTTAGGCGATCATCGGACAACAACTTCAACTAAAAGTTGATATTCCTCTTATGGCAAAATGTATATATTTTTTGGGTTCAAAAGTTGCATGACCCCGAACTTTATTCTGTATAATATGGTAAACATTTCTTTCTTTAAAAATCTTTATTTGAAATCAAAATAACATGATTGTTGTCACGATATTCATTGTCGCAATGAACACGTTAAAGGTATCTGTGTGAAAGATAAAACTTCGTTAGAAATGGAAGAAGCTTCTCAAATGTAATCCCATTTGATCAATAACAACAACAGTGATTTATATTCAAACTGAATGCGAAAGTTAGATTAAAATGTCACAGTTTTAAGAAAAATATCATTGAGAATAACCAACTACAGCGACAGGTCGAAAACCAAGCCGATTGCAAAACGAATGCTAAAGGCTTACTGTCTTTTCTCATTTGAAAAAACAAAAAATATAAACTTATGACGAAACTAACCATTTTTCCCGAAAAAAATAATACAAAACATAACCAGAGGTTTGAAAATATCAACAATTTGTTTCTCATTCTTTACGTTAAAACCAAGGTTTATTGGAGTTTGCAGAGTATTGGGTCTCACAAGTTCGCACAGCTGTGAGTTATGTAAACATCACAGTGAGTACGTGTTTGGCCACACAGAGCCGAAGCTTCGGCCGGGTCGAACGCGACTACAAGCCCCGGTAAACTGAGCCTCCACCCCGCTCTCATAGTAAAAGTCTAATTGGGAGGCCATTAAAACACCATCAAAGACACGTTTGGTTGCGATAACTGTGGCTGGGATTGACACAGCTAATAGCGCGACATGGGGCGGGCACTACAGGGGTCTACAGCTACCTTACACCCCCGATGATTTTCCCATGTCATCGGCTTACAATATCTGTCCGCCCTGATACGTGTGAATGTATCGTTACAGTCACAAGGAATCAGGAGAATTTGTCAAAACAGCGTGCTTTGTTTTACGGCATGAGGTATTTACAACTAAACGATGTTGTTAAATCTGCTAACAATTCAAAGGGACCCGTTAGTTCTTTGTCTCGTGCTCAACCACGATCCCCTAACCTGTAATTGTTTAAGTTTGTATAATTAGGTCTATAGTGGGCCAGACAGGGACATTATTTTGGGGAATTGTACCATTGATGGTACAAGCATGGAATTTGGCACTCAGTCATCAGAGTATGCCATACGAAAGGTATATTAGGCTACAGGGCCATTGCAGATTGAATTAAAACAAAAAATCTACAGAAAGAACAACAATTTTCATAATTTTCAAAATGTATTGCTTGTTATACTACCTATTACATTTTTTTCAAAGGAAAAATCTACGATGGCCCTATATGGCTAAATTCTAACCTTGTATCATCGAAGGCTGAACCCACCACCTCTGTCCTAATAATATACATTTTTCATTCTCGGTTTTATATCAATTCGTTTTAAACTGGCGATTACGTCATTTGACCAATGAGGCACTACGAATAATCAGCAAAAAGTCACATGACTGAAATACTACACGAACATAAAAAATAAAATATGACTGCAAAAAGGCAAAACAACAACAATCATCCTAACTAAAAATCGGTCCTCTGCGACTTTTGTTTTCTGAAATCAAATTCAGAGCAGACCTGACCAGAAAGAGAAAGCTTGGAAACCCACTTCCGTATTTGGAATACCTTGTTCCAATCGAATAGATACAAATACGAAACAATGAGAAGAAAACTAAGTCAGCTTAAAGTTTTGATTTGTCGTCGGTTTCGTCAAGTCTTTACAAGTAAGTAGAGGAGTATTGCTGGGACATAACGCTATTGACCAACACCGTAAGGTCATAAATCAGTGCCACTTAAACAATGAGTCAATCGAATGAGATAAAATAATTTAATGGTGAGTGATAGGCCAATATAGAACTATTTGTTGTTATACTAATATAATTTAAAAAGAACACTGATTGATTAAACGGGTGAGTCTATCGTTGTTTTTAACCTTCCTGATTTAAACATTTGTCAATTTTAAAATAATGAATACAGTTTAAATCATTTGTATGATTGAGATAGGGTGACTTACCAGGTATTTCGTGGTGGTCAGCCTCCTCGTCAGCAATATCCATAGGTCTAGGTGACAATTCTTCCCCAGAGTCCGACGAGCCGAACATCGGTATGTTAGAAGACATCAAACCGAAACCCCCACCGGAGCCAGGTGAGCATGCCCTCAGCCCCATGGCAATGGCGTCCTCTGCCGCCTGTTGCCTCTTCAGAGCCACCTGGGCGGCCATGACACGCTGCCGCTCGGCTATCAGGTTGCACTTGGGACAACGACAGTCCCTGAAACGACAGTGGCGTTTATGTCCTTTCAGCCATGAGATGACACCGTGATTGCGACACCGGGCACATTTGGGTTTCCTGGCTCCCTTCTCGGTCAGAGGGCCTCTGAGTAGCGATAAGGTCTGCAAGTCGATCATTGGACGCTCCATCATGGTTTAAGTTAAAGTGCTAAAGACTTAAAATTACACCCGAAGATACTTGATAAGGAGTTGTGATGGCGAAGAGCGGTAGAAACACACCACAATCCGACGACTGACTGAGAGGTGTGTGCCAAATACTGTCCGATGCCAACTCTTCAAATCTTGACTTTCGTCCGAATTGAAAGAAATATATATCTTTGTAGAGAGTCAGTATATACAACGAAGTGTATTGCGCACCAAAAGACTCCACAAGTGCATCTGCGTCCACCCATACAGTTTGTCTGTTTTGTCCTGTCAGCGCTTATGGAATCATTACAGTCAATACACAGTTATGACAGAACAACCCCTCTCCTTAGGAAAAAAACCCTAACTTGATGATGAGCAAGAGAAGCAGCCGCTGATTGGTCGAGGTGATTAACCAATTAGAACCGTTGTCTAATACAGCGCTCGTTAGGCAGTTGCTAGTGTTACCACCGACGACTTCGCCCACTGCCGTGCATTTGATGCCCGGACGGGCAAGAATCTACCGTTAATGCACACACTTAGCCCCGGACGAGTAGACGTAATCCCAGCCAGCAAGACTTGAAACCCGACAGTGCTTTTCGTCAGCTACAGCTTGGGTCAAACGGAAATCTTCGCCTCTCCGGTTTCGCAGCGGTGCAACAGCTCGTTCTTGCTGTCAAGGTACCCCCGCGTGCCAGAAAGCTTTCTCACTTAGCTTTTCACGGTTTAGCACCCGGGTTGTAACTTTGTTAGCACACATGGACTAATTTGTCAGGAATGAACGGCGTCTAATGGAGGTCTGCTGATTGACGCGTGGTGATTGACACACGTGTTCCCCCCTCTAAATCAACCCCTCCCATTGGCCCATACCTTTCGAACACGTGGTATATTCATTGTGACGTCACCATCCCCCCTCGGGGACATGTTGACAGAGCCGAGTGGTAGACGGAAAAAAAAATGTAACAACTTTGGTTTTCAGCTGTGAACACGCAGCCGAACAGCGACACACAACTGCATAAACCGTACTGAACTAAAGACGTTGATTGATAGTTTGGGTTGAATATTGCTGAATCAATGTGGGTTCTTGGCCTCGTCGTGTTACCGCACACGAACCAAACAAGTAATTCGTGTTATCGTTCATGGTTACACTTCACCGTTCTACAAACCACAACTTGACAAGAAAACAACAATAACATTCACGTACTTGAGTATTGCGATCACACGCGAACACATTCAATGTTAATTAGTAACTTCATTCAACAGCCAGGGCCATCTCATAACATCATTGACTTACATGTTCATAAACCCTCACTGAATACACGACTTCATGTGTTAGATTTTACAAGAACAAAAATCGCTCTTATTAAATTTATGAAGAGACTGAACTACAACAATTTACTCTTCAAATAAGAACCAAGTAATCTGATTTGTAGTGTTGTGTTAGATAATAGTAATGTCACAGTTTCTTTGGCTGTTTCTATAATTGCCTCTTCTGAAATATTCAACGGGATTCTATTCAGGTTTTTTTATTTTTTTATTTTTTATTTGTTTTACTATTATTATTATTATTATTATTATTAATATTATTTTTTTCGGGGGGGGGGGTCGTCAAGTGTTACACAATATATCAGATACAACACCAACACTATCCTTTAACGGTGAATACAAAGGTATTATAGTCTTCTTATAGAGATACTTACTGCATTGGTTTATAAGAAGATTTTTAAAATAAAAAAATGACTTGGGGGAAATAACTTGTTGGTTCTTGGAGTAATATCGTCCCTTAAAGTCCCTGTTTACTGCATGTTGTTTTGGGTGCTGTATTATGAGCTACCGGTACGTAAGGACATGATCCAGGGAGAATGGTGATGACAAAATGGCGGACCAGTGGTGGTTGTGGGGTGGGGACTGGGCGGAGGGGGGGGGGGGTTGTCGTGCTTACAGTTATTGAACTATAAATTTAATATCAATTTTTGAATTTGTTTGGTTGGTGGTTTTTTATCTCTTCTATAGTCCGTCATGGATTTGTGATCTTTCTTTCCCGAAATTCAGTTATCTTTTTGAAAAGTTGGCTTGCAAAATATGTACGATAAGAATTAAAGGTAACGCACTTTTCCGATTCATTTGCCGGTAAGGGTTGTCGACAATCCACCTTTAATCCTGCTTTTAATTTCCGAGTCTTGTTCCCTATGTTCGATAACAATGAGTAATGTTTCTGATCTTACCATCGGGGGATCAGACTAGTTTGTCCACCAGGCTTCGGTTTGTTACGTTGATACACATGGGAGAAAAAGACATGAGTGCTTGCCATAGCGTATCGGTCTAACGAGTTCGCGTTAAAAAACTGGTGATGGAAAATGAGAACGAGCGCCACCAACGGTCACTTGTTGACACAGAAATAACTTTCTCTCGAGGGAGCTTGCAAGTAGCTGCTTGAAACACGCGCTCTGTAGAAAGGCTGCTGCCAGAAACGTACGTTGATTTAGGGGTTCTTTTTAATGTGTAGCGATCAATCATGCCGGCTTTGCATATCGCACAATAAAAGCAGTTACATTCGATTCGTAAGTATTTCATATAAAATGACTATACTTGGCACAAAGGTCTTTTCAGCGAGCACTGTGCATAAATATTGACCATTCAGTCTTCAGTCCCAATTCCAACTCAATCTCCGTGTGTACGACACACACATCACAACGGGCATAAGTGGAGATCCCTTCGTCAACCTTGTAGCTACTCTACACGTTGGGGAATATGCGTACAGGAGGGAATTGATTTTACACAGAGTAATTAGTGACAATGCAAACTTGTCAAACACATTGGTGACGAGGCCGTGTAACAATAATGATATACAGCTGAACCCTGGTACACTTCTTGACCGTTCGACGGAACACAATGACCGGATAATACGCGTCCGTGCCCGGTATAATGGGCACCGTGATCAGCATGCTATCGTTGCCCCGTACGCTTGGGACGGCCCGGGGTGTCAGTGTCGTAACAAGACCCGTTAAATGACTCCAATCCACGGGGAACAGAAAGCGTGATCTTGGCCGATGATGTCGTACGGTTTGACGAGATGGGCATACTAACTACATAGATCATTCAAGCGTAATTGGCAGCTAACTTTGTAATCAGATGCGCGAACCGTAGATGGTTTACCGAACTTCACGATGGTGACGCGGCCATCTATTTAAATCATTGAAACCAAAACGAGGCAGACGGAAACATTAGTCTGTCCCCCGAATGAGAATCAACATCATCTGATATGGAACCAGTAACTTAACTAAACGTTTTCACAGAGTGGGGAGTTGGGGGGGGGGGGGGGGGGGGGGGTAGGGAACATAATTTCTTGCCCCTGCTGATAATTGAAAGCAAGGAACATGATCAAAATAATGACAGTGTGACAAATGCCGACTCAGTACTTTACAATTATATAGCAGTGATGATAAATTTACAAACATCTGCCAAATATAAATTAAAACAGAGCAAAATATTGATTACAGAAATATATCCAATTATAACTTATAAGAGATGGGATAACTGAAGTTGCAAACTGATCATTTCAAGTAAATTTCACTTATTCCCTAAAATAGAACCAGACTATTTTTACCTTACAGCCTCAGTTTGATTTCCTTGTTTTATCTTGATATAAATCTAAGATGCATGCTTGATTCGATTATAATTGGGAAGGTGTTGGGGCCGTGTGCAAAATTCCAGCATACTCCAAGATAAGACTAATTTGATTCTACACGAGGATGTAAACACTTTTCCATACTTGTAATTTCAATCGCCAAAATGCTAGCTTCGCCTAAAGCAGTCACAGCCCCGAAAATGATTGGCACTATCTGCTTAGCAGAAGTCCGCTCGTGGTAAGTAATTCAGCTTAGCAGCAGTTGCACCAGTTTGGTGAGATGCATATAAGTAAAGTTCCAACAGACAATTTGATTTTCGTAAAGACAAACAATATCAGCTATCAAAAATAATCGCATGGGTTTGAAATTGTTATACTTTTATTGTCATGATTTGAAAAACTCAAAGCTGTTATGTTGAATGATTGTTGTTAAACAACTGTCTGATGAGTGATATTTCAGCGGACGTAGGTTCAAATCCCAGATAGGACCCGAGCCGCCAAATACAGATTTCAAGTCCCATCCTAATGAAGTGGGTTTCCCCCTTCAGGGATTTCCCCTTAACTATCTATCGTGTAACATTTTTAGATTGTCGTGTCTAGTCAGGTTTAAGGCCGACGGTCTGCAATGCTTATGTTGAAGATTGTTTCACAAACCGATACACATTAAACAATATTCAATTTCAATAACTGAAACCTTTTTTAAATTCACCGATCAATCCAACGATGCAAAGTCACATTTTTCTCACTTCCACTTCCTCTTAAGTGTCCATAAACCCCAAATTCTACCCATCAATTATGTTTTATGCAAATAGAAAAACTTGGTACATATTTTCGTGTGGTTTCGAATGGACGTGTCAACTTGACTTAGCGATATGGACAAGCACGGAATAAGCTTGTTGAGTGAGACTCGACAAATAATCAACGAGTTATTCGTGTGAAAACTTGTAGCTTTGTTGAAGTGGGTCGAGCGTTGTGGAGACGCAATCTGGTCATATCAATTAAATATCGATAGGCCTCTTAATTTGATCCCAGACTCAATTCAAATGTTTATGCAACTTCTGCAGGCTGTAAGCATTTGTTTTGAGATTCTAACTCTGGTTAACAAATTTATCAGAAATGGATTCATATCTATAGAAAAAAAATGCCAAGTTTCTCTTACGTATTTTCTTTAAGTTGTTTTTTTAATACTGATGCATATGGGTCGTTGAAAATATTGAAAAACAAATTGATTTACGTTTGAAATGTTAACCAAACGTAGGTTATAAATATTGCTAGCTGCTTTGGGAACCCTTCCCTTTTTACTGGCGGTGCATAGAGGGCGGCATTTTCTATTTTGTAGTTAAAAGAATGTTCGTCCTGCCGGGGCGGTCGACGTTGATATTAATTAGCTATCGATGGAATATTGATAAATTTCACATCTCTTAATCACACAGCATTCCAGTACCTGTCACTCATAGCAGGTCTTTTGTGCAAATAGACGGAAAGATACACGACGAAAAATTCTAGGTTTCATGTTTTTACGTTTATTAACAAAAACCAAGCCCAATCTAGCCCAGGACAATGGGTCCGTTTAGTGGGAAACCACAGGCTGGCACTATGCCGAGGGCAGTGCCAGGCTAGAGCATGTTGTCACTTGAAACTCTATTGGGAGTATGTGTACCTTCAGGGGACACGACCTCGTGGGTCAAAGCAAAATCACACCAACAAGTTTGTGGGTTTGTTCTGATCGTAAATGATGTTGCTTTTTTGCTTAATTGCTTCATTCTTCAGGTAATGCTATCGCTTCAGGCTTTAAAACTCTCAACAATGTATTTGAAAATGAAACTAATGCGCAGTGTTGATATTTTCCCGAGGATGGACAAGGCATCAGAATTCCGCGCCCGGTTATAAACACACTGAGTAGAAAACGATGTTGAAAGATGTAGGCCTACCAGTATGAAGAAGGTCTCTAAAGTTGTAGCAAAAGGTAAAAAGCAAATATCCGTCTTCAAAGAATGTGGTACAATAATGTACTATAGGCATTTAAGACTGTTAGACAAAGTTTTTATTGTAAAATACATGAAGATTACAATCTTTCTGTCGAAAAGCAAAGAAATCAAAATGTAATAGTGAAATATAAATGTTCACAGATTTGGTGAAAACTTCCTATGAAATATTTGTGCTTGAAATACTGCAGTTTATGAAAAATGAATATTTCGCGAATCCAAACGATGTTCGAAGACAGTGTAACGATTCAGCTTTTATCCCTGCAATTTTTTCGTGACTTCGATGACCAATTGAGTTTAAACTTTCACAGGTTAGTTATTAATGGCCATAGCTCACTCTTCGTGTGGAGACTGGTCTTTGA
This sequence comes from Leptasterias polaris, assembly GCA_037783415.1. Taxonomy (NCBI): domain Eukaryota; kingdom Metazoa; phylum Echinodermata; class Asteroidea; order Forcipulatida; family Asteriidae; genus Leptasterias; species Leptasterias polaris. Next base: position 547,228 of record JAZGTN010000046.1, read on the forward strand.
CAATAACCAATGTTGTCCACGTGCTGTAATTTGTGGCTTGTGTCTCGTTTACGAGTACGACACCCGATGGGGAGCGTGTCATCGCTCATACTGACCATCCAGCTGAACCCACGATGGTCGGGTTTAGACTGGAGTGGTCACGGTCATCTTGGGAAAGTGCTTAAAAGTGACCACAAGAAGAGAAAATGGCACTGTTTATTTCTCCTTTCATCGTATAATTATGTACTTGTACTTCTTTCAAAATGTTAACTGTTGGCTTCTTTTCATAAAAATCTTTCATACAATCCTTAGATGTTGGACTCTGCTAATATTGTGACAGGCGAGTGACATACAATGACATACATGGTGCATTGGAAATAAACATGTACACTTATATATGTATTTATTCTAATAGTAAGTATAGTTGTTTGGACTGAATTGTTGTTACGGTTAAAAAACATATTATCATGTTTTAATGATCGACAAAGTGAAGTCTGTGGTGAAAATCTACTTTTTAAAAATGTCTTTGTTTATGAGCTATCGAAGAGCCTAAAAATGAAACATCACTAACAAACACAAACCCCTTCAAACAAAAAACGGCCATTGCAGACAGCGCCACCAACGTTAAAACAATAATGTTTGAGAAGCTGTCCCTTTTTGACTTGTATAGGCAGATGCTTTGGTTAAAACTAATAGCAGGTCAATTGGGATAGTCTTTCATAGGAAACCGCACGAGTGTGAAATCTAGGTCAAGCTCTTCAGATCACATTTTGTCTTCCAGGCGTTACCAAAAGACCAATTTATTCAGACCAACCAAAAATGAAGTTTGTATTTCTGGAGTTTTATTGTTCGGTTTGGCCATTTTACAGGATTGCGGTAAGCCGCAGAATTCTGATTGACAGCGCTTCGTTTAAACCTACAAACTTCCGGTGTAAAAACCACCAAGGGAAAAAGGCCTACGTTAAACCTGTTTGCTTTTTAAATTGCCGTTAAAAGAGGAATAGTGTTCAGCAAGTTTTCGCTCCTTTGTTTAAACTTTGGTCAATGTTGAAAGAGTTTCAAGTCATTTTGAAACTAGATTTTATTTTTTATTTTTTATATATATTTTTTTTCAAAGCGCGAGTGTAACAATCAGAGAAAGCAATAAGTGTTATTTTTTTAACCGGACACTTACTTAAGATGCAGGATTGATAACTATGGAAAAGACAAGTAAATAATTACAATTTTGAAGCTCACTGATTATAAAGTTCATACATTATCAGTTTTAGGAGAAATATTTTTGTCTTAAAACTTTCAAAGTCGAGGAGCTGCTTGTAAGACCCACACATCATCATCGTTGTTAATTTGATTGACACAAATATATTAAGCCCAGAGAGCATCCCAGTCAAAACCCGAACCGTGTTTCGTTGTTGCCATTGACTGTTTGAATAGTGTGTTACTAGACAATGGGAACAAATGTTCTCCTAAAACAATGTAGAACACTTCCCTTTGTCAGATACAAAAACAACCGATCACTATATAGTCTGGAAAGTAATTGTCGAGGATTAGATTTTGAATTAAAACTAGTAGAGTCTTGCGTGAGTTCTGTGTTATTCAAATTGCCAAGTTTAGAAAAACTAGTTTCGAGCCAAACTGCTACTCTAAAAATTAGACTTGTTACTGGTTCACTCTTTTGTTTTATTTATTGATGTCTCAAAATGACCGAAGAGCTGGTAAAACCAGGCGACTTAGTCCAAAACAATGACTGACGTGTGAACGACGAATGAGGGCGTTGTTTACCCTCTCTGTGTTTTGTGTATACAGCTGGTCTGTGGTCTATGGGATTACATTGAACTTTCTTACACGACTCGTGACGGTGACATGTTTGTTTTGTTGTCAACAAAACTTTGATTTTAAAGATAGTGTTTGAGAGAAGGTTTCGTTTATAAAATGTTACTTTTTATTTTTGTATTTTACCCCCCCCCCCCCCCCCCCCAACCATTATCTTAAAATCTACCAAGGTGAAAGCTACGTCACAGTTTTTTTTGAAAAGAAAGTGTGGGCCTACAATTGTTGTCACCACAAACATTTCACAGTAACAATGTTGTTAATGCTTAGCATTTTGCTTAGATTCATATTGTGTGTGGCCACAACTTTGATTTACTTTGGGTCAGTGAACATTCTTAGTTGCGGAAATTCGTTTGTAGAATTATTTTCGGTGTAATTTACCCCTAAACCAACACGTGAACGTTTTAATTTATCTTTCTTGGATGAAGTGCAATACATTCTGAAAAAACTTCTTTGTATGCGTTTATTTGGAACAATATGAAAAAACTAAAAAAAATCATGACAATTTGTATTTATATCTATTTCAAGATTTGCAAGAGACAAATAAGCTAAGGATGCCTTTTATGCAATCGTGAGATTTTGGAATCGAACCGGATGACTTGACGAAATGGATTCGAGAAGGAATGAACATCGGAATCGAAATGCCACTCCGCGCAATTAGTTGCATGCCGGGTTTCGACTGTGTCTGACTGCCGCTTCAACCCATGTATGCATCTCGCTACTGTCACCGCGTAGTGAGTGAAATAAAACACAAGTTGCACAACTTTCTCCGTATCGACAAGTTGTTTTTATGGAAGGGAATACCAATGGTGGTGTAACGATGTTAGGGAGCTTTGACTAATACGCTAAGCTGCTTTGCTGATGTTATGGCTACTATCAAAACAACTGTGTAATCTGCTGACAAGAAAATGATCTACAAGAAAAGTCCCCTGGACATTTTAGCTGAAGCGATTTATTAAAGAAAATTATTAGATTTGCTGACCTATGATCCAGAGATGAATGTCTGTTGTCCTAGATTCTCTGATCAGACGACGTGGGAGTGGGAGGGGGGAGGGGGGAGGACGACCCTCAGTCCCGGGCAACAAGCTGCAAGCTCTCCGGGCCCTCCAGACATCATGTGGTTGAAGAGCACTCACATGTCTTGCTTCTTCCTTATGCCCGAGTCTTCAACCTTGTTCTGAAAGTCAATCAAAAGCAAAGAGTACGTCTCAAAAATCTATCCATAATTATAGCATCGATTCGCAAAAAAATTGATTAAAACAAGTCTAGAAAAAAGTACAGATGTCACACAATGAGAACGGTTTAAACTTGATGGAACATTTTTGTGTGTACAGAACTTACAAATTTAGCCCATGAATTAGGCCTAGTTCCAACCTTGCAATGTCAACGATATCCTTGGTAATTTCTAGAAATACGTTATTTTGTATATTTATTTTCACCGCGTACATTTCCGATGATAGCTCATTGTAGTGTTTCTACGCCGATGCAACCTAGAGGGCGCATTTCACGGCGAGCGGTTTTCATGAAATAAAACCACCATAAACGCTCCGGATTTGTACATAACTTACATGGTATAAAAGATGGTCATGGTGGGAAACTTCCCTTCAAATATTTTTGCCTGAAATGCTAGAGTTTTTGAAGTAAAACAATTAGTTTTGATCTTGCTAAAGTCGATATTATTTTAACCTCACGATTCCAAAACCCGATGTTTCAAACTAGTTGCACCTTAAAAGTTTGTTCATAATTTTCTTGTGACTCCGATGACCAATATTGAGTTCAAACTTTTATAGGTTTATTTCATGCATGTCACATGAAGTGCAGATACTGGTCTTTGACCATTTCCAATGTTTAGTCAACCTTCCTGTTGGTAATTAATTTACAAACCTAGGTCTGTGTTAACTAAAACTAATCGACAATGTGTAAATCTTGCCAGAGTGCAACCAATGCTGTAACTCTAGTGTCTCTTGATACTAAACAAACGAGCTACATTATCGTACATAGTTGCGAGCGGCTCGAATTAACGATTTACTCACCACATTGACTCCCTAGACTTGTATTCACTGTTATAACACTACTACGACACTCTCAATACAAATATTAGACTTGGATTAAAAGTCCTCTTAGCACAACTACAAGTCACGTCATACATTGCTAATACAATTTGGCAACAAAGGCTAGGATTTGTACCCTGGACACAATTGAAAGTTCTCCCAGGGTTTGTTTTCTTAAAATCTTAAACAGAAATGAAGGTAGTACAAATAAATTAATTGCAGGCACCTAGTATGATAAAGCATTTTTTCAGGGGCGATCTGAATTAGCACACAAGTGATGGTGAAAAACTTTTGTAAATTTTCGTTGTGGTTTTCTTAAGTAGCTTTTATAATTGGCTTCGTGTGTTTTATCAATTTCAATTGTTACTGAATTTTACTGAATTAAATAATATTATTATTATCTATTAATCTCTTGCCGTATCTTTTTACCTGGGTCTGGGCTAACATGCCTTGAAATATATCGGGCTTTTCAGATTACTATTTTATAGTCCTGTCCTGTGTATTTGCTTTTTGTTGTTGCTCTTTTCCTTCAAGTTTTAACAGTTACCTAGAAATATTTTGCCGTTTCGGTGATTTAGACTATATTTAGCTGTGAGAGATTTTATGATTTCCCTCCGAAAGCTGGTCTTTCTTTTAGTTTCAAATAGTGATCAAAACCAAATGGAAATAATCCCATTACAGTTTAAGAAGAAAACAGTTTTCAGCGAACATTGTCAAAATGTCTAAATGAGCATTATGCCATCTAACACAAAATGTTTGAATTCATCGGTGGGTTAGCGAGTTTGCGGTCACGAACCTCACAATAGAGGGCGGTATACCATGGTTACAGCAAGCGACCTGGATACGTTAGTGAACACTTAACACCGACCAAAGAACACAACCAATGACCATAGTTTTATTTTTGAACATAATGGAGCTTCAACAATCGAGTTTAAAAGCTGCAAATCAAAACATCCAGAAAAGACCCCAAACTTCTCACCCAACTGAAATTGTTTGCTTGTGTTCTTTCTGAGGGCCTTTTGACCAGGGTATAATTCATTGGTAAAACAGATCGAATGAAAGCAAACCACTAAACAGTGAGTGATCCGTGTCAATATTGAATAACTTCTTAGTTAATAAAATAAGTGGACTCAACACGGAGTAGCATTTCTGCGTTTTTGTGTCTCTGTTCTCCACGGACAACTCTTTTTGTTTATACTATGGCGCCCCGGGAAATTTCACAGGGTAATCAGAGATAGTCCAAGCATTTGAAGAAGAAAGATAGATATCAAGTGAATGATTCTCTCTTTTATTGAGTGGTGTTTGAGAAAGGATAGTTGAAGGCTTGTTGTATCAAAATAGGTTTGCATTGTCGTCTGTCCTAGACATGTATCTAAAATGGGCTTGATAAGGTTAGAGGACAGTGTTGGTTTTGGGACGGGCATAATGTAGTCATTCGTGGAGGAATAAAATAAATTCTCAATTTGAATAGAAGTAAAAAACAACAATTAGAAAAACAAATGAAAATCTCAATAAAATATTGCTCAGTTTCACGATAAAAAGGGATTTTTGGGGGTAATAGTTTAAGGTGCTTAATTGCGCGCCTTGCCTTATTTTAGCATGGTTTGTGCGATTTATTCTATTTCAGCACTTCATTACCGCTTGAGATATGAAGTATTCACACACAAATCTCAACCTCCACCAAAACCCAAAACAAAATAAAACAAAACAAAAACAAACAAACAAACAAACAACATCCTATCTCATATTACATCTTCCCAAACCATCAGCAACATACTGCATACATCGTATGTTATCAAACAGTAGTTTATATTCTTATTTTTGCATAAAAGTATTTAAATCTTGATAATTTCTGCCCATTGTTTCTTCAAGGGGTGATTGTAAACAAAAAGTTCCTCGTGTAGTGGACGTCTTTGGGTCCGATTTATTGTCATGAATTTGGAAGTACCCTTTGAATCAATGTGTTGATCCTTCTACTATGGAATCCTTGTTACATCAGACACTTAACGGTCATTCTGTATTCGTTCGCCCTAACTACTTTACGTGACCAATCCCTTTAACACAATGTGCCATCATAGTTTCGTATTTTTAGCTTTGCCTTGAATATCACATGAGGGCGCTATGCAACGAAATTACAAGTCTCTCGAAACATCGACAGAGAAAACAAAATATTATAAGCACACGGCCCTATGCCACCTTTAAAATAAAACTGTATTTTAAAAGAAATGGGAAAATGTCAATTACAGTTTCCGAATGTCCTCTTAAAAACATTACTAGTTGTTTCCCCGTTTCTATCGCATTGTATTCAAGAGGTGGTGTGAGGTGTAGAAGTGAAGAAAGAGTGCGTCGAATGGGGCCGGGGGGGGGGGGGGTGTAAGGAACATGGACCCCCAGCCAACTTTCGAAATGTGTAATCCAATCCGGAGTATTTATAACTCACCCGTAACAACAATGTTCACATCATTCCTTCTTTGCAATTCCTCCGCTTTGATTTTTTTTTATTCAGCAGACTGACACTGACAGTATACGAGATCGGCGATTAAGACTCCAGTTAACTGTAATGGCGCCCTCTATGTGTATAGAAAGAGACTAGCCAACACAATGCTGCCTTGTTCCATGTAGGGTGCATTGCATTAAATAATGAGGAGTTCATGCGGAAAAGCCTCACGATTAAAATAAATTGTAAACCCACAACTTTTTCTGTAAATCAAAGATTTGAATGTCATGGATTTTTGGGATATGGTTGAAAAACGGTCCCATTGTCCCGTGGGTCGTTTACAATCAACCTAGAGGGCGTTTTGGGTACACTAGTCCTAAAGAAATTGTTCTGTTTTGCTTTGCGTATACTAGCAATTTATTTCCCAAGGCGGAGGCTGGTCAGTTGATGAGTCCAATATTTTGGATGGGGGTAGCTCAATTGATATATACATCTTACCTCCCCAAAATGAAAAGGAAAAACATTTTTTAATGTTTGAATACTTCATCGTTTGTTTATTTGTTTATAAGAAATGTGGATCTTATTTAATGTGGTGTACCCCATGAACCTTCGATGCAGCTTCAATTCGGAGTGTCAAGACGCTGGAACGAGCCTCATTCAATATGTCACGAGAGGGCGTACGTCAGTGAAACGATCAAAGAAAAAAAATTACAGTCAAACTACTTTTTATGAGAATTGGGTTTCACATATCGATTCCAAATGTGTCTTTAAAGAGCTAGGCTGTTTGAATTAGCTCACGTTAGCCATCTAAGTGCCAAGAAATAACATTCATTCCAATCCTCTTTAGACAATGCCGTTTCGCAAATTCTGAGTTGACAAGCCGTAAAACCCTTTTTTGAAACAAAGAACATTCCTGAGTCAAGGGAATAAGGCACTATGACTTACCCAAACCTAGATCCCAAACCAAAGAAGACGAAGCCGAAGACGACGTCGGAGCCTAAACCGACGAGGTTTAACTTCACATGTTGCTTTTACCATAGAGAAAGGACACTGCTTTTACGAAAGCACCCTCCACTAGCAACTGCTGGAGCACTACACATCGTCATCATCACGACAGTCTATCATTACAAGATCCTTGTTTGTTTGTAGCCAAATAGTGGCCCTGCATTGGGGAAAAGTATGACATATCCAAAACGTTTTATGTTTTCAAAAGACGAGACGAGAAAACTTCGAGTAGGATTATTTCACAAGATAATTGAATATCTATTCTTAATAAATTAGCCTTCAATTACGTTTTGGAAATTCAATTGTGATTTGGTTTTTGAGTACTACCCGTTCATTTCAATCATCTTGTATTCATTGACCGGTGAAGTGTCCATCAATGGGTTTCGAGCAAACTACTCCAGTGGAGGTTCCTGCACAGTAAATGAAGATGATGAAGTGTTTGTGGTCTTTTCTCTTGAGAAATTGTGCATGATTCACGTTAGCAAAAACCTCAGAAATATTTATGTGTTGAGGACAAACATTGCTCTAAACATAGGATGTTGTAGACGGACGCGTGATAATAAGGCTAAATAATTAGGGCCTATATCAACAATATACGACAAACATCATTTTTAAAAACTATGTTCTTTTCTGATGCAATGAAATATTTGTCCATCTATGTATGATACTTTAAAACACAAACATTTCCAACACACCTTCCGTTTCTTGTACTAAGCACTGTGGATGATATACGGGACACTGCGAACTCCGAAGATCAAGGTTTTCATTTACCGTGAAGTAATGTCTTGACTAACGGTCACCTCGCATCGATTTACGGTACGGTTGTTTGATCTCACCCGCTCAGTCGGAGATGACTCCATATTTGCATGACCCCCTTAATACAATCATACATTCAATGTGTTTACTGACATTTGGTGTCGGTAAATTCCAATCAGTTTCGTGTTCATGTATAGGAGGATACATTTGTTTCGGTCGAAGGGGTTCATGTAGTTACTTATTCATATCAATGGCTATATATGACACCACTGCAAGACTTGTAATTCCAAGGTTGTGGGTTCGAGTTCCAAAGCTGCCTGTCCATTGTCACCAGACTCCTGTGACACTTGTCGCCTTGTTACAGTTAAATGTCTGCCCTTTGGGTCTCGATTCAAACTTCCTTTGATTTTGAAGTAACTGAACTTCTACAAAGCAATCCACCGTGTCTGATGGGAGAGGTTCTAGTCACATCTTGTCGTTTATCTCCCTCAGCGCAGAGCATGTTGAACGCCATTAAAATCGTGACTGCAAACAACTCACGTACAAATACCTTCAACCTCAAGTAATTGAACTCAAGCTTGTCTGGTATATAAAGTACAACATCCTCTTAATTGTTGTCAAATCCAAGCCCTCGTTTACCTCAATTGTTTCGCATATTATGCCTCAAATGGTGAAGAGGGGAACAAGTGTTTTATTGATGTATTGAGCAGCCCAACCTTCAGACAAACGTTTCTATAGTATTTGGTTTAACTGTCAAGAACATTCCCCGCTTCTTTTCAACTGACTACATCGGCTTGAAGCTACAAATAGAATCAAGTCCTTTGTCTAGTTTATAAACGAATTGCTCAAGCGCATCTTTGAATTCAACTTATGCTAATCAGGTATCATTGAAGACCAGATAGTTCAGAAAAGAGTGAAACTGTGAGATTTTGTCTTTGCGATTGTTAAGTTCCTTGTACTATCGTGCATGCATTTCTAATCTGTGACTATATTCATTTAATAATTCTGTGCGCATCTCCATATTTGCTGGTATTTTTGGGGAAATTGTAATCAACGCTGTAATTTAACACCAGGCTTCTATATTCAATGTTTTAATAAACCAGACAAACACAAGTTAGTCCTATTTGATCGGTATGTTATAATGTATGAGACTCTCCCTGCATGTATGGTATCTTTTGTATTAACAAATTTCTCTGATGTGTGGATTGAAAGCTTCGCTATGACGTGCTAGGATAAAGTAGACTTGGGCAGGCCACTACCTAGGCTGGACAGCAGAGGAATAATGTAGGTCACGGACTCGTTTTCAGGCTATGGGAAGTACGAGCGTGGCCACGATCCGCCCATCAATAGGCGTTATGATAAAGTAACCATGTGTTACAGGAAATGGACGGCGTTAATTTAATTTCAAAATAAACAAGGTTTTACCACTTTTCACATTATAATTCACAGATAAGTGAAGTGAAACTTGAATTTATTTGCAATTATATAGGTTTTCTCGGTCAATTTCGGCAAATGAGCAGCCAATTTAACCACCACGCTATTCTATTTGGCGCGAAATCGAATGCTACTAAAAAGGGTCATTCGATTTCGTTTTATGACTAGTCAAATGTACTGTTGCGTCATTCGATTTAACAAAATAATCATTCAATTTAACGATTCATCAAAGCAGCATTCAAATTCGCCGGAGCTTTTTGAGGCGTGTGTTTAGTCATTCAAATTCATTTTTGGGCAGTCATTTCTGTAATTTGTGCAATCTAAAAAACGCTTTGTTAATAAGGCATATACGGTTCACTTATTTGCACTTGAGTCACTTTGTACTTCGAAGACGAGCTTTTTGCTACAGTTTTACACGCATATTTCAATAAGTTTGCAGCTTGTGGTACAACCATACCTAAACATATACGCCAAGATGTCTGGCACGCCAACAGATTGATGGTTGAGGAAGAAACAACATAAACAACAAAAACCAGGAAAAACATAAAGAAACACCCCATTCAAACACAATACAAAATTAGGCCAGTTAACCAATAAAGATCCCCCCCAAAAAGAATATAGGAGAAAACAAAGAAGAAAAAACATCATGGGCCCCATGTAAAGTCTCCTGGAACCATATAAAGAAAATAAGGTTTGCCTGAATTAAAGTGAAGATACGAAACAGTTGCCTAATACAGATTATCTGTTTATTCGTATTTCTTTAGTCGTACTTATTTGAATTCTCATTTAGCGAAATTGATTGCCTCTTTATGAAATTGAAAAAAATCCAGCTTTGCTAAATTGAATGATGATTGTGCGTCACGAAAAAGAATGACGATATGCTAAATTGAACACAGTGCAAAAGGAATTTGAATGCCTCAATACGAAATTGAATGCCCGAATTTTGAATTTGAAACGCAGTAGGCCTAACAACTGGAGAGGCAAAATAGCTTTAATCCGAACGCACGAAAATGAAATCGGCTGCTCATTTGCCGAAATTGACCGATAAAACCTATATTATGTTCTAGTTTTAAAGATTGCGGTCTTAAAATATTACAAAAAGCTTGTCTTTCCAGAGAGAAAGAAACAATCTCGGGAAACTTTGACAGACTCGATGGCCGTGCATTATCTGGATTCAAAGAGAGTAAGCCTATCGGTAGTCTGTACCCTATCTTGATTCAAAGGCAGTATGCATACCAGGATGTACCTTGCACGTCTGTCACAACTGAATTCTTGAAAAAGCATACAATTATTTCACCAGTTCCAGTTTTGTAAAATGTTGTTGAATGAAGAAATGGAAATCATCTTGCAAACCACGGTTTGGACTCTGTCTTGCGCACACTGTGTTGTACATAGTATAGAATACTCATAGGACCTACTGCAGTGCAGGCCATTAGTCGGCCTGTTTGCAACTGACGGCTTCAGCAGTGGCTGTCGCTAGCCGCTTCAGCCATCAGCCATCAGCCATAGCCGAGTTTAATACGCGGTCTTTCTGAAAGTTAAAAATCATTCGTGTTACGAAACAAAACAAAGAAAGAAAAACCAGTGAGAAACACATGAAAATCTAAAAGGAGACTGCACAATTCTTGTGAATTGCAAAACCATATTATAAAATGTCGTAGTTTAAACTTCATGGCTAACAGCGGAATCAAACAGAACTTCACACAGAATGACTATACGCTCGCTTTCTTTTAAATCATAAACAAGAATACTGTTGAATTTTCCCTCTCGGTAATTACCAGTCAAACAGAGCGTCTAAATACCATGTTGTACCTGTGAACAATACAAAACCCACAAATCTTCGGACTTATTCTACTTTTAAGAGTTACAGCAGGTAATTTTCTCTGTTCGGCATTTATTTTGATAATCACATTTTTACCTGACGAAAGGGAAAACAGTTTTACAGAAACTAAAGGTCAAGGATTACGAGAAAGATGTAACCCAAAAATAATTTGGTTATTTAATTGAACTCAAATCGTTGTAACTCTTGAAAAGAAAACATTTTTATGATTATTTTTATGTGAACTTTTGTTGTTGTTGCAATTTCAAAGATTCTCGGAGCCCAAGCAAAGTAGCTGTATATGAAGTTTACATGACTTCTAAAGAAATGAATTGAAAAGAATTGTGCACAGCCAACAAAAGTAAAAATCACAATGACCCAGGCCAAAATATGGGACACCAGTTACGGATACCAGTTATTTCTGTGATTTGTCGATCACCACATAGCAGGTGTTACGTGTCCCATGAAATTGTAGCCCCTGACCATCTGCAAGACTTGTTATTTTTTTCTTCATTTGTCTTTATTGTAATGTTTCGATTTTGTCTGGACCCGGAACAAAAGGTAGTCTGCATTTTCCTTTGCCGTTTACATCCAGCAAAACTCACGGGAGCTCTGGTCGTTTGGTGGCCAGGGTTAAAGGGGTAGATAAGGGGTGGTGGAGGCAAGGTAGCCGTAGCCCACTCGGGAGATGGGAGGTTTTTATCGGGTAGATGGCGAGGGCTTTCCACGCTGACTCTACCGGCAGCTGCCCCGTTACGCTCACCAGAACTCGCCCTGACAAAAGCCAGAATGTGCTGAAACATTTCCCCGAGGTAGGTCCCCGTACCGGTCCAGGTTGTCAATCACTCCGACGGAGCAATCCCGCGGGGCACATATTCAAAAGGGGGCAGAGAGGGGCCAATCGCTTGGCAGGCCTACCCCGAGTACAAGAGGGATCCTCCTGAGACCATCTCGGCCCTGTTTTCAATGGGTGGGGGAACTGTACGGTGGACAAGAAAGGAGGAAAAACAGTAGCAGATGACGGACCTATAGTTTTATACAATAGTGTCAGCGTTTCGCTTGTTTTGCAGAGTAAACCGTGGCTTGTGAAACCTATTTTTTGATGGTAGGGAGTTTGGTGAAGGGCTTTGTCCTGCCTAGTTTGTTACAAAGTCCCATATTTACTCGCCTCGGGCTGAGCGTTTCTTCCTTCTCGATGCGAGTAGCAATATGGGCAACTTTGGGCTTACCAACACCCCCTTGTTGGGTTTTATGTATATACGAGCTATACGAAGAATTAGAAAGAAAGAAAAATAATAATAGAGAAAACTGGGCTGAAGAGATGCAATTTAATCACTTGCCGTATTGAATTTGGAGATGCATTAATGGGAAAAATAAACTTTGGTGGAAAAGCTGGGTAGGACAAACAGAACCTTTTGTGAGTCCTCTAGTTCGATTCACCACAGTTGAAACCGCTGTTGCACTGCTTGCTTCAATCATTGATTGGGAATAAAAGAGAGTGAAAACGTGGCCCTCTTAAGGTCTTTCACCGGTATTACTATTAGATTGAGTATAGGTACATACAAGATATTATACATTGAATGACATTAGAGTTTACAGGTAGCGTGTTCGGACGACCTCGAATTGTCCAAATATATCCCAGATCTACGCTTTATTAATACATCAAATGTCTTTTAAATAAAACAAACTGTTTATTTGTTTTCTCCCTGTTTAACCCCAACAATATGGGTCGATGTTACCATAGTCCCCCAGATAACTTATGTCAGTGTTTTAATGCATCGGAACTCACCGTCTCTCCCGAACTCTTATCAAAATACAAAGTAAGTTGATATAGTTTATAGTCACTCTTCAAATAATCTGTATAAGACGGGGAAGCTTTTAAAACTTTGTGTTAAAAGTTGATATTATTTACGAAGCAATGTCTAGACTTGCTTGGTTGTGTACATTCTCACACTCCTGGTGGACAAGGGTCCCGCATTTGCGTCATAACAAACATTTGGAGGAAGCCATCCTTTTACAAAAATGTTCATCTAGTCAAAACTTACTGGCGACATCTCGTCTTCAAGATTGTCTGACGGTCTAATTATCTCCGCTATAAATAAACCTCAAATCTTGAAGCTTTTTCAAACCCCACTTTAAAGAATCTCCTGACAAATTTGTTTTCAAACGTGTGTCAGATTCTTCGAGTTGACTACACCAGGGAGACAGGTAAGGTCCCAGTCAGTGTAATAGTCGTAGAGGTCAGCCGAGGTCAATGCACCCTAAGGTAGAGGTCACAGGTAGACAGCCATTAAGTCCCTAAACTTGCCCCAAGCGAGCCACCAAAACGATTGTCACTCTACCACGAGATACAAAGCTCCAACACTCTTAAAGAGATAGTAAATGATTTGGGGATAAATATATTTTAACCAGTCACGGAAAATGTCTTTGAAATTATGATCCAGTTTTCATGAAGAAATTGTGTGTTTATTTCCCTGTTTATACAATGCAAAATGGATTAAATGTGTTCATGTAAAGTTTTGTAATCTTTAAAAAGTCAGTATAGAAAATAAATGTGAATGATTTAGGTGTTCAGGTTGTAAGATACACAGTGAAAATAGTCTTGCGGTCTTTCTTCAATGCGAAATCAGTAACAGAGAAACACACACACACAAATAACGTTTGTTTTGTGAATTGTAATATTAATTATATTGCCGTCCAAAGCTAGATAAATGCGATCAAGTTCACAAACTCAGACTTTGTTCTCAGATGATAGAGCATAGCAAACATCAGATTATTTCCGTACAATTAAGAAATACCACACCCCGTCTTTAAGATGACGCCTGGGGGTCCCCTAGCCATATGATGTGGGAATGGAGACATGACAGTCTATGTTGTTAACGTAGTCACAACAGCTGAGAAAATGGCCGCAGTTCGTCCCCCTAGCAACCGGAGTACTGGTTACAGCGAGGTTGGAGACCAAAAACCGCTGGATATTCCGGTCGAGTTGCAGACAAGGATGACTTGGGTTTTCTTAATCTCCCAATATATTTCTTAAAGACAAAATGATAAGTTATTTAAAAAAAGTGTTAGTTTAACTCAGTGTGATTACGAGCGTCATTGCCAAGGTGGCACCAATAACAGTTGTCCAGAAAACTTTTTCGTTAAAGGCACTGAACATGTTTGGTAATTATCAAAGACCAGTATTGTCACTAGGTGTATCCCAACATATGCATAAAATAACAAACCTGTGAAAATTTGGGCTGAATCGGTCATCGAAGTTGCAAAAAAATAAAGAAAGAAAAACACCCATGTTGCACAATTTTGTGTGCTTTCAGATGCTAATAAAAGGCTTCATGCATGAAGTCTTTTATTATTTGAGTGAGAAATTACCTCTTTCTCAAAAACTACGTTACTTCAGAGGGAGCCGTTTCTCACAATGTTTTATACTATCAACAGCTCTCCGTTGCTCGTTACCAAGTAAGTTTTTATGCTAATATATATTTTGAGTAATTACCAAACGTGTTCAGTGCCTTTAAGAAGTAGAATTTCTAAGACTCCTTAAATCGCTGTTGCTTATTTTGATTGCAACTGCACAAGAATTAAGTTTGAAATAAATCAACGAGTTTAAAAGTTTACAAGTTGTTTATGATGTAATTATTGAACAATAGATGATTGTAATTAATTTTACTCTACTTCTGAAAACCTTTTAAGTGAATGTCTTGTTTCAAGTCTGTTCCAAAGGTCTTTCCTGTTTTAGTATACCATGTTCAAGTAAATCAAATAAATAAATAACACCAGTGTTGTGACACGGGTTGTTACACAGTCCACAACTCGCAAAGCCAGGCAGCCCAATCCTCCAGCACCCCCCTGTCTCCCCCGACACCACACCCCGAATAGAGCGATTATCGTCCTTAAGTCAATATTTACATCCAACAAAAGGGCCAGCACAAAAACCACACCTCGTATTACGGTCATTTCTGTGTGACTGACAGGTTGTTCATTTACCATATTGCACCCATTTTGTCGCGCCCTCCCATTTTTCAACCAGTCAAATTACAACAACAAACTAGAAAATTAGGTGTTCGTAAAAACAGAAATGCATGTAACAAATATGTCAGAGTTTTCACAAGTAAAGGGTCAATTAGTGCTTGCTTAAAACGAGAACGACAACAATAGTATTCGGCTGATTTTGTTTCGTTAAGGGTGAGTATGCGCATGTGATTTTGAATGAACAAAACCAAAACTAATTTCGACTGTTGGTCCAATCATAGAGCTCTGTTCTTTCTCTGGTCCAATTATAGAGCTCTGTTCTTTCTCTGGTCCAATGGAACGCTGAAAGAGAACTTTGAAGAAAAGGAGAGAGACATTATCTAATCAGGATGTGCAATAATCTCTATGTGACGTGACAACGCGGGGAGACAGAAAGAAACAAATACTACAGAGAGAAAAATCTAAAACAATCATGAAGACGCAAATATTCTTGGTCAGAATGTTTTACGGTGGGTTCAAGGGTATCGACTCGGCAAGTTTAAATGGAAACATACACATAAGAAAAAACACAGGTATAAGAATTTTGAATTAACTTGGGTAACTGTGGGTGCTTGATGAACACAATCTCTTAGTGAAGCAATCTTGAAACATTGAAGAACATTATTCACTGGCCATTTTATGGTGCAATTTTCAATCGGAGGTAAGTATTGTACTGTGGTGGTAAAGGAAACCGACTCCAGGATTGCATCAAGAAAGTAACGGTCGTCAAAACTTAGTGATCCAAAGTGAGAAAGTAATCGAACTGTCAGATTAGATATAATTGGTTGATGAAATGCAAAAGGAAACAGTGAAGGGTCTTGAATCAAAGATGAACCCCAGTGGAGATTGGAATGACCAAATATTATCAGCTACCCATTATATTGCTATACCTCACATTATTATTAGCTATGATGTCAAGTCGAGTGCTACTTTTATGAAGACTGACACACGGTTTATGATTACAAAGTGATGAAAAACTTGAGCATCACCGAAGACGGCGTACTGTGCTAGCAATAAGAACAACACGGCCTCCCGCTGGCCCGGGCACCTACGAGCCTCGTACCAGGGGTACAGTAAACACGGGCTGACTGGATGGATCTGACATCTCACGCTGTTTCCACAGGGGCAATCGTCTTCGGTCTTTTCACAGGAGGAAGAAAGAAGGAATAAAGAACTTTTTTGAGGGGACATTGAAACATGATGACGGTTGTTGGTTTAACCTTTGCAGCGCACTGTTCAGTAGTTGGTGGACGCGGGTTACCGTAGCTCAAGATGTCATGCTTCTTACCGGGAGCTGTGTGGCAACATCCTTAATGTTTAAGACGGAAAAAGGGTCGTTGCATCTTGAGAGTGTTGGGCAGTGTTCTGACATGACGTAATGGTAGACATTATGAGAAGAAAGAAACACAAATGATGTTGGATGGGGTGAGAGGGGAGGGGGGGGGGTGGTGATGGAGTGAGTCAGAAGAGGATGGGATGGACATGCAGAGAGTGAGAAAGGGAGAGGAGAAGGGGAGTTTTGAAGATGGCTGGAAGGGGTAGAGACAGGGGGGGGGGGTAGTTTTAGGAAGATGGTGATGATGAGGGAAAGGGACAATGAGGGGAGGAAATGGAGTGAGGTTTAAAGATGACGAGGAAGAAAGGAAGAATGATAGGATGAGGACGGAGAGTGGGGGAGATCAGAAAAAATTAAATAAACTAGAGATAGTGATTGTAACTCACAATCACAGAGCTGTTCCGATATTGTTCTTAATTTCGAGCTTTCTAAGCTACAATAAAACACAGTCATTACAACTTTATGACACGTGGTTCAGGAGTTATGCTTATTTCAATTTTTGAGCTTCCTGTTTAGACCGGAAGTAAAGGTCAAAGTAAGATCATTGCTATGAATAAAATGTCGCAAATGTTGAAAGCTACCATACAAAACAAACATTACGATTTTATGACTTGTAGTTCAGGAGATCCTATGATTTGTTGAGTATTAAACTTTGAATTACCGTAATTTGACACCTGATGACGTCACAGTAAAAACATTATGTTTTTCATACTAACAAATTTGATAAGAAACATGATGATATGCAACTTATTCCAATTTACTTTATTCGAAAATATTGTGTTTTTAACCAGCAATACATATACACTTTTAGCGCCATGCAAATTGTACAGAGATAAAAAAATCGCCGGTAATTAATATCTACGCTACAAGACAAGTTCATAACTAAAAACAGTTAGAGGATCGGATGTATACTTTCACACTGCTGTCAAGTAAATAACTGTTTGTCAATAACATCTAAGAATTACTTCTGGGCGAACTGAGATAAGTCCCATTCTTGACAGGCTTTCACAATGAGCGAACCATATTCCAGGTTAACTGATTAATTGTGGGTGACTAGACCTAATCAAAAAAGCATGGCGTTGTAACCACGGTTTGTGTTTTGAACCACCTAAACGTTTCTAAAACGTTTGTGCTTGTACACGAAAAGAAAACACGCCTACAAATGACGTCATGATGACGTGAATGAGAATGTTAGGCCAGAATTTACATCTATAATACAAGACAAGTCCATAACTGAAAAAGTTTGAGGATCAGACGTGTTCTTCTAGAGATATGGTGGTAACAAGATTGGCTAATTAAATATTCACACCGCTGTCACGTGAATAATTAATTAAGAATTTTTATTTCATTACATCTAAAATTTAATTCAGGGCATAAGTATGATTTTCCTACTTTTGATAATTCTAAGAGAGACATATGACAGTCAGAAAAGTCAAATGTTAAGTCAATAGGGTTTTAGGGAAAGGAAGACAAATAATAATAATAGGAAAACAAATAAAAAACTCAAAGAAAACAAAAGCTGTTCCGACTAACACGTCGGAACAGCTAAAAATAAAATAAAGACAGTTGTATTAGCTGTGGCCTCAGTCGTGGTGTTAGTTGTGATATTATTTGTGGTGTTGTACCGGTGATAGGCCTAATGTTGGTGTTGTGGTGATGATAGCTGTGGTGATTGTTGCTGTTTAGCTGTAGCTTTAAGTTGTGGTTTTAGTTTCCTTTGGTTGGCAGTGTTAGCTTTGGTGTAAGTTATGGTGTTGTTGTGGTGTTAGATCGGTGTTAGTTACTGATAAGTTGTCGTGTTGGTTGCAGTGTTGGGGTGGCGCTTGTTTTGGTTTAAGTTATGGTATAAGTCATGGTGTCGTTGAGGTGTTAGATTTTGTTTTAGTTGTTGACAAAAGAAAAGAGTGAAGCCGGCTTTCATCTTGACCACAGCAGTACTTCACACAGAAAAAACAATCCCGAGCCTCTCAAAATGCCGAGAACCAAGAACCATAATACAGACTTGTGATTAATAAAACACACACACATGCACCGGTTTGTCACCACGTGTTAACTGGTAACCACTCCACTCCATTACCCAAAGCAATAACGACGTTTGACAAATTCCATAATTAGCAAAACAAACGAACAAAATAGAGGGCAACAGGCGATATTACCCCTTCGAGCCGGATCACTAAACTCATGGAAGAAAGACTGATATAAAACCCTTAACCAATGGCTGTCATAGACGTGTCAACCTGAAAATCTCCCCGGTCACTCCCTCCAAATTCACATTCCTTAGATTGGCGATTTTCCACTGGCTGTGTCAATTTGGATTTGAAATGATAATGTTAAAATCCATGTATACCGTGCTGATCGGCATGACGGTGTTCTGACCACCCGTGCGGTCAGGTATTGGATGATTAGGGAACCCCAGTGGGGTCAGGATTACCCCGGGATAGCAGGGATGCATGCGACTGTTTGGTGAAGAAAGAATTAGGAGGATTTTGTTCTGTAAGGTAGAATGAGTTGTGTACACACTGGTTGAATTGTTGTTGGCAACTTTGTGGTCAGTGCAATGTGAGTTAACATAATAACTAACAGGCTGCGAACATCAAACAGTCATTTAACTGACAAAATTTAAGTGTCTGTTTCATGTATTCGACAGTTCAGCCAACGAAATTGAACTTGCATTCAGCACCGCTTCTCGGACACGGAACAGTCGTAGAAACAGAAACCCTTTCCAAAAAGTGTGCCGCAAAACTCAAGGGGCAAATTAGTGGGCTTGTACTGTATTAGATGACCCAATCAGCGGGGCCCTACCATCACACCGTCGGCGCGAAGCTTTACCAAGTGGACTCGAAGAGTGCCCTCTTGTCAAACCCGAGCTTCCCCCTGTCATCTCACCCGTCACAATCCTGACGAAGTTTGACACATCGACGGA
The DNA here is from genome assembly GCA_037783415.1 of Leptasterias polaris. Lineage (NCBI taxonomy): Eukaryota > Metazoa > Echinodermata > Asteroidea > Forcipulatida > Asteriidae > Leptasterias > Leptasterias polaris. The sequence continues at coordinate 566,806 of JAZGTN010000046.1, forward strand.
GTGGGATGATTTACTGATTATTCGCTCCCGGACTGAGGGGGAAAAAGTTCAAGAAAACCATCTCGTGCTGAGGAAGTTTCCTGATTCGAAGGAAATAAAAATATATCAAAGTTTCGCCTGGAGAAACAGTCGCTGTTGTCATCCCCTTTCCAGATATTTGTGCTGTAGCATCTTATTAGAATAGTTCAACGCTGGTCTCGAAAAAATAGCATTTATCGTAAAAAATGTTTTGATTTCCGACAACAAGTCTTAAAAACTAAACATTGAATTTAAAACCTAAGTTTTGGAGAGATAAAAACACTATTTTTCACAATTTGTTTTAGCTGTTGCAAACTGCTTACAAACCAAAAGGACCTGTGGTATAAAAGCAAAAAATAGTTAATGTCGTGACGTTTCGCCATTAACTATTTGTTACAATAAAGATAGTATATGGGGTTTGAGGCATTGCATGGTGAGGTATCAATGTATATTTGGTTTGCAGTAACACCATGTGTATATCCCGAAGTCTCCCGAACTCCGAATAACTCTACTCCGCTGCAGTAGTATAAATAGCAAGACAAGTTCTCAAATAAAGATAGTACAAACATAGCATTAAAACAAGATGACAAAATGTCTGCAATATCGTTCATGTCACTTCCTACCATCTCACTACCAACTATAAGATTTTAGATTGTGGAAGTTGTCTTTTATGAACTAATAAATACCGTACAAAGAGCAAGACTATGTCACATTATACGCAAATACACAACAAATGGAGTGTGTTCTGCAATAGTCAAAAAACAGTAATTGGGTTTCAAGAGTTTCTCCTTAAAATTGTTTTTGTTTTCTTCTGGAGCCTTATTTCCGTTGAGGCAATTACACGAAGACAACCCTCGACACTATTTTGATTATTTTCTGAAGGAGTTATACTATTATGATTTGTTCCAAATGGAAAATTCCATCGTTCATTACTACTGTTGACGTATGCCTCACTAAGGTTTTGTTCCAAAGTGGAGAAATTCCTTGTTATCTTACTTTCTGTTGACGCATAATTTATTTCAAAGAATTTCAATTTTCTTCAAGGAATCAGTTGGAAATTGCATTTTTACATTTCAAGTACCATAAAAAACCTTAAATGTTGATTCAGTAATTAAAGATTTGACTAAGAAGAATTCTTCATTATAACAAGGTATTAAGAAAACAAACCAAGGTGATGATAATTAACTTTGTTTCAATGGCTTTCAATAAGAGAGCAAAATTACCTTCAATGTCTGTATATTTATTTTCCGGTAATAAGAAAATCGGTCAGCTGTGCTTTTTGTCAGTAAATAAAAACTACACAATGTGTTTCAATATAGCAATGAAGAAATATATTTTTTGTTTTCTAATCCTCGGAGAAAACACATACCACAAACACCCCATGAAAAAGAAAAACAATAAACCCCGAGGCAAAACATGTTATGACAACTCAAAAATAGAAGAAACAAAAATAAATCATTAAATAAATAAACAGACATATAACCATGCAATGAATTTCGTAAACAAACACCCACTACCCCGCTAAAAAACAAAACAAAACAAAACAAACAAAATCAAAACAAAAACAGAATAAAATCAAAAACAAAACGAAACAAAAACAAAAGAAAAACAAAGAAAAACAAAGAAAAACAAAACAAAACAAAATAAAACAAACAAATAAGCAGCAGCAAAAAACAACAAACCCAAAACCCCACCCCAAAACAAAAACAAACATTTCGACAAAACAAAGCTTAAAATTACAGCAGCTAAACAAACTTGCTTCAACACCTTTACTTTAAGTTTCAGGAGAAATTGGTTATTGGCTTATAAAGTGACGATCATCAGTCATTTCATGCAATTTGTTACAGCGAAACTAAAAATAAATGAAATCTACTAAATATTGCAGCATTTTTGCTTCATCAAGCTATCGCTCATGTTCTACAAAAGTGTTTTCAGATCTCGTCTTGTTTGTATAAATTCCCAGAAGACCACTCCTCAAAAGAAGCTAGCTGATTTGTTTCCGCTCCTCCACACCTGCCCTGAATGTGCAGCCAGCTTTCTAAACCATAAAACCTGTTTTTACACGCCATGAATTCCGTCACTTTGTCACGTTCGGTGTCGCAGGCATGTGGCGTTTATCACCTGCCCGTAACTATCTAGGGAGTGGCTACCCTTTTGCTTAAAGGTAACATTATAATAAGGTCGTTAATTATCGAAGGAAAGTCTGGAAGCTCGTCGATTATAAAGGTCATACAAGAACAAGCCCTTCAGAGAAATACTGTCGAAGTCGAGAAAATATCATTTGAAAGTCATAATGGTTTTATTCTGATTGCAGCAACCAAAATAAAACCAGGCGGGTTGATGTTTAATGAAAAATAGGGGATGGAAATACATTAAAACAATTAAATATTACACCTTTAAGGAATCTAACGGGTCTGAGGGTGTTTACCCCTGCTTGCTGTCACCAATTAGTCCCAGGGTTAATTGGGTAGTCTGTCCCGCCTCCCCTATACCACAACAATATTGTAACGGTTGGAAACAGGGGGCGGTGAAGGTGGTAACAGCACGTGTTGGGCGGGTTTGCGCCATATCCCTACCGGAAATCCAACAGTGACGATGGAAACCGTCAGAATGGTCTCAAACACGGAAATGTCACAATTTACGGATATTAAAAAACAAGAAGCCTAAAAAACAGGACAGAAAACCTGGATATAGAGGTTGGGTGTAAACGATACCGTAGGATGTGGACAGACCACCGGGATGGCACAGTCAGGTATCAGGGCTTCGAGGGACACACGGCAAACATGTTTGGCCCGTTTTTTCATGCTTGCAGGCTAGACGGTGAGGGCACATGGGCTACTTTGTGTCCAATGTTACCGCATGAGAAGTGCAAGATTGTGTCAAGGACCTCGCTGTTTGACAATGGACAAACAAAGCTGAGTTGATGACGAAATGGGCGGTTGACGAAGGGCGACTCCGGTTTGGTGGTCGTGGCTACGGCTAGGTCACTCCAAATGTCTCATCTTTCAACACTGCATCTGCAGCGAACAGTACCGTAGTCAAAGTCGCTCAAATCTGTCTTAATTCAATTAATCTGTTAAGACTGTGGGGTTAGAGACTTGACCCGGAAGTGATCAGGTTCAATGAGCCACTCCCACTTTGGGTTTAGTTAAACCACGTGATTCCGGATTCAGGGCGATGGTCTCGATTTAAGTTCATCAGGACAGGTTTGACGTCAACAGCCCGTGAGTTACATGACATGGGCTCGATTTCAAAATGCACTAAGATTCATCTTAAGATGAGTTGTCAACAATGCCATAGTAATTTGTATTGTGACATCACACTTTCCTTAGCAATTAAGATTGAAATACGTGTCAATATTATTTACATGTTTGAATGAGTCAACTACCAGTTCATAAGGGATAACAAGTTTAACACATTTGAAGCACATGTTTACAAGCATGAATTGGGTGTAATATTACATAAGACGTCTGGGAAACAGACAACTCAGTGGTATATATAGGCCTACCGGATCCATGCCAGAACCAGGCACCATGCCAAATCTCTAACATGAGTTTATTTGCTCATCAAATAAAGAAGAAGAAAAGCTTTCAAATAACACCCAGTGTTTGACAGTAAAGTTAAGTATTCTCACCATAAAGAATGTCTAAGACACAGAATCACATCATTCCAATGCCATTCTTAATGCCTTGTTAAAGAGACTGTCTGATTCTGGCGTGGGGCGTCAAACAGCACAAGAGTTTATACCAACCGGTCGATAAAAAGCTTCCTCTAGTCTTGTTGCGACGCTGTGAGTTAAGGACGTACTAATGTGTGCTCCATTCATCTCAATTCATCTCCAATGTTCATTTATAAGATGACCTCAACTATACCTATGAATGAATAAGTAAAAAACCTCAACCCAAAACTGGAATGTGCAAATGTTACAGCAGCCCACACCTGGACTTGCCAGGGAGAAAAAACACTTCATAACACAATATAGTATGGCTCCCTAGAGATCGAACTGCACCTGGTCCATCGGAGCTATTGCTTTCCCTTCATGACTTGAAAACTCGAGCATATAGCTTAGAACTTTGCCTCAAGCGACTTGCAAGTATTATCTCTATAACCCGCATGTGATACAGTTTATACTTGTGACTGGATAACCGAGTGAATGACACCAAGGTATGGCCTGATTCAGGGGGGGGGGGGGGGGAGGTTTTATGGGGGAGGAAAATATTATTTCAAATTATGGTTGGATAGTTACAGCTTGGAATGGTTGCAAATTGGACACATCTCTGAAGTTCGGTGATATGGTCTTGAGTTAGATATCACAAGCTCCATCCGCATAAACTCGGGCTGGGGAAAAATAATTCCATTAACGAACTATTTGTTCAATAACTAGACTGTGTTTTAGAAAATAAGTGTTTTTGAAAGTCCTCTTGCAATTCAAAATTACAGAATCGGCGAGCCATGATAAAATAGCCCACTGTTTATTCCAAAGTATTTACTTATTAATTGTTCTTAATCTGAAATATTAAGGTCGCAGTATCATATACGTCGGGTTAAATCATTGAATTTTGTCGGTGAAAAGGTGCACACATTTTAAAGAAATAAAATATACTGCACTTCAGTGCAATCAAATTGAAGACATGATTACATCTGGAGTTTCTATGTCAGTTTTAATGACCATTTCTATCATTTACATGAACCAACTTTATAGCCAGAGCTTTCTGAATGTTGATCATTGTAAGTCCTTATTTATTTTATGGGTTACTGCTGGAAAAAAAACCCCAAATTTAACAATAGTTGGCGTTTAGTTGCTTGCCATGCCCCCATTTCAATTAATTGTTAACAAAATAAAATAGGACAGTTGGAATGAGTCAGCGAGATTTAAGAAAGAGAGAAAAAGAAGAAACACAATTTAGTGTTTTTAAACAAAGGCCTTTGTGCCCTCCAATCTCATCGCAAAATAAAGACCATTGGGACGTCTGATTTGGTCCCTTTCCTTGGCCTCTGATAAAGAGATTCCGACAGATATCTTATTTTGTTCTCTAGAGGCAAACGAGACAGCAACCAATTCGTCAAGATGATTGTACAGGTTTGCAATAATTGCGAAATACAGTTCTTGTTACTGCTCCCCATGTCTGCTTCGTATAGCTCCCTGACTCTATTTGTAATAGAGGGAGTTGGACACAAATTGGTAATGTTCACAAAATTGTTACCACTGTCTGTTAATCAAATTAAGACAGCATCGGTTAGGTTGACCAAATTGCTCCTATTGTTTAGTTGGGCTTTTTGAATCAAGCTAAGGTACAACATTGCTAATAATTTACAAGCAACACTACTGATGCTTACGCTCTTTGAACCAAGATAAGGTACGTCATTCGTTAGATTAACATTTCGTTTCCTAACCGTCAGTTTGTTGAATTGCTCCTTTACCACATCAAGACCGAATACATGTTTAAAATCTTTCATTTTTACTTTTGCCAAATCAGAGTAGAGTTATAAAAGGGCTGAAAGTGAGAGGAGCATTGGTCTGTATTATCGCATTCTCCAATAACATTTTCATTATGTTGTTTATAGATGAAAGCCGTTATAGATTACTCTGTAGCTAACGACATCATTACTCAAAAAACGATCGTTATAAAAACCCGTCAGTAGCTATTTCTTTGAATGTACATGCATTCATAGAATGGAGAGGGTAGACACTCATCACTGACTTTTTTTCTTTCTTCCAAGACTCGATTTGGTTACACTGATTCAAATGAGGCAATATGGCGGTATCGCGAAAGGTTAATACTAATATCTTGTCTTGGTGGCGTCTTGTTTTATTAGAGTTATAACATCTAGAGTTTAACAAAACACACGTGATAAACTCAAATTAAAAGACCTCTCGCGCGTTTTGGCAACTTTCCCAAATTTGTGACAGTCTATTATTGATATTAGTATACACACGGACATGACACTGGTATCCGACAATGAAGAAAGTTAAGAGTTAGTGTTGCGTTACAGTGCTGATTGCCATCTTGGTAACGCCACTCAAAACAGCGGGATACCAGGCAGATAGCAAATGTCATTTTCATTATCCACGGGTATTCATTGAATGTGAGCCGGTACCCGCTACGGTACCAACAGCCGGGTTAGAAATGCACACTGACTAGGCGCGCATGCGGGGGACCAGTTAACACACGTCATTGCTTTATGGCAGACCGTTCCTTTTTTTTTCAATGAAGTGAATTTCATTGGCACTTATCTGCAATTCAATCCTACGGTTGTTACATTATCAACTATTGTTTCGAGTCATCAGTTAATTACCAAACCAGAAACTTATAAAACAATAAGAGAAAACAAGTGTATCATTGTGTACTTCATATTAGTATATCTTTAAGAATAACTAATGATAACAAACATAATTAATAATATTCAAATAATCTTGTTAAACTGAATATTGACCTCAAACAGCCGCCGCATTCCGCGCGAAACGGAGTTCAGAAATATAGATATAGACATGTGCAGCTGTCATCTCCCTGGCTTGCTGGTGCACGTGCGGGGTGCCAGCGTACAAATTTGGCGCCGTACCGGGTTTAACAGAAGCACCATTTAACCTTAATGAATCGCGGAGGGGGATTGCGCAATGGATCTCACAGACTGTTTGACCATGGAGTCAGTTCTTGTAGGTAGCGTGCTTTTTTGTATGCCTCACGTGATATGGCTCACGTTGTGGCACACACTATCCGTAAAACTGTCAATCTTTATACATGTAGCTCCCTTGATCCAATCAATGATACCTTTAAAGTGAAGGGACAGTAGTTGTCTCTAAAAATAGCTTCATGTTTCAGATTTACTGTGATCCTTCGTATACAAATGAGGATGACAGTCAAGCCCGATATTTTGAATTTAAGAGAGGAGCATTACCACAGACTGTAGGTGCAAATCTCATGATTAGTGAGAAGTGAATTAAATTGTAAACTGCAAAATTATTACAAGGCTGTGTAAGTACCTTATATTGATTCACAAATGGTGAGCCTAAGTGGAATTGACAGGTAACAATGTGTTGTACATTACTCTTGTGAAAAGACAAGCTGTTGTGGTTTGTACCTTATATTAATTCAACAGAATAAAGGCTTGCAGCCAATAGGAGTTGTGCTAAATTATATCGTACAAGAAGTGTCAGTACCAATTTAAGCATAACCACCTTATACCGTATCTTGATTCAATGGGAGCAACATATACCAGCAGAAGTAGCAGTTCTGCCTAGCACTGTACCTCACATTTATTTTCAGAAGCACCGGAAGCAGCATTGATATGCAACATTACAAATGTTGTGCCTTATATTAATTCAAAGAGGGTAAATATTATCAGAAACAGCAGTTAAGCCAGTGCTGTAACAATGCCTTACCGATACTTTTATTCAAAGCAGGTTCGACAACAACGTTACCCTGCCTTACATCCCATTCAATAGCAAAAACTGCAAGGTATTTATTCTTGTGACAGTTTCTCTTCGACTCTACCCAAACAGAGCAGTGTTTTTAAAGCACTGAGTAAGTAGCAACTCTGCTGTGATCTTTGGTAAGACTCACACAGTATATACTCAGCTGGGTTAGGGAGGGGGTGCTAGACCAGGTCTCGAGCTGCGGGACGCGGCATTCCGATGCCCGGTCGAGCTGTGGCACAATATGTTTGTAATTCTACGTACGCCACCTCTAGATAGACCTCCCTGGGTATATGACTGAAAAAAGCAGGTCGATAAGATTGTACAATGTTGAGGGGAAACTAAAAATGTACTTCACAATCAATAGTAAAAGAGAATCCCAAAAGCAGATAAATGATGTCGATTATAGGTATAGTACAAGTAGTAGTAGTGCAATAGTTTGGGACGTTAGGGTCAACCACCAGTGAGTACAGGTTGTCTTCTGACATTGATTAATAAACGTTCGGTTGTCGTAAATCCTTTGATCAATAGCAATAATACATACAAGTTCTAATTTAACCAAAATGGGACCAGGCTGTGTTACCCTTTCTGCCTCGATTTGGTTACACGATGAGGCAAGATGCTAAAAACAAATACTAGGTCTTCTACCCCACAAATCAACCTCTCAATAGCAATTTAGAAAATATGGTACATTGATAAACTGCTGAACTGCAACATAATAATGATGAAAATACAGCATTTATAAGGTGCACTTTTATGTAAAAACATTCAAAGGCACTAGCCATGAAGAATCAATGGTTGGAAAAGCAAAAGTGAAAAAGGTGTGTTTTTAGTTTCTGGTGGCAGAGAATGTTATGTTGTGCATTTGTTTGAGGTTTTCAGGTATTAATTTCAGGGTCCAATTTCATGGCTCTGCTTACCGCCGAATTCTGCGCTTGCGTTCACGATTCTCCGCTTACTCTGTAAGCACCAAATATCTGCGCTAGCTATGTCAGCGAAGAATGAATAGTGACGTGGAGTACGCACGCGCACAAGCAAAAAATCCTTGCCGACCCGTGAAATACGCTTGACGTAAGCGCGGATTCCCTGCTTCCGTAAGCGCCGACTCTTTGCTTACGGTAAGCAGATCCATGAAATTGAGCCCAGAAGTCTTGGTAACTCCGTAAATGGAGACAACAAAGAGGTCAAGACCAGAGACGCGTATTTAAACTAAGTTTTCCCGGTCCAAGTATAGTTTTCCTCCCACATCTAAACCTTGATGTATTCTTTGTCTTGCTTCGAAGATAATATTTGGACTCATAGGGTTACATTCGTGTCTTTCGTTTATAAACACTAGATAATGAATAAATAAGCACGTGTACCAATTTCTCATTGAGCGTTTATACATTTTTGTTTTAAAACTGTAACTGAGAATGTTTGTTTAACCGTCTCTTTAATGCTCATTTTCACCTGGAATTCCTACCATCCTCTAAGGTATTAATTCTTAATTGCTCTCTTCAGCTACCTGGGCATATTCGATGACAGGACCGGCTTAATGTTCCTCTCCCCATGCGGTGCATCAAACACGCCCTCAAGGCCCCGGCCGAGCAGTGTGATGGTACACCCCATGCTTACCGGCCGGGACTCCCATCATCTCTCTATACACAACACAAGGGGTAATATACTATCCGTATCATAACACGTCGGAAGGCATCTTAAACAAACAAATATGTGGACGTACTATGGCCCCAAGTTGAACATTGCTAATTAATTGTTTCCACTATAGTAGTATTCAATTTCCCACTACCTGAAAAATGCCTGCCGGGGGTATACGAGGTTAGGTGGCCACATTTATACGAACAACAAAACACAGTGCTTGAGTTCTTCCATACTTTTTACTTATATATTTTTTATTTCTTATTCACATTTTTTTCCTTCTTATCGCGAATGTTCTTTAGCCGGTAATGATTCTCAAACCGACCCATTGTCTCCGACTAAATGAAAAGTCAATAGTAGCTTTGGTCATTATAGTTTTGTAAACGTCTGAGACAGAGAGCCTATACAGGATGGGTCAAATAGATCTATTCTCAAACCAAAGTATGAGAGCCAATAAAGCTACGGCCTAAACAAACATCAGCTCAGCCAATTCAGTTATTTTCTTTCCCGCGCGAAATGTTCATCAGTATGGCTATTAACTTTAACAATGCAAATTAATGGGAACAAAAAGATTTTGTTCATGCGAGACGTTTATAACAAAATATAATTTTGATTGAATCGGTGAAAGACCTGAAGGGATATGTGCATCAAACTATTAAAGAAAGAAATAATCTATTGGGTAGGTTTTAATTTACTAGAAGCAAGAGTGCAGTGCCCATGTGATTAATAAATCGTTTATTAAACACCAATGGATCAAACCACAATTCATGACTAGGTAATAACTTCTGCGGTAAATTATTGCATTTTTTGAAAATAAAAATACCCAAATCAACTCACTGACGAATACACGTGTGAATGAAAAAGATTACCATTGAGTTTATTGTGATTTACTTAAACATTCGAGATTTTTATTTTGCTTGAGTGTTCTTTTGAGGGGGATTCTAAAACCGATGATTATATAGTATTGTAAGTATCTTAAAAATCGTATATGTAAATATCATAAGTATTGTAAGTACCGTACGTATCGTAAGTATCGAAACTAAATATCATAAGTATCGTAAGTAAGCATCGTAGTATCGTAAGTTGGTATCGTAAGTGTCGTAAGTAGGAATTGTAAGCATCGTAGTACAGTAAGTAAGCTCCGTAAGTATCGTTAGTATTGTAAGTAAGCATCGTAAGTATCGTAAGTAAGTACAGTACGTATCGTAAGTACAGTACGTATCGTAAGTAAGTACAGTACGTATCGTAAGTAAGTGTAGTATTCCAAGTATGGAAGCGAGTTCTTCACGTTTTCGCTGCAATATACAGGCAATTCTAAAGCCTCTTAATCTAGGCCGGACCTTAGTTTAGCTCCGGGTTACATTTAGGTACAAGGCTGGGGCTACGAATCTAAACAAATAGATGTTTAACAATTTAATCTAAATTTCTGGGTAAGACCATCCAAAAAACGGACCTGACTTCACCAATTCACCAGTAGATGATGTGGAGGAAACCTTTCAAGGCTAATATTGAAGTCACAAAAGCCCTTCGCTGTCTGAATTCCATCGCCAATATTATACTTATATAGTAAGGATTTGTGTTATACGCATGAAGCGTAATATGTGTACGCCCCCCCCCCCACCCCACCCCCAAGCAGGCTTCGAAAAGCACTGAGCATACATGTGTAGACGGGGTACATTATTATACCCAATTATCAATTAAAAGGTGTTATGATATTACACCTAAACAAACACTGAAAACTTAAAACTATTTCACCCTTTTCCCCCCGAACCATGTGACAAGAAAAAGAAAAGATGGACCTACTAATTGACTTACAAACTTTCTTCTGAATACCTTTATCAGAGAGGGCCACTGTCGGTGTATCACAACACACTTTGTCAACGACAGCTTTATTTTGCAATTACGTAAAAGGCAAGGGACTATTTTTCTTTTCAGACTTGGTTTGGTTCTATACCCTTTTCGAAATCACGGTTTGGGCTTTATAGGCTTTGTTAGTAATGTAGAAAACTGCGATTTCTCTTACGGGGTTTCAATCAGGTAGACGGAACCCAAGCTGAAGCCCATCAAGCCCAAACCGTGGTTTCCAAAACACCATAGATTTGTTTCTACGTATTAGAACGTCTTGGTCTGATTGTGTTATAAGGCTAGAAAATAAACCAAAATCTACTCCATTGGATCTCAAAAGACACTGATGTCCTTCACACCATTACCACCGGTACAAAAAATCATTTCAGTGTTTCCAGCAACTACTATTTGTCATTTCCTTAATTTCTGCAGCTCCATTTCATGGTCAATACAAATTTCATTAATTGAAAAGTGCAAAGAATCACAGTTCTTATCAGGGACATTCCAAGGCTCAGAGGATGTTTTTAAAAGTTCAAAGAAAAACGTTGACGCGCTGGTTATTAACCCCCTTTTGTATTTCTATTCAAAATAGTTCCAGGTTACCTTGATTGTTATGTAATGTTAATATTTTGGTTTGGCCTTAAAGCGATTATTGGCCCGTTTAAGGGGCACACTTTGCGTCAGAGTATTGGTTGATATGATTTAAACAACACTCATTTACCATTTCGATTGGCTCAGCGGCAACTTTAATGTTATTGAAGTAGTGCACTTCTGGCAAAATATACAAACTCCTGAGGTTCCTCTGGTAATTTTTTAACAAGCCGCCTTCCAGCGCTCTTGTTATTCCGTTTACTTTTTATTTAATATTACATTATCCGACGTCGAGGTAAAAACAATAAAATTGTCTGCGTGTAAACAGAAAAAGAGGTTTAAACATTGAAATTATTTCACAACAGCTTTAACAAATTCAATAATTTATTCAGGAAGTTCTCCCAAGAATAACTGCTTTTCCGGACGGATTTGACATCTGTACAATCTGTGTATTATGTCGCATGTTCATTTGATGACGTACGTCACGTTAAATCAAGGGTCAGTTATGGCTAAATGTCTCCAATATGGAGCTCATTATACCGGTGTTATTCAAACACTAAACGAGGGTGTAATATAAACACGTATCATAACATTTTAAACATGGTATTAATCTATAAAAGCAACTACTCCCTCTACACGCTGGTTAGTAACTTGATAGTCATACCACAACCCTGGTACTGGTCAGGTGACATGTTATTCAAAGTGCAATGTCCTCCCAAACTCATAAAACTAACAAGAACAGCTTGTATTAAAACAACAAAACCGTCTTCGTCTTGTTCAGTGGCGTAATTAACCAGAGGTTGCCCCCCAAAAAACAAAAACAAAACAACAACACCCCAGAACCCAACCTAGTTACACCTTTTGTCTTGTTCCACGCCTGCAATAATATCAATGTACACAGATTCTCACTATATCCGATTAAGGATCAGACTAGCCTATTATTTTTACTTTCGGCCTCAGTTTTGATTTGATTTGAACAAAAACAAGATGGCCGCGTCGTAATACACGTATACAGTGACGTAAGAAATCACGTTTAATTAAAGATTGTACGTTATTGAACCACATAAACGATTTGATCACACGTTGTCATCTCAAACGTCAGCCTCGAGATTGATTTACCAAAATGAGAAGATTCAAATCCTATACATAATGTTGTTTGGACTACTGTCTAACATTGGCTTCAACTGTTATTTCTGTCAACGAGTATCATAAACAAATGTTATGTGAAAACAATAATTAGCATAGGTGCTTTATGTTATGTGAAAACGGCGCGTAACGTGGACACGGTGACTTTGAACACAGTATGCTGATCTGTCCCCCAGAGATTTTAGTGTGCAGTGAAGCAAATTTATTTTATACATTTATGCATATTATGAAGGGATTTTTGGTAGCAGCATTATTTTGTTGCAAATCTGCAAAAGAATAAAAAATAAATAAAAATAAAATAAAAATAAAAACAGTCTGAAAATAACCTTCAAAATAGCCTTCGAGAAAGACTAGGCCTATGGTCGAAAGGAAGACCATTGGGCCAAACTATTTTTTGAAAAAGAAATCAAATCTGAAGAAACAGACCAAAACAGCTATCATAAAAGACACTGGCATCGCACTAAATTCATAAAAATCTTCTTGTTTTATTCAACTTCACTCCTCGGATCCCATGCCGCGCCGTCCGTTTTGATCGACGTCTCCCAACATGACGCGTTTTCTCGCACCCCTCCGATAGCGCTGTCACTCAAAACTTCTCCCGGGCTTGCGCAGTGGAGAGCCGGCCATCGCCCCATGGTTTGTCCCCGATGCACAACCATTCTCGACGTTCGATCGATATACAAGAATAACATTTCCAGCAGAGACTCGCAATGGATTTCGTGCAAGTTATCGAAGGCAGTCATGTGGCGGAACCGCAGGATTGGGTGTAAATGGAAGGGGAGAATACAGTAACTTCCACGGTTGTTATTACTCCAGTTGAAAATAAAAACATTGCTTGGAAAAATCGAGCAGAAATATGTTTTTAGAGAATGTACAAAGATTGATCAGTCTTTGTTGAGAGTGGAGACTTTGACACCAAACAATTTGAGACACTATTTATTGTTTATTGAAATGAAATTCAGCATGTTACCTTATTACCTTTTGATAAAAGTTACCCGACGTTTCAATAAGTATGAGTTTGGTCGTCACTGTACCCAATCAACAACAACTCCATAACCTCGCCTCAAGGCGTCATCTCAGTTAATTTCTTAATTACTTTCTAGTTTCATGAGCAAATTAGCCAAAGTAAATAAACAAGCAACCAATTATATAGAATTAATTGTGACGTTCAACCAATGCCGCCGTTTAAAACAAACAAATCTTGCGATCCGATTTGAGTTACACGGTATGGTAGACAATGGATCGGAAGTAGACTTGGCAAGTCCAGTGAGCATTTAAACATCGGGAAAATTTAAAGTGCGCAACTTTCTTTCCTCCACATTATGTTGTTGTTGTTCGATCGTTTTATTCAGTTAAGAATATAATGTGTAAAATTAACTACACAGCGTAACAATTTGAGCAACCACTCATAACAACATTATTACATATTAAAACAATGCCTTTAGAATAAATATATATTACCTGAGCAGTGCCTGTTGGATTTATTGCAGGCTATATAATGCTTTAACAATATCATTGATACTCATCATATTGATGAGTGAACCTGCGGCAGGGTTGCAACCTGCAGCCAGCCACTGACAATGCTGAAGATGGGTCTTATCAAATGCTGTTTGATTACATAGTTTGCAAATGCACATATTTGGCCTATAACAATTTGACGTACTGCAGAGTAGATGGTGAAGACCATTGCTATACCACATGCCTAAATTACGTCTAGTACGGTCACAGGAGAGACTATCAGGAGCAGGAGCATAATGAAGTGGGTCAAGACGTGTATTGTTTTGGAAAGACTCTCTCACTAAAAATGAGGCTGGTTGCCATCCAATGGCAGACATAAGAGAGGAGGTCGACATTAAACTCCCGGATGGTAGAGTACACGCAGGACTTGGACAGTCTATTTTGCTGGTGTGTTCAATTTGTGTGTGTGGGTTAAGTAAATTGTTTCCATTGAATCCCAAATACTTAGAACAAACAGTTCAAATACCAATATCAACCATTAGTTGTTTGTTTTACCACGCCTTTAATATCTATTTCAATACCGAAGTGTTCCGTCTGCCCCATCTACTTCGCGATGACGTTAAAATAGACAGCACATACTGAGACGACAAATTAGCTCCGCTTGCCATCCCATCCCCTATCGCAACGGTGAAGCGGCGAGCCACCACTGCGTTGCCAATTGAAAAGAAACAGCACAGGCACCGTACGAGGTCAGGGGTTAAATGGCCACCAGATCGTTACCATTCTTCTTCTGATGGCTGGAAAAGTACAGCAAAAAGTACATTAGGATAGCTTCCTTGATATCTATTGTAGGCAGATCGATCCCATGGTTCCTATATCATTTAGTTTCATTGTGAATTCAGGAAGACGTTTGGGGAAGTTTGAAATCATTATGAATGTATTCATGATAATACCACTGAGCTCGATTTCCCGACTTCTTTTATAATTCGCAAACAATCATTCCATAACTGTAAAGCTTTCCGGGAAAATCCTACCACAGACTTCCTGTACAATTCTTGGGAAAATTTAGCTTTTCATGACTTTCCAAATATTCATAGGAAGATGGTTTTGTCGTAACTTCCTTAATATTGGATGGTTTGTTACCATTAATATTGGATGGTTTGTTACCATTAATATTGGATGGTTTGTTACCATTATGATTTTTACACTCTTTAGTGGATATCGATATAGACTCTGTTTCTTGGATTGATCCCAGGGAAGATTGCTACCATCGCGACTTCCTTAGTCTGGAACTCTGGGGGAATGTTTATACCATCGCGACTTCCTTAGTCTGGAACTCTGGGGGGATGTTTATACCATCGCGACTTCCTTAGTCTGGAACTCTGGGGGAATGTTTATACCATCGCGACTTCCTTAGTCTGGAACTCTGGGGGAATGTTTATACCATCGCGACTTCCTTAGTCTGGAACTCTGGGGGAATGTTTATACCATCGCGACTTCCTTAGTCTGGAACTCTGGGGGAATGTTTATACCATCGCGACTTCCTTAGTCTGGAACTCTGGGGGAATGTTTATACCATCGCGACTTCCTTAGTCTGGAACTCTGGGGGAATGTTTATACCATCGCGACTTCCTTAGTCTGGAACTCTGGGGGAATGTTTATACCATCGCGACTTCCTTAGTCTGGAACTCTGGGGGAATGTTTATACCATCGCGACTTCCTTAGTCTGGAACTCTGGGGGAATGTTTATACCATCGCGACTTCCTTAGTCTGGAACTCTGGGGGAATGTTTATACCATCGCGACTTAGTATGAATGCTTTGAAGTCGCTATACTCCTGCAAATAGAAAACTAATCAAACAAACACAGTGCGTTCACAAAAGTACAAATTCAAAGCGAAGAATAACAATTGATTAAACATTCTTGGTAATGTATGTCTTTTGTCCGATTTCCTTTTCAACAGATCAGAGAATGTAAAATATTCAGGTTCGTAACAGTGAAATTTAGGTCAGCAAGTCAGATTTAGTGCGTGTGTTTGAAAGGAGCCTTTGAATAACTCAAAATCTCATTTTAAAGATGAACAGTTGAAAAGGAGATCAGAAAAGCCGGGGAGGGGATGCAATGGCATACACGATAACATGTAGAAATTAAAACCTTGATTTTGTTGTTAGTTTTGTTCAATTCTGAAATGGAACTTATGTACTGAAGTCATCATGACGCCATCTTAGATGTTAAACGGTGATGAAACAATTTAAACGCGCAACTACGTACGCGCAGCGCACAGGATTGACCAATGAGCAACCTTCATTGCATGACTGTGCAAAAGGTCTATGGACGGCTACAGTTGCTTAGACACAAACAAAACCTCGTGGTTGTAATGCCAACGACAAGCAAATCCCTCAAAACACAGATATTAAGAAAAGAGAGCTTAAAATCAATCACTTATAAGTTCCGTTCATTTCTATTCAGTGGTTGTTTCTTTTCTTACAAAAAGATCAATGGAATATGAAGACAGTGGAAAATTGGTTATCGTTTCGATAATGAATAGGAAGTCATTTCGTGATCTCCAAGGAGAACAACGCCATAAAGGAAAACCGCGGACGTAATTTTCCCCAGACAGTTTCCCGTCGAAGTTCTCTGACCGATCAGAACAATCAATCGGAACAACGAGTCTTGCGAACAAGCGGTGGAATCCGACAGTACACCGGCCCTCATTCAGCGTCACGATGGCTGAGATTGCTCTTTAGTGAATCATTTCGACAAATCAAACCAAACTTAGAATACCTCGGTAGTCCCTGTCTATTAGGCAGCACTCTGCATCGTGGATGAGTTTTTCCAGGATGTTGACTACAGAAATGGAGTACACTTATTACTTACAGCAATCAGTGAAACGACAACTCTCAGCTAAACTAGAGAGAAAAAGCTGATCTAATTCGGATACTTTGGTTTCGTACTCATGAACAGATTCAAATGATGGCAGCAGATCGACCTGCTTTTCAAATAAGTATTTCCAAGACAATAGAGTGTTCTTTGCAGCCACGAAATTAAGCTTAAATTTTAGGGGGTACAAGGGGTCCACCATTTTATTCATGGGGGCACTTCTAGACAAACTAAACTGTAGTTTCCGTCTGCATTGTTTCTTAAACAAGCCCCTTTCCAGCGATCTTGAATATATATACCTTTTAGTATTTTTTGATAAGATAATCTGACATGAATGTGAAAGAAACATATTGTATGACGTGTGTAAATAGAAAACAAAAGTTTTTAATAAAAACATTGAAATCATCACATAAAGCCTTACTAATGTAAAATTCTAGAAGGTCCAATTTTCAAATGGTGGGGAGGGGCGGCCCCTATAGTTACGCCACTGGGTCTTATAGCTTACGAAATTAAAGGTACATACATCAACACCATTACGACAGAATAAACATTGAAAATGTGTCCAGTTACACATCTCTGCTACACAAAATGTTACAAAGAAGCACACAAATTGTTTCAATAAAAGATGTTTGCCTTTTTTTGGCAACATGAATGAAATGGTAAAAGTTGGGAGGGGTGTTTCAGGGGAGGGTGAGCACGTGACATCGACAGTGCAACCTTTTTAACTCGGTTCGAAAAAGGTACAAGTAGGCTACGTTCTTTGATAGATGCTGAATTTGCACTAGGGATAACGAATATTATTTGAATGTGTTTAACTCAATCACTGCAGATGATCTTATGTGTATCTGTGAGACTGCCATGCAAACTACAGTCCTGATCTCATTGGTAACACTAACACTAACAGTCTACCACAACAAAATTGGCTTGAATCATCCCCTTTCGATAGCCAGTGATAATTATAGAGGGTGAATCTGAATGGGAGGTGAAGGGTGGATTTTCTAAAAGGGGGGCAGGGGTGGGTTTCTATAGGGGAGTCTCGTGGGCTCGTAATCTACCGGCGCCAACTTCGTGTCATTGAAGAGAAGGGGGTAATTGGGAGGGTTCAACAGTCTGAACATCGAGGGTGAGAACTCATCACCGGGCCATTTATGTCCCGGACAATACATGGGGGACTTTGATGAGTGTTGAATTGACAAAAAAGTCTCCTCGGTCTCAACAGGATACTGTAGATTGATACGCCGAATCACGGTCTCTTAATAAGGGAGTCAGTGTAATGTATCTCAGAGCTGTCGAAGCATGGTCAAAGTATGCCATGTTTTTACCCCCATAGTGATACGGATAGCAAGGTGTCACGTCAAACCCCATATCGGTTCACTAGACCCGACCACCTGGTTGACTAAAAAGCTGCTCGGTCATAGGACGCAGGAAATCATCCCATGAATATCAATTCAGTATGAATGGAGACTGCGACTGTTTGAACAAATGTTCCGTATATAACCTCGATGCTTTGCATTGAGAATCCTTGATGATGGTCGAGCAAATGATATAGAAGTTTTGTGACAAAGTTTCGTCTTTATTGTTTGCTTGTACTAGTGTATGATTTAACCACCATAAATTAATTGACAAACACCTTTGTAAACAAATGACAAACTGGCACAATTACGGTGATGTTGCGTCCATTCTTTTAAGTTCCTATTTTTGTGTAAACATTTAACATGTTTATTATATTTATTACAAGATTTTTCTCCATTTCAGGTGTCCCCCTTTTCAACCACTGGGACCCCGCCTTCCACCTTTGAGTAGGTCCATCATTTACACGTAGGATTTCAAATGAGAGAATTTTACATAAGAAATTAAAATGAAACCTCAAAAATTTAATCTTCGGGACTTTTGTTGTTGCAGGACTTCATGAATTACAAAGCAAACAAAAACAGTTCTCTGTTTCTCTGAACTTTATTTAGGAAATTTACACAAAACATCTTTGAATTCTTATACATTTAAAATATCCAGCAGTGGTTCAGACCTGCCTTCCAGATGATTCAACAACAATGAGTTTTTAATTCACAACAATGAAATAATAGATCTGCAAATTGATTTGCATAATAAAAACAGGCCTTTGTGATTTCATGACGTAAACAGCATGGATAAAGAATTGTTAACCACATGAGTGGCAATCCAAACACACCCAAACCGAGCCCAAATATAAAGCAAAACAAAAAAGTGCTAAGAACAAAAAATGGTGCTGAGCAAAAAAGGTTACCAGCCAAAACGCCAGTGTAACTTCATTGTTGCAACTGGTGCTCTAGTATATTTATTGCTAAGCAGATACATTCTGGTAAGTGGCATTCTGCTTAACAGTTTAACAAAATTGGATCACTGACACTTTGGCTTGTCGGAGACTACATTAAATTTATTCATAATGATGATACCACCGCTCGCTTATACAGTCACTCTTCAGTTTATAACAAGCACTTGGTGTCATTATTGACCCATACACGTGTTCTGCCATATATTTCTATATTGTTCCAAAAATGCAGCAACCTAAACAAACATGAATGTCAGGTATAAGAGTTTAAGCGTTTTTATAGGAGCAAACATTTTATCTCAAATCAGCTCACACTTCTTAAAATCAATTAAACTTTCTGCACATTGGGAATTCTGTGAAGATATCTCCTTCAAATATCTGAACTAAATAAATGAAGAGACAATTTGGACAGATTCAATCGAATCAAACTAAATTTAAAAAACCCATTAATTTTATTTGAGAAATTTTGTGTACTCGTGGTATTTGTCAAAAAACAAAGGGTTCATTCCATAATGGCTAACACCACTTTGGCATAAATACAACGGCATTATTATGATTTGTAATAAAATAAAAAACATTTCATACAATATTTACGAAGTAATGTAAATAAAATCGGTGGTAAATAAACAAGTAAATAGTCCTCTTGTATAATTTAAATAATCAATCACCTCAAAATGGCGGGAAGTTTTCTAACCAATCACCTCAAAAAGTGATTCAAAGGATTGTTAAAATATATTACACATATTTTTAATAAAATGTTTACAAAATCTTTCAAGGATTATATGATTTCTGTTTTAATCAACTAAAACAATGCACACTGAATTATGTCCATTGTTTTCTTGTAATAATTGAATAATATATCTTACAATTGAAACAAAGTCTAGGGTATTTCAGCCACAGACAAAATATTTATGGATTTATTTCGATACAGTTTCCATTTTAATTAAATGTCCATACTAGTGATTATAGGATATTAAACAATATTCGGGATTGGAATAAAATTTATTTTGACGTTTAAATTGAAACCACAGGGGTACATTGGTTGCGTTGTTTCTTTATTTGTTTGATTGAAAAAGACAAACAAATAATTAAATATTAGCAGCACGGATCAGTTTATTTATGGAGCTTGATCGTGAGTTTGTTTTGAATCAAATATTCATTTTCAGCCTTTGGTTCTTTTATAGTTAGGTCTGGTGAGATCACCAACTCCCCCAAAACGAAATAACACACATAAGGCAAACAAACCAGTTTTGTAAAGTGTGGCAAAAAATTATGACTTAAAAAAAAATCCATTTCAATCACAAAGAATGAAGTTTCAATCCAATGTTGAGAAAAGCAATGAAACAAGATCTCGTACACCAATAAATGTCCTGACCCATTTGAAAAGCTCACTGTTGATGTTTCTTCTTTAAAAAGAGCAGAGAATAGATCAGTTTTAATTCTTAATTATGTACATACATTTATCATACATTCATAGAAAAACTGTGCAAAAATTAATCACTCATAAACTGAACATCGATTTTATGTTTAATTGATAGAATAATCATCGGTGGGAGATTTATGGGATTAGATGTAAAATGTCATTGTGCTCTACAACTTTGTCAGTAAATTGTTGTTGTTGATGTTGTTTTGGGGACGTTTGATCAAGCTTTTGATCGAGGAAGTCTTGGCAAAAATGTTGCTGTAATTCTATCATATAGAGAGAAAAAATACCAGAAAAGGCAGGTGCACAAAAATTACCAGCGCTGTTGTTTTTCTTTGCTAAAAAAACCTCCATGCACATTATAAATACTTGTCTTTATGCAAGCGATTTCATTGTGCAGAAATTGATAAATGTTCTGTGGTACATAAGAAAGAAAGCTTTCAGTTAGAAATGAGCAAAACGGTGACAAAAAGCCATTTAATTTGTTTGGTCGCGGGCAAGTATGACACTTGGATGGTTTATGAAGTTTTTTTGTATTGTCTTTGATTGTAAATTACCATTTCCTATATATGCCTAAACACTCGATGTAGTCGGCCAGCAGTGATACACCGAAAAGGGCTCAACATAAAAATATGAACATAAACGGATATTTCCCAAATTCAATAATAAGATGGGTAAAGTCTGGACTGTATGGTTTCCGTTGCCAACCACGGTCGGCCGTACCTCCTTCTTCATGTTTGTTAAATTACTACCGCGGCTCAGGATTATGCGGAGGCTTTGGGCTACGTCTGTTTTTAAAAAGCCCTTTAGGAAATAACACGGCTTCAGCATATCTGACCCAGCAGCCTTAGTCAGAGCCTGAGCTAAAACCGCAGTTTCGAAAACACCCGTTGATTTCGTCATCTCTGATGACCATCAATACAAAATGGCGACTGATTTATACACATAAAATACATATTTATACATATTAAATAGAAAAGACTGGAGCTGCTGGTGCTCAAAGAGTGGTGACCCAATAATGAGATTTAGCATTGTCGAATACAGGGAACCAGCCAACAATTGACACGATGGTTGTACACGATAGTACAAGACAACTATAATGTACGACGCAGTGCAAATACAGTGACGTACTTATTCAATGTGGAGTGAGTTTGGAGGGGCAATGGTATCAGAAATGTCCATTGTAATCCATTCAGTTTTACTAAAAAACTCCGAAACTTTGAGGAACTCAAAACTCATTTGAGGAAGTCTCATGTGAGCTTCTACCAATCCTTAAGCTTAGGTCCCAAGTTAAAAGGAGTATTGAAATAGAAACATCCATCAGTATGATTGGTGCTTCGCATACGTCAGAACCCTCAGTTTATTCAGACTGTCTAAATGAAGCCGCTACTTCAATCGAAACAAAGCAAGCATTGAATGTAAGACGAGTCTAAATCAAGCGACTCCGGCTACGGCTGTAGTCACTGGCTGACACGGTAGCGTTACGTGAAGCCGTAGCCACTGCTGAAACCATCAATTCTGACGCAGCCTCAAACAGCCAATTACTGCCACCACTGTAGCTACAAAGCTCCCGTTATCGAAACAGTCTTACAAGTTTACGCAAATCAAGGGGTGTCTGACACCAAGTGGCAAGTGACGACACTGAGCGCCAAATATCACCCAATTGAGGTAATGTGAACATTTGGTATAATCTGATTTATCTGTACAGCAAAGTGGATGTTGAGACTGACCCTAATTTCTACAAGTGACATGTTTGTGCTCAGTTTTAGCACCTACCCTTGCATGCAGACTGACAGAAATGCAATATTGTTGATTACTGAAATGACATTGTCGAGTAATCACTTTTTCTAGGCCTTGTTTCAGTTTTTAAGTGGAAAAAACCCCCACTTTTTTGATTTGATGAATACAGTGCTTTACGGATACAACATATGCACCATTTTAAACATTTTCCGTGAGATGAGTACCATATGGAAGAGATAATAGTAATGTGCATACTGTACATTGACAATTTGTAATAATACAGAAAACATCAACTGTGCGTTTGTTTAATCCCCAAACGTTGGCTTCGTGTATTTCACAAGGACTGGTACCAAGTCTACAATTAAACACTAGTTTTATTTTTGTTTACCTCGTGGTCGAAGGTCGTGACCTCAAGTGACACAGGGTTCCTTTCAAGATTTTATAGAAAAAACTGCCATGCTAACATTTACATAGTGACACAAATTGATAAAACGGCTGTTTCGTCAGCGTGGAAAGCCTTTATGTTGAAATGAATACACATGATGCAAGAGTCGTACATTTCACAAAACATTTCCTTTTGGTAATTCTCTATACCAAAACGAGAGATGTCAAATCAAAATAAATAAACAAAGTTGAGACCCTTTACTAAATTAGTTTAAGTGTCTTTGCTAAAGATTGTCCATTTTGAGAAAAAAGAAAAATATGACGTTCTGTTTAACTTTTGAAAGAAATACTTGATCTAGTCACATGTAGCACCAACACCGAAAGCTCCATTAGGTCTACAGTCTTTACCACCGTGTCCATTACTTAAATCTCTCATGATGCCACTGAAAGTATACTCTGCAGCAGTAGCTGGACGTACCCCAAATGCTGTAGGTATAACGGTGGGAGGGTAGGGGTTCCATAGGGTTAAACCTCGGGTATAAGGTGGGTAGGCAAACCGCATCTGGGGGATATTTGACGCAACAACTGAAGACGGTGCTTTGTCCATGTTCGGCATCGGCATAGCGGTGGTCAGCGGGGAAAATGCTGACTTCATCCCGCCTGGGTTTAAATGCTGGCTGTTAGGAAGGTACGGTCTATGAGCAATATAAGCACCGTGAGAGTCTGTTGTGACTGTGGCTGATGGAGGGAAACTCGCCGGTAATGATGCCGTGACAGGAGAGCAAGGTGTCGGCATGGATGTCGTGACCGGCCCGCTCGATGCTTCTTCCCGTTGGTTGTTCAGAATCTGCTCAATGGCTTGTGTGATATCACCACTGCATCCTTGTAGGACGAGTTGAAGCACACTGCGTTTTTGCGTTGGGAACAACCGGAAAAGGACATCAACCGGTGCACGCTGGGGTCCCTTCCTACTGTGGAAGGTACTAAGAAGCTGTGCCGGTGAGAGCTGCTCCATGAAGCCGTTATGATCTCGGTAACCCTCCCGGTCGTAGTCCTCCCTGAGCATGCGACCACTACCTTCAGACCGGGGGCTCGTGGGCATGTCCCCACCCCTCGGGCTTGGTGTGGGTGAGGTCAGCTTCATAGTAGGGGATACTCGCTCGTCAATATGTCTCTGAGTCAGTGTGTCGGGGTCTGCTCTGGGATGTGGTTCAACGGAGAGGTTCGGGGAGATGGGGTTGGGTGGACTCAGTGCCGAGGCGCTGCTGGCTGCTGGACTGGCCGGAGCTCGAATGATTTCTAGCCTAGGTCGTTTAGATTCTGAAAGAGAAATAAAATGAAAGTTGCTCAATTACAATATTCTTGAGGACTACACTGACTTTTAAGGCTTGCAAGATTCTTCAAAGAAAAATTTCTATACAAAGACACAAACAAATATAAAATAAAAAAACAAATAGAAATAAAAATCACGGCGAAATTGTTCAGCTGCTGTCACCTTATTTCGACTTATGACACAATTAATATCTCGTATAGGCCTAGGTTGACTTTTTTGGAAAAAAATGACGCAAACTGTATTGGTGTGTTTCTCGGGCGCTTCAAAAGACGCGAACGAATCTTTGGTTGAAATGTATACCAAATATAAATAAATAAAACTAAGTTTCTTGGTTTTATTGTGCAATTCCAGTCCTTCTTATAATAATTAGTGATTCTGGTAGTTGAAGAATTGATGCGACTTTCATTGTATTTTGTTCGCCTGAAATGTTGATGTGATCATTTATCGATTATTATTGCATATCCAGCGCTGGATGATCGACCAGACCTTATGGGTAGCTGTACTTGGTTTCAAAGCAGGTGAAATAATTTCAGAGGCCACTCTGTTCCTAGCTCTTTATACATGTATTAACAAGGCCTCTAATATCTGCTTGGTCTTAACACACATTTGAGCAAAATCCATTAAGTCTGCCTAAAATGTATGTTAATATTGAGCCACCTTGATCGTGTATTAATTGCTGTGTCCTTCATAACGTACACACGAAGCCGTAGATACAGAACATTACACACTTGGTGGGGCACAAGGAACCATATAAATGCTTTCCCCGCTCGACCGTAGACGAATCAGAAATATTACCGAATTTTCCCTTAATATCTAGAAATAATATTATATGCGTGGCTGGTGTGCGTGTGCATTAGGCCGTTGGAGCGCTGCAGCCATTTACACGATATATATGAACCAATTTACACCCGTCATCACCGTTTCCTTCCAGGAGATTTCATCCTAACTTTTCACCGGGCCTTGTAGTTTTTTTAATGAAACAGATCATGGTTTTGAAGCGGACATCAAACGCAGCCGCTTGCTGTAATTGGGATGCACAGAACGGATGTGCTATACAACACATCTCCTGTTCCCTTTTACTTCAATGCGCAAGACTAGTCATGTCATGAAAAAAAATCATTTTAACCCTATCTCTTTTTTGTCAGTTCCCGCGCGCTGATTTTATACTCTTTGAATCCGTTCTGTAGGGGGGGAGAGATAACGGAGGTACAACAGAAAGAAAAAAAAGCAGCCGCTCGCTTGGAAATTAGCGGAAGATATTGCAGAAGAAAGCGGGAGCTTCGGCGTGATGCCTTGAATAGAGACATTTACATCATAATTAGCAATTTATTAATTCTGCTGCCTCAAAAAAGAAAGTGAAAAAATATTGCTCGAATTAAAGTTGCCGCTAGCGTAGGGGTAGAGATCTCGATCGTAATCGTATACAAAAACAGCGGTGAGTCTGAGTAGAAGTATGGGATGGCGCGGTCGATACTATTGGAG
Source organism: Leptasterias polaris (assembly GCA_037783415.1). Lineage (NCBI taxonomy): Eukaryota > Metazoa > Echinodermata > Asteroidea > Forcipulatida > Asteriidae > Leptasterias > Leptasterias polaris. The sequence goes on from JAZGTN010000046.1 coordinate 592,459, forward strand.
AATTGTGCAAGTACAGTTCCTTGGTGGTAGACGTGGACAAGAGAATTACATGGTTTACGAGGCAAAGGAAATAATGCTGGTTTCCTTAGATTTAATTACTTGGCGGATTCAAAGTCGGGTACAGAGTAACTAATTTCTTTATAGGTTGAATTAGTTAGTTTTGATTCAACTGCCGATTGTAGACTATGTGCAACGGGGATATGAAATCAAAATAATTCGCAGTGTAATTTTTGCATGAGCTTGTTGTATTTTATTTTTTTATTTTTATTTTTTAGAATTCATGTGTCCGTCCCATCTTCCGAACCATTCAAGATTACGCACGCGCAAAAGAAGAAGAAGACGAAGAAGAAGAAAACTACAACTAGAAGAGTCCTCTACTCAAACAGAGTGAAATAAATTGGGGAGGGAATAAATGGGGATATATTTATTTAATTTTTTATTTATTTAGTTATTTATTTACAAATAATTTGTATTTTATTCACTTGTTTATTTATTAGAAACGTAAAAATTATTTCACTTATTCACGTAGGTGGTGGTTAGGGTGGGGTCTGGCGGGGGGGGGGGAGTCCAATATGTTTTGATTCATAAAATAATTTGAACAAGTTTTCAAATTGTTTTGTAAGTTAATCACGAATTAGCCAACGCGGTCGCTTTGTACCAGTGCGGGAGAACACGGAAGCATTCTCTTCGCGTCACTGATTCGCCCTGAAATCTCTCCCTTCCACTCAACCAACCGACAGTTGCTAATTTTAAAAAGAGAAAGAAAATCATATCATTATTACTGCTTGTTGTTTTGACCCCGAGACCACTCGTAATTTTTGTTGACTAAATAATAACAATAAAGGACTATTATGGTTCATAGGAGAGCCGCGTTTGTCGAATTAAGACCCATTTCACGGGACAGCAAGCAGAGATGGGCCGGGGTCCTTTGGTGGGGCTAATAACACCAAATCCCGGCTATCAAAGGACCGCTCAAAGCCGGTACCTTCTGTCACTGTAGATCGGATGCTGAGATAAGATTCGCTGCCTAGAACTGGGGGTTTCCACTGGTGTAGGCCTTCACTGGGTTTTCAAGCCTGGATGGGGCCGATTGAGGAAGCTAAGGAGAACAGGGTCGGTGTTTTCCGCAACAAGTTCAGGCGACCTCACCTACGGCTTAACGCCTGGGACTTCAGTTTTTTTTTCTTTTTCGGGGGCGGGGGCTGAACTTCCAAAATACTTCTAATTATTGAGTTGATATACCCTCACTACTCCTCGGGCATCATCTTTTTCTTTGAGAATGGAAAAATCTTAATCCTTATTAAATTGTTTTGTGGAGTCTGCAGGGTTACTTCTGTTGATCGTTGGGGGTAAACACCGGGTTCAACTATTGCACTTTTGTGTACTTTTGGAGAAAATGTTTTTACTTGGCCGACATTTTTTGCACTTGGCTGATATACTGCGTCTTGAAGAAAGAAAGCAGGTTTGTTTTTGAGTTTCTGGGTTTTTGCTGACGCTATGGATTAATGCCAGCTAAATAAAACTGTCCAGGCCGAAATACTGCAAAGGGTAAGAATTAGTTGTGAGTAAAACTGCTCAACAAACAGATACAACTTAGCGAGGAATGTTTAACCTTTCAACATTATAAGCTTGATCCACTTAATTGTTGACTCATTGTCTTTAAGAAACCTTAGAACATTAACAGCAAATTGATATTTTCCGTTTCCCATTTCAGTCGTGAGCGACCTCTATTTTGTTATTGTTTAATTCATACAGATTTGAGATCGACTTTTGACGGAAGCAGGTTACAAAACCGTCTTTTTCAGTCTCACTTTCCCTTCATCCGTTGACAAACACATGTTTTGCTCGGCTTAAAACTGTTTACGAACCCAATGAAAATATCCACCGCAAAATAATTGTGATTACCGCACCAGAAATGACAAGGTTTACCCGGAGGGTTCGCTCGCTCTACGGCAGGGGCGAAGAAGAGAAAACATAGAGCCAAGATCATGGCCGTGGTCTACCAAACGAAATTGAGTCCACAGAGCTAAATCCCTTCCGATTGGAGAGCCGATTGACGAAACCCGGTCTGTTTTCCCACGCTGAGAAAATCCGAACAAATCCGTCACTTCTGCAATACACTCAATGGGTTTTAACTCTGTATTGTCGCAAGCCTGCAGCAACGCAGAGTTGGGGCGATGTTGTTGGGGGAAAAAAAACTTGTCTCGATTTTTTTTTTCATTTTCGGTAAGTCAGAAAAAATGACGGGGAAATAGTACGCATGACTTGGCAAGCGCCTGTGTGGATAAATTTGGGACATGAACAATGAAAGGCCATACAGAAAATTAAAGATTAAAAGTGCAAGTTTTTCCTTTTGGAGATCAAAGTTGATAACAAATAATGGTTTATGCTGCGATATGTTTGCCAGCTACAGACATTCATGTTACACATTAGTCATGTGTCGTTTCTGTATGCGGTAATAATAAGAAACAAGCGAGTTAAGTCTGAGGTTATAGAGGAAATAAAGAAACCAGTAAAAGTAGAAATATGACGACATTTTGTTCAGGGTGTGATCCTGGCATGTGAATAACAACATCTGCTTTTAAAGATCCTTGAATATTGGGTTTAATTTCTAGTGATTTTATTCTATTAAGTAATATTTCTGACTAATCGTCGCTCTCACCAACCTCTCTTAAATAAGTAAAACTATCCGTAATCATTTCGTCAACGAAATGAAAAGCAAAAAACAAACATTATTGTTAAATGTATAGGCCTAGGTCATGTCGCATGGATTATGTGAGCTGGAATCCATTGGAGATCAGTGAGTTTTCTTGCTGAATAGATCACACAGAATACATAAGAAATAAATACAATCATATTTATGAGGGTGAGAACCGTTAAATAAGGGAGCCACGAGAATCTGTTTGCAAGTCTCGTTTGAAGTAAAACGTCAAATATTACATTATAAACAATAGCAGAAATGTACTTACAAATCTAATGCATTTTTAATTAAAAGCTCCACCAAAAAACCATACACAAAATTGGATTGACGTGGCCCACGTGGTCAATGGACCTTAATATCCACTTGCTTCAAACTATAATATCTACTTTTATATTTTGTTCCCAATGACCAACACGGTCTTTTCATCACACATTGTAACACACAAGGGTAACATAGTATAATCACATTAGAAGTCTGTATTCTCTTTAAATACAACACATTTCCAAACAATCCCAGACAGTGTTTCATCTTGTTTGTCCCTCTTACTGTCAACTCGATCTGAAATATTGTTGAGGATTCCTTATAGCCGATACTGAACAGTTCGAAAGTTACCCGAGTTCATGCAGTGATGCCCACTTTGATATCTCCTTCCAATGCAAGCCAGTTGTTTTACTGAACGTCTCGCTTTGACGAGATGCTATCTACCGAAGATAGCGGAATGTACACACCGTTTGTGTCGCACGTGTATATACAGCAACAGATAAACTCAACGTGATGAGGTAGACCAGATGGTACCCAGACAATTGAAGAAGTTTACTTTCACAGACTAGAGGATCAATGTGTGAGTGTACACACCCACTATATTGACAATGCCATCGAGAGCTGTCACTGTGGTAATAAAATCAGCGTGATTTGGTGTGAGTTTTAAAGCAGTTGATTTGAGATGAGACTATCTGAAAGTCGAGTGTTCACGGGCAAGGGGCGACGATCGTCTTACATAGCGGTCTTGTTTAAGAATAACAAACTACACGTGTTAAGCGAAATAAAGCTAGATGCTGGATAAAGTTAATTCATTTGTGGGTTTTGTCGAAAACAACTTACACTCTGGGGAACATATTAATAACATAGTACATAAATTGTGCAACAGGAGACAAATTCTATTGGATATTTAATCCCTTTTGGTGAAATAATGTATTTCCATTGACGTTGGTATCCAAATAGCTTTTAGTAAAAACTTCAATCATTGTCAATTTGAGCTTTGTCACTGCACTAAAGCATACTGAACAGTGAACATCATTTAACAATGGAAACAGAATAATATAACAGTAACTGGGGAAAATATAGTTTTGGGAAAAATAAACAAACTGTAATCCTTAGAACAATACACACCAGTTTCACATGCAGATGGGATGTATATAACAATCGTGATCGTGCAAAACAATGCCAAATGTTTAGTAAGCTTATTAAAAAAGAAACACGATCTGAAAATCATTCTTGATAAATTTGATATTAAATTATTCCAAATTATCCACACATTGCGTAAGACCTATTGAGTGCAAAACGGCCTTGGTCTATCATTAAAAGTTATGAAATTGATTGATTGCATATGCATTGATTTAACTTCTGACTGAGCTAGACAGGCTGTTGGCATCACCACCACCGGGGACACACGAGGGGTGGCCAGCCCTCCTCACACCTCCTTCCCCGCCCGATGGCCACTCCGTGCTGTGAGCTTGAACCCGTGTATCAAACGAACATTCTCCACAACCTCCGTCAATCGCGTCTACAACACGGGCACGAATGGCACAGACAAGGCTGAATGTCATGTGACGTGGTGTGTTTTTCCTCGAACCAGACTATGTAACCATGTGGTCACGCCTCTCCCAGAGAGAGAGAAACACCTGGCAAATTTACAGACCTCATTAATCATTAGACGGCAACATTACTGAGTACAGAAAGAGCGTTACTTATTGAATCAGGGCCTAATTTCATAAAAGCTGCTAAGTAAAAGCTGTTTCTGCTTAGAAATTTTCGGTTTTGCTCAGCAATGTTTTGTGCTTTCAAGCTTGTATGCAAGTCTGTACTTCAGTTGGTCGTGTTTGGTTGGTAGCAATATTCTCTGCTGTGTCATGAGCATTTAACAGGCGTCATTGGCATAAAACGTAAACAATGTTTTCAAGCGGGGGAAATTATGAAATAGACCAATAATAACACATTTTTCCATAAAGTTAGCAAATAGTTTTTCTTTGTAACTTTTTAAACCTTGATACTTGGTACTACACTATTATCAACACGTATCCATCTTATTTCCACATTCAAATATATATTAACCGAACAGACGCTGGACGAGAATTTCGTCTGGCTCCTTGATTCCAATCAGCTACAAGATTGATTTTCCACACATGTTACATGATAAGCTCGTTTCTCATTAGACTGGTTACGAGGCCCTAGCATGATCAGTTCATTCATAATAGAATGAAGAAACCCAAAACAAAAAACACATTTATTATTATTACAACCACTATTATTTTCCTTTCCTGGGGGTTCATTGAAATTTCCATTGAAACTAATTTGAAAGTTTGCTCTAAGAAAAAGGGTCATGGTGACGAAAGACAAAATTCACCAGAGAATAATAAAAATCAAAACAACAACAACAACAACAACAAACAAACAAACTTACACGTGACATTTCACCTCTGTTATTTGGGTCTTTTCTATAAAACGGTCGTTTGAGAATAAACATAAAATCTGAAGACTGCAGTCAAGAGTTCCCTACAGGTAGCGTGAGAACCTTCTTTATTTATGTCCCTTCCCCCTAATCAAGTTTTTTATTTTTATTTAAAAAGTCTCACCATAGCGGATTGATACACCTCGTGTTACAAGCAACTGCTGTAGTGTGGTCAGGACTGTCCTTTCTTCTGACTGCCTGTAAAACCTTTTCTGTGCGACCAGTTATCTTGTGACGTTAGGAAACAACCTTTTGAAACAGAAGCATTCTTTTGTCTCTTTCTACCCTGAAAGCCTTGCTATAGCGGCCATGATATCCCCTATGGTCACTTTAATCTCGGTCCGTTGGCTCTAGCCACTGGTCATAGACTGATATTGTGACGTGACATCAGATTAATTTGATATGTGAAGACTCAAAACCTATCGTCATCAACTGATTTGCAGAGACCCCAGTGATTTGCGAAGACCAATGTATTTGAAATCAGGCATGAAATGATCATTCATGCCTCTGGCCATCTTCACCTAACCCCTTCCCCAAATGATGTTACGGACATAAATCCACAAGCCCGCACCAAAATAGCTCCTCAATCACACTGGTTTTTTAGTTTTAAAAAAAAATGAAATGAAATAAGAATACATTTTACTATTCATTTGATTGTACAAAGAAACACTGAAAATAAAAGAAGATCTCTTCCCTCTCTTTTTTATTGGGGGGGGGGGGGGGGGGGGGGTGAAAATAAAAGAAGATCTCTTTCCTCTCTTTTGTTATTGAGGGGGGGGGGGCTTCAAAGTGAGCTGAATCGCATTCTTTAGAATCCAATAAATACACCATACAACCAAATGGTTTCTGCTTTTGTAAGGGATCTGTGTACGTTCACATCGGGCGTATTTCGACCGCGGCAATCGAACTGAGCAAGGCTGACTTGTCATTTCTACAAACGCTATTTCCAGACAGGTTTTCAATTCTCAGATGGAAATATTACCTGGAAGATTTGTTCTGTTGAGTGAGTTGTCAGATTGAAACGAACTAAAGTTTAGTTCAGATAATTACCAATCCTAAACTTAACAACAAATCTTCATTAGAGATTTGGCAAGTTCTAAGAGGCATTTCGTTATACTGAAACTAACTTCAGAAAAGATTCAATCAATGGAGACCCAACCTCAGTTAACATTACAATGTTTAATAATTTTATTCAACTATGCCATCAGATAAACAAGGGGCTTGACTTTGGTCCTTTTCCCACTCAATGTCGTTCATTGGAGAACAAAACAAGACGGCGTTTTATCAAAGGTTCATACAGACTACAAGTGCCCAGTACCAGCTGAAGAAAACACACCGCCATTATTCAATTTATTTATTAGCGGTCGAACAAAAAGACATAAACACAAAAAGAACATCTGAACGTAGAGCATGACAAAGATCATCTCTTACCACAAACATAAAAGTAAAATCTAAAAAATCTGGAAAATTCTCTCTGACTCAATTTAGGCATGTATAGAAATTTTTCTTCGCATTCTTTGAAAACTGTCATCATGTTAAGAATTGTGTTTTTTGAATCGATACCACTTGTGAAAAAAAGCTGATAAGTGTATCTCTGATTTTGGGGACATTTCTGTGATGCTAGAATTTATTGTGCCAACTTAAACAGCACACAGAACTTTATTGATCCGCTTTATTATTCAATAAGAGCTGAATCTAAAAAGATGACAAAAAGATGATTTATTGCAAAACCATTGAAAAATAAATAAAAAACCACAAAAACCCACAAAAAACCCCGTGTGTTCCGTGGAATCTTGTTGACCCGATTATCCATCGTGTAGAATAAAGCCGGTTTGATATTTCCAAACACCCTAGCCCATTTCCAGCCATTATTTTGTCAGTAACGAAGTTTCAGAACAAAGAACATTTCCAAGAGCAAATTGATAATTCCAGTTTCCCCCTTCCTTCTCTCTGATGAAAAGGCCGGCAGCCATTTATTATCTCTGCCTCTGTCCACGCAATAATTACTTCATACAAGCCAAGCGGGTATATTAAACACAGTATAATTAATAATATACAACCGCTGGGCGCTACAAATACCCCTTCATCCCTTGAGGTGTAACACAAGGGCAAAATGCCTACAATTTCCACGTGTTTTGGGGAGATTTTACAGGGAAAATGTAGGTCCCCTATTTTGTGCCTTTTAGCAAAAGTCCCATCTGCTGTTATAAATCAATGAATTGGTCGCAACTTATGCAACTTGGAAAGGTGATTAATCCGGGTAGAAATAATTATCACGATGGGGATGAGAACGCTCAAATTAGCGAAGTCAACTCGAGGGGGATTTAGGGCAAGTATTTTATAATAATTAATGTTGAGAGACGCTTGGGGCGACTTTGGCTTTGCGATTGATTCACTGATGAATTCGTCGTTTGTATACAGTCGCTAAATATAACCACTTCTGTGGCCTCCATTTTCTACTTGACAATGATTATGCAAACAGTCTTTGACCGAATTTAATTTCTAACGTACTCCTTTTAATGACGTCAGTGTATTACCATGAGCCTATCTGCATAATGTGACCTATGAACTCTGTTGGCCCTCTTGCGGCGACAGAATCCCAAGGGTATAGACGCCATGGAACAAAAAGCGTATGTTCATATGCGATAATCAAAATGGCGGCCAGAACCGTTTCGTCATGTCCACTAGTCTGTCAATGGAATTTCGACAAGATTCACGTGGCCATAAATCACGACCACGTTTTTTGTAACAGTGCCCTCACGTGGTCGTACACGGTACTCATTGCGAGAGGAGCCAGCAAGGGGAAGTATTTTGACCTTCCTGATAAAGAAATACAGCGTCAAGTTTTTATTTTATTTACAAAACTTAAGAATCTCTTTCACAACCCCCACTCGCTCTAAGGCGTGCCGCTATTACGGGCCGTTTTCTCTGGGCAAATTACCTCAACCAAGAATTCATCAAGACTGATTTAGGAAATCAGTTCTTCTAATTTTTTTTATTTCATTGTTTTTGCAGGCGATCAACGATTTACATGGAATGAATCGGCGGTATACATCTTGACCAATCAATGCTCACCTTTGCACAATGACACACACCGATGTTTTGAATGAAATAGAATCTTCCCTCAATGTGTCGCCCACATTAAGGGCAACAAACACTCCGAAGGTGAAGTTTGAGGTATGTTAACGATCCAAGATTGTTGGGGAATTCAATACAGGGAAATAAATACGACAGTGTTTGTGGGAACTCAAAAATATAGGGGGGGGGGGGGGTGGAAATCTATATCAAAGGTTAGCCAAGGTGGTTGCATGGTGTGCTTAGTTCTTAGAAATTGAGAACCGATAATTTTTGAATAAAGAGGAAAGAGACCGCTGGTACAAAGTGCATAAGTCGTCATTACGCGGTATGTCAGGCTTCTGAGTTTTTGTTACAATTATTTCTGAAACCTCGAGGGGGAAAGCTTTTGGGTGGTATCCGACCCTGTGAAGTTTATACACGTATTCCTATAGAGTCTGGCTACATTTTGCTCACGAGTAGTCCTATAATTGGTATCTTATTGCATGCAGTATTGTAGCAAAACGCCTCTTAGAGCTGGGGGTATTTTTTCAAGCTGCAATGTATTTCTTTTTTGCCTTAACATTCAATCAAAAAACAAATCTGGGCAGATTCAGAGGCATAGCTATGAAATGGTTGGATCCCGAAGAACAAAAAACCTACCACCCCCCCCCCCCCCAAAAAAAAACCCCAACACAAGCAACAACAACAAAACAACAACAACACCATCACACAAACAACAACAAAAGAGCGAAACAACTATTTTAAAACGAGTGGTAATTTGTAATTAATAGTGAGATTCTTGTTTGAATGTTGCATTATAGAGTTTGTATAGGCTTAGATTTACTCCGGTATTTATAGCAACCAAATTCCTTGAATTGAGTAAAGCTCCGAGTCGATGTGTCAAAGAAAATGAGCAAATAACACTAGTTTTACAATGAGTTGGTTATTGCACATAAGGCTAGTTTTACAATGAGTTGGTTATTGCACATAAGGCAACTCCTAATTTGTTTGACATATCCACATTGGGCGAGTTTTTTTAATGAGGAGAATTGAAGCTTTCTTTATTACTGGGTAACAAACGATCTCTTGCTGTGCAACGCTATGGATTAACTCCAAACGTGTACCACGACCACGTGCAGTGTTGGCACACCACCATAAAGTACCATCACCCCAAGCCTGGATTGCCGGCCAGCGAGTCAAGAGAGAGATGCAGAGATGGGGAAAGGAGAGAAAGGAAAGGCAGAGTGTGGCGTTGGGAAAGATCTGCCATCGATTTAACACACAAATTACACATCCAAATCGAACTTGCATTCCAAGACCAGACTGTTACAAAACATTGGCGTCATTTTCCCCCGCGCACACACCTTGTTAGGTAGCTACGCGTTTTAATAGTACCTTGCCCTCATCTCCAGATTAAGTATTAAGGGCTTCAGAGGCGGATAGAGAGTGCGAAAGTGGTGATTTTTGAGAGCTAGGGGTTTCTGGTCGCTGGGACAGCGATAATTCTTCTCCCTACTGATCAGTGTGGTCTGTCAGATCAGCGAGCCGGTCGAACGTGCAACCGTAATTCTTAGCCATGCAACGGGAAGCAAATCGCCTATCAACTGCAAGTGTAGAATGTGTCGTGGGTACGGCGCGTTTCATTAGGCAACAAAGGCGCGAACGGGAATGACGCGAGCAGCCGAAAAATAATTGACCGGCAACCACGGCGAAGCAACACATTGTGTCAACCGCTCACAATAAGTGAAATTAAGTGTTAATACAATAGATTTAACAAACACCACTAGTATACTGCCAGACCAATTAGTAGAAATAATAACATGTTTACTTTATGAAAAGTTAAAGATTGAAATGTCAATGACGTCTGGTGTTTGCTCTCAAAAAAAAAAAAATGCGCAACAGAAAGTTTGTATTAAAAATGACAAATATAGGTCTTATTTTGTAAAAACAAGATAGGTATTTAGTTCCCCAAAACCCAAAACCCAAAACAACAACAGTCTGCGCGTTTGTGGTAGTTAATATAAAAATCAGCGGATAAAGGAAACATTTAAATCAATTGATATCATTTTGTGTTTTTCGTGTGTGTTATACTTTGACCCTATCACTTTTTTTAACAGCATAACACAACTTACGTTAAATTCTTGCCAAAATATATTAGGCCTATCTGGATCTACCTTTTATAATCAATTATGTGTAACTAAAAACAAAACTTATTCTGAGATTTTTCAGCACACAATCGATGATATTAAGATCAATTTCTGTTAATATACCAGTGACGAACGACCCCTTTACAACATTGCTTCGTTGGTCGTGCATAGCGTGCATAGAATCATTCGTCGTGGTTGTCCAAAATAGACAGGGAAAAATTGTAATAACTCTTGGAAATAGTTACAAATTGGTTGGGTAGAAAAAAAGTAGACATCGCACGGGTGGCCTGCACCTACGGTAAAGACATTCACCAGCACCGCGCTATTAGCTCGTATTAGAAAAACGACGGGCAGAGAGTGTCGGTTTCACGACCATTGCCTAGATCATTACAGACTTGTTTTTTCACCTGCACACAGCTCCAGTGCATTTGTCTATCGCGCTCAGATAGGCTTCAAACCAGAGAGACCCACGCAACTGTTAGAAAAGAAGTAGAGTGAAAGAGACTGAGTAGGGAAAAAATGGCTTGTGTAAAAGGGCGTTCGTACGTGCTGGGGTTAGAACTTGTCAATGAGCAACTATCCCGGTAAGGATCGATTTAACAGTGGATCAAAAGTACAGGGTGTCAGCGAAGGGGTAAGCGGGGGCCCACCTCGCCTGGCTGCACATCTTGTTCACGGAGAGCGACACCCCGGAAAACCTAATTGAGGGCTCGCACTTACGGCACAAACTTGTAAATGGGTCGGTTTATTTAACACTTTCTCGTGTTTTCTTTGAGAGAATATCTTTTCTGGCGCTGCCCGTTTCGGCATGAACTGTTGTGAAACCTCGTTAGAAGACTGTACATGCGGAATGGAGGGATGTACATAAATCCGCTGCGATTTCGCATCCACATGACTTGCTCGTTGCTCTCTTAAGCTCATAGTGTAGATAGTTACTTCGCTCGAGTACAGTTCTACACACTGGCGTATTTCGCTGCCCCTAACTTGCACTTTTCCCAACTCTTTCTGTTGTTGTTGATTTGAAAGAAGGGTGGACTACGATGAAACAGTGCGGAAAGGTAACTTCAGCACGAGGGAAAAAAGTCAAGCAAGAATTATCGGCAGACATGTTTAAGAGGATTTTCTCGTCAAGAACATGTTAGAAATAAAGCACAATATCTTATGGTCGACTGTACTGGCATATGTCTGCCTGTGTCCATCTGTGTATGTATGTGTTACAATCTACTTGTGTCATTTCCGCAGTTTGAGCTGCAACGTCTGTCTGCCTGTCTGTCTGCCTGTCTGTCAGTGTCCGCATCCAGGAATCGGTTGCAGGTTCTGGTCAAGAAACTGAATATAAAGTCAGAAAGAGAAGAGATTTGTATACAACAATCTGCTAGAATCAGAAGGTCATACTGTTTCAAATCTCTACATTTAAGTTATTGTTTATTATCTTCATAAGGTGAGGGCGTGCCCATCCATCAGGTCTTTACCAAATCATGGTTCCTGATTGATTGTTCATTGTTTTTACAAGTTGCTATTTATACAAGTACATCATCATTATCATTATCAGAATGTGTCCAGCCACTAATGGATGTACACATGTTCCGATACCTCACATTGTTGTATAAAGTTCTTGCCTGTCCTGTCTATCCTTTGTGACGTTCTTGTTCCATTCGGCAGAGAAGAATCTGATGACGTATTATATTGGTTTAGTCATATTGTGGTCATACTGGTTGCAGAATTCGTCTGGTCATTTATATTAGACACTACCAATAATGTGGCCGAATACAGGGAACCTAACAAAAACCTCGATTTGAAGTGTTTTGTCAGGACGTTTACAAATGAAGCGATTTTGGCTACGGCTGTGATCGTTGGCTGCAGATGAAACGTTGAAGTGACTTGACCGTAGCCACAGCCAAAGCTTCAGCTTTGAACGCTGCCTTGGTTAAATTTCATTAGCACTAAACAAATTTTGCGTAGCAGAAACAAGACCAGCCAAAATATCATGATGTGTATTGTTTGTCACTGGTTCCCTGCTCATTTCTGCTTAGCAGAAAAATTGGATAAGCACCATTTTTAAAATTGGGCCCTAAACAGAACCGAGACAAGCAAGAATATAGACTGGTACCTCACATGCAGTGATTATCAATGTCATTATAACATTGATAAGTAGGGAACCAAGCCAATATCTCTGGTTAAGGAAGGAGTTGAAAGGATAAATTTGAGCCTTGAATTGGCTCCCCCATCGTCATTATCGGGAGCTAAGTAGCTCGACCACAGAGACGGGTTTTACTGGTAAACCGGTTGGGGACACGACCAATCCCCGTCACCTTGTAAAAGGCCCCCCAAGGGTGACCCATCTTGTCACCAAATGTGTCTCACTGTGAATCTCACTATGTGTGTCCTCGGGTCACTCACGGTGTTTGACCAGAACCACATTGTTACAAACAAAAACGGATGTTTTTAGAGTTGACTTTTCTTGATATCAAAGGTAGAAGACCTTCGGGTTCCCTGGAAGTGGATTTTTAATTGTTCACGGCTATATCCTTGCTGTGGAACCAAGCTGTCATTGTGAAAACAGTGGTAATTTGTGACTAAACTGTTAATTATCAGTCATGAAACCATACAGGCAGAAACCAAATCCTTAAATTGCTGGACATTTTGTAATTAATAGAATAACCTTCAATTTAAAGGAAAACCTAGGTGCTCAGTAGTGGATAGAAGCTAATGCTGCAGCCGGTCGGGTTCCTTGTATGGGATAGGATTAACGAATATCATAGTTAAAGGGATCAGTCTATAGTGTCACTTCCAACCTCGGTTTGGTTCCGCTGATGTGAACCGCAAAACAGATCGGACGTAACCAAACCAACACAGACCCTTTTAAAGTGTATCAACTGCTTGAGTATCGGGCTTCATGCCCACTAAACAAGAGGCTCGCTCGATCGCAGATATTGCGTCAGCTTTGTTTTAAAATTCAAGTTTCTGTTAAGAACGGGATAAAAGGTCATATTTAGGTCAAATTATGTTGAAAACACCACCGACCTAAGCTGCCCTCCCCCCAATTCAGCAAGTTTTACGTATGTTAGCCGGGTCTAGAGTGGAATGCACTCTTGCACTTCTTCAGATACAATGATCATTTTGACGGCAGAAGTTGTGAGATAATCTGGCAAAGAATGAATGGAGGAGGCATCACTCTCTACCCAGGTGTCGACAGTATCGATCATGGGTATTTGGTTGTCACGTTTGCACTCGAAGAGTCGTACACACCTGTTTCTGACATTCGTTTCCAATTCAGGTATTGCCTTCAAACTTCCCCCTTTTATCCAGGGGGAGGAGGAGGGGTTACGCACAGTTATTCCGTAAACCATGTCCCAAACTATTTAGCGGCTTTGGCTTTAATAACTGACTTATCCTGTTGTAGCCAATGATCGCAGCCTCAGCCAAAGACGTTCAATTCCGACACATCCACACAGTTACATGCATGCTCATTTGGTTGGTATCAATCCTCTCGTTAAAGATCATATTCTAACTGGTATCCGGCGGACGCCATTTTGAATTGGGTTGGAAAACAAAAACCCAAAACAAAATAAAACAAAACAGCAGACTTATGATTAAAAAATTATTCCAAAACAACGTCTGATACAGAAAGTAGTTATTCATCTGGTTTTTTTTACTATTCGATTTCAAAGGAACTTATAAATGGAACATAAACTATTGAAATAATAAGAGTGAAAATCTACTGTAGTCGTTGCTTTTTTGGTTCAGAATTCCTAATTCCGGTTGAAATTCAGTCAAAAAACTACTCAAAAGAAACTCACTTTAGACTAAACGACAACCAAGGAAAAACAATCCTGTCACTCATTCCAAAACTCACCTCAGTCAACAATTGCCAAGAAAAGAAAAAAACAACTACTAAAATAATTGCCTGCCACATGTTTATCTTTCCTCGTTAAGTCGCTATACTAAGCTAAGCAATCCAGCTTAATCTCATGTTTAACACACGTCTCCCTGCACCTGTAAGATGACTGCATGCAATCCCCAACAAAGCTAGTTTTCTTATACCCCTCACAAAATAGTCCGTACAAAAACACAAAATCCAAATCATTAATCAAATTTCCACAAAAGAAAAGGGGAGTTTTCCCCCCTTCTCTCCCCCATTCTACCTTAGACTCTTTGGGGACCGCTCTTTTTATGTTTAAAGTACCCAGGAAGCAGAAGTGAAAAAACAGTTTTAATTTGAAGTATAAGAAGGCTTGGGGCAGAGACCATAATACCTTCAAGCGATACAGTCCGCCTCGGCTCGCTTAATTGACCGCTAAAAGTTGGTGTTTTGAGGGTGCGAGCTGCCGCACTGTGATATTACGCTTAACTGCACACCCTCAAAATAATTAATAACAATTTCCCCTCGTGGAAGGCGCGGGGTTCCTTGTAGCGTATATGCCAAACTGGCGGACAAAAAGAGCAGAAAATAATAATAATAAAAAATAACATTCTTGTTGGGGGAGGTTCAAGCGTACTTTTTTGTAACCACTTGGAGCGCTGGAGGGCCAAAATTCAGGCCAGACTAGAAATGTAGGCCCGAGTATACAACGGGGGAAAGTACACCCCACCTGTATGTATGCGCGCGCGACATCAGGATCTCTCGCCCCCTGGTCCAATTTAGCACCTTTTGGTAGCTTTTGAAGTGTACTCATTCCCCGACCGGAGCTGCTGACGTATTCGCATGAGTGAGTTGAATAATGTACGGGGCTAGAGGTCTGTAGTTACGGTGGGCTGTAGGGGTAGAGAGCAGGCCAAACAACCCCATGGAAAGATCAATAAAGCTGGTATCAAAAGTGCACTAGGGCCGTTGTAAGTGTGGTTCTTGTCTGAAGTGGCTCAATTGTGAAACTGTAACTACATCTCGGCATCTACTGACGTTCCTTTGTTCTTGGAGATCAATTAAGAACTGCATAATCAATTAGCATGAAGAAAACACCAAAACGAAATCCTAATCAGGCTTAACAAATTAATTAAAACAAAGACTAATCAGGCTTAACAAATTAATTAAAACAAAGACAGGGATTAGATTAATTAATCAGAATTAAAGGTAGCTGTGATGATTAATTTGAAAAACAACTATCACTTTTTGTTTCGAAAATCCTGTGAAGTCGGCTTTGACTTATAGTCCTTTTTCATGAAGAGACATTATTCATTCAGCACCAATCTTACTGAAAATTCACGGGACATGTGTTAACACAAGATTTAAATCAATAACAATAATTTACACCTTCTTGGTGATTATATTAACTTCATTTTAATCGGTAAATACAAACAGTTTTGTCTCAAGCAACAATTCCATAACTAAATGGAATCATTACAAGAAAACCATCAAATAAACACCAACCATATCCAATTTAGAATTAAAAAGAATAACACAAAAGTAAGACCAGTAATTTTGACGCCTGGAATTATTATATGTTTTACTGCTAAAAATAGTTTAATTATTTTCCCATTTGATTTGACAAAAAAGCGTAAAACAAAATCACTCATTCGTCATTCCTCAAGTGGAATTAGGACAAACAACAAAACGTTAAGAAATTCTTGCAAAGGGTGAAAGGTCGCGAGATAAAACGTTATTTCGCAGTGAGTGGTTCGTTTCACACACCAGTGCATTATGTCATCACAATACATAATCACATCAAAGACAGATACCAATTGAATACCGACTGAAAAAAGGACACATGGGATCATATTTATTCCCTCAAATTGCTCCTCCCTCAATTCATCAACAAATGTCAGACTAAATATCCGGTAAAGTGGGCTGGATTTGGAGGACAAACAAACAGAAAACTTGAGTGACGAACAAGGTGATTTCGAAGTTAACCCAATTTGCCCATGGGAATGAGTGTGTATAACAACTTGTACTAACAATTAAGGCTGCAACCAAGTCATTGTACATGTAAAGACAAACACGTGAATATGACTTGATTCTGGACAAACACGACAGTTACAAGAAGCTGTAGGCCTCCTATACATCATACACCACTTTACGCAAAGCTCACGTTCTGATGTCACGGTACAAACCCTTCCACCTTAAACTGGGTCCATCATCAGCGTATTATGGGAAATGACACACGAACGATATGCCATCGTCACATAAAGACCCGCTTCGCTTAAAACAATTTCAGCAATTACGCGTGACAAGGTAGCGACGAGCAGCAGGTAATGGTGAGCTGACGACCGTCGGCCGTACACCATCGCCCCGCGGTGCCGGCGCGAGTTGAAAAGACACCGTAAATTAATTGTTTTAGCGACACGGACGAGCATGATTGAATTTGTTGCTATCCATTCAACCCCGTTCGCGGCGATGGAAGCTCCAGCTATCACAGGCTGTGGGGACAAGGGCACGTTTACACGGCGGTGCGCAGACCGGGGACGAGTCATGCCCAGGGGAACCCCTGTATAGAGGGGGGGGGGGGGGGGCGGTGAGTCCCTTGCCTCTCGCACCCTTTCTCTCTTAGTGTAATACACTGCTACTCCCTCTAGCTATTTCACTACACCTCATAAGTGCTTCGGTTACACCCTCTTACTTTACTGTCTGCTATCATCACGACTCACTCTCTAGTTATTTCTTCTTCTTCTTCCTCGATCCGAACATCAATTTGCCGCGGGCTTATTTCTCGACCAATACCAGTTCACACGGTGAAGTAACGAGCCGGAATCGTTGTCTTTTATCGAGCAATGGATAGTCCCCACCATTGAGGCTACTTCGCCGCTGACGAGTGAGGAATATATTGGCCCGCAAACAGAATCAACTTCACCGGCTTGTGGGCGGTACTTGCTTCAATCTCGTCAGACATTCGTCTCTCTGTTTTACTTTCACAGTTGCTTTATAGCTTCTGGTGGCTGGGATGGAAGTGAGTCCCAGATTGTTTTACTCAATAAGTGTTTGTTTCTAGTGAAATTTCGCACGGATGGGTCGAAAGAGCCGGAAGACCTCGGCAGTACCGGCACGACGAGTTGACGGACGGTATGCACGTATACAAACACGGTGTGCCTAGTGAACATGAATGACCCGTATACACGCTGGAGAATGGAGTACTGATGTACCTACTTCAGCCTCCCCTTCACAGTGTTGTTGTTATACAATTTGGAATGAGTTTCAATTGTTACACCAGATACAGTTAGCAAGGCACTAATACCTACACAATAATTTGGGTTTTACGACTTTTAAAGTCACGTGATCGAAACTATCCCACATCATTGATATCCAAATAGATCTTTAGCCTTCAAAGAGAGTCTGCTAGGGTCGAAACGTCGGGCCACTAACTAATTTTTGCATTTTTACCATAATATGTCCTTTTGGTTGGTATGCAGTTTGCAAATAAAGCTAATTCTTTTTCCGCATTTAGATCCAAAAAGAATTACAGTTATTATGTTGGAAATTTAAATGTTTAGATTTGTTTGAGAGTAGGTACATTCCTTCCATAGCTCTCGCCATACAGTACAGTTTAATAAGCTTTCAAAGTACTTGAGTTTTCATGAACGAAGTTGAAACGCAACCGTATTTATATGAAATTTATTCTGATTTTCACTTTCTCTCAGGAAATGATGCATTGCATTGTACATGCGACGTACAGGAACATTACGTTCACGGTATCACATTTGCCTCTTACTTTTACGAATTGGTATTTGGTCATCAAAAATGAGCTGAAAACTTTCTTTAATTTCAAAATAGGTTTGGTGAATACTAGGTTTACTACTTGATAGTATTGCAGTTTGAGCTGATGTTGTTAATTTTTGAGAAAAAGTATGATGGGATACGGTCCTGTTTGACTTTTTAAGACATTTAAAAAGGAGCATTCAATACAAAGCAACACACCAACATGTACGAACCGTAACACATCATTTTCACAAAAACTGAGCAGATTAATGATTTTTTTTTTTATAGAAGTGTCTGAGTAAATAATACTCGGGGGAGGGGGTTTCATCATTTATGAACTTCAAATAATATCAAATCAAAGTCACAAAGTTGGAAATTGAAAACAAAATGTGTATGACAATACTGTTTGATGTCTTTTGCTCAGCCAAATAGTTGATAGCACCTTTGAACCAGTGTCAACAAGTTTTTAGTTTTTCTCAATACAAAAAACTTTTCAACACTTTTATTTTTATTTACACGGACACCTTCTCAGAATTGTTAAGTTGTAATAATTGATAAAGGACTAAAGTTTTCAAAAGTCGGAAAATACTTTGCAAACTCCAAGCTTCGAGGTGATAATGAGAAGAAATGAAACACAAACGAATTCGAGGGAAAGACGAGTTCTCGCAATAGCGGCAATTGAATGCAATAGTCGAAAATATAGTTTCCACAACTTCGAAGTGATTACAAAAGTACACCAAAATACAAAAAAAAACACACAAAAAAATCGGTTTTATCAAAAAGAGACTTTTATATTGAAGAAGAGATTTGTAAAAGAAAATTCTCAGAAAATTGACTGATGACACAATACAAGTTTGATCAAATCAAAATAAGATGACGTTCAGTTGAACACCCGCACCCAAATGTATGTACACCCACAACTTAGTCCTCGTTAGGCGTTTCTATGACCCGTATGACCTATAGTCTTAATCCAGTCATATAGCTCATAGGATTAAAGTCTAAGAGAAAAAGAAAATAAGATAGTCAAGACATGTGAAGATCAAGCAGAACACTGCAACTGTACAAATAGAAACCTACTTGTACTACAATAGAGGATCCACCACCGTATCTGTTACAGCAGGATTATTCCGCAACAGTCGATCCCAATTCGTGTTGTCAACCAGAAAACACTGACAAAGGGGACCTAATTTATTGGACCGCACCGGGGAGTTTTTGTTGTGGGGGCAGACGACGGGTAACAACGGGTCGGTGTAATCCCATGACACCACACAATCCCCGGTGATAATCACCGATCTCCAGGGGAAAAGATTTCTACCTTTTCGAGGACATCCCCTTCTGTGATGTTGCAGAATGGCCCTTATTACTTCTTTCTGGAGAGAAACTTTGTGAGGCCACAATCCAGGTGTTGGGAGGGTTTGGACAAAAGGATTGTACCCGGCTTGTGAAAACAACTTTGATTTGTGATTGTAATTCCCGTTGTCGATGTATCAGGCACAATGTAAGCTCAATTATGAAGCGCCAACACTGGTCCTCTAGAGAGTTGATTCCAGAAGATTGTCATTGTGTCTTATATATTAATTACTTCTTGGGCCGTCTTCAATATATGGAGTAAACATAATCATTGAAAACAAGATGTGTGGTAATGTATCAACCCAGCTAGTTTATTTCTCACCGTCTTTGGATCCAATAATCCCCGAGCAACGCAATCCGGATTGTTTTCTTTTCTTTTCTTTCATTTGTCGAGATTATTGAACCTAACTGTTTGATGTTTCATAATAACATATCGTACGAGATTCATCTAAGACGAAGAGCTAAAACTTGTCGATGACGAGGACCTCGATGACATTAGTGAATGACAACGACCACGACATCACCGATAATGACAATAACAATTGTGTCATCATGAACAGGGAGCCGGCTGGACACCCTCCCCAAGAAATAAAAACAAAATAAAATTAATAAATAACTAAATAAATAAAGTAAGAGGGAAATAAAAGAAGAAGGAGAAGAAAAGGAAAAATTCACAAATAAAGCTTTAAAACAACGGTAAAAAAGAACAGACAAATACAGCAAAGGTGTGTTATTCAATTTACAATAACATCTTCGTAGAGTTTCCTTGGGAAATTTCCAACAAAATTCCACTAAAAGGTTTCCACAATTTAAAGAAAGTGGGAAAATATTTCCTTAAAATTAAAACCTCAAAAGAAAACGCATGACACCGCAAACTCGTGAAATTCGATATGGAGTCATTTCTCTAAAGCCATTACGCGACGAAGGGTCTTTTTCCCAGCACTGATCACACTTCGTTTTGTTTTATTTGTTTGCGAGTGACATTAGTGTAAAATATTGTTCACTTGGACATTTAAATTGTAAATATGATTTATTTGGACTGATGAATAATTCCTGTTGGATTGCATTAATGTGAGCCCCTTTTGTTTCTATTTCCCTTGAAAAGGGCAGTTGGAAACAACAAATCAGTAGCCAGAAGTAACGGAACTTAAGAAAAGCGTTATTCTCCCCGTCACACAAATTTATCTTTTTGTTGTCAAAGTGCAATGTTCCAAATATCTTAAAAGTGGCCAGATCTAAACCGCCAGAAACTTAACTCCCAAATTCGCATTATACCTCAAAGAAGAAATAAACCCACTGGCAAATTCGCATTATACCTCAAAGAAGAAATAAACCCACTGGCAAATTCGCATTATACCTCAAAGAAGAAATAAACCCACTGGCAAATTCGCATTATACCTCAAAGAAGAAATAAACCCACTGGCAAATTCGCATTATACCTCAAAGAAGAAATAAACCCACTGGCAAATTCGCATTATACCTCAAAGAAGAAATAAACCCACTGGCAAATTCGCATTATACCTCAAAGAAGAAATAAACCCACTGGCAAATTCTTCATACCTTTTCTCAAATCTGATAGCATGGGTGTGTTGGGGTTGGGGGGGGGGGGGGTACTTCCAAGATCAATACAGATCGATACTGTGTATTTCTGTGAGTACATTATTTAACAACTTTCTTTCTGAAAGGAACTTGTGGGTAATTCCCGACGTTTCAACCAGTGTGCTCTATAGTCTACATCGAGTAAGCAAGATAATCACATGTCAAAGTCACTGTCTATCGTGCCGTATTCCTTATCCTTTTTATAAGAAATTGATAACAAGATGGGAGTTGTTGTTGAGTTGAGGTTCTGAAACCCCAAGTGGTTTGCTAACGTGCTAACATTCCAGTCTTATCGCCCAAATTAGTTTCTTTTTGAGCGTCCAAATGTCGACCTGATCTTGAGTGCTAGAGACATTTTCTAAACAATCTAGAAAGGTGTTTGATTGAAAAATAATGGGCCACGTTTAAAAGAAAATCACAATAAAATGCTGCAGAAATAGGCGTTTGGGGGAAACCTCATTCAAACTCAATCCCAAAATGAAAAGGTAGATGGTCTAGACAATAATCATGTTCAGCACAAATCGGTTTTCTAATCAGTGACATTATTCTGCTACACCGCATAACTGGTTCCCCGCAACTGTATGATAAGAAGTTCTGCTAATAATCTGAAGTTGGGTGACACAAAGTAGTTTCTATAGTCACGGAAAATATTGCTTTATGTCAAAAATGCAATGTGAGAAAACCACGTGTGGTTAATTTCTTTTAAAAGTACCGTTGAAACCTGCAAACTGGTCACTTCTTCCTGCACCATGCAAGGCTTTTAACCTTAACAAGACGTCGAGGATTTATAGCTTCTGTAAGTTTTGTCAGGGTTCTGGTTTTTGTTTTTGTGGTGGGGATGAACTGTATTTTGATACCGACTTGGGATTGCACGTAGCACGATAAAACATTAGATAAGACTTAATTTCAGGTGATTATTTTCCTACCGGAGAGCCCTTTATCATCTGAAATATCATCCGCTAGACAAAATGACTCCATTTCGACCCACTGTGTGCATTTGTCTGCATATAACGTGTTCAGGAGACTTGGAAAAGGAAGATGATTTTTTGGCGATGAATTCAGAGTCCTCGGTTTTTACGCTTTGTGTAAATTCTAGTAGACGAACGGTTGCCTAGAGTTTCAAGCACAACAACAATG
This sequence comes from Leptasterias polaris, assembly GCA_037783415.1. Taxonomy (NCBI): domain Eukaryota; kingdom Metazoa; phylum Echinodermata; class Asteroidea; order Forcipulatida; family Asteriidae; genus Leptasterias; species Leptasterias polaris. The sequence continues at coordinate 614,805 of JAZGTN010000046.1, forward strand.
GAATAATAAAGTGTACAATGATAGGTCTTTGTTTTAAACCGTTCACATAATGAGTGTGTATTGGTTATATAAGTTTTCCTTCATTCTCATTGATATATTTTCAATGTATGGCGCTGTTTTGTTTTGGGTGTTTGAATAGATCTATTTAGTTGATACCTTTTTAATGAACAAATCATGACCCGTGATGTTACCGCCCGTTTATGACTGTATTGTTTTTTGTGTATTTGTTTTAAAATGGAAATTAACTCTTCATATTTTGAAAAATTGAATTTGGGGGGGGGGGGGGGGGAGGGGAGGTCATTTTGTTTACGTCATAAAGTGGTGTTAATTAACAGGTTATTAAATTTAAAAGTGTGTATGATATTCAGGGATTTTGAGCACGTTGATGGACTTATTCTGATTGCAACGTTCGAAATAAAGCAACATCTCTTTTGGGATTTTTAAATGCTACTTTCTCTACTTTGACATTATTTCAGATGAAAATATTTCTCTGAAGGATTGGTACTTGTATGAACTTAAGATTGAAAGTAAAAGGTTTTCTGTTTCGGTATAAACTCTTTGTATATCTTTCAAGAAAACCAATAGCGTTACAAAACCTCGACGTCTCGATAAGTTTGATTTGACTTAATTCATTCACGTTAACGCAAACCGGTATGGAGTGGTTGAAACTCTCAATGTCGATTAGTAATCAAGCCAAACACTGAAGTGTTATAGTTTTACAATCAATATCTCATTACTCACAACGACAGGGAAATTGAGTTGTAAGTTATTGCAATGGTGCGGTCAGCTAACTTCAATTTATAACGGTGCACTTTGTTTACCACACGTTGTGGTTTTAGTTTATACCGTTTCACAACAATGCAACACTACATGCTATCCATCGTGTAAAATGCAATAGTCCCATGAAGATTCAATTCGCTATATAACGACTAAAAACCCTCAGACTGATTACAAACATGTACTCATCAAACGAAATTAAAACAATTAATTTCACTTCATGTTTAAATTCAGTAGGATGTCAAAGATATTTACCACACAAGTATATTATAATATTGTACAACATATACTTTTCATTGGATTTTGTGCTCGAAATAACAAAGAGTTGAATTTTAAAACTGACTAAGTACTTCGAATGGGAAAGGGAAAACATGCTTACGAACATGACAAAAAGGAAACGATTTTCTTTCGTAAACCCAACAAATTTACTCACGAACCACAAACATTTAGACGTAACAAATCACGTCATGGAATAATGTAGGTTAGTAGACTTCACCCAGACAGCCTCGTTACAAAACGGTAACTTAATGTTTCACAGTAATACATTGTTTCAGTTTCACAAGGCGGTGCCTTTTATTTTTCAGCCATTAAACATTTCCAAGAAGTTAAATTAAAGAGTGACTTATAATGCTTCATTTTTAAGCGATCGATCAATAGTTTCCTTTATCTATGTGTAACTTTTAATTAGTTAATCGGCAAACTGCCACTGGGAACAAATAAAGTTTGTTTGTTTGTTTGTTTTAAAGTCAGACTGTTTCGAATTCTTTTTGGAAGTGAAATCAGATTTTCATTTTTAGCACAAATCGCTCCCTCAACAAAGTTAGAATTGGACAAATTAAGTTGACAACAAGCTCACTTCAATTTCAGAATTTAGATTGGGGGTCAAAACACAAACATATAAGGTGTATAATTTCCAACAGACACGCACAGTTCTCTGTTTTTTTACACCATACTCCAACTACATCAAGTCATGCCTTAACGCTTGTATGTTACTAATGGTGATTCAAAAAGGATTACAAATAATTTACAGGAAATCAAAACTTACTTAGAAATTATTATCATTAGAAAATAGTCGAGAGAGAAGGTGGTAATGATGCTTGCATATCATTCTGATTGAGCTGTTGAGTTTGTTTTTAATAGAGAAATACCGGCCAGAATTCTAGTATGGTTTGGCTATCCGTTTCAATTTTACGAAGAACAAGGCAAATTGATCTGTATTAGTCATATTAATGCGGTACCCACTGCCAATTACTGACATCGAGCTGGCAATCTCGTCACCAAGCAATCTCAATAGTCTGGTTGTTAAGAGATTCTTCTGTCAAGATTAGAGATGGTGGGTTCAAATCCAACCCGAGGTTCAATTCGTTATTGATTGTCGATCTGTAGAGTCTGGGTAAACAACGGACATGCACTGATATACATACATTGGTGTAGTTACAACTATAATCGTATCATCATGATCGTCAGAAATCTATCTATCAACAAAACTGTATCTCATACAGACTTAACATTAAGTCATTACTAGTGACAGATGTCTTCAGAAATATTTGAAATGCTGTAAAAAATCAAGTGTCAAACTTTCGCTTTACAGGTGAAAGACCTAAGAAAGAAAATGTAGCGAAAATTTGGGGAAGGTGATCAAGTCCTTCAGTAATATTAATCTACAGTGTTGACTCTTATGAGCTCCTAACATGGTATTTGTTATGATGGAAAAATTTCAAGACAACATACTGCTCTTGAAAAAAACCAACCAATAATACAATATGTTCGAACTTTCACATAGTTAATTTAAATTGAAAGTTTAATTCTTGTTTTTGGAAGAGTAAAATAATCCCTTCATCTTCTTTTTATCCATAACCACACTATACAACGAACCAATTTTCAACAGAACTCGCTGTGACATTTTGAGTGAAAACACCAACAAATAGAATCAAATTAGAATCAGCGAGCTTTAAGATTGACCACTAATCTATCTCTCTGTTCTACAAATACCACTACCGTACTTTGGCTTGAAATGTTACTATAGAACCAATTTCTTGTAAATCCATTACCACTAAGTAAGACGCCCTCTAAATGTATTTTTTTATATAAAAATGATAAACGAAACATGACCTTAACAAGAGGCCTGTTTAAACAAGTTTCCTAATATCTTCCTGGCAGATGATGAAGTTGATTGATAAGTTTGTTATGATTAGAGGTTTCTATAAGACAGGGTGGGTTTACAGGACGAGTCGTATCCATAGTGCATCCATTTTCTTGAAGATTGGGGAATAATCGGTCTATGATCTTTTTACTACCAATATCTCTTTTGATCAGAAGATTTACACACAATAATATTGCCGGCCATTACAACTGTTTGTTTTCTCCACTATTTGTGTATTGTGCTAATTGAAGGTCCTCGTGGCTTTCTTGAGGTTACTGCAGTTAAAGGTTCAGAGAATGGTCGTTACAGAGCAGTTTTTCGACAACGATAAAACTTTGATCGATTGTAATCTTCCGCAGCGTGCCTCATGAACGCAGTCAGATTACGACTGACAGTCTTAGGACAATCGCAAACAGTGTGAACATCCGATTTACGGTACCTTCGGAAATCGAAGGAAAGCTTTTTCAAGGTGGTGTTGGTTTTTATCAGAACACCTTTGGCAAAACGAAGAAGGTAAAACTTGATGTTGTTGATGAAAATGGTACAATGTAAAAGAACGATTGTCTACGTTCATAGCATGGTCGTAAATCAGTATTACTAAATCCACCTCCATGGTGTGTTTCGACCGTTGATCGTACAACAAGACGTACAACTGAAACCGAAACTGTGAACATTGATTATAATAATTGATTTATAGTTTTGAATAATTTGAATAATTTGAAAAGTTTTAAAGTGCAAGTTTACTTTGAAGAAGTTTGCCGTAATAACAAAGGAGAAATATCTTACCAGGGCTACCACTACGGTGGTACTGGTCGTAGGGCTTATGCGTCTGCACAGCTACACCGTTCATCGCGTAGATGGCCCCGTCGGATGTTTCGTAGTAAAGCCCTAATTCTTTGGCTTCGTTTTCCTCTTGTGCCTGCTGTCTCCTGAGTGCTACCTGGGCAGCCATAACACGCTGACGCTCCGCTATCAAAGTACACTTGGCGCATACACAATCCCTCCACCTACAGTACCGCTTGTGACCCTTGAGTGCCGATACCACACCGTGGTTACGGCACCGGGCACACTTTGGAGTCCGTGGGTAGGGCTTCTCAGTCCGGATAAGGAGAGTAGGATGGTGGTGGCGGACATTGGAGTGGTGGGCAGACACCGGCATGTCTGGATTCTGCTGAGAGTCGATGTGTCCACCGGAGAGACTCATGGCACAAAAACAAATATAATATAGAAAGAAATCAAAATCACAAGTCGATGGAGTATGTTGTGAAATTGTGTCTCATAGCATAGCTTCCACCGGAAGAGAGTTGACACCGACGTTGAAGACACACCGCATGTAAGACAGTTTGTACCCCTGTCCTGTGGTGGTGCGTTCTGGTAGGTGGTGGTGGCAAGTCGACACTCACTACGTTATCCCGTCACGGCTGTATGATCTCCAAGACCGGCTGGTCTGCCTGATTCGCCTGCCACCTTTCTCCGGGAATATGAGCTACTGTGACTGACAGCCGACCAATCACTGATCCGTCTCTCGTTGACTGCGTAGGGTTTATTTGTTTTGTCCGCGGTTGAGTCTCTACTCAACGATACAAGGCAACCGTGACACCTGATTGGCCCAGACCATGCCCGAGGGCGCTCACTTGGTGGTGACGTCACTCAGTTTCAATATCCCTTGAAAAAATATGACAGTTTTGTTGTTGTGTGAGTTGTGGTGGTTTTGCTTTCATGTAGCTATACTGAGGTCTTCTGGAAGCAGGTTTGTTTGGCAGAACAGGAAGTTCATCGCGTCCTTTGCTCGTGCCAGGGAGGCAATTTTTTTCTGGTGTCGTCTAGTTTACTATTCAAGTTTTTGATTTAATTAGATAGTTGACAGGTTGGAAAGCAATTTCTATAAACCATAAATTTAATAATTTAAAAGTAGAATACATCTTTTGCAAACATGAAACAATAATGTTAATTCCAAGTTACTTAAAAAAACTTAATTGACTGGAAGTACATATTATTCCCAAGTGCTTAGTGAATTTGTTTTTGTGTTATTTCATTTTCATTTAGTAAGACGCAATTTTGTATCATTTTGAAGCGACGGTCGGATCAGCCGACCATCGTTTGAACGTGTGAGTGCTAATACAACAATGTTTGTCTTCAGCTTAAAATTGTCCCCATTTGCTCTCGTTTTTCTCGGCAGTCACGGACTGACAAAATGTAAACAGGTCGGTAAAACGATATTTCATATGAAATCCTACCCCACAAATCCACATTTTCTCGACAGATAGGCCTACAACAATTACCAAAATATGTTTTCCCTCTCAGAACAAAATGTGTTCTTAAATTGTTACGTACATAGGGGCTTGTTACATAATTGTTAGTATTAAAGTGTAGGCTACAATTCTAAAAATGAGAAAGTATAAGACTAATTGAAATCATTAATATGCAATTTACATTCTTGGTATGTTTGACAATTGCTCGAAAAGAACAACGAAAGACATAACTTATATTATAGTCACTGACAAATGTATTCAACCAAGACACAACTATACATGACCGAGTTTTGATACAATAATGAGTTTGCTTTGACACCTCACATGTCTTACGAACTCTGAACTCAATTTTATTATTAAATCTATTCCCATCATTGGGCATCACTGGTCGCCCATCGTAAGACATTAAAACTCTACTCAATGTTGAGATTCAAACATAATGGAAAAGGGGAGAAAACAAGCGGACGTTTGTGACGTATAGAAAGATAGGCCTTCATAAGAACAGACCGCAGGTAGCTTTGAGGCGGAACAAATGAGCATAAATTATGGCAAGAAATAAAACGTCAGAAATGATGATGATGACTGGATCTACGTATACATCAAAAATTCAATGTCTTTGAGAAACTTAACATCATGCGCACGTCAAGTTGATTCGGGACTTCGTGACAACTTGCAGATTTGAGATTGCAGACTGACAAACAAGAAAGCATTACTGCGCCAGCAAAATGACAACGAGGTTTATTTTTTACCTTACATCAATGTATTATAAGCACTTTATACCTTTCCGATTCCTGAATGAAAGACACATCAACAGGCACTGCGGTGGGATTTGAACCCACGACCAGCATTCTAGAGCATTGTTCTAAACACTTGACCACAGAACTGGCCAGGTGATGCTAGTTCGACTTCCAGTAATGAAGTATGCAAATGAATGGTGAAATTGGAGTTAATACGAAAAACTTGTTTTCATAGTGGAAAATCAAGTTGACAGGAAAGTAAGCGAGTAGCTAGTCAAACCATCAAGCTGACAGGAAAGTAAGCGAGTAGCTAGTCAAACAATCAAGTTGACAGGAAAGTAAGCGAGTAGCAAGTCAAACAGTCAAACTGACAAGAAAGTAAGCGAGTAGTTAGTCAAACCATGTAGCTGACAGGAAAGTAAGCGATTGGCTAGTCAAACAGCCAAGCTGACAGGAAAGTAAGCGAGTAGCTAATCAAACAATCAAGCTGACAGGAAAGTAAGCGAGTAGCTAGTCAAACAATCAAGTTGACAGGAAAGTAAGCGATTAGCTAGTCAAACCATGAAGCTGACAGGAAAGTAAGCGATTGGCTAGTCAAATATTAATCAAGCTGACGGCAAAGTAAACGAGCAGCAAGTGTAACAATCAAGTTGACAGGAAAGTAAGCGAGTAGCTAGTCAAATCATGAAGCTGACAGGAAAGTAAGCGATTGGCTAGTAAAATATTAATCAAGTTGACAGGAAAGTAAGCGATTAGCTAGTCAAACCATGAAGCTGACAGGAAAGTAAGCGATTGGCTAGTCTAACAACCAAGCTGACAGGAAAGTAAGCGAGTAGATAGTCAAACCATGAAGCTGACAGGAAAGTAAGCGATTGGCTAGTCAAATATTAATCAAGCTGACGGCAAAGTAAACGAGCAGCTAGTCTAACAACCAAGCTGACAGGAAAGTAAACGAGTAGCTAGTCAAACAATCAAGCTGACAGGAAAGTAAGCGAGTAGCTTGTCAAACCATGAAGCTGACAGGAAAGTAAGCGATTGGCTAGTCAAATATTAATCAAGCTGACGGCAAAGTAAGCGATCAGCTAGTCTAACAACCAAGCTGGCAGGAAAGTAAGCGAGTAGCTAGTCAAACCATGAAGCTGACAGGAAAGTAAGCGAGTAGCTAGTCAAACCATGAAGCTGACAGGAAAGTAAGCGAGTTGCTAGTCATATTATATCTCTCCGGACAGGTAAGCATTTATAGCATGCTATTGAACACGTGCAATGAAAACCCGAGGCAGACTTGACGGCAGAAAAACAGCTAAAAAACATTTGCAAAGTTTTATATCAATTTTGCCTGGGAATGCTAGAACATTAGGCCCCTGTTATTTTCTGTAATTGAAAGATGTGGATAATTGTTTTTAGTTGTTATCACGTCTTATCAGTATTGCGCTGAAGACGAACTGATTGAAGATTCATTTTCATTGGATACCTGAGTAGGGGTTTGATCAAAATAATCTGATAGTGACAGTCCACTCTTCAAAAGCCAATTTAAAGTGATCATATCATTCGCCTTTAGAACATTCGATTCCTTCTTGTTCTCTTGTTTTCATCAGACACGTTGTTTATAAAACCAACTTATTGACGGTTACGTTTTAGTGAAGACATCAAAACCGGTTGATACACGTGAAGATTTCGGGTGTTCAAATTGGGCTGATTTCGAAATAACATCAAAATAAGTAGGAGTGATGGTGGATGATGGTGGGGGTATCTTTGATCTGACAGTAGTTCAGATGGTATAACCCTCTGGAAGGAAGTTGTATACGAGCACCATTTACAATACAACCAAACCATCACATTATTTAGTTATTTATTTATTATTACTTGTATTACCATTATTAGTTATTTTTCTGTTTTGCGTTTTATTTATTTTTACATTTGAGAGTTAAAAAAAATAAAAATAAATAAATAACATTCGAAGTTATTATCAATTTGATAACGATATATATCTCGGCAAGTCGACTTCTTATGAAATTAGTCAATTTCAGATAATTTATCCCGCCAAGACGACTAACTGAAACGAAGATGTCGACCTTCAATATTAGGTTCAGTAAGTTGTCTTGACGCAATGTATTATCTGTTTATCTGAACCAATGTTATGGCACTTACGGAGCTCCGTACTCAACCAGACGAGGAGGTAGAAATGTTCCAGAATGTGATCACACAAGGGCCCAATAGAGCTGCTTAATTAAGCACGAAAAGAAGCTAAGCAAAACAAAATTACGCTTATACCAGACTAAGGTTGCCAGCCAACGTGTACAATCTGTGACTGGTATGCTGCTCATTTTGCTTAGCAGCAGATTGTTGAGCAATATTTTCTGCTTAAGCAGCTCTCTATGACATTTTGGCCCTTGCAAATAATCGATCATTAGTGGTGTTTGTTTGTATCGATATAATCGAATAATTGCCTCAGACAGGATTCGGCGACTCAGCGGAACTTCAATGTGGTGGCCTCTAAAAGGTAACTAGTAGACACGACCTGGTTTGACCTCATTAAGAAGGATTAACCATTAGGTTATATAGGATGAATATTGATGAGGTCAAGTAAGTACTAGTTACCCTATAGCACCTTCAATGCTTGACTTTACACACCAATTGCCTTCAAGCTTCATTCAGATGGTATGGAAACGCCCCCTTATGGTAGCAGTTTTTACCCAATTACAGCGATACCATTCTCAGACACCTGCATCATTAAGACATACTGAGTAGACCTCCGTAAAGTCCGACACTGTATTGTACCCACAACTTTGATTGTAGCATAACTCTATAAAGAACTGTGGCCTTTTTCACCCATATACAATGTAACAAAGCACACACTCCGGAGGTAGGCATTGCTGGGAGGCTTCGAAATAATTTACCGGAGAGTTTTTTCTGCCTTCTTCTGTTGCTTTCAAGTTGTTTGTTCATTTTCTTTGTGGGTCGTTGTCACTCACGACGATAACATTACTGTCATCCCAAATCGTCTCATACTCAGGCCTGGTTCGTGTCTCGTCCTGTCGTCATGGAGATGACAGTCATTGTAAGTAGGTGTCGGTCTTTCTTACGGTGGCAGTCATGTAAAAAGGGTGTGTTGGGGGTAGGGGTGAGTGTGTCTAAACGTGGACACCGAGGGGGCCCGGGTGGACATCCTCGGTTTGCTTCTGTCCCAAAACAATGGGAGGACATGGAGAAGTCATCGATGGGGTCAACAAACAAGTGTGTGTGCGAATGAACTACACATTCAAATCGAGGACTTAACAAAAGGGATCCGGTGAAATGATATAGCGAGGACAGTCCTCGCTTGCCTTCGTGTACAAAACCAAAAACCGAAGTCCAAACAATGGGAGTACAAAGAAAAGTCCTCGATTTACGGCAATTAAAAACGTGTGTGTGGGTGTGGGAAAGCATTAGAACAAGTGTGTACCTGATGGGGTGAAAATGTCCCCCCATCTAGGGACTTGAAACACTATGTGGAGTTACACACGTCTACACTATGTGGAGTTACACACGTCTACACGGTGTTTTCACCAATGTTGAAGAATATCTTTTTTTCTAAAGCGCACAATGTGCTTTTCCTAAAATCAATGACTAAATGGTATCTTTCAAAGTCAAAAGTAGCCTAGCTATCTTTTACGAATAAGTTCCCCGATGTTACCATCTTATATCACCCAGTTCGTTCCCCGGTCAACTACGCCGCGATGTAACCCATTTTGTACAGGGAAATAGAAAGAGAGAGGGAAGGGAGCCAAATCGTGCAACAATAAGTGTCTGTGATTCTGAAATGAAATTACTCACACTCGAGCTGTACACAGATAACTAGCAATAAACGAATGTAGAATACGAGGTTTGTGTGACAGAAAACAAGTTAGCGACCGTCACAATTACATCAGAACCTTTTTACATGTTCCCCCCTTTTTGCCCGGAATGATTTCTTGCCAACCTCGTCACCAATGCAATCAACGCTAACAGAACGAAGCCGATGAGCTGTGCGTCAAAGTGAACTAGTCGTCAAATGGAGTGGTTGGCAATTCGATTGTTCGTCCCCTTAATCTGATTGTATACATCAGTACCACGTTTCTCAGTACCCGGAAGAGTATATTCCAATGAGGAAATAATTGGTGATTGTGCAAGGTGGATTTCTTGTTTTGCAGACTGACAGTGTGATAAAGGTTTAATGGTCATTGGTACTTTTCTTTTTATTAAATAAATTGATATTTTATTTATATCATTGTGTGCATGTTCTTATTTATGAGTATAAACGGAAGGGCACAGTTCAGATATCCTGACGAGAGTGATGATAATATCACTGGGTGTATAAAATGCCTACAATTACATTAGAAAGCTTTTTACCACTTGAGGTGCATATAGTTCCACGGTCTCAACGGAAGGTCGAGTATTGTGGTGAATATTAATGAGTGGGACATTGACTTCTTGGTACATTTCCTTGTGCTGTTGTGGACCACAAACACTATAGTGATTCCTTCCTTTAAACTAAAAACAAAACAAACCCAAAAGCCGAACATAAATACACTAATAAACAGAAAACAACAACAACAACCAACAACAACAGCATCAGCAACGACAGCAACCAACAACAACAGCATCAGCAACGAGAGCAACCAACAACAACAGCATCAGCAACGAGAGCAACCAACAACAACACCAACAAAAAGCAAAAACAACAACAACAAACAAGAACACTTCTGCAAACAAGAACAAGAACAGCAGTAGCAACATCAAAAGCAATTCAAATGATGAAATGTAACTGTGTTTTATTTTATTTTATTAAAAAAATAAACCACAGGAGACATTTTCTTTTAGTCTATCATTGTTTTGTTTATTAATTTTGTTTCCCATCCTCTTTTTTTCAATAAACACACCACAAAACCAACTAGTGAACATTTCATCACATTGAGATCTCTACGAAAATAAGAAGAAACGGCCTCAATTTCGTCAGTGATTTTGAGCACTACGTTTATGTACGTATCTTTTTAATGACGACAAACAAAGTAATAAGCAAGGTGATCTAAGATTTCTCTGCATGATGGGTACTGGTTTAATGTTACAGATTGAAACATCACTTTCCCTGTACGCTGTTCTTAGTTTTCAATTTTGTACAGCACGGAAGCAGTTGATGTCCCTGAATTAATTTGTTTACTCTCTGATATCTTAGGATGTTATTACCTCGCGGATCGATAAAAAAGTACACCTAAAAGCTGGATAATAACCCCCTTATCAACATTTGTCATTTTCTCTCCTCTTTAAAAACACCTGCTGAAAGAAAGAAAAGATAAAAGCTGCTGAAACACCCCATGGGTGTGTCACTGTCACAGAAAATGACAGACAACGTTGGACCACCTCCTCTCATCCGAGGACAAGATACGGCTCTTTACTTGAGGTATAATTACAGGCGAAACAAAAACGGTAAAAAACACTCGGTGAAGAAAACAGATTATCACCGGTGACTCCATGGGTACAATGACCAGGTACTTGAGATGGTGAAGAGGGTCGGAGTCAAACGTCTCCTTGATCGACCAGAGTGGACGCGGAAGAATGGCGCTGGTGTGGCCCCTCGGACAAACAAAAATGTCCCACCACCACACTACCTGGGGGACATGCGTAATAATAGGAATCCAATTTGCCGTGAATGGATTGGGGGTGGAGTGCTACCACCTCCTGATATAAGGCTAAAAATAGCTTTGGAGTTTCCAGAGTTTGTCAAGTTGGGTAACTCGTTTTAAAGAGATGGTGAATAGCTATGTAACGTTATCTGAAACATTTCAATTCCAAAACCCAAACAACAACAACAACATCAACCACAACAACATCAATATCACCATCAAAAACAAATTGCACCCCCCCCTTTAAGAAAAGTACCAGACCAAGTTTTCAAATTAGATATAGACGATACGTTTGCTTGATATAATTTCTAAACACTATCACATTAAAAGGACAGATTGATATTAAATTCCACGTTGACAAATGCTAACGCAAGCCACAATAATACGTCACACCGGCAAAGCACAGTAGCTGCCGGACCGCTTGCAATATAATTCTATTAATTAATTCAGCCGTCAAATTTGGCCCTAACATTGAATGACTTTCACCCATACTCATTATCCGCGTTGGACCGTCGTGAGCCGCGTCGCCTTTGACTGAAGGGACTAATGGGTGCAGTGGCTCGTGTGGGAAAGAGACGGAAATCCAGCGATACAGCTAGCCAATGAATTATTGAAATGCCAGAAAATTAGTGCTTTGTTCTGAAAATTCAGAGGTCTTGAGTTTTTTTATATCATGATTATAATAGAACTGTGACGATATGTGTGATGAGGCCTTGGTTTCTCGCAGAGGTCGTATGATTACTAGACGTTTCGGTCATTATGCTTTTATGGTCTTCAGGACAATCAGATGAGGTATGCGGTTCAATACCTTATTATCATTTTTACATTGGTTAAACCGGCAAGTAATCGACGTTTCGATATGTATGTCTTCATTGTCTATACACGTTGAACTAACTTGTAAAACGTGTTACTTCATATTCAATAATTGATTTTTGAAAACTGCAAATATTCAATTCAAACTGATATCGACAAATGAAATCAATCGCAACACAATGGCTGTTCCAATTAGCAAACTTGCAACAACTAAGAGCAGCCACATGTATGAGGGAAGTTTGACATTGAGAATAAAAATATGAATTGAAAAAAACAGTGTATATGCTTTAATTATTGTTTAACAAGTTTACATACACAGGTATTCAACATTTCAACAATAATGTCTATATACAGTTGATTCGATTAGAGAAGCGCACGGCGATTGCACGGGACTGCACAGCCCGCTACTTAAAAACGATCGTAGTAAAACTCTTCCATTAGTAGACAATACTTGACAGTTTCCTCTTCTGAAGACAGTCAGAGCAACTGATCGAAAGATCGAGCTGCTACACCCACTCGACTCAATGTAATGACTCTGCATGCAACCAAGATCTGTGCCGAAGGTGCCCCGTAAAGGATGTTTTGCCTTATTACCGGCCGCAACATTCCGCGGTAAATCAGTGCCGTGAAGTATAGACCCTTTTCTTGACCACCGCGACCCATTTGAAATGGCGTTCGTGATCGAATTTAGTGTCTGTTGTTTTCCCATTCAAACCAATCATTCTCTGATTTGTAATGATGTAGTCATGTTACTAACCAGTCAATTTGTCCCATTCAAACCAATCATTCTCTGATTTGTAATGATGTAGTTATGTTACTAACCAGTCATTCTCTGATTTGTAATGATGTAGTCATGTTACTAACCAGTCAATTTGTCCCATTCAAACCAATCATTCTCTGATTTGTAATGATGTAGTCATGTTACTAACCAGTCAATTTGTCCCATTCAAACCAATCATTCTCTGATTTGTAATGATGTAGTTATGTTACTAACCAGTCATTCTCTGATTTGTAATGATGTAGTCATGTTACTAACCGGTCAATTTGTCCCATTCAAACCAATCATTCTCTGATTTGTAATGATGTAGTCATGTTACTAACCAGTCAATTTGTCTTTTTGGGGGGTTCAAACCTTAAGTTAATTAAAATTTACCCAGTCATCAGTTTCCCTTGTAGTTTATTACTTGAAGTTTCAAAAAGGTAAGTTTTGTACAAAACTGAAGCTGATTCCATGAATCCGTTCCGATAATAGTGAAACGGCAGAAAAAATAATTCAAAGGTGTCTTCAGATGGTTATGACATGAATCAAAACAACTCCATGCACGTAGCTGAGACATCGCAGAACATTCAGCTCTGACGCATCTATCGGCAACAGGGGGCGCCCTTTAAGCACATGGCACTATCAGAGCATGTTAAAAAAGTTAGAACACACATAAGCCCGTCTGACACACAAAACCCACCAACTGTCACGCTTGTTTCTAAGCACATTCTCCTCTCCATGTTAACCAGATATCCGGCAGAGGTAGACCGACACCCTCACAAACTCTTGGGGGACACACACAAAATAATAAAAAAATAAAAAAACGAAACAGAGAAAAAACCTACCCCAGCAAAATGTCAACTGTAACCGTCGGCCGTATATACCCGTCCCGCGTAGAGGCCAACAACTCCTATTGTCCGATCTGTAAAAACAGTATAAATCTAAACCATGGCGAGCTCTAAAAGGATCCAGTCAAGTATGAGACATGATTAGGGGGTGGTCCGTAGCTCATACAGCAGGGCCATTGAGGGTGGGGGGGGGGGGGGGGGGGAGGGTGATTGCAAACCCTCAAGGCATACGCAGTTGACAGAGAGGCGCAAATGGCGAACGTAGCCATCCTCAAAACAACCTTCCTAAAATATAATAAAAACCACCTAATTAATATTTCAGGCATTTGTCCAATGGAACCGGCATAAACAATGAGACTTCTTTAAATCCCATAGGAGTACACGGCATTTATATAATCACAAGTCAAAGCACAGAATCATTTTATTGCGATTGATTTGACTTCTGAGGAGACCAGCTGTGTGGTCAGTCGTGCCCTTAGGGTCACGTGTCCAAGGTCACCCGATGACCTTAGCCGAGGGCAACGCCCGACGGATATATTTTTGGTGCTTGACCTAGATATGATGTCACCAAACGATATTGGGAGTGCAGTAAAATATGTAATGTCAGAAAGTAAATCAACATGAAATGCAGTTTGAGACGCCATTGTTTTATACAAGGCAGAAAATCGGACAAGCTTTACGGAAACAGAACTATAGATACATCTTCATTTTCTATATGAATACACGACGAAATTTAAATTAAAGTGGATTAACTATAAAACTGCTCTTCACTACTTTGAAGCAAATGGAGCAATGTGACGTGATGATATTAATAATTATAAAAAGCCAAACTAACTATTAATAAAAATAATAAATAACAATTAAAAGAAAAAATTACTAACTATTTATTATTCTAGGTCTTTAAAAAAACGAACCATTTCGGAGGCTCCATAAAAAAAACACCCAAAACCCAAAACGTTTTAAAGTTTTTGTTTCCCAAAACAGAACCAAATTAAAATTTCCTCAATGTAGCACAGTACGAGAAACGAATTGGAAGTCTCTAAAGGAACTGAGATGTCTTACGGTGGCCACCTGTTCTTGTTTCTTATGGTACACTCAATCAATGAGGGAACATAACGTCTAAAGGGTTATGACTAATTGGAAATAAATAATAACAATTTAATGTCCAATACGAGAGGAAAAACATACAAAACCCACAAACAAAACCAAACAAACAAAATGATCAAATCTCCTTCCCAGTCAGCAAGGCCCAACGTGTCCTACCCAGGTGGAAACCGGGTACATCGCCCCAAGCTGAACCGCACCTGGGCTGCTTGCAGCCCGCTGGCATGGCTCACCATCCCTGGTGTTTGACTGCGGACTCGTATAAATCCAAATCTCTGCACTAGCGGGAGAAAAAAAATCATCCCAAAACACAACACCCTAATCCGGTTATAAATGTAATAGCAAAATAGCTCTAATAATATAAGGATTAACAGTAGATGAATGTCAATGTACTTTTAAGTTGGAGTACTCACTTTTCCCCCACACGTGAATTGTTTTGTCGTCCGTGTATAGATCCAGTCAGCAAAAGAAAATAGCTAATCGTGTTTCGTTTTTTACGGAGGAATTATACAAATGCAGACAAACTATGCGTTGATTTGTTCTGGTCCTATTGTGGGGAGTGTGAAAAAGGGAGTTACGAGTGTCTTTTCTGTTCCTTTCCAAGCCAGTTCACAATGTTGATTGTGTCCAAACGGTATGGCAACAGAAATCGAATCGAGCTGGCAACTTATTACATAAAAACAAAGTAGTGTACTTGCCTGGGCTCTAGCTTTGTCCAGTGCCACGGGCGATAATAAACCCTAGTCTCTCCGTTTTGCTAGATTTTCGTTTTATATTCCGTCGTTTTTTTCCCTTTCATTCAGAATTCCGAAATCCCCCTTCACGCGGCAATAACCCCTTTAGAGTGTAACACTCCGTGCCTAACACATATATAAAAGCAGAACGACTTTGCATGTACCCGTTTGCACTTTTGGGGAGGGTAATCCTTTTTCTTCCCTTGTTCACGTGACTCGGGCTCTGAACAACAGTTTCAAATAAAAAATGTATACCGTTTGATTTGTTCCTTTCTGCACGACACTTTATTATGTGTCTGTGTATGACTGTAATGTAAATTACAATGACTGCCCTGTAATTCACATACCCCTCGTCAAATATTATATTAAAGATGCCAAGGTCCATTTTTTGGCCGATTTGACTCAAACTTTTTGATTTAAATTATAAAATAGCTATTTTTAAAGATACATGGCATGAATTATTGCCGGGTTCCCGGCATTTTTTTAGGACGTCCTTCAGCCACACATAGAGGCGGTTTGCATACAACGTGCTACGATGTCCTTGGCACATGCGAAAGTTGTTTTTTTGTTTTGAAACTTACTTTATTTAAAATTTTATAACAGCATCAACTACTTTGAGAAATTGTTTTCCTTGAAAAGACACATGTTTTTTCGTTGACAATCGGGCCATGCAACTTTGTTAGAATCAAATCGAAAATGACTTAGTTGCGTTAAATGTGTTTAGGTCGTTAGACCTAATAGTCCCCTATTGCGCAAAAAACAACAATATAATTATATATTAATTAAAACATATTAATTTCCTTTCAGGAAAATAGATTCAACAATGTTTTCCATGGTGCATTACTTCTACGTTAGGACTAATACCCATAGAGATCAGAAATAAAGGATAACGATTTCTATTCATTTTTTCATGAATCTTCTGATGGGAAATTTAAAGCTATCTTCCCTGGAAAAGTTCTTAACAACGATGAATCTTAGAAAAGCTATGAAAACAACAGAAATTAATCAAAATCATTGTCAATGTTGTAAAAACAATTCCAGTAGAAAACTTCAACAAATAGGCCTGTATAGCTGCGGTAATAGTTGAAGAAAAAAGTGTTGTCTCTACAATTTGACAACTCCAAAAGTCAAAAAGTTAAATTTGTAAGTTGTTTACTACTTGGTCTTTGCCCGGGGTGTTCAAAGGGATACCCCGGGCAAACTGTTCAAAGACGGCGTGGCTCTACCTCTGTACCCGGTCCACGGTCCAAACATTGCCCGAATAACAGTGCACGTAATATTACTGTGCGGACAAATGTGTATAAAAACAGCTCCAAAATACCACAGCCGGCCTTGAGCGCCTTTGGCATTTTACTGGCTAGCCCCACAAACCCCAAACAGCTTTAGTCTGCGAAAAAACAGCAACTAATCCGCTTTATGTTCCAGCTGAAAGTTATTTGCGAAATTATGATTGGACTTGACCATTGCGACCAACAATGCCTGTAAGAATTGCCGCTAGGTCTGCTTGTCCTGAGAGACCTCCAAAGTTGGCCTTTGTCGAGCCCCGAATTAACAACCACACGACCAGATCTCGACTATGTGATTTTTTATCCAAATGACGATTAGCGGCGTAAGAACCTACCCTGGAACAATGCTGGAACAATGCTAAACCGGAAACCCAGGGTATTTGCGGTTTGGAAGGAAGGATTAACAAATCTTTGGGTCATTTTCGGCTGTTATTGTTGACAAAAAGTCATATTTTTCTTACCTTAAAAAAAGTGCAGCGGATTCCTTTGTGCACTATGCGTGTATTGTTTAGCTCCCACTGCGGTCTGTTCACAAATTGTCTCAATACACAATGCAAATAGAAACAAGTTACAATATCTGAAAAATGCAATTACTGTGCTGGCCTCTAATCAGCAATTGGCCATCTAGGAATGGGCGTATCTTTGTCGCCACGGTTACCGTGGTGATGGTAGGATGAAATAGACCTATCAATATATACGGCTGTATTTATAATTATTCACATCGAAACAAAATTCGAACACTGGAGAGGTTTTAACGTCTGGGAAGTCCAACTTTTCGCACTTAACATAAATCAAACTAAACTTTGGTAATTAGCCCCCCAAACTTATGAACATTTATCCGAAAGCCTTTTTGTTATGGGGCCTATGGGCGGTAATGGTAGTAAGCATTATGTGAAATGATTTCATAGAAATAATAATTGATTTTGGGTTCAACCCAAAATCATTTAAAATTTACCCAGTCAGTTTCTCTTGTGGTTTATTATTTGATATAATAAATAATAATTAGTATAAATCAATAACAGTATGTCAAAAAACGTAATTCTCCATATAGATGTCCTAAAGGCGACTATTGGAGATCCGAATTTCCTCGATGTCCGAATATTGCGGCAAGAGACCTCGCTAAACGTGGATGGATTCGTCGTTCTTGATGTAAATTCTTGACAGTCTTTTTCTGTGTAGACACTTTTCAAGTAGACACTGTTTTCAACTGAAGCTGTCAATGTGACCTTTATTGCACCTTTCTTGATAATTTAGCATATAAAGAAGCATTACATTGACAAAACCAATCTATGACCTTATCTTTTTAATATGTTTGATGGCAGCCTGTATGTGAGAACATCACTTGAGCTGGAAAGTTTGAAATGGAAATAAACGTAAACATTGAAAATATGTATTAATATTAACAAGTTCGTGTGGAGCTTGAGTTGATAGTAACAAGTCTCAACATGAGCTGCCAGGCATGTGGTTACAATGAACACTTCGGTCAAACTGGGACTGTAAACAAAGCAAAACTGGTAATGGGAAAATGATTTAATAATGCGTGTGATCAAAACGTGTAGCGAACCTTGCCTGAAGCTGACACGTGAAATATTATTGCACTGAATGCGAAAGGTTGATTTGAGGAGGGGGACCAAGTCCAGTTCTACCACAGGAAACTCTTTATTAATAGTTCTACCACGTCTCCAAGCTCCAAGCTGTCCAGGTTCTCCACGAGAATGGAAACCCAAGTTTGCACTCCAAGGGACTGTGAAGAAGAACACCGCCATTTCAGTAATAATAATTATGTGTGAGTAGAGTGATTCTACATGAAGAAGACAACCCAAGCTCAATTTGAAATACAATTGGAAAGAAAATCTGACAGGTCTGAAGTTGGTCCCCCAACCCACAGCATCATCCAAAGGGACTGTTGAATGGAAAGGCTGTTTCATTCACAAGGAGAAAGTGGCCAGGCTCCCTTTAAGAATCAGAGCCGAAGCTACAACTCAAAATATTTGGAAGCTAGGGAGCACACTTCAGTCTTAGGAGTAAGGTTTGCTACATGGATGACAAGACAACGCTAGCTTTAGATGAGCTGATTTAAGGATGGTGATGGGGTACCCGTTTGGTTCCATATAACAGGGTTCTTACAGGAACGACAACTAAAAAATGGCCTTGTTAGGGGAAAATCGTGAATGGCCAAGCTCTTACTTGAGAAAGTCAAACCAAGCTTACCTCCAGGCGAGCAAGAAAACCCCATTTCTGATATGGCAGAATGCTTTCATTCACCACAAAGACGACAACTTTGTCTTTGGACTGTGAAGGAGTAATGTGACCAGGCTCTTCTGTATAGCAACCCTGTCTTTCATTCCAAAGGAACCTTGTTTCAATTCCAGGAGAAGTTGACCAAGCCCCACACTGAGATTGTGGCAATTGCTAATTACCCCCAAGAAATAGACTGTGAATGGGAAGACGCTGTAGCAGTCAAAGATTCTCTTGTCAGGCTCTCTCCGTATCAAGCTTGTATTGCAGGCTGGTATAGAAAGTCTGACGAGGAAACAATTTCTGTATAGTTTTACGATTAGTGGAGTCTGACATGCTAATAATACGCAGTTCTTATAGCTCTTGCGTCTCACATCGCTCATTACTTCTACAAGGTATGCGGAGCTATGTCCGAAGCATAAGACTCATTTATTTACAAAGCACCATGTAACGGTTTACAAGTTGCTTTGTCTCAAACTGCAGCCAACAATACCGGAAATAACGGTGCAAACCTCTTCTCTTCTCGATACTTGGTTCGTTTACGTGCATTACACAACGCACGGGACTACGTCCTTCGAAGGATGAAGAAGCAAAAACACTTACAAGTGTTTTTCTTAAGGACACAAGTTTCATGACCAGGACTTGAACCCACACTCTGCTATATAGACAGAAACATCAGAGCTTGAATCCAGTACACTTAACCGCTCGGTCTTCTGATTTATCTATTTTCTCTGAGCACCCCATCTCCTACACATGAAGTGACTCAAGAAACACCTTAAAGACTGACTATTATTTCGTAATGGACTTGATATTACATAATGACAATACATAAAGTATGTCGAATCAATTTCACAGATATTAACAAAATCTAGAGACAACCTGATGCCAAGTTGGAACAAACAGAAATCCAAAGCTATTTCTACAAGAGCATCAATATTAGACTTGGCTTGAGTGGCGTCAACACTGACTGACATACGTCAAGATCTATTTTCCTTATAACTTCAACTCTGTCTTTTTTTTCCTGAAATTCCAGAATTCCAGACGATATTTTCACACGGGAGATCTGATGGAGTTTGTATATCCCTGGCATGCAATCCTATATTATAACTATTTCAAGTAATTAAAAACCGCGTCTATACATCAGGAGAGGCGATTGTATCATTCGCATTTCGCTTGTATCCCCCGTGCGTCAATTAAGGTAACACGGAAATATTGTCAAAACATACAGCTCATACAAGAAAATACACAAACCCGAACCCGATGGTGATTACGAGGAGTGCAGTGTTACCTTGCCAGGCAGCGGCCGTACCCTAGAGCGTTTACGCAGGGTGTGGGACGGTGAAGAAACGCGGTAACATCAGAATCTCTAGCAACTTCTAGTTTTGATCATCGTTCTTTATACAACTGTTAGATCTCCTCAGGCCTACCCACTAGCGCATTATACACACGCTACAAAACTAACATCTGAAGTTTTCTGAGGCGTTGCAATGTCGATACTTGTACAGGCATAGTTACGGCTTGTATTCTGCCCGATGGTGAGAGGCTGGAGATGTTGATTGCCATGTGAAGAGTGTAACTGAAAAAATGGATTGGCCTCTTCTCAAGCCGCTGGCTTGTAGTGTTTAAAACACATAAGAAACAGGTGTTGATTTCAAATCGAAATGTATGCTCATATATAACATAGATCATTGAATCCCCATTATATCAATGTATGAAAATAGAGTAATACAGTTTTATACATCATAGGCCCTAGGTATGGAGCTCCAAAGATGAAATATCAAAATCTGAAGCTCACGCCGATCTAAAAACCAACTGAAACCTGGCCCAATGTCATTGAGCTCCATTGGGCCCAGATTAA
The DNA here is from genome assembly GCA_037783415.1 of Leptasterias polaris. Taxonomy (NCBI): domain Eukaryota; kingdom Metazoa; phylum Echinodermata; class Asteroidea; order Forcipulatida; family Asteriidae; genus Leptasterias; species Leptasterias polaris. Next base: position 635,994 of record JAZGTN010000046.1, read on the forward strand.
GAAAACGTTTAGCCTACACATAAGAAAAATATAAATATATATATTACACACATTAATCTGATAAAGACAAATTTAACAGACATAGGCCCTATTAATGTTGTATTTATCTTTATTGTTATGGTTATTTTTATTTTGTGTTATTTATACTTATAACCAATCTCGTCTTCCGACAACCTTATGTTATTAATTATTTCTGATTCCCAGCAAATTGAGAACTTACAATGTGCTTTGTGCAGAAACATTCCATAATTCAATAAACGTTACAATACACATTCTTCCTGAGGCTATTGAGAGACACTTTGCTTGGATTCAGGTAGGTCCATTAACTATCAATTTGCAATTATTACAGCTTCCTAACGTAATGTTATTTCCCAATAATTCCATTGTAATAAAACACGCCTGAAGTGATTTTAAATGCAGGTTGACTGGAGCGTATAACCTTCGCTTGTAAAAAACCATGGACCCCGTGCATCTTAACTTCATCTAAGCTATTCAGCGACTCCATAATATAAAACTCCATCTAAGCTAATTAGCGACTCCATCTATAAAACTCCATCTAAGCTAATTAGCGGTAATTTTATTCACTCATGATTGAAAGAGTTATTGATAACTTTATGGTTGTAAAGATGTTTTCCCAAGCCGCTGTCCCAAAACAACCAACGGTGTGACGGGCAGGATACACTAACGAATCAGATTCCCTGCTCTGTTGACAAAACTTGCCAGACATTCTCGGATTCCCTTCCCCCGCTCGCCGGCGCGTAAACACGGCCCGAGTGTCCAAACATGCCACGGTGGAAAACGGTTCGCGCGGCTATCTCGTCAAGGACACTTTTCTGTTGGGCTTGTGGTGTTTTGTATCGCCTAGTGTTGTACCTCAGGGGCCCAGGCAACGTAGAACCATCGGATACAGTATCACTGTTGACTTGGTGTGTATAATATACATTCGCTCTCTATAAGTATAATCGACGTCTTTATTTAGCCATTAAGCCTTCAGCTGAAAAATTGACAGCCGCGCCAGTTTTAGCGAGGTTTGGAATTTGTTACTGATGGTAGAAAAGTAAAAGGCTTCAGGGGGATATACTCAAGTAATTTTGATCGTAAATTGTGATGTTAAGAATTACAAAGTTAATAAGGAATAAGGTCCGAGAACAGATCTTCCCGTGCCTTTTTGAGTCTAGACACTAATTGTGAACTAAGAAAGAAAACATTTTCAAGCAAATACACCATTCTACGAACTAAGAAGGTTACGTCCAGGAATGGATATACAGTGTATGAAATAAGAAAGAAAACGTAAAACCCAATTTCAAATCAATAGAAGAAACACAATAAAACAATTAAGCCTTGATGAGGTTCGTCTATAGGAATGGCTGGGTGCTGATAATGCTGGTGTACATGTTAACATGACCAAAGTGTTCTCTCATGAGATATGTAACAATGGACGAAACATGAGAAGGTCAACACCCACCCAATGCTGGATGTTGCACTCATTGCTCATGTTTTCTCAATTCACTGCTGGATGTTGCACTCATTGCTCATGTTTTCTCAATTCACTGCTGGATGTTGCACCCACTGCTCATGTTTTCTCAATTCACTGCTGGATGTTGCACTCATTGCTCATGTTTCTTCAATTTATTGACACCACGTTCGACGACAACGACAATGATTACAATGATTCACACTCACATTGTACTTTGGATAACCATATAAAGCTAGGCCTAATAACCCCATCGATCCAACCACCTCAAACTGAGTTAGCCAAATTAAAGCACGAAACCCTTCAAGTGTCACATGAGGCAACAGACATCCAGTTCCAGACAACCCCAAACAAGAAAATTCTTCCACATTTCAGCTTTCTCAAAGTTCCTTTGGAAGAGTGAGTTACACCTAACTGAAAAACTGAATGTATCTTGCGCTGCCGAAGTGTTTCTTGTGCATATAGTGCAGTTGGTTGCCTCCAAGTTGCCTGTAAAAAATGCCCTGACATGGACTTGAAGAAAACTTGGATGAGGAACAAAAAGAAGCACCAACAGCTTGGCCCCTTTTGAAAGCACGGCTTCTGCAACAGGCTCCGACTTAGGCTCTGGCTTGGATTCTGTCAGTAACGTTGAAAACTTACGCTTTCGGTACGGGCTTCAAACAGGCTGACGAAGCCTAAGCCGAAGCCCAAGCCCAAGCCCAAGCCCATGGTTTCAAAAATGGACACTCAGCACTGATGAAGAGACGAGCATGTCGGGTTAAAGATACGAACTACGGTCAATATGAGTGTAACCACGCTATGTTTTAACTGATGAAATTCATGATGACATTAAAATACTATATTTATCGGAAAAAAATAGGGGGTTTATGAAAATCATCGGATGTTTTCACTTGGAAGCATAAACATTGCCGTAAAATATTCAACCTCCAGAATATTTTGTTTCTAAACACCTCGGCGTTATCAACATTCCAGTCTTTTCATGTGCGCTATTAGTTATTACGTACCCGCAGTGTTAGCTGTCAAAGCCGAGCGAGGTGTCAACCAGCTCATTTGACATGGAACAGTCACTGGGCTAACCTGACATGAAACAGCCGTGACAGTACTCCCATCTGATCGAAAATGGGCGTGTCAATCGATTACTTCTAAAGGTATGATTGCAGACATTTTATGGCGTATCGAGTTTCATTTGTGGTTAAAGTGGATTTGTTCAAGCTTGGATAATTGTGAATTCATTTGGGGCCAAATTCTTATTTCGTAAGCTTGGATCGTTCCCACAAACACAGGTGTCTTTTCAGCTAAATAAACACAGCTCTGCAAGTTGAAACTAGCAACAAAATTATGCAAGTTCAGTAATTTGCCCTCTCTGCACCCCCTTTCGGCGTCAACAAAGCCACGTCGATGTTCAGATATATATCAAAGGCGTTTCTATAAAATAAAAAACCTTGAAATATTCAATCCAAAGTTACAATCAAACGTAAATACATCGACTGAAACAACTCAGTCTGCGATCCTGAAACAAAGTACAAAGTAAATTAACACTTTGAAGTGACAGAACACAAGACTTAGTCATGGAAACAAGTTCCAGAGTTTTCCCACTATTGCTCACCACTTCCTCAGACAAAGATAAGAACAACAATTTGCTACTATTGGTAAGATTGAAAACACTATAAAATGTTCACAGTTTTAGAATGAAAAGGTCATGGTGGAGGAATTCCATTTTGGCCTGAAATGCCCAGGTTTAGGTTGGTCTTTTAACACAGGCCTGGACCAGGCCTAAACCACAGATACAAAACATTGTGTTAAGCCTATAATCATTAGCGAAATGTGTCACAGCATCCGTAGGCCTATGTATTTCCACAACAAAACAATACGCAAGTAAATAATGGTGGTTGACAACTCAAACTCAAACACGGACCTAATTAATGTACAATAAAAGGGCGAGTTGTGGTAAAAGCAGAAACACTTTAGACACAAACAAGTTAAGTTTTTGGTGTAATTGGTGGCTAACTTATCATTGGTGGCTAACTTAAAATCACTGGGCAGGCTCGAGCTTCTACATGGCGCTCGACTTGATGAACTTATCATACAAGACATACACAAAAGAAATGTCCCATTTTTTATTCACGTTATATCTGAGATCATACAATTCCTTTGGCAACCCTTTCACACCACCGTGCTCTCTCCACTGATCTTAGCCGGCAAGTTTTGAAACTTGACGGGTCAATACCGCCCCTTCTCTCCCTAGTGTGTCGTGAAGACGGGACGTAGGTGGCACAACATGTCAGTTTCAAGCCACACAGTATATTAACCAAATGCCCACCTGGTCATGCAAGCTGCCAGTGTTTTTTAGTTATTATTTCAGGGTTCAGTGACAACAATTTGCGATAAATCACAAGCAATTGATTTGACCCCAGATGACCTTTTAGGAAACATTGTCATTGGCCATAAGGATCTGCAGTTTGTTTTCAGACCTTTGTTAAAACTCGGCACTTTCCCAATTCTAACCAGACTGAACTCTCTGTATATACTGCGAGACAAATTATAAATTAAACTGCACAAGGGGGCTTGCTAAAGTTGTTAACAATTCTGTGAACTAGTCATGGTAAAATAAAGCCCAAACTCTTTGAGCATTCCGTCTGCTTCATCAATGGCTTATTTTAAAAGTGTTTATGTCCTGCCGTTCCAGAATTTACACAAGATCTATCACCTTCCTATGAAGGGCAATACACGTCTGCCTCAAGGACTACTGCCTGATAAGATGCAGCGGGGGTTTCCCTAAAATAAAATTTGCTTACATTCTAACATAGAGCTGTATAATGAAAGATGCGCCATAGAGGGACCAGTTTTCTTCGGTCACGTGGTTTGCTGGTCGCCATTTTCTGACCAAATGCAACTGCAACCGAATGTGCAGTCTCTAGTCTGGCACCCCGAGTAGCTTCTAATGGCAAGTTTTCTCAACTCCCTCAATGGTCTACACACAACTCTGCTCTAACACATATTCCCCTCTTGTCCCTAAAGTAACCCCCTCCCGAAATCATCTATGATATTCCCAGACAAAGGGAGGAAAGGAGGGGTGTGTCACACTACATATCGAGCACCAAATATCAAAGAAAGACGGAAACATCGCGACCGCTCAGTCACGACGCCACAAACCATGGAAATCCACTGGTTGGTTGTGAGTTTTTACTGTGAATCCAATGCACGGTGATCACGCACACGAGATAAACGATCCTTAATTTGAACGCCCATAAATACAAATTCGTAGCTATCGTATGTCGCACTCTCGACGAACATTTCTCGTCATAAAAGCGAGCAGAGGGACTGCGACTAAATAACAATTATTTAAATGCAGTTCAGTAGTTATGAGAGACATCAATGCGTAATGCAGTGCGCACTAGACGATGGTTTTATGGCGTATCACTGACCGGTGTTCAGCTGGTGCTCATTGCCTGTAATGTCTCCCCAGGGCCCGGCCCCGTTCCGGAGACAGTTTCACACCTTCATTCTCACCTCGTAAAACTTGAGGAACCACGTCACGGAACCTTGACTTTGTCAGAGAGACTGTTCTGCTTTCGTCGGCAACAGTTTAACTTTCAAAAGGTGCCGAGATTTATGGATGTACGGACGTGTTGATGGGATCTGAAGCGAAGCCGCGACGGGCTGGAATACCTGTGCCTAGGGACATGAATTGTTGTCTGCAGTTCCAAAAGTCAAAATGTTAAAATAGGAAGGTTTCTTCGATTGATAGGAAATACATGTAGCCTAGGGACATATATCTTGTTATCTGCAGTTCCAACAAGTCAAAATGTAAAAATTTAAAGGTTTTTCGATCATGGGAATCTTAAAAAGGGGAGTGACTGTTGATGGCCTTTAGAGAGTTCGTGTATCTTTTTGTTTCCGCTGGGTTGTATTAAGTTTCAAGGTCAATTACAATAGTTGATAATCACCAAATTTCTATTGTTTGCTATTACTTAGGCCTATTATTATTATGTATGTATTTGTTGTTGTATTGCTACGTTGAAATTGATACGCAAGGCAAGACTAGAAGCGTACACAAGTGGAACCAGACACTGTTAAAAACCAAGCACCCCCCCCCCCCCCCCCCACCCAAAAGGATCCTACTTACATTAACAGATTGAAAACAATCAAATGAGCGTCAACTCCTGGCATGTTGACTTGACTAAAGAAATGAACTCCGCTGACAGTGTGTGATTGTAAACAGTGTAAAAACATTGTTGTTTTTAAAGTCACGTAAGTATTTCCCGATGAAAGGAGAAAAAGCAGACAGCTCCCGAACTCCAAGATTCTGGTGATCAGTCTTTCAACGCAACGCTTTCGTTTGTGGTATGTTCAAGTTGTTTTTAACACCAAAGAAGAGTATTAAACAATATGACATGAAATAAATGAAACTTCAACGGATTCAATTCAACAATTTGTGAAAACAAAGCCGATTTCTGGGGAACCGCCCTATATGTTTACACAAACTTACGTTTATGTATTATTTATAGCTTTTGGATCCGTATATTATTTTTCGAGTTGCTATCCGTTCCAGCAATGCCTGCCCAAAATTACGATAAAGTAAAAATAATTGTACGCGATGCTGGCTGAAATCAACGAGTAAAATCAGAACGCCACGCTCACCAACAGTACATAGCCATTACCTTTTATTGCAATTTAATGATTCTGTTGAATGTTATATCAACACAATGACAACAATTAATACATTAAACTTCACGGGAGGACCACTGGAGGTGGTGATGGCCCGGGACGATGTTATCATAGTCCAAAACCGAAGTAGCCATACCGCTATACCTTGACCTGCGTCCACCCCTTGGTCATTTCGATGTGTGTTTTTTTTTACAAGGATACCTAACAATCCCTAAGCAATTTGATGTCATCTGCTTTAAAACTACGGACTCGCGCTCAAACAGTCATTCGATAATGACACAATTGATTTCCTTCTCTACAGATAACTTGGTAAACTGCATTTTTTTTTCCCATGACAGACAATTCTGTGTACTAGTTTGGTTTGGGTCTACATTTTGTAATGTACATGCTGTAATAGACACTTTCCATCAACTACTCCTGCGCACTGTGGGGGAACATTGAGCCTTGTAGTGCAGGGCTGATGGTGGTGTCACGTTCTGCGCGTAATTACCTAGGCGTTTGGCAACCACTGTATACATGCGTGAACGTAATTAACATGTTTCACTGGCATGGCTATTTGCCAGACAACATCAAGTACACAAATTGCAACAACAACGGCTAATCGATTGCAGACATGCCCCAATAACGGCCAATAACAATTCGAGACAGGCCGCCATGCCTTCATAACGGTACCGAGTTCCTTACAGAAGCGCTTTAGGTGTAGACGAGTGCACACTTTTTGACTGTCAAGCTTTGACCTTGGGCATACTTTATCGACACATAATATCCTGCTTGACGTCACATGCCATACACTAATATTCCTTATTGTTGATTTTGATTAACCAATGTTACGTAATATTTTGAAAACACAATTACATAGACTAAACCGAACCACGTCACACATCGAGTGCCATCTATAGTCCCAGCGAATGTATTACTATTAGGCCTATATGTATAGTAAAATGCGTTTTTTTTGGTTAAACAACAATTAAATAAAGTTAATAATAAATAACATTTCAGATGTCCATTCGACCATGAAGGATTCACAAGTTGGGTTTTGATGATCTGTGGTTACCCACCTGGGTTACCTGAGACTTGGACAAACATTTTTTTCAAGCTGGACTTTGGATGCACAGCACTTAAGAAAAACAAAAATGAAGAGAAAAATTACAACTGACTTTGCATATTCCAAACTAAAAGAATATATAAATTAAATGCAAGTACAGGATTGTGCAAAGTGATCTCATGTAATTTAGTCGCTAAATATAAACAAGAAACATTAAAACCAGGCTTGTATAAAGTCTCAGTCACACAGTTTGATGTACAAAATCTGCATAAAAATGGTCAACATAATATCACAACTCTTCAAAACAGAAAGTTATTAAATCGATGGACAAATCATCTTAATATCCTGTATGGAAAATCATTATAAATCATTACAGTGCTATGAATTTCAAGTGGCAGATATACAGGAACTATGATAATTTTTTGTTTTGTTTTGTTTAAGAGAATGTTTTTATTTTCAAAAGATAAATGTGAAAGCAAACTGGGTGGTAAGTTCTAATTGAGCATCTTAAGAGATGAGAAAGTTTGAGGAATGGTCTAAGTATGCCTGATTAAGTGTAAAGTGCCTAGATCTAGCTAGTAGTATGCGTTCTATTATTATAAGAACTACGTCATATCGGTGTATTTTGTATTCAATTTGTATTGTATCGTTAAGCATTGGAAAAAGGGAGAAGAAAAAACATCCCAAAATAAAACAAAAAACACAAAAACGAAAAAACACAAAACAAAAACTATGTATTCAGATGATTGTTCAAAGACACAAGGAGTTGGGACATTTTCATTTTGCAAAGGGCACTTCCACTGGAAAATAAACACTGGGGTTAGAGGCCAACAGCAGGGCAACAGAGGCAATGGCCTCCACATAATCCAGGCCTCCACATAATCCAGGCCTTAAAACGATTGTCAAGTACAGTAACATCTCAGGATGTATATTTATGCAACTCCCAGTGATCTGAGTAAGGTTTGACGTCACCTTGCACAGCAATGTACAGACTATTTACACAACCTTTACCATTTGCAAACACTACCTTAAGAAACATAATTATAACTGAATCAAAAAAACGAAAACGTGTCACACACTGATTTCCAATCGATAAAATCGAGTGATACATGAACATCATGTATCATTACTGTTAACTAAATATAATTTAGAAAATAGAATTAGCTGTTGCAAACTGCTTACCAACCAAAAGGACCTGTGGTATAAATGCAAAAAATAAGTTAGTGGCCTGACGTTTCGACCCTAGCAGAGTCTTTCTCGAAGGCTAAATGACAACACACATACAAGCAGACAAGAGTTGCAAGAGTAGTCAAGTGGAAATACATGAATAGAGAGAGTGGAGGGAGAAAAGCAGAAAGCATTCAGAGAAGGCAGGGGGTAAGCAGGGATAATTTACCTCAATGTACTCCAGTTATGATGTACTAAATTGATATTTACACTACTGACAAAAATAATAAATATGAATCATATCAAACCTTTAGAATATATCAATAATTGTACAGATAAAAAAACACCATGTCTTTATAAAGAAATTCAAATTAAAAGCAATAAACAAAAGCATTTTTGTTTCACTGTCCAAAATAAGCTTTGTGGGGCAAATATTTACCTCTAACCCAGATGAGGTCAATATGGCTCCATCTTGCTACTCCTAGTCTGCTGCCCTCAGGTGGCAGAACACTTATGTAAAGAGATACTACACCATCTTTCTACACCTTCCTATTTAAACAGCACCTTGTAAAGGCTTACAAGGTGATGCCGCCCAATATGCAGCCGGCTATACTAGAAACACTGGGGTGAATCCCTTCTCTAATAGCGAGTAGTGTCCTGGGTTCTGTTACAAACATTAAACAACATAAGTCCCCTGACCAGGAACTGAACCCACACTCTGCCAACAGACATTGAGTCTAGTCCACTAGACCACTCGGGCACGACACTCCACAGATTATGATTGGATAATACACTTCTGGTGCACTCTTTTGTCTGAAAAACTCTTTAAAATATGTACTATTTTCATTATTTTTCAAAAACCAAACAGAAACAAAACATTCAGATTTCTTACAAAAGCAAACCACCTCATGTAACAGCAGTCTTACAAAATTAAGCTTAAAGAAAAAACCCACAAGTACTTATTCATTACTCAAGCCAGGTCGACCACTCCAGCAGCGATGAGTTGCCTTGACAACCAGTCCAGTCCTTCCAGTAGTCCGGCTCCGGTTTGTGCATTGCTGGGCTGGATACACCAGTTCCGGCCACAGCAAAGCTTGGTTAGTCCCAGTCGCTCTGTGATGCTGTCCACGCTCAGAGCTTGTGGGCTGTCCTGTAAGATGTGGCAACAAAATTGGTGTGAATGATTAGCAACATGTGTGCTCCTTTGGCTGCCGGTGCCGCATACTCCAAAGGAGTTGAGCATGTTTTAGGAATGCTTAAGGCTCAATGAACGAGGGTAGTGACATTTATAATAATAATAATAGTACAGCGCTTTATTTTTTTTTATAAAAGGTATGTGGAGCTCTTTATAGAACCCATTTATTTACAATCTGCAGACAATCAAACCAGGAACACCAGGAACACCAGGAACACCAGGAACACCAGGAACACCAGGGCAAACCCCTTCTCTTTATGACATGTACATGTATATTTGGTTTCTTTTATGTGCATTACACAACACACTGGACCAACAGCTCTCTTCCAAAGGATGAAGCAATAATGGTTAAGTGTCTTGCTTAAGGACACAATGTCAAGAACAGGACTGGATCCCACACTCTGCTGAACAGAAACACCAGAGCTTGAGTCCAGAGCGCTTGACTGTTCAGACACTGGATGCCACAACATTGTTAGGTGATTACAATGTTAGATGGAGCAATCTAATAAATGCCAATAAATTTTCTAAAGAGGGTCGCAGAGGAGAAGTCAACTTGCCTGTTTGTTGGCAAAGAATAGCAGCAGGGCATCCTTGAGTTGCTTCTCGGACATAAGAGCTGCCAGCTCATCGTAGACTTCATCAAAACGGTCTGAATCCGTGGAGTCAATTACAAACAAGAGAGCTGCAGTGTGAGACAAGAAGGTGGGGATTAAGAAGGTGCATCAATGTGTGAGAGTAACAAGGGTTTCTTCAAGGGTCTGAAGTAAATTTTCATTGGGTCTCTGCAAGGAAAATTGGAGCTTCAACTGGAACATTCTACGTGAGAGCTGAGGCCAATGGGGCAACAGGTAAAGTCATTATGCCACATCTGCACACATCTGCTGCACACACGAGTCTTTTGCTACTGCTGCTTATACACGCTTGTGAGTAATTAAAACAAAAAAATCACTCCATGCGTTGTTGAAAGGCATCCCTTATGACAGAAACTGAGAATTCTGAGAGGATTGCGGCACTTTGAGATAAATATGTGAAAGGCAAGTCCCAACATTACTTGTTTTTCGCACACACCTCTCCCATAGAGACGTTTCTCTATGCCTCTTCATAGCAACTAGCTTGATACATTTCTTATGGGTTTCTGGTATTACTGTAGTCGATGGAGCCAGTTTGTGTAAAGTGTGGCTCAAGTTACGTGAATTTCTGGCACACTCATTTAGAAGTTCAGGATTGCAGTGTGACTTGGAGGAGGCAGAATTTGCCTGAAAAAAGAACACCAATCACACCATAAAGTCTTTTCTCATACTACAGTGCTGATTTCCATAAAATAACCCAAGAAAATTCCTGGGGAATTTGAACCCAACTGCCACCCAATGTTCCTTTCACACTTGGTGCATTTGTTTTCTTAAACAAAATGATCACAATGCTGACCCGGGGTTATCTTGCAGACAAAAGTCTGAACCTTTCTCATCCTTGTCTGATAGTCACTGAAACGAGAGTCACCTTGTCATTGGCCTACAAGTCTCGAGTATATTGGAACATTTGGGGTTCCCATACACATTGTTTTAATGTGTGAAGGAAACAAAAACAGACGTTTCAATGAGGCCTAATGAGCAAGACTTCCACAGTCTACTGCCTTGATAGTTAGTCCGTATCCAAATTGGCAGGTACGGCTATGGCTTTGTTGCTAAGGGTGTTGCTAAGGATGTCCTATACTTCAATGCATGATGACGTGGAAGTCTAGTCATAGCCGTAGCCGTAGCCACCAATTCAGACCTGGGCCCAATTTCATAGAGCTGCTTCAGCAGAATAAATTGCTTAACAATTTGTTGCTTAGCAGAAATGAGCAGGGTACCAGTTACAAATTGTACATGTGACATGTTAGTTTGGCTGGTAACCTTATTCTGGTAAGCATAGTTTTGTTGTGCTAAGCTACTTTAAGTTGTGCTTAAGCAGCTCTATGAAATTTGGCACAGGGCTTAGTTCTACAATGTACATTACCTTGTGTGTTGAGATAATAATGTTTCCAGAGTGGTCTGAGTTTAGTATCCCCTCCGACGTCCCAGATAGTGAACTTCACATTCTTGTATTCTACTGTCTCTACATTGAATCCTGACAATAAAAGACAAAGTAAATAATTTATTTATTTTAATTTTGTATTTATTTAGCGTTAATCTTTTGGAAATCTTTCAGTGAAACACTGCTTTTCAAATGTGCCAAGCAATCATTCAATAGTAAAAAAATAATTGTTGAAATCAAAGTTAAGATATTACAGCATATAAAGAAAGAAACAAATTGTAAAGTGAGGCAAACGATTGAAGACAACAAATCTGGGCCCGCAAGTACAGATAGACTAAATCTAGTAAATATTTAAAGTTGTTTACATTTTGTCTGCTTCTCTGCGCCTTGAAAATCTGTTTAGATTGATTTGGGGCATTACAAATGCCTATTATTATTATTTATTTATTATTTTTTATGTAGCACCTTATAATGGTTTACAAGGTGCTAACTCAAAAATGGCTTACTTCTACAAATTTAGACCCTTTATAGTTGATCAACACTGTTTACATTTAGTCATAAGTTATAATAAATATTCTTTCATTGTTGGGAAAGTGAAAATAATAACAGACGTGACTTTATGTATACATTCATTACATCCAGCAGAGCTCATACAGTCACCAAGAAATACTTGCAGTCTACATTCACGCTAGAAAACTCACTCAAATCGATAGGCGTATTTCCACTTTGTCGTAACCTATTATGAATTCGTACAAACAAGCGGCGATTGCAATCTTTCCCCCAATTTTGACCTTTCTGTGAAATTTGATTTGTCACAAACTGTCTGTAGCCAACTTGATCAATCCACAGCCGAGATGTAATTAAGGGGTAATTTTGGTTGTTGCCGCATTTTCTCTAGCGGCAATGGGAAGACACACATAGAGATATAATTTTTTTTTCATAGCTGTAATTGAATATGGTACGCCTCGCAAACACGGACAGGAAAAATACCAACCAACAAAAAAGAAAGTATGGTACAATTTTTTTTCTTTTCTTTTTCCTAAAGTCATCTAGGTTTTTGCCGAGGGGGAACAAAATTTAAGCCAGCGTGACAATTTCTTTAATAACAAGGTGCACTTGACCCTATAAAAAGCACCACATTTTTCCTGGAGAGTGCTTTCATCTTTTGAGTTTAAAGATATGTATCTTGAATTATGTTCATAAAGTATATGTACGGGAAATTCCAGTAACAATAATCTAAAGCCAGTGGACAATATTGGTAATTGTCAAATAACAGTATCTGCACTTTGTGTGACCCAACATAAACAACCTGTAAAAGTTTAAGCTCAACTGGTCACCAGAGTCACAAGAAAGTATTGGGGGGAAAGCACCTTTCATGTTTTCAAACATTGGGAGATAACAATAATTGTTTTACCCTTTTCTCAAAAACTATAGCATTTCAGGCAAACATATTTGAAGAAAAATTTTCCACTATGACCATCTTTATACTGTGTAAGTTATGTGTAAATCTGCGAACATCTTTCAAATTTTGTGTGCACCCTTTCATAAAACAATAACACATAAAAACAAAAAACCCAAAACCCACAAAATACAAAACTACCAATTGTTTGCTTATGTTTTATAAAATTCAACTGGCAAACACAAAACGGGTAACAAAGTCAAGCTGAAGGGCATGCATGCATCAACCACAATTACTTTTGTTGAAATCATTGGCCCACTTTCTACATAGCTGTGTTTAAAAAGTGTCCCATTAAATAATACATACCAGCTTTTGTCAAGCTCCTATACTAAGCAGGTTTTCTGCAATTCAATTAAAGCTGGAAAAGCTTGCTAAGTAAATTTCTCTTTAGGGTAAACACACTTACCACCACCAGCCAAAATGTTGTGGGAGTGTATACATAATTTGGACTGTTTCCCAGTCATAGTGTCATACTTTAAATCACATACTTATGTTGAAAGCAATTTGTATTCATTCTGGTACAACCCCAAAGAATTTCAGAAAGTACACATGGACCCAACTGCAGAGGTGAATGCACACCCTAGGCCCCCCACCTTCCCAGCACACAACTAAAAAGATCCACCAGTTTTGATTCCCCTTATCCCATCTGACCAAAACTTAACACATAATCCACTTGCCAACGCTGTGTTGACTATGGCGCTGTGCCATGGTTATTGTCTGCACTAATTAACCACTGTCCGACTGTTGTAACCAGTCATTCCTCATAATGAACAAAAGATGAATCACCTCACGGCCTACTCACACGGCAGAAAACACACTGATGGGAAAAGTCTAATGCAACGCGGTGGATTGTCAAAGTCAAAGAAATATTAGAAAGAGAGAATAATATAAATAACAATAAACGATACCCTAGCCTAAAACTGTTTCCAACTCATAAGGTTTTTTTCCCCCCCTTTTATTTCCACCTTTTTAAGCGAGGGACAACGATGATGAGGTTTTTGCTTAATGTACGTTTGTTGAGCACCAAAGGATGAAAATTTTGCCAGTAATGCTGTTAACATTACCACTCTCGCATCGTTCAAATCATTCAATTACCAGTCAAAGAAAACCACCGCTTGTACTCAGCACGTCATCCAGTACGAGCTAATCGAATTGCCGTCTCTTTTCATGAAATTGTAACTTAATTTCATTAGGGTGCCCATCATTTTAGTCAAATTGATGATAAAATGCATATAATAACAAATTGATTATACGCGATTATTTGGTGGCAACTCAGTGCACTTTAGAGCACCATTTGATGTATTTGGATAACATCTGCTATATCATGTCTGGCTTGGTCTTCGTCGTTGTGGCAAAACCACTCACATATACACCTCGGCCCAACATGCCTCCTGGCAAGGAGTGTAGCACAAATAAAGTGCGATCACCGCACAAATTTGAATGCTTTCTTTCTTTTCCCCCTGTTGTGAGAGAGAGAGAGTGTGTGTGTGTGTGACTGAGCTGTGCACAAGTGTATTTTACACCAATTACTTCAGCAAATCATATCATGATAATAACAATGTAATTATGAAAGGTTTGTATTGTCTGTGTTTCAGGGCCTGCTGAATCTTCACTGAGTGAATTTATTTTTCTTTCTACTCGTTCCCTCTCTACCTTGCTCTTGTCTCTTTTTAATTTTTTTTGGAGATAGGATTGAGCATTATTACTTTACACTGACACTGAAAATAGTTGAGCGTCACTCTTCCCCTTGGGTGGGTGGATGGGCTGCTTTTTTCGGGGGGGGGGGGGGGGATATACAAGAATACAAGAAAAAGACAAAAACAAGAAAAAAGAAAAGAAAGTGACACACAGCATTTAACACTCTGTCTATGACGAAGATCTATTGTTCAAAATATAACAAATTAAAGAAAAATTGGATTAAAGAAACAAAAAAGTTGATTAAAAATAACAGTGCTATTACTTGGACAAAGGAAATGAACAGAAACGAAATAAGGAGAGCTTTGTGTTACTACAGACTGTTGAATATCAAATTACGTCAAGAGAGACTACATGTAGAGGGGACCCGGTAGGCCCGCATGCACCCAAGGGACTAGAGGGGACCTGGTAGGCCACCATGCACCCTCGGGACTGAAGGGGACACAGTAGGCAAGCAAGCACCCAATGGACTAGAGGGGACACAGTAGGCAAGCTAGCACCCAAGGGACTAGAGGGGACACAGTAGGCAAGCAAGCACCCAAGGGACTAGAGGGGACACAGTAGGCAAGCAAGCACCAAAGGGACTAGAGGGGACCTAGTAGGCCAGCAAGCACCCAAGGGAATAGAGGGGACACAGTAGGCAAGCAAGCGCCCAAGAGAATAGAGGGGACCCAGGAAGCCAGCATATATCCACGGGACTGAAGGGGACACAGTAGGCAAGCAAGCACCCAAGGGACTAGAGGGGACCCAGTAAGCCAGCATGTACCCACGGGACTGGAGGGGACCCAGTAGGCAAGCAAGCACCCAAGGGACTAGAGGGGACACAGTAGGCAAGCAAGCGCCCAAGGGACTAGAGGGGACCCAGGAAGCCAGCATGTACCCACGGGACTAGAGGGGACCCAGTATGCCAGCATGTACCCACGGGACTAGAGGGGACACAGTAGGCAAGCAAGCACCCAAGGGACTAGAGGGGATACAGTAGGCAAGCAAGAACCCAAGGGACTAGAGGGGACCCAGTAGGCCAGCAAGCACCCAAGGGACTGGAGGGGACCCAGTAGGCAAGCAAGCACCTAAGGGACTAGATGGGACACAGTAGGCAACCAATCACCCAAGGGACTAGAGGGGACCTGGTAGGCCAGCATGCAACCTCGGGACTGAAGGGGACACAGTAGGCAAGCAAGCACCCAATGGACTAGAGGGAACACAGCAGGCAAGCAAGCGCCCAAGGGACTAGAGGGGACCCAGGAAGCCAGCATATATCCACGGGACTGAAGGGGACACAGTAGGCAAGCAAGCACCCAAGGGACTAGAGGGGACCCAGTAAGCCAGCATGTACCCACGGGACTGGAGGGGACCCAGTAGGCAAGCAAGCACCCAAGGGACTAGAGGGGACACAGTAGGCAAGCAAGCGCCCAAGGGACTAGAGGGGACCCAGGAAGCCAGCATATACCCACGGGACTGAAGGGAACACAGTAGGCAAGCAAGCACCCAAGGGACTAGAGGGGACCCAGTAAGCCAGCATGTACCCACGGGACTAGAGGGGACCCAGTATGCCAGAATGTACCCACGGGACTAGAGGGGACACAGTAGGCAAGCAAGCACCCAAGGGACTAGAGGGGATACAGTAGGCAAGCAAGAACCCAAGGGACTAGAGGGGACCCAGTAAGCCAGCAAGCACCCACGGGACTAGAGGGGACCCAGTATGCCAGAATGTACCCACGGGACTAGAGGGGACACAGTAGGCAAGCAAGCACCCAAGGGACTAGAGGGGATACAGTAGGCAAGCAAGAACCCAAGGGACTAGAGGGGACCCAGTAGGCCAGCAAGCACCCAAGGGACTGGAGGGGACCCAGTAGGCAAGCAAGCACCTAAGGGATTAGATGGGACACAGTAGGCAACCAATCACCCAAGGGACTAGAGGGGACCTGGTAGGCCAGCATGCAACCTCGGGACTGAAGGGGACACAGTAGGCAAGCAAGCACCCAATGGACTAGAGGGAACAGAGTAGGCAAGCAAGCACCCAAGGGACTGGAGGGGACCCAGTAGGCAAGCAAGCACCTAAGGGACTAGAGGGAACACAGTAGGCAACCAATCACCCAAGGGACTAGAGTGGACTCAGTAGGCCAGCAAGCACCCAATGGACTAGAGGGGACACAGTGCTATTACTTGGACAAAGGAAATAAACAGAAACGAAATAAGGAGAGCTTTGTGTTACTACAGACTGTTGAATATCAAATTACGTCAAGAGAGACTACATGTAGAGGGGACCCGGTAGGCCCGCATGCACCCAAGGGACTAGAGGGGACCTGGTAGGCCAGCATGCACCCTCGGGACTGAAGGGGACACAGTAGGCAAGCAAGCACCCAATGGACTAGAGGGGACACAGTAGGCAAGCAAGCACCCAAGGGAATGGACGGGACCCAGTACACAAGCAAGCACCCAAGGGACTAGAGGGGACACAGTAGGCAAGCAAGCACCCATTGGACTAGAGGGGACCTGGTAGGCAAGCAAGCACCCAAGGGACTGAAGGGGACACACAGTAGGCAAGCAAGCACCCAAAGGACTAGAGGGGACACAGTATGCAAGCAAGCGCCCAATGGACTAGAGGGGACACAGTAGGCAAGCAAGCACCCAAGGGACTAGAGGGGACACAGTAGGCAAGCAAGCACCAAAGGGACTAGAGGGGACCCAGTAGGCCAGCAAGCACCCAAGGGACTGGAGGGGACCCAGTAGGCAAGCAAGCACCCAAGGGACTAGAGGGGACACAGTAGGCAAGCAAGCGCCCAAGAGACTAGAGGGGACCCAGTAAGCCAGCATGTACCCACGGGACTGAAGGGGACCCAGTAGGCAAGCAAGCACCCAAGGGACTAGAGGGGACACAGTAGGCAAGCAAGCGCCCAAGAGACTAGAGGGGACCCAGGAAGCCAGCATATACCCACGGGACTGAAGGGGACACAGTAGGCAAGCAAGCACCCAATGGACTAGAGGGGACCCAGTAAGCCAGCATGTACCCACGGGACTAGAGGGGACACAGTAGGCAAGCAAGCACCCAAGGGACTGGAGGGGACCCAGTAGGCAAGCAAGCACCTAAGGGACTAGAGGGGACACAGTAGGCAACCAATCAAACAAGGGACTAGAGGGGACCCAGTAGGCCAGCAAGCACCCAAGGGACTGGAGGGGACCCAGTAGGCAAGCAAGCACCCAAGGGACTAGAGGGGACACAGTAGGCAAGCAAGCACCCAAGGGACTAGAGGGGACCCAGTAGGCCAGCAAGCACCCAAGGGACTGGAGGGGACCCAGTAGGCAAGCAAGCACCTAAAGGACTAGAGGGGACACAGTAGGCAAGCAAGCACCCAAGGGACTAGAGGGGACCCAGTAGGCCAGCAAGCACCCAAGGGACTGGAATGGACCCAGTACACAAGCAAGCACCCAAGGGACTAGAGGGGACACAGTAGGCAAGCAAGCACCCATTGGACTAGAGGGGACCTGGTAGGCAAGCAAGCACCCAAGGGACTGAAGGGGACACACAGTAGGCAAGCAAGCACCCAAAGGACTAGAGGGGACACAGTATGCAAGCAAGCGCCCAATGGACTAGAGGGGACACAGTAGGCAAGCTAGCACCCAAGGGACTAGAGGGGACACAGTAGGCAAGCAAGCACCCAAGGGACTAGAGGGGACACAGTAGGCAAGCAAGCACCAAAGGGACTAGAGGGGACCCAGTAGGCCAGCAAGCACCCAAGGGACTGGAGGGGACCCAGTAGGCAAGCAAGCACCCAAGGGACTAGAGGGGACACAGTAGGCAAGCAAGCGCCCAAGAGACTAGAGGGGACCCAGTAAGCCAGCATGTACCCACGGGACTGAAGGGGACCCAGTAGGCAAGCAAGCACCCAAGGGACTAGAGGGGACACAGTAGGCAAGCAAGCGCCCAAGAGACTAGAGGGGACCCAGGAAGCCAGCATGTACCCACGGGACTAGAGGGGACACAGTAGGCAAGCAAGCACCCAAGGGACTAGCAAGGGACCCAGTAGGCAAGCAAGCACCCAAAGGACTAGAGGGGACACAGTAGGCAAGCAAGCACCCAAGGGACTAGAGGGGACACAGTAGCATAGTGTTAGCCAGAGGGGTGTCTGGGTGTCTTTTGGACGCCCTGTTTTAAATTTGGACACCCTGTTTCATCTGTCATTTACATGTAAATGTATTGTAAGTGAACAATTTGGACACCCAGTTTTAAAATTTCCAGCAGATTTGGACACCCTTTTACCAAATCCTGGCTAAAACCTTGCACAGTAGGCAAGCAAGCACCAAAGGGACTAGAGGGGACCCAGTAGGCCAGCAAGCACCCAAGGGACTGGAGGGGACCCAGTAGGCAAGCAAGCACCCAAGGGACTAGAGGGGACACAGTAGGCAAGCAAGCACCCATTGGACTAGAGGGGACCTGGTAGGCAAGCTAGCACCCAAGGGACTGAAGGGGACACACAGTAGGCAAGCAAGCACCCAAGGGACTAGAGGGGACACAGTAGGCAAGCAAGCGCCCAATGGACTAGAGGGAACACAGTAGGCAAGCAAGCACCCAAGGGACTGGAGGGGACCCAGTAAGCAAGCAAGCACCCAAGGGACTAGAGGGGACACAGTAGGCAAGCAAGCGCCCAAGGGACTAGAGGGGACCCAGGAAGCCAGCATATACCCACGGGACTGAAGGGGACACAGTAGGCAAGCAAGCACCCAAGGGACTAGAGGGGACCCAGTAAGCCAGCATGTACCCACGGGACTGAAGGGGACACAGTAGGCAAGCAAGCACCCAAGGGACTGGAGGGGACCCAGTAGGCAAGCCAGCACCCAAGGGACTAGAGGGGATACAGTAGGCAAGCAAGCACCAAAGGGACTAGAGGGGACCCAGTAGGCCAGCAAGCACCCAAGGGACTGGAGGGGACCCAGTAGGCAAGCAAGCACCCGAGGGACTAGAGGGGACACAGTAGGCAAGCAAGCGCCCAAGGGACTAGAGGGGACCCAGGAAGCCAGCATATACCCACGGGACTGAAGGGGACACAGTAGGCAAGCAAGCACCCAAGGGACTAGAGGGGACCCAGTAAGCCAGCATGTACCCACGGGACTGAAGGGGACACAGTAGGCAAGCAAGCACCCAAGGGACTGGAGGAGACCCAGTAGGCAAGCAAGCACCCAAAGGACTAGAGGCGACACAGTAGGCGAGCAAGCACCCAAAGGACTAGAGGGGACCCAGTAGGCCAGCAAGCACCCAAGGGACTGGAGGGGACCCAGTAGGCCAGCAAGCACCCAAGGGACTGGAGGGGACCCAGTAGGCAAGCAAGCACCCAAGTGACTAGAGGGGACACAGTAGGCAAGCAAGCACCCAAAGGACTAGAGGGGACCCAGTAGGCCAGCAAGCACCCAAGGGACTGGAGGGGACCCAGTAGGCAAGCAAGCACCTAAAGGACTAGAGGGGACCCAGTAAGCCAGCATGTACCCACGGGACTGAAGGGGACACAGTAGGCAAGCAAGCACCCAAGGGACTGGAAGGGACCCAGTAGGCAAACAAGCACCCAAAGGACTAGAGGGGACACAGTAGGCAAGCAAGCACCCAAGGGACTGGAGGGGACCCAGTAGGCAAGCAAGCACCCAAAGGACTAGAGGGGACACAGTAGGCAAGCAAGCACCCAAGGGACTGGAGGGGACCCAGTAGGCAAGCAAGCACCCAAGGGACTGGAGGGGACCCAGTAGGCAAGCAAGCACCCAAGGAACTAGAGGGGACACAGTAGGCAAGCAAGCACCCAAGGGACTGGAGGGGACCCAGTAGGCAAGCAAGCACCCAAAGGACTGGATGGGACCCAGTAGGCAGGCAAGCACCCAAGGGACTAGAGGGGACCCAGTATGCAAGCAAGCGCCCATCTTAAAATGAACACCTTAAGCTTGTCTTCTTTTGACCTCAGTAAAGGCACTGTTTAAGCTTGTGGTGTAATATGCAAATGCAAAGAGTCTTTAAATTGTGTGTTTTATGTAACTTCTAAAAATCTTACCCCTTACGTCTTCTACGAAGACAAACTAAAAATAAATCTTCTACTGTCTGACCATTTCATATCATCTTTGATTGATAGATAAACTATGCCAGCCTGCAATATGATATCATGTGGTGAATAACACTTGTGGTGAATGCATCCACACTGTACAATTTACCTTCCCACTGTCTAACCATTCAATATCATTCACTGTCGTTTTGAATGGTAGATAAACTATGCCAGCCTGCAATATGACAACATGCAGTGAATGTACACAGTACAGTCAACCCTCCTACTGTCTGACCATTCAATATCATTCACTGTCGTTTTGAATGGTAGATAAACTTTGCCAGCCAACAATATGACAACATGCAGTGAATGCATCTACACAGTACAGTCAACCTTCCTACTGTCTGACCATTCAATATCATCCACTGTGGTTTTGAATGATAGATAAACTATTCTGGCACATGATATCATAGTGTAGGCTGGAAGAACCATGTTATTTATGATAAGTCACAGTCACTCCAAGGAGTTAGGGTTAATCTCTTCAAGGCCCAAATCTTATAAACCTTATGAACACAAAAACTTGCTCAGCACAGAAAACATCTTGCTATTAAGGAAAAATGTGTTACTTGTGCGTCTCAAAGAACGCACATCACGTAAAATACATACTGCACATTAAACAAAACAAAATGGCACAACCAAGAGTGATCATAGGTAATGATGTAATGTGAGTTTGGTCAACACAGGCAGATATGTCCGCATTCAGTGAAAGCTTAAGGAATAGATAGCTCAAGATAAATGCCATCTTTACAAGCTACTTGGGTTTCAGCTTGGAGCTGCGTCAAGCGTACTAACTTTTCTACCCAGCTATGTAGTCCATTGACCAATCATGCAATGGGTTACTGGAGCTCTATCTATTGTTAGAAATACGCTTGAGGGCCATTTCAGCAAGCAAATGATTTGTTATATCATTGATAGCAATGGTCATTGTCTGCACTGATCTATTGTTGTATCAGAAGAGTTGCTTGCTGTAATGGCGTCTCATTTCAGCCTAGTCCCCAATCTTGTGCCTTCGCACTCTGCAATCTTTATACCCAGGTACTGTAACAAAGAGGTGGCCATCAAGGTACCTATATCATTATTAACAGAGCACCAACCACAGCCCACCAGTATGAAGAATAAAACACTGAGTGGCAAAGTCAGGAGAGATCAACTTGCGGAACAAGCCTGATGTTTTCCTGCACTTTTCTTAACACATTTGTTAGATCTGATGTGTATCATTAGTATTCAAGGAGTTGACCAAAAGAGAATGCAGAATTGCTTGCATTTGTTTAAGCAGTATGACGTACTCAAAAGCTGCTTCTTGTGATTGGTTCACACACTCCGCATACATGCATAACTTATCTAGGCTGGATAAATGAATAATTCATTTTTGTCGCAAGTTGGTATGAGAGCTTGTGGTTTTGCCACTTTGTGTTTATGTTGTTTTGTTCCCGTACTGCCTTGAGAAAAGGCTACTCTAGAAGCTGATACTAAAACAAAAGAATGAATTAATTGTGGACGTACCGATAGTAGGGATGGTTTGAATGAACTCGTTTTGTTTCAGCTTGAAGAGGATCGTTGTCTTGCCGGCGTTGTCTAACCCTAAGACTACAACTCTCATCTCCATCTTGGGTCCGATATGAACTCGGTTATCCTGATGAGAGAAAAGAATCAAAATTGTATCAGTTCATTGCTTTCAAGAAGTACCAGGGTCCGATATTACAGACTCATCTATCTTCTTGATCTGAGAAGGTTGAGGTTTTCAGTAATTTATAATCTTGGTGATATCGAACCCTGATGTTGAGTTAAGCTGCATTATATTTTCAAATGATAGTACCAATCACTTGGTGATTATTTCTTCTTTCAAGATATCTGTGTACTAGAAATTGTGAAAAGGTAATTACTATTTTAATTTGGGCACAATCTGAAATATAATAACCATTTAAAAGCGTACATACGTAGGCCTAAATAAAACACTAAAGCTAACAACAAGTCCATTAAGACAAGTATTAATCAGCCAAACTAACAAAACAAGAAGAAGAATAACAACTGATTCTTATAAAGTGCATTTTACAATAACGTATAATCATCCTCTACCCTTGCTGGTACCCATTTATACCCCTAGGTGAAGCGAAGTAATTGTAGTAAAGCACCGGCAGTTAATAAAACAAAAAACAGTAATGTCATGTTCAAGGTCAATGATGAAGGCAGGCCAGAGCAAGGACCCTACAACTCTCTGGCAGTTTATAAAATAGTAAACAGTAAATTAATTTCAAGAAATAAGAATACAAAATTGAAGGAAACATGTTTTGGCATAGGCATCATGGAATATAGACATGAAATAATTAATAAACTGGTTCACACTATCAAAATGTTGTATGCAGAAAATGTAAACATACAGGTTAAAATAATAGACAATGACAATCAAGCGGTTAGACCCTTGAAAACAAGTAGGAAAATCATAGCAAGTACAAGGGTACAGACATACACATGGTATGGGATGCAATAGGTCTTTCAGGCAACTTAACAATAACAATCTTACTTGAGGATCAAAAGAAATCAGAAATCAGATTAAAACAGAAAGAAAGTCATTCCTTCACAAAGCAAAGTAAATACACATCTAAACTACAGGGAAAGAAAACAACACAAAGTCATCATAAATATATGAACAAAGAAATGCAATGGAAACAAGTCACAACAACATTGGAAGAGATTCAAGCAGTCAAGATTCAAGATATAAGGGAAAAAATAAGAAACAAATTGGATATCATAGTTAAGAATATAATGTAAATTGTGCAATCAGCAAAAATAGCCACTGAAATATAAAATGCAAAAGCTAGCAAACAAATATACAAAGCTAGCAAACAAATATACAAAGCTAGCAAACAAATATACAAAGCTAGCAAACAAATATACAAAGCTAGCAAACAAATATACAAAGCTAGCAAACAAATATACAAAGCTAGCAAACAAATATACAAAGCTAGCAAACAAATATACAAAGCTAGCAAACAAATATACAAAGCTAGCAAACAAATATACAAAGCTAGCAAACAAATATACAAAGCTAGCAAACAAATATACAAAGCTAGCAAACAAATATACAAAGCTAGCAAACAAATATACAAAGCTAGCAAACAAATATACAAAGCTAGCAAACAAATATACAAAGCTAGCAAACAAATATACAAAGCTAGCAAACAAATATACAAAGCTAGCAAACAAATATAAAGAGCTGCACTTAACATTAGGTCTTTATGATACTGACATCGATGGCATTGGCAGTCTATATTCAACAACCCCTCCCAATCACACCAACATGCCCTTCGAGACCCTCAAGAATCCAGCCCCCGCCCACCGCGATTGTTTTAAATCTCTCTCCTCCCCCCCCCCCCCCCCCCCCCCCCCATCACATCAACTTGCCCCATTAGACCCTTCGGATCTCAGCCCAGTCCATGCTTGGTTTACCTTTGTGAAAGTGACTGGAATACTAGCATCAAGCTGCACATGTTCATGCATGTCAGAAAACTGCTGCTGTTGAGCCTGTAGTAATTCCTGTAGAGCTGTCACCTGATGCTTGGCTTGGATGACCCTGGCATCATCCTATATGGACCAAGTATAACAAATCAAGAACAATGTTTTTCTTTAACCCTTGTCTCACCAAAGGCGACTTTAGTCAACTGCGCTCAACTTATTTTGCTGTTAAACGATATCTTCAATGTGATGATAGACTTGGTAAAAATGGCCTTTAAATTAAAAATTTCTGTGGTGTAAAAATGTGTGCTTCACGCTTGAGTGGTTAACCAATTTGGTCACCAGCGGTTGTCAACACACTTAAGCAACGATAGAGTTAATCAATGTGACTGACTGGATCTGTAAGTTTCCAAGGACCCAAATGGAAATAAGTCTAAGTTATTGGCTTTTTGGGGCTGTCCTTAAATAATTTTGTGCATTTTTTCTTTCTTGTGTTCTATTTTGGTTTACTTTATTTCATTGTTTTACCTCCTGATGTTGTGTATGTATTTTGCCTTGTTCCTGCTGTATTTTATCTGAATAAATTCAATCAATCAATTGTTTTAGATTCAGCAAACAGTTTGATAAGAAAGGCTGTCAGGGATGTCATTGTTGATTTTACCTGCTGTACACAGCGTTCACACTCCCCACACATGCTGTTGATGCTGGTCAACATGACAGCAAGATTCTCCTGCTGCTGCCTGAGGATGTAGAGCTTCTCGCGGACATGGGTGTCAACCACGCTCATAGCCACCTCCTCCTGGCGTTGAAGTGTCTCATGAAGCTCCTGAAAGTAATGGTGTGCCTTTGCTCTGGCCATCTGGGCTGTGCCTGGAATCTGCAAATTCAATCATCATGGAGACATGAAGACGTTGGAGTGTAAAACCGTGAACTTAAGAGAGTGCCCTTGTGGGGTCTTTTACAATGGACCCCACAAGGGAATTCTTTGTTCAACCTGGACCCCACATGAAAATTCTTCAGAAAAGGGAATTGTAGCCTCTGAATTACTACAGATGGGCGATGACTTGTTCACCAATAACTCTCTGAAAATGATACGCACAGCATATGATGACATAAATGAACTTTGATATATTTCATATAACTTTAACATGCTGATCCATGGTGTGGCGAAGTGGTATAGTGCGACAGAACAAAGTGACAATTCGTAATAGTTGTGGAGTTTGTGTGTGTGTGTGTGGCTGTGGCTGTGGTTTATCTGAGCTGTCCAGGGATGACTAAAAGTGACAAATTAATGATTAAGCTGATTACAAACAATTGGTTCATCAAAATGGAGATTTCTATCTGGCTTCTCAAAGCATGGTTAAAAATATAGCGCCCTCAATAGCTAAAACAAAGAGAGGGTAAACAAATCAATAATGATGTTCTGACCGCTACAGGAATAGTAGAACAACAATTGCAGGACCCCACAAACCCGATCTGTAAGGTTGGGTGTTTGTGTTTGTTTGGATTGCACCAATCAAAATAAGCACTGTTGATTGGGGTCTTCTAAGGCTACCTTCTTGACTTTCAGATGAGCAAAGCAAACCGATCTGAAGATCAGGTTGGGGGTGGTCAGTTTTAGATGAATTGAGGAGTATTTACATGTGAAATTGAGAACTCAATGATTGTGGATAATGACAATGCAAAATAGTTCTGAGAACAAAAGGTGGTAAGAAAACATAATAGGAAAAATTACATTTTAAGGAAGTTTTTACATCAAACCAGATGGGCGTCTCAAAGAGCAAATTATTTTTATGACTGGAAGGCAGAGCTATGTTTGAATTACTCATTTCTATAGTACCATTTTAGGCAAAATCTGCAGCCATTAATGCCAGAAACACCAGGGCAAACCCCTTCTGTTAACAAGTTGTGCACTGGGTTATATACGTGTGTTACACAATACACAGGACTTATGGCAATGTTCCATCTAAAGGACGAAGCAATTATAGTGAAGTGTCTTACTCAAGGACACAAGTTCTATGACGACCGGGATCACGACCGGGATTTCAAAACGTAAAGTTAAAGAAGAAAAATTGATAAGTTCTTATCTTATCAATTTTTCTTCTACCATTACCAACCCTGTCTCATTAATGTACATGCTAGGTTTTACCAGTAAACCATTTAGCTAGGCCCTGAATACTTACTTGCCAGGTTTTACCAGTAGACCATTTAGCTAGGCCCTGAATACTTACATGCCAGGTTTTACCAGTAGACCATTTAGCTAGGCCCTGAATACTTACTTGCCAGGTTTTACCAGTAGACCATTTAGCTAGGCCCTGAATACTTTTCAAGCCAAGTTTACCAGTTAACTATTAAGCTAAACCCTGAAAACTTACATGTCTCGGCTCAGCGATCCCATCCAAATCTTCCATAACCTGAACGCCTCCTTCAATCTGTTGGATGACCTCCGAGAGGCGTCTTGCGACCTCTGACACTTCCTCAGTGAATGGCCGCACCCTCTGGGCAAGCTCTATGATGGAGCTCCGTCTACCCTCTGCTTCCTGTTGGAGAAGTGCTTGCTGGAACAACAGGGAGAAAGTAACATTTTGAATGAACAGGTGTATTGTAAGAGTAGAAGCAAATGACCTATTTGCACCGATGTCACACACGCAGCTACTCTGCCCCCAGTTTGCCATTTTGGGAGTGAAAACGAGGAGTAGGTATTGTATGGTTAGACGTCAGACAGAAGGATGACTGTACTGTGTAGTATACAATCATCACATTGCAGGCTGTCAGAGTTTATGCTTTGTTCAAAACCTAGTAGACGGTATTAAATGGTCAGACAGTAGCAGGGTTAAACAACAGTTTCTGCTTTGACATTCAATCCCACAGGGTCGAGGATTCTTCATTTTGTTGGTGTTTTCTCATACCTTATGACCCTGGTGGGTCCCATACTCCTTGCATACAAAGCACATCAAGGGGCTAGCCTGGCAGGCACTCTCCATACACACAAACTCTACAAGGTGTGGCGGATGATGGAGACAGCCTGGACGCTCCCTTGGCTTCTCCGACAGCGGGATGCGCTTGTGCTTCACAAGGGTGCGCGTGGAGTGAGTACTGTGTGCGCACTCTGCGCAGAGGTGCGTGCTGCAGACCGTGCAGTAGATGGACGCAATGTGTTCCTCATTCTCATCACATGGTATTAGGTTCTTTGTAAAGATAGAAAATCATTTTGTTTGATAATTCATAGAAATAGTTGTGGCTGTAGACCAATGTCACATTGTTTGAAAAAGAGAGACCTTGTGCATTCCTTGGCATTTACTAACAGGCAAGATACAATACTTATTAAAGAAATTTAACGTGTTTCATCGTAATGACCCAATCAAGAATTATATTTCTAACAGCCTACACAAGTTTTCGAGATTTGCCCTATTTTCTTAATCAATAAGTTGATAAAAATCACATGGTACAATCTCCATTTGAAAGTTTTTAAAAATATACTCTCCCACATGTTGTACAAATTGTGCCTGCATTAGCCCTCAATTCAGAAAAAGCCTGAGATTGCAATTACCAAAACTTGACAGCACTTAATTTCTAACACATTAATAAACAATATAGGAAATGTCAACCTACCTCAACAAACCTTAATCTACCTTTCAATACATTGAACTAAATTAACCATCTGTTGACTATCTACCATTGACTGGGATAATCCAACCACTTGGTCACATCACTTACAATGATTACCACAACTACTATAACATCAGAGTAATTTACAAGTGGCCTTCTTTTTAAAGGGTCTATATATGTTTGGTATTGACTTTGACAATTAATGGCAATACAAAATTACGCGGTAAGAAGTACAGTAGCTTTTGATAGTACAAAGCATTTTGAGAATCATTTCACTTCAAAGTAATGTGGTTATGGACAAAGATATCAGGTTTTAAGCCCCAAAATTTGAATCTGAGAGAAACGCTTCTCAGATTGTGTATTCCTATTAGGGATTATTCTTCTTAGGGATTATTCTTCTTAGGGATTATTCTTCCTGCGTGGACATAATTCGCTCTGGATTTTCAGCGGTATCTCAAAAACGCGACCACCTTTTGAAATGAAATTTTCACAGGTTAGTTTCATTGTAAATATCAACATTTAGGGCCTATATACATGATATAGGGTTAAAACAATCGAACGCTTCCAAAAACCAAAGGTTTGCCTTTAATCCCTCTTTTAGTTCTACACAAATTTCCGAGACAAAAGAAGCCAAGGTCAAAGATAAGACTCCACCTCTGGCCAACAGTGGCTCACCTTAATACTAGAGCAGTGCCTAGTCTCTGTCCACAGAGACCCAGCTGAACCTTCTCAGGCCAAAGTGGCTCACCTTAATACCAGAGCAGTGCCTAGTCTCTGTCCACAGAGACCCAGCTGAACCTTCTCAGGCCAACAGTGGCTCACCTTAATACCAGAGCAGTGCCTAGTCTCTGTCCACAGAGACCCAGCTGAACCTTCTCAGGCCAACAGTGGCTCACCTTAATACCAGAGCAGTGCCTAGTCTCTGTCCACAGAGACCCAGCTGAACCTTCTCTGGCCGACTGTAGCCTCTCCAGGAGCTCCAACAAAGCAAAGTTCTTCTTGAGACCCCATACCCCAGAGTCACCTAGCTCGGTGGGTTGACGATCAAAGGGACAGAGCAGCGTTCTGCCATGGGGAGAGAGGCGTGTTAAACACTCATGACAGAGGGTGTGTCCGCACAGAAGAAGGCGTGGCACCTTCTCACCTTGAAAGCTGAAGACATCCTCACAGACTGTGCACTCCAGAACCTACGCAGAGAAGATGATAAAAGAAGTTTTATTCAGATAAAAAAGGAAAGAAGTGGGTATACATGATACATGGGATTTCAAATGTGGCAAGAAAAGATGCCGCTTCCGACTGCCACTTTTCCAATAAATATTTTCACTTACACCGTTGCGTTGACTCAAAGTTTTATGAATAATTATGGAAATGTTCCGGATATCAATGCCAAACACACTTTTATTTTGTTTACGAAGTGTACATTACAACAAGCAAAATAGGCAACTATACTATTTACACATCTTCTTTTGATATTTGAAAGACTTTTAAGTTTTAATTTTGTTGAATACATGTAGTACTTTTTTTCTAGTAGATGTTTCCTTCAGACATGTCATTGTCAGATACAAGAAGAATAATGAGTTAATGATTTGGGATTTGGTACAAAGTGAAAAAAGAAAAGAAAATGTTGTTAGTGTGTAAACGTTGTCGTCCCCGGGGATGTCATCCAAGTGGGACATGGGATCCCGAGTGAGCTCTCCTGAATAACTCTTTTCACCAAATCAACCACTCATTAAATTTTACTTTAAACCTTGTTATGCTTTTTAAAAAAGGAAAGAAAAAACTGTTCAACAAAATCAAGGCTGAACTTTCACTCAACTTCAAATATTAATAAAGAAAACGGGTGTTGGTAAAAGTCGGAGGTCGGACAGCTACATTACATGTGTAGCTAGCCGGAGGTACCCGGAGGTACCCGGAGGTACCCGGAGGTACCCGGAGGTACCCGGAGGTACCCGGAGGTACCCGGAGGTACCCGGAGGTACCCGGAGGTACCCGGAGGTACCCGGAGGTACCCGGAGGTACCCGGAGGTACCCGGAGGTTGTGTTTGTTACGTGATATATCATTAAAAGCAACTACTCACCACATACATGAACCAGTAATTATTTAGCCAAGATGGTAAAAGTCAGAGCTATACTTTTTTTCTTTATTCCTCGCCGGAAAATTACCCAAAAATCACAAACCACTCTTCATGTGACCTCAATTATATCAAATTAATCCACGTTTTTTAACCTCGGAAATTGACTTAAAACACATCTTTTTGACAGCCCGTTCTTATTTATAGGGCTCTCTGAATACACCAAACCGTGGTGACACACCATATAGAGAGATAATTATTAAGCCAAGATGATAAAAGCCGGAGGTACACTTATCTTTGTTTATTCCTCGTCGGAAATTTACCAAAAAATCACAAACCACTCTCCATATATGTGACCTCATTTGTATCAAATACAAATCCGTTTTTTTACCTCGGAAATTGACTTAAAATACGTTTTTTTGACAGCCCGTCCTTCTAGGGCTCGCTGTGCACACCACACTGTATTGTGTGATACACACACACCATACAGTAACATACAGAGATCATTATTTAGCCAAGATAAGATGGTAAAAGCCGGAGGTACACTTCTTTTATTTTTTTTCTGTCGAAAAATTACAAAAAAATCACAAGTAAATTTCCGAGGTTAAAAAACGTGATTTAATTTGATACAAATGAGGTCACATAATATATAGAGAGTGGTTTGTGATTTTTGGGTAATTTTCCAACGAGGAAGAACATTAAAAAAATGTACCTCCGGCTTTTACCATCTACAACAAACTGACTTGCTGCCAGTTTTTGTGAAGCCATTCTTCCACCACCAACCAAGTAAAACAGGGCCAACTTATAAATGCTTAAATTTATCAATGCTCCCCAAAAGTTGAAACACAGAACCCCCCAGGTTGTGGTAGATTTATATAATTACACACCCTATTAATTGCATGACCCCCAAAACGTTAAAATTCAAAGATTTTGAGGACCTATAAATTATGATAATCAGCTTGGCACATGAACTTTGGCTTATTTAGTGGCCTTCATTTGCTTTCGCTTGAGGGCGTTTTGACATTGACAGTGTGTTGTTGTATTGCACTACATTATAACACTATTACTAGTGTGAAACTTGGGTTCGTTCTCCCGGAGACGTAATTTTCGCTAAAACTGTTAAAAAACTTGCTGACTTGCATCCTACTTTGTAAATTGTACAACTTTGTAATTCAACTTTGTAAATTGTGCTATTTTGTAGTTGTTCACAACACCACTGCACTTTGTGTTTGTCACCCACATCCAGGAAAATTCAATAAATTTCAATCATCATAAATTATTATGAATATGATGCATGATGACGACGTTTGTTATGAGCCAAATTCTTTATTTTTGATAAATCAATGATTTTGCTCATATAACAAATGAAGGGTATGAAAACAACCGTATTTTTAAAAGGCTCAAATTGAACGAGACAAATTGAGGATATTTTTTTTTTTTTTTTTTGTTTTATCGCATGAGTGCACATGAATATTTAAGGCTATAAGCATGACTGATGAAATTTTTTATGTTTGCCTTTTTTGAGGATAAAACACACATCAAAAAGGGAAGATTTTCATGTGAAATAAAAGCCTCGTTTTTGTAAGAACTCTTTGAAAGGTTTACGGCAGGTTTACAGAAATAAAGTTTGAGTTTTTTCATTCTCACATTACTGTTCCCGGGTCGTCTTTTCTTCGAAAATTTGATGCAATTTGCGACCTCCGCAGGCGGCACCCCTCCTTCGTAGTTCGCCATGTTGACGACTGTTTATTTTTATTCTGTATGTCAGTCTTGCCTCTGGAGGGCGGGCTTTACCTTATTTGATTAAAAACTGTGTCTGTAATGTTGTGACTGAAGTTCTGTCATCTCAACCCTCCATGGTCGAACGAGCTTGCTTCAAAAAGGATTGAATGACATCGAAGAAAGGTTAATAATGCTGTGAGGTAATAGAAAATTTATCTTGTTTAGATAGTTCACCGTTTTTGTTGATGTGAACAAAGTAAACTAAGTAGTTTGTACGCTTGAGACTTTGAGTTGAACTCAACTTCTCAAATTTTGAGAAGTTCAGTTGTTTTTTTCCTTCCTCAAGTTTATGGTCATCATCATGATGCATGGTTTGATTGTGTCAAAACATATACTGATCAGACAACACCGTTACTCACCATCAGTCGATAAGTTTGTTAGATTCTTCGATAGGCTATACATTATTGTTCCGCCGCCCAAGCCTAAAACTACACGTACGTACATGAGGATCGGGGTGACACTGACAGTTCAATTCTAGTTGATACAGTACAGTAACAGTTGAATTATTAAAGTGAACAATACAATCATCATTAAATGCATAAAGTTTAAAAGCATGCGGCCAACATTGAATGATAGTTGTCAAACACTAGTCATTATCCGCACATTTTGTATTGTAGGTCTTTGTGACCATGGACGGAGGAAGGAAATAGATGTGTGACCCAACAATAACAAACCTGACAAAGTTTAAGCTAAAAAAATTGGTTATCATGCAAGTGAAAAGAAAATATTTAGTGACTGTAACCATCCAGAGTATTAGAATAATAGCTCTGCTCTATGATTGATAGAGGCTCTATCCAATGACAAACCACATCACTGTTTTTACCATTTAAACACTGGGTTTCAGACTTGTTAGATCAAAGATAACTGTTTTAATAGTTAATGTATTTCCAAAAAAATGGCATTTCAGGCAATAATATTAGTGTGAAGTTTTCCATCGTTACCATCTTTAAAATACCATGTAAGTTATTTTTTAAATCTGTCAAATGTATTTTCAACTTTACACACCCTTTGATGAGCCTTTTTGTAATTTGCTGTCCACAGTAAAGATGCAAAGGACATTTTCTAATCAGCCATCTGTTCTTGAAAGAGCTCAGAAACAGCTTCAAGGAAAGCGATTGTCTGCCACCAATAGGGGGCCTACTTCAGGCGAACGGTCAGCCAATCAAGAACGCAAGAAAGAAGACAATGATCTTGATGTAAGTACATACTGTATCAGCCAGGTTTGTTGATGGTTTGGGTTAAACGATTATCATGTCACATATTAAACCAGATTACTTTTTCCGACCTGGAATTAACTCTGTATTCAAAAGTGGCAGTACTGAATGGTGGGTCCCTTTAATGTTCACGTTTTTGTTTCCTTAACCATTGCCCTTTGAGCTGTGATTGCACAGACATGACAGAGGCCACAAGGTCATGACCTCAATCATGTCAATTAACTTTGAATTGGTTCGAAAACGAAAAATTCAAATTTCATTTGGTTGTTGAAAAATCATTTTGCAATAAGAAAATTGACCCTTTTAAAGCTAAATTTCTGTGCCACTTTTTGTTTTTTACGGACATGTTTACAGGACCATTATTTGCTTGAAAGTAAATTTACAGTGTGCTTTTGTATCCAGTACAATTGTTTAATCAAGTGTTTTTCCACCTACACTACGCACAGATCTTCTAATGTAGATCATCAAACAAAATATCAATGTGTTAAAATGGCATTTTCTGTTGAAAAATTTCAGGCCTACCTCAGTCAGCTCTCCCGCAAAGTCACCCTCAGCAGCGGAAAGAAAACAAAAAGCACACTCAGTGATGATCTCAGTGACATTAGCATCTCCAGTGATGGAGATCAGGGTGGACAACCAGCCAATTTATCGGCAAGTCGTTTCGTTAAGAAAAGCCAGAGCCAAACATTGGTGGATAGTGGAAGCATGCGCCGGAAATCCGAAGCTCACTCTGGGGGAACAACTCTAAAGAAGTCTGCCACAACGCCAAGTTTTCTGAACAAAACAGCACCTGTGTATGCTTCTTCCGCCTTACAAAAAGCAGCTAAACTTGGAGCAAAGTTTTCCAAACAAAAGAGAAGCACTGACAACTTGCCAGACTCTGAGAGTGACTTTGATATATCCCTTAGCGATGATGACAATCTTACATCAAAGAACAAGACAAAGTTCAAGAAAGAAAACATCCCTGGAAGTAGCAATAAGAAGACTACAGAAGCTAGTAAGGCTTCTTTATTCAGTCACCTTCAAAGCAGTGATGAGGATGAACTGAAGAAAGATGGCAAGAAGTTCTTGAAGAAGTCTAACAAGCCTGCATTCTATGTTGGTGAAAGTGATGGAGAAGAAAACAACTTTGGCAGTGATGGCAATAAATTTCTCAAAAAGCCCGCTTCAAAGCAGCCAACAAATCTCCCAACAAAACCTGATGTGGTAGTGGTAGAGGATGACACAAGTAGGTTTCTGAAAAAATCCACCTCAAAAACAACACTACAAGACACAAAGCCTACCACATCTAAGGCAAAGACAAATGACAACAAGCTCCTGACATCAACCCCAAAGAAAGGGGCAAACGCATCAAGTTCGAGGACGAAGCTTTTTCAGGAGACAGCAGCAAATCCAAGATTCGGACTGGATAGTGATGAAGAGGATCTACAAGAGTTTATCATGAATTTGTCGCCCTCCAGCTCACCAGATATTCCACCAATTAGAGAAAAGAAGCAGGTTACAGGGAGTAGTAATGTTAAGGTTAGAGATTTCAAGCCAAATGACATATTATTATATTTTTCTTTTTGCCATTTCACACACACAGGTTCTAAGGTGATTCTGAAGTTTTAATAGTTGAACGCCAGAAGTTTTATTCCTTGACGGTCGGTCAGTAATACATAGCGTGGAGCAGGCCCGGATCCAAGGGTTTGGTCCAGGTGGTCCAAACCCCCTCACTGCTCGGCACATCTGTTTTGTTTAATTTGTTATGATCTGATTCCTTTGTAACCTTTCAACTTACGCCATTACATGTATGCTGAAGACCTAAGCTCACATGATGGTAAAAGTTCCAAGTCATTTTTTATTTTTGGTGTGGTGGAATTAGTGGGGGGGGGGGGGGGGTGGGGCTGGTTATCTCTAGACATAGAGGAGAGGAGACTATACAATCTCCTTTCAGGATTATTAATTTTGTACTTAATCACACACCTACAGTTTAAAACACAAATCTGCAGTAATAACATTTAAGGTCTTCGTCTTCAGAATGACTTGTTTTGAAATTGTCCAGAATCAAGATGTTAAATTTTACTTCTTCTTCATCTACATTTGTACATCAGGAAAGCAAACAACCTTTGTCTGATCAACCCCTGCCCGGTCGGAGACCAGCTACTCCTGCCGCCAAGAAAGTCTCCCGATCTAGAGAAGCTCCATCAGAAGACAGTGCAGTGTCATCAGAGTCCATCAGCACTGAGAGTATAAAGGAAGACTTCTTCAGCGGTAAGATCTCTAAGCCAAGTTATTCTTCTAAAAGTGTTAGGTTCAAACGTGGGATAATCAGTTGTGGGGGAGACAGTTGCAGAGGTAAAAATTGATTCCCTGTTGATTGAGGAAATTTTGCAGTTGGTAGCAGAGGTCAAAAAGTGACTCACGTCATCAAAACTAGAATTTCAACTCGAAGATTGAATCTTACTTTTATTGAGGGACACGGCAATAGGTGTTTTAGTATTGCCAAATTGTCAAGTGCTGATGTACGTGTGTTTGAAGCTTGTCTAAAGCAAACTTAGTTGAATTGTTTTTTGTTTCTTTATTTTTGTTTTTAAATGACTGTTTTACCTTTGCAATATACACACAAATTATTTGCAGCTTAGAATCTATGGATAATCTTTGCTAATCCTGCTGATTGAAAAAATAAAGTTAAAATGTTGGTGGATTTTGTGTACAATAGTTTGTTGTTTTTTCTTCTCTAGGTATACACACTAATATAATGCAGCTGGAAGATTTAGAACCCATAGGGATAAGTCCCAAGCTTGCTCCTGTGTCATCGTCAAAGCCAAATTTAGCAGACACACCAAATGAGGACATTGTCAGTGAAACTTCTGAACCAAGTTCCATTAGGGAGGACTTTTTCTCTGGACTGCAAACTGTTGACGACCTTCTTGCCAGAGACACTCTTATCCAGGGTCGAGGGAGACCTATGAAAAAAGACAGCTACAAAAGCGATTTTGAAAGTGGCGATGAATCCATTTCTGAAATCCTGTCGGAAATTAAAAGGTCTGGAAGCAAAACACCCAGAGAGGCATATGCAGAAGACACGTTTACATCGCAGTCTGAGTCACTATCACAGACCAAGACAAGTATAAGGACAGTGCCAGATTCCCAGTCCGAGGTTACCAGTGGACAGGATACCAGTCAAGATAGAAGGAAGACATATTCTGACAGTCGAGACACGCTCACCAAGACTAGCGTGAGTGAGAGCTACAGTGATGATTTTGATTCTCGACACACTGACTCCGATGTAGAGGATCTGTCCTCAGATGAAGTAAGGACACGGGCGGAGTCCGTAACCCACAGTAGGAGCTTCACGTCTTACACAGAGAGCAAGACAGTCACTAGAAGTGAAACACCAAGGAGGAGCAAGAGACAAGATAGAGAAAAGAAGAAGACCAAGAAGACCCAAGATGCGTCGGTTCAGGCAGATGGAGCTACATCAGCTACTCACCGTTGGCTAAGAGGTACATAAGTAACCCTAACCCTCCAAAATCATCTTCAAGATGTTGTTTGACTGTGGCGGATTGAGGACTGTAGGCACAAATAACAATCACATACAGTATCACATACCATTCACCCAGGCTTTATCTTATGAAGGGGCTCTTAAAAAATAGCCAATGATGAGACGAACTACTTTTACCTCATTGAACAATTAGCATGGGCTGATGTTCTGTCTCGCCAATGACAGCAAACCACACTATAACTCCTTTGACAAAAGCGCTTTATGAATCACTGATAATATTTATTATTAAGAACGATTTTGAAATTTACATTATGGAAAAGAAGATAAGTAGTAGGGGTGGCTTGGAATTTGTTTCTTTTGAAGATTTGTTTAATCTATTTATTTACAGATTTGGATTTGAGCGCACTTGGCACGGTGACTGGCATTGACCCCACCCCTGTAGCTATGCATGTCATAAATCCACAGGCTCTAGAAGGTACGGTAATGTGTAAATCAAGAAAATATATCCCTGATTTTATTAGAAAGGTCTTGTAAAATAATGAAACATGACAGTCATTTTAATCATCTAGTATTCAAGAAGCTTCGCATCAAGCTATCCTGTTTGTATGTCATTTGTTTTACATTGCTGCTCATGTCTTATGAGAAAATGAATATGACCACTCTTTGCTATATTCTTTGTTGTGTTTTGTTTACAGTTGCTGTTATTTTTTAACATTGTTGTTTTGTGTTTTGTTTACAATATTGCTGTCTGTTTTGTTTTGTTTGTTTACACTGTTGTTTTGGTATTTTGTTTTACATCATTGGTGCTTTTTGTGTACATCATTGTTTGTTGTCGTTTATTTACAGCATTGACGTCATACAGCCCCAGCATTTTAGCCATGAACGAGATGTTACTGTCTCAAATACGCCACACCCAGGAGACAATACAAGGGTCCCTCCACCTTCATCAGACCTTCATGGAGAACATCCAAACGGATTATAGCTACACAACCGTGGAGGAAACCAAGGAGGTGAGAGGCACAGCTCTAGCATGTTGGTGGGGAGGAAGGGGGAGAAGGGGGAAGGGGCATCCTTCTGTAGTCTAAGATGTAATTTCTTGTGTGTGGTGGCACAACTGAGCATAGAAATAACATTTGACTGTATTCATTTCATATCGATGCAGACTGGCATGGTTTGTCTATCATTCTAAGCTACAGTGGATGATATTGAATGGTCAGACAGTAGAAGGGGTTGACTGTGTACTAGGTATGCATTCACCAATTGATATCATATTGAAGACTGGCATGGTTTGTCTATCATTCAAAACCATAGTGGATGATATTGAATGGTCAGATAGTAGAAGGGGTTGACTGTACTAGGTATGCATTCACCAATTGATATCATATTGCAGGCTGGCATAGTTTGTCTATCATTCTAAAGCCCTTTTCACACGAGAATCGGAAACTTACGTCTATCGTTTTGGGCGCCAGTTGTCTGTCCCAAAGGTTGCGTGCGATATCATGACAAACATTCACACGATGACACTTCGCGTTCCCAACGTCCCTCGGAGTCGTTTTCGTGAGTTCGCTACGTATTGGGTCAAAGGTCATCATTGGTTATTTATTAGTTCGCTGGTTCTCTGTCAGTGTCCCGTTTAATGTTACGTAAATGCGTGTAGGGTACCATCGATCGTTTTCTCGGCGCGACATTTCTGCTTTTCCGTGCGAATTCTCAGTTTCCTGACGAACTCCGAAGATGAATGTAGCGGAAAGTGTTTTGTCAGAGATGGAAAGTGGAAATGCCAAATCCAAAAACAAAGGTAACTTAACATAATTTGCGACACGAACATTTCTTCCACCGATGCCATTTTAACGGAGGAAGGAATACTCGAACAAACAACCAACGACATTTCTCCCGCTGCGCATGCGTGATCGTTGTGTGATTGCATGGGACCTTGGTATCATAAACGTGCGTTGTTTCACACGACCGATCTTGGCGATTCTAAACAGGGATGCGATTTTTGGAGGAGGTCTTGATCCCGGTTGTTTATAACGCGGGTCCCAGGTAATTTCATCACACGGATTCCTTTCACACGACGCAAGTTTGCGATTTCATGACACCGATGGGATTTCGTTCCCAACGACCATGGTTTAGAAAGCTCGTGTGAAACGGGCTTAAGCTACAGTGGATGATATTGAATGGTCAGACAGTAGGAGGGTTGACCGTGTACTGTGTAGATGCATTCACCACATGATATCATATTGCAGGCTGGCTTATTTTATATATCGTTCAAAGTGGATGACATTGAAATGATCAGACAATAGAAAGATTATCTGTGACAGACATTTTGTTTTCCATGTATGCCAATTCATTATTTTTGGCAACAATTTTCCCTCCCTTTTTTATTTTCCTTGGTAAATCCAAGTTACAAATTGTCTTCCATTGCAGTACATTCGTAGACACAGACAGCCCAAGCTGACGATGGAAGAAGCATTGGCAGAAGTCAGACGAGAAATGGAAGAGGGCTACAGGTAGAGATTGTGTTTCTCTGTTGCATTTGAAGTTGAGGTTGGGTAGAATGTAAATACATCGGCTGTAAGCTCCGAGTATGCCTGTACTGTTGAATAAGTCAGAGCTGTAGTTTTCTTCTACTATGGCTTCAAGTGAGAGGGGGGAAGTGCATCTGCTGTTTTCTAGAAGAGTAAATTAATTTCTTTCCTGCATAACTATTTTATAAGACTGTAAAACAAAAAAGTTCACAGATTTGCACACAACTTTACATGGTATAAAGATGGTGATGTTGGCAAACTTCCCTCAAAATAGTTTGCCTGAAATGCTATATAGTTTTGTAAACAAAAGTAAAACAATTAATGTTGATTTCCCAAAAACCGAATCCGGTGTTTGAAAAC
This sequence comes from Leptasterias polaris, assembly GCA_037783415.1. Lineage (NCBI taxonomy): Eukaryota > Metazoa > Echinodermata > Asteroidea > Forcipulatida > Asteriidae > Leptasterias > Leptasterias polaris. The sequence continues at coordinate 675,298 of JAZGTN010000046.1, forward strand.
AGTCAAAACAGTGGTGGGGTTCTCTAGTTTCACATGACTCCGATGACCGATGACTGGGCCGATTGAGCTTAAACTTTCACAGGTTTTTTATTCCATGCTTATGTTGGGTCACAAGTGGGATATTGGTCTTTGACAATCACCAATGTTAGTCAAGTAACAACTCTGTAAAAATTATTTTGGTGTTCGCAATTGCCTGTGTTGTGGAATTACTTAATAAAATAATTTATATCTTCGTAAAAATGTGATTTTAATTGTTGTGTTTCTTTGTCAATGTTTCAACGCATAATAACATGCTCAAACTATTAGCAAAATAAGTATAATGTGTCAATTTGCATGTCGATACCAAAACAAAAAAAGTTGAAAATGGTTGAAACACTCTTATCCAGTTCGTTGGCAACTTGACCTCTTGACCCCTTTAGACGTTTGTCTCCTCTTGAAGTCATTTTTCTCCAACCGAAGAGACTTGAACCGTAACCGCGTTGGCATGGACGGGTCTACTGTTACTGGTTATAAAATTGCCCAAAAGCAATTGTAATGGCTTGGGCAAATGAATTTTACCAGAATTTGGGCACAGTTAGCCTGGGTAAAAGGTGTTTTATAAAAAGCGGTTGAAATTTGACTTCCAAGTTGGGAGTTTCCAACACAAAAAGATGGGCAATTTTGACCTAACCAACAATTAGTCTACTGGTATAAAACTGCTGGTTATAAATTGTCCCAGACTTGAGCAATTGGATTTCACCCGAGAGTTTGGACAAACTTTACCTGACCACCACTGAAATGAATAACAAGCGATGTCTTAAAATGTGTTTATTAAATTGTTTCTTATTGACTTAATAAAAGTAATAATGATAATTTTTAAGATCGCAATAAAAAGGAGTGGGAACATTTTTGATGGGTGGGGGAATTTGTGGATGATGGGACTATGCTTACATAATGTACCCCTATGGTATGTTTAATTTCGGCTAATTACAATAAGCACTTGCTCCTCTAGCAGAACCTAAGGATTTTGATTGAATTTCTGAACTATAAAACAAGGCAATTTGTGGGTCTAAGTTTTCAAAAATACCAGCTCAAGTATACCACCAGAGTTGGGCCAAAATAACTTGACAAAATGAGCTAAAAAATATATTTGATACAAAACATTTGATGACCTTTAAGTTTTACTTCTAACTGGGTTTAACACAAACAAAAAGACGGGAAATTGTTAATTTAACCAACGATTGGTCCATCAGGGGCATTCTGTTATTCAAAAACTTCTGGTTAAAAAATTGCCCAAAGCAATTGCCATGTCTGGGCAAATGAACGATTCACCTAAATTTCGTTAAAAGTTAACTAGTTCGTTTGGTAAGAGACAATATTCAAACCTAGATGAACGTTCCTCTCTAAATAGAAAAAAGAGAATTGTTTATCACCAGAGATCGTAGCTGCCTAGTTAGGAATTAGGCAATAGTCTAAGGTACACTTGAGGCTCTTACAGCAATGACAAGGTTTGGATGGCACAAACATTATCTTTGTTTAACTAATGACTGAAGGTTCTGGTAATGGTTATACAATTTTTGTCCCATCTTGCTTCAATTTGACCCGTTAATTGACCCGTGACCCGCTCTGCAAAAATGGCCCTTATGTCGCAAAATTTACTTTTGGAGTTACACACATTTTTTTTTCTTCAAAATTACTTGAGTGACTTCAGGAGAAAAACCATGTGCTTGGGCCTTAATCGCACGGCCACGACCCTCACGTTTTTAAACGGCCGTTTAAGAACTCGTCGCCACTCTCCCAATTTATTTTAATGTAAACATGTCACATTATTGAGCAGGTTAAAACCTAAAAGCTCACCTTTTCAAATATAAAAACCTCCAGGGTGACAAATTGTGCTTCTGTCAATATAAAATATGTTCCATTGGACATGGACAAATAACGGTTAAAATTTCAAGGTTTTGGTAAAAAATAAAAAAAATAAAAGAATTGCTCAGCAAGCAGACGAAGTTTTCTGCTCAAATATTGAATTATTAAATACAAGAAAGTATTAAACCAGATTTTCGGATTGTTAGGGGTTTTGTGTGATCACACATTTCTTTGTTTGATGTTTTCTTCAACACCTGGCATTTCAAATCGTCAATTCAATACGCGATGGGTTTTGGTCTTTTTTTTAAAAGACGCGGCTCTGAAAAGAACCGGTTTGTTTTTAGTGCACACGTAGTAGACTAATTTTCTGTCTCTATCGTGGTAGGGCAACCTACCTAGAGTTCAGCTCAGTACGGCTTGTATTTTAGACAAGAACTTATTATTAATCCAAGATGTATCACTTGAAACATGGTCCATTATATACTTTGTTGTCGTCTTCCGCTGTCACCAGCATGTTAAATCAGAATCTAAACTCAGGAGTTTCAAAAGTCCGAGTCATACGCCGAAACGACATGTATAATAATTATAGCTCTCCTCCCTGAATTAGTGAATATCCGTTGAGTGCGTTTCAAAGATCCTAAAAAGCTTTTAGCATGATTTATACACTGGTCTTTTTTGAGTCATCTTTAATCAACTTAATAACGAAAGAAAGTATGAAATCTATGACCTATCGAAAAGTTATAGTAAAACTATACAGGAGATAAACAATCCCTGACGATCTTTTAGTGATGAAAACAAGTCAACTCTAGTCGTACCCCGCTGCAGGTCAAGTGTACCCATGCAATCCACGTAATAGTAACAAGCGCAGTTTGTTTATTGGGCAAAAATGACCTGCATAGCATTTGCATGTGACCCTTTACCTTTCTAATGTCTAAATATAGAAAACTTAGTCGTAAGCTTCAAGATGATACCAAATTTATAATAGGGGGGTTCGTGGAAGAGCATTGCCACAGGTGAAAATATCGGCATTTTTGTAACATCGAACGGAATCGATCGTATCCAACAGTAAAACCTTATCACAAAACACAGGGTTTTTCATCTTTAATGATCAAAATCAACCTTCCTGATTCATATCAAAAACTTTGGACCCCGATTTGAGCAGAAAAGAACACAGCCCTTTGTGCCATAGTCTTGGCCCAAGACGTCAGTGATCGATAGTGGATAGTGTAATGCGCTCGGTTACAACTCGTTACAGCGCGCCCTCTTGTGGCTTGAATTACCCAACTTGACTAGCTCAGTGAGAGCTAGTCAAGTTGGGTAATTCAAGCCACAAGAGGGCGCGCTGTAACGAGTTGTAACCGAGCGCATTACACTATCCACTATCGATCACTGACGTCTTGGTCCAAGACTATTTGTGCCACGGCTTCCTGTGTGTGGCACTGACCCCCGAACACTGCATAGCTTATCTCCCATTAAATTTTACCAAACAGGTCAATGGACTAGACCATTTTATATAAGGGGGGAGATATACACAGCCCACACTGTATCCTGTATGTATGTTTATCTATTCAGCAAGGACCAGGGTATATCAAACCATAATAGGATTTGGACTCACGAATTCAAGTGACATGCTCAATTTCAGACTTTTTAAAATATTTTATTTTAGGAAATGTCATTCCTAACAACACTCTTGCCACCCCTATTGAAAGTATGTTGTGATCCGATCACCGAACAGCCTCCAACTTTGACAGAACTTTAGCCAATTTCTTCTCAAATGAGAAGTTTTAAGCCAAAGTAATTGTATCAGAACGAAATATATATATTCTACTCAAAAAACTGTATTTAGATAATAAACAAGTCGGCGTATAAATCGGTGAAAAATCGAAGAAACGATCCAGGATCCAAGCTCGCGTCTACAGGAAACAACGTGGTAGATCTGGTTCCTGCTTCAATAAGCCTATTCATAAGCGTACCGCCCGAGAACTGCAGAACCAGACTGTAGTGGACTTTGCATAATTACCGGGGTCACCAAACAAAGAAGAAAAACTCTTTGTAATTGGACCAAAAAAAGCCACCCTTTCCTTTAGGCCAATCAAAAATTGTTTTATATAGATTGAGGGAGAATTTCCCATAGTTTATTCTGCCGTGCGATATGGGTCTGTACCGTGTTAGCCTTTTGTCAAGGCCATCGTGGCTTGGACAGCTTTGTAAACAGCGGAGCGACTGGAACGGGAGACCACGCGCGCGAGCCGGCTCCAAGCCACGAAGGCCTTGACAAAAGGCTAGTACCGTGTCGGCAACTATTTTGCCGTTCAGTTTACTGAGTGAACCCACTGAAAATGGTGGTCAAATTCATGTTGACCTCCATAGGAAATGCTCGTTTTAGCATTTTTCTCTCGGTTTTAAATTAAAAAAGGCCCTATGTTCCCGACCGTGTTAAATTAAGTTTTACACACCATTCTCGAGAGTAAGAATAGAGCTTTCAAATGCTGGGCGATATGGTAAAATACACTGACACACTTTTTATTTATGAATGAAAGTTTGCCGATTTTGCTTCAGACGGCCTTCTGTTTCACGTGCTGAGGGCTACGTTGCGGTCGTCATTGAGCAAATGCACGCAAGTTGTTCATATGTACAATTATGAAAGATGGTCGGTATATATATTTTATTCACATTATCACACTGTAACCCAAAGGCCAAACTGCATTAAAAACATCAAAATCACAGCAAACAAAAGAATAAAACAATAAAACAAATTTTAAAAAACCAAACATAAGGGTTGGTTAAGAATCTAAAGCCAAAAAGTAATAAGTACATTGCACATACATGTAGATTTGTCTGCCTATTGAAAAAAATTAAAAGCTTCTCACAGACTGAGAATAAAAGTTATTTGGTGAAAAGTTAACACGGGCTGTTTTGTTATTAATCAAAATGCGAGTAATAATCTTGCACAGATCTGTGGTGGCACTAATTATACTAAAAAGATTATTCAAAGCTGTGAGTAGACATCAAGGTCACTTGGAAAATAGGAATTACAAAAAATTTCGATTAAAAAAAAAAAAAAAATTCCCTCCTCCAACATGGAAGAGCCCATTACGTGATTTGGCATACTGCGCGACTACTTACGGGCCCTTTTGTGCAGAGCAGGTCAGTGCGCGCGAGCGGGTTACATATTTCAATGTTCACTTTCACTAGAGAAGGAAATCCTGCACAGTGAACTTCTGGCGTTGCAGGTCAACATCCTAAACCCATTGATACAGAGGATCAGTGTGTCATTGTGTATTTGACGACCACAACAATTATAACGTCTGACGCTTCGAATTCGGTTAGATCCCAGTACGACAGGACAATCGTACCCTCTTGACTATGAGACGCCGAATTCAGGCTTGCTTTTTTATACTATTAGTACTATGTTCGTTTTTTTTACTAGGATATTTGGGTAATGTTTTTTTCTTCATGAAAAAGCCCAAGATGGTTCAATCGACACCACTTAAGCTTCGTCAAGATTTGATCAGAGAATTTGGCGAGGGGAGTTGTTCTCCTGTCTTGAATGCAGCAGACGAGTTCAGACAAAATGGCGTCGACACAATTATTTTAACAGAGCTAACGGGTGAGACAGAGAGAATGGTGAGGTGAGAATGAACATATTGTTATAACCTACTGCCGTTAGGCCAAAACAATTTTTTTTTGAGTTGCCCTCCAGTAAAAATATCGGTCGGTCGGGATTTTTATTTTATTTTATATTTTTTGTTTCCTCATTGACTGTCATTTGAAGATTGAAATGCATTGGAACTAATCCAATACAATGTATTTCAATATACAATGATCTTGTACTAGCAGTAGTGTGCATGCAGAAGTAGCGGCGTAACCAGGAATGAATCATTTGGGGGGGGGGGTGTGGTACAGGGGGGTATTTATTGCTTCCAAGTGTGTGTGGGGGGGGGGGGGACAGTGAGAATGGGTTTGTCAGTGGTGGGGGTCATGTACTCCTAGAACTATGAGGTTCGATCCGCTATCGTATGATCGTATCCACGAACCTTGAGAGTGACATGCACAAAATCCTATTTCGAAACTGTTTGCCCTTCACGTTTATGCACTTGGAGTTCTCTTTTGAAACCGGATCTCGCCAAAATTAGGCTCTACGTGTTTTTTGTTCTCACAGTGAGCTCGGTGCGGGTCCAGAAAATCCACTCCGCAGAGAAAAAGTTGCAAAAATGAAACATTTTCACCGTTATTCAGAATCCTCACCTTCCGGTAATATGGCCGCCGCCGTAATTTTTAAATATGCCTTGCTGGTCACGATACGGTTCATGCAGAACATTATAGTTTATGTTGATCAGCGTTGCGCGTGTAGTATGACATTTTGGTCTCTCGGTCGTGTAGGCCGTATGCCGGTAATCAATGGTATGCAGCGCGCAACGCTGGTCACAATTACCAACGGCCTATGTCTGTACACGTGAACCGTTAGTTAGTGGCGTGTCGTGGCCGAGCAGTCTATGTCACCGGACCTAAGCTCTGGTGTAGGCAGCAGCAGAGTGTGGGTTCGATACCCGGTCATGACACTTGTGCCCCTGAGCAAGGCACTTAACCATAATTGCTTCGAAAAAGTTGGGAAGGTAGTGCATTCTGCTCTACCAGCCAGGCTCCTAGTGGATGATGCCCATGCCTACATCCTTAAGGACTGTAAAGAGAACCCTGTTTCAGCCCCAGGAGTAGGAGGCAACGTGCCCCTGGTGTCAATTGATTTGGGTCGATAGCCCAAATCAGTTATGTGTAGCCCTCACATTGAAGTTTAATTTATGACAATTATTTTACGCTCAAACCTATTTTTATTATTTTATCTAATGATCATTATCAATACTATCATTATCAATACTATCATTATTATTAAGATGATTATTGTTGTTGATGTTGTTGCTGTTGCTGTTGGTGCTGTTGCTGCTGTTGTTGTTGCTGTTGCTGTTGCTGTTGCTGTTAATGTTGCTTCTGTTGCTTCTGTTGCTTCTTCTGCTTCTGCTGCTGCTGCCGCTGCTGCTGCCGCCGCCGCCGCCGCCGCCGCCGCTGCCGCTGCTGCTGCTGCTGCTGTTGTTGTTTTTTCTAAATTATTATTTTGTACTTCCAGGAAAAGCTCAAAACCGGATAAATTAAAAATATTCAAAGATAGGGACCAATTGATGTATTACGACCGCCTCCTTACATCAACACAGTGGAAACCAAATCATCGGAATCTAGCCGAATTCAGGTAACAGATATAAATGTGTGCATTGAATTTATACATAATTATGAGAAACATACACTTTTTTGGTCCTAGCCCCAGACTTGGTAATTAAGATCCTTAATTTAATTTTAGTTTGAACGATGCTTTATACAGCCAGTCACTAATCGGCAGTTGGGAAAACCTCTGGTGGTGCCCTACCCCTCAAATTTGTTGTACCTTTGACAACGCCCCCTATATCTAATAATCATTTTTTTTCTCAACAAAGGAAGAAGCTAATGAACCACGCCAAGATGAACTTCCAGGAGGATATCGTATTGACACATCACAACGTGAGAGTAGGAGACAGACTGCCATATTTTAAGGACAATTTAAAGACTAAAGTTTTTGAAAGAAAGTTGTTTCACAATATCTCCCCGAAATTCTTCGCAGAGGATATCTCCCCGGTAAGTTTAAACTCTTCCGGGGTTTAATGACCGGAAGTTGTTTTTCACTCTCCCGGTATCTTATTAAGTAAAACCCAGAAAAGAGGCACGTTGTCAGCAAATGTTGAAACCCTTTAAGATGTCCATTGTCTTAACTACAACACACTGGTCAGCTTATTATGCCATATATATCCTCAGCTGGAACATGCTGCACGCCCTAGAGGGGGTGTCAATCAACTTGGGGCAGTGCTTTGGTCAGAAGGGGCAAGACAAAACTCAACCAGCATCTTTTGTGTACAAGAGCGGTATGTCAATTAATTATGGTAGATGAAACCAAATTATAAAACTTAATTGATTAGGCAAGCAATTAAGGTTAGATTAAAACAAGCTATACCTGGACGATGTTAATGACACACTTAGTAACGAAACAAACAAAAAATAATAAAAATGTTGAAAAAAGGCAAAATAAACCATGGGAAAAAACACCTTGTAAGCATGTGCTAACAACGTACTGGAAGGACGTTGCAACCACAATTTTAGACTGTCGACAGAGAATGTGTAGAAATACTCGAACTCAAACGTGACCTCTTGTTTGACATTTACCTGACAACCGCCCTCTATGTGTTTTCGAGTGCCACTATCTACGGCGCTTGCAGGCTTTGACACTCAACATTTGGTAAGCTTTTCGGTATAATAGGTGGTGAGATCGGAGAGTTTTTCACAAACAAAGCAAAGGGTGGGCTGATAATTTGTTCTCAAGAAATGTGGGCCGACCTATTTTGAAAAACAAACTAATGTGTGAAAATTTCACTGAATCGCTTTCTTCCTTGAAAACGTCAGGTAATAAAATCTTTATTTTTGTCACTCTATAGATTTCACCGCTATCTGGCAAACGATTCAAACGATGCAGCATGGTTGGCAATAGTGGAATTCTCTCTAATAGCAAATGTGGAAAGGAGATAGACCAGTCTGATTACGTCATCAGGTACAGCCATTACAAAAACTTTATAAAAATTATATGAAAATGGAAAAAACAACGACAACGACAACGACAACGACAGCAGCAACAGCAACAGCAGCAACAGCAACAGCAACACCAACAATAAATTAAAAATATTTTGAATTCCCATTAAGCACTTTGATGACCATGTGACATTTGCCCCATACTTGACTTTAAGAGTACTTAAATAGTTTTTTCCTAATTATAATCTGACAGTTTTAGGTCAATATTTAAGTTTCCAAAACTGATTTGAGTTTGTCTAGTGATTATATAATACAAGAAAATGTTATGTGATTCTAAAACAAACATAATGATCAGTTTAACTTTTAGTATAGGTTTATAAATATATATGAAAATGGAAAAAACTAACAAATCAAAAGCGTAACAAAACGACAAGGACAACGACAACGACAACGACAACGACAACGACAACGACAACGACAACGACAACGACAAAGAAAACGACAACGACAACGACAACGCAGCGACAACGCAGCAGGATCAGCAGCAGCTACAGCAGCAGCAACAACAGCAGCAGCTACAGCAGCAGCAACAACAACAGCAGCAGCTACAGCAGCAGCAACAACAACAGCAACAGCAACAGCAACAATATTTTGAATACCCATTAAGCACTTTGATGACCACGTGACATTTGCCCCTTACTTGACTTTAAGAGTACTTAAAAAGCTTTTTTCTAATTATAATCTCAGTTTTAGGTCAAAATTTAAGTTTCCAAAACTGATTTGAGTTTGTCTAGTGATTATATAATACAAGAAAATGTTATGTGATTCTAAAACAAATATTATGATTAGTTTAACTTTAAAACATAGGTACCACGGTAAAAACGAACCAACCTGCCGTTAAAGATTTACCAGCAAAACTGTCTGAGGACGCACTATATGCCCTCAGTCCTGACTCCTGATAGGTTTTTCTACCATGGTATGACTCTCAAATGTTAATTGTTTTAATATATCTTTGTTTTTGAATGGTTTCATCAGGTCGAATCTCCCGATTATTCGCCCTTATGCAGAGGACGCCGGGTGGAAAACAAACTTAACAACGATCAACCCGAGTCTTGTTAAGAGAAGGTACAAAGTATTTTGTAACATTTGTTTTTGCGGTGACTTAAGGTCAAATTGTCAAAAGCAAGTCAAGAACTTTGCCATAAACTGTGAATACAAATAATTGAAGTAAGACAATTGTATATGTGAACATTCTCTTCTCCACTACAGATTTAACAGTTTGAAGACCCGAAACGATACAGATGAATTCGTAAAGGCCATTAGTGACTTCTACGGTGTTCTTTGGTTGCCATGCGTGGTGACCAAAGACATGAGTGATTTATGCTTCAACATAAAACACACCCTTGAAAACTACGGTATCCGAAACCCCGAGCCAATCATCGCCAACCCACATCTTTATATTGCACTTATGGACTTCTGGGGTGAAAGAAGTATAACGAAGATCCTTTCAACAGGTAAAAGTAGTTATTGCTTTTATTGTTTACACTGTTTATAAAATATGTTTAAAATTTCATTTATTTTTCTGCTAGTGGGCCAGTGGTGAATGAAGGTAATTGTTAACCCACTCTGCCTGAAGCTTTATTTTCCGGTGACAACCATGTCTTATTGGAATCAGTAGAAGCTCTGAGAAGAACTAAGTGAGAAGATAAACTCTTAGTAATGAGAAGAACTATAGAAGTAAGAAGAAGAACTTGTTGTGAGAAGAACTAGGAATAAGAAGAACTAAAAGTGAGGAGAAGAACTAGTAATGAGAAGAACTAGTAGATAGAAGAACAACTAAAATTGAAAAAAGAACTAGAAGTGAGAAGAACTTGAAGTGTGAAGAAGAACTAGAATTGAAAAGATGAGCTAGTAGTGAGAAGAACTAGTAGTTAGAAGAAGAACTAAAAGTGAGAAGAACTAGAAGTGAGAAGAACTAACAGTGAGAAGAACTAACAGTGAAAAGAAGAACTAATAGTAAAAAGAAGAGCTAGTAGTGAGAAGAACTAGAATTGAAAAGAAGGGCTAGTAGTGAGAAGAAGTAGTAGTTAGAAGAACTAAAAGTGAGAATAACTAAACGTGAAAAGAACTTAAAGTGGTGAGAAGAACTTAAAGTGAGGAGAAGAACTAGAAGTGAGAAGAACTAGAAGTGAGAAGAAGAACTAGAGTTGAGAAGAACTAACAGTGAAAAGAAGAACTAATCGTTAAAAGAAGAGCTAGTAGTGAGAAGAACTATAGAAGTGAGATGAAGAACTAGCATTGAGAATAACTAACAGTGAAAAGAAGAGGTAGTAGTGAGAATAATTAGAAGTGAGAAGAGCTAGTAGTGAGAAGAAGAACTAGTGGCGAGAAGAACTAGTGGCGAGAAGAACTAGAAGTGAGAAGAAGTACTAGTAATGAGAAGACTGAGCTAGATAATATACGGTTCGCTGACTCTGCTCTACTCTGGTTAGATCTTTATCTTGTTTGTTTGACAGCAGAACTGCAAAGCACAATAATTCATGATGACTGTTGTTATTGACAACAATTTTTTAGTCTGACATAAAATGCCGGCGGGTGAAAAGGTTTGACACATAATTAACTCACTTCACAAAAATGATTCTAATGAGAACCGAATCTTATTTGAATTGAAGGTTTCTACATGACTCACTTGGCACTGACGATGTGCGAAGAGACACACCTCTACGGCTTCTGGCCCTTCCCCTACAGGGTGCCAGACACTGGGACAAACACGATGAGGAAAGTCAAGTATCACTACTTCGACCAAATCGAGATAGGTACGGCTCATTTGATGAACGATGAGTTTTCAGCGTTACTTCAGATGCACGTTTTGGGAGTCCTTAACTTGCATGTCAGCGACTGTGGTGTGTGAGGGTTTCCCATTGGGTGTGTTATGAGACACTTGTACGTGTACATTGTGTATATCATGTGACCTGTGACATCACATTAGCCAACCTTGAAAGCACCATATCTCAAAAAGTTTACCCCCGATCGTCAAACTTTTTTCAGTTTTAGACTTCTGGGATTCTGAAGATGTGCTTTCCGGCCTGAAAATGTGGAACGACGTCACAATGACGTCATTTATTGCGCATTTTCACCCGTGTACAAAACACATGGAGATAGTGAAAACATGTTACTTGTTACTTGTTATAATAATCCCCGTGCAGCCCAATTTGGGCTAAACTGGGATGTTTGTGGAAAGTGACGTCAACAGTAAGGCAACAGTAATTGCATCGAGTGCATTGTTGGATCAGACGGCGAGTGTGAAGTAGGTCCCAGTTTAATTGTTCTACAAGCGGTGTGATATGAGTTGTAGTTCGATAGTCAGAAAAGACAAATCTGGCAGCATTCTCTGCTCGAGATGATTTGTATCGGTGGCAGTGTTTCGCTGGCATACTCAATTTGTGGACGAACTAGGGATGTGTAGGCTCTTGCCTTAACCTGTTGTGAACAAGGCGATAATGTTCTTCTAAGAAGACATAGAGTACGACTTGCTTTGTGTTTGATTTTGGAGCAATGGTCTGTCCATCTTAAGTCGTGTGAGATTGTAACACCCAGGTAGTCATGTTTTTAAACACGGGTTAATTGCTCACCCAAAAGAGCATACTGGTGCATAATTGGGCTACGTTTGCGGGTGATGGTAAGGACTGCACATTTCTTTGTGTTAAAGCTCATTAACCACGTGTTATCAGGTCATTCTGCAGAATCTGATGATCAGCTGCTGTCTTTATCTCCCTGTAGACAATACTGTCATCTGCAAATAGTTTAATGTTTGAATGAATGTGTTCATTTATATCGTTTATGTATAAGATAAATAGCATGGGCCCCAGGACAGACCCTTGAGGGACACAAACATGTAGGTTTACTGTTTTAGTCTAACAAGAAAACAAAATACTCGACCGGTATTTAAAGGCCAGCCGATACTCCACATTTCTGTTAGTAGTTAACGACAAAAAAGGGTCAACGAGTGACAGCACTTACCAACACAGATTACTACCTCGTCTCCCAGGTTACTACCTCTGTTGGCAGGTAACAGGAAGGAATGTAATCTGTATATGGGGCCTTTCTTTTGTTGATAAACAAAGTGCGCCGGATGGCATGGTCGGCCGAATTCAACATTTTCTGTAAATATTCATGAACGGAAACCCTAACCCTAACCCTAACCCTAACCCTAACCCTAACCCTAACCCTAACTATTTATGAATATTTGTGTAACACTGCTTCAAACTATGGCAATCTGTTTTTGATTTGCAGTTATGGCTTTCTATACTTTCCAACCTGGGTTACATTTCTGTTAGTAGTTAACGACAAAAAAGGGTCAACGAGTGACAGCGCTTACCAACACAGATTACTACCTCGTCTCCCAGAAATGTGGAGTATCGGGTGCAAAGGCACAAAACAAATCCAATTACGATTTTAATACAACAGCATTTAGCTTTACATTAAGCCTGTGCATTTACGGTTATTTTTTTGTAAATGTGTAACCGTTTCTGAAACGGTCAGTTACTTGTGTAACCGTTCGCATCATGAACAAAATTTCAAGTACAAAAAACGTTAACACAACTGCGCATGATCAAAAACATTAAGTCTTCATTGCAGCATTTATTATGGTTAGCATTTCGCGACACTTTTCAAGGTAGATTTTTTTACATTTATCCGAACCGTAAAAATGTAAATGTTTAACCGGTTGATTGGTTGGTTAAGTAACCGTGTAACTAGCACACGATTACTTAACATGCTAACTTGTGAGACTAGAAGGGGTTAGTTTGCTTTTCATACTTACTTTAGACCTGTCCTTGGTATAAGGGGTAGTTCGTTCGTTTTATGTACTAAACTTGTGAGTTCTGTTTCTTGATAAGGACAGTTCGCTCAGTGCACTTTTTGTACTTGTGAAACCTGTTCAGTGTTTGAGTCAGTTTCAGAATGGAAGTTATAGTTTAAGGTTTTGATAGGTGTAATAATCTATGGTCATGAGAATTGACCAATGTAACATATTCTGAGTTGTTGAATAAAGTAGCCATCTTGAGTTTATGCTTAGTGCACATCTTGTCTCCAACATTACAATTCTTAGGATAGGCACACTTAAAGTCAAAATAACAGCATGTCAAAGATGAAGGGTCTTCTATCTCAAAGTCAGACCAACTTTAAAGGTCTGGAGTGCTTAATCAAAGCAATAATACACGGAACAGCTTTGTGTTTGTTGACAAACACTTAATGCCTAGTTATTATTATTATTATTTATTCGGCCAAAATATGCAACAATCAAACAGACATGAGAGTGAACGGATAATTCAATGTAGATTAGGATAGGTAACAGGATGTGTAGTTTATAAATGTACAGACTGAAATTAATGAATGGATTTAAAAAGCACAATTTGAAAGTCCAAGTAACATACTAATAAAGCAGCAATTGAACACGGGCTAATAATTAAAGGCAACATTAATCGTAAAGGCCAGAAGCAAACATCACAAAATAAACAACTCATTCTAAGATGGCAAGGATTAATAACAGCAAACCTAATCACTATGACTCGAGAGCCTATTAATCCAATCTTAAGATATCTGTTCTAATTTGTTTAACTTAATCATTGTACGTTTGTTACAGCCACCCAGCAAACAAAATAACGTTCCCTCGACGTCGCTAGGACGTTATTCGAATGTTCGGAGAACGTTTTTATTTAACGTCGTACGGACGGACAAGTGTGGAGTTTTGTCAACGTCTAGATGACGTTGCGTTATGACGTTTTATAATAACGTTGTGACAACGTAAAAACTGCACTTTTTAATAAAGTGATTTCATGACGTGATTGTGACGTATTTAAATTACGTTTTCCACAAGAAAAAAAAAAACGTTATAAAAACGTGATTAAATGCCATTCCTACAACGATGGCAAAAATAGTGCAATACCAAGAAATGGCATGGAAGGAACTTTTATCACACGAAATCAAGACAGTCACATGCATACCAAAAGTGCTTTTGGCTCTTATAACGTTTTTCAATTTGAATAGAAAGACAGCACAACTTTAATGCATGGTTACATTGGTTGTATTTATGTAACTCAAACTGCATTGTATATAATAATGTTGGAGCATATATAGTACTATGTATAAAATAATGGGCAAGTTACAGCATATTTACAGTTAAAGGCATTGTAAACGTTTGGTAATTGAAACTCACTGTTTGTTCAAATCCTAATAGTTGTAGATACATGTAGGCCTATCATAAAACTTTTCATGTGAAAATTTCATATCAAAAGGTGGTAGCATTTTGGAGATATTGTCATAAATTTTGAGCGGTTTTGTCCACGCAGGAAGGATAATCTGCAATTGGAATACACAATCTGAGAAACGTTTCTGACAGAAACGCTTCTCAGCTTCAAATGTTTTTTAAAGTTTTTTTTAAGTGATATCTTTTTCCATAACCACTACTTCAAAGTAAATTGTTTCTCAAAATGCTTTTTACTATCAGAAGCTGCTGAACTTCTTACCAGGTAACTTTGTATTGCCCTTAATTTTATGAGTAATTACCCCCCCCCCCCCCCCAAAAAAACCCCACAAACTTTTACCTTTTGCTTCCGGGTTTGTCTGTTTGAACAGACATTTATAACAAACGTTTACTTTGTGCTTCCGAGTTGAAAAGCAATGTACATGTTGAATCCCCCCCCCCCCCCCCCCCCCATTAATGGTTCTCTAGAAAAAAGAGAAGATGGTCTAGTTTAACACATATAATTGTTGTAACCAAAAAAACTAAAACATAAATAACTAAATCGAGTTATAAAAAATGGATTTAATGTCTCCATTATAATATTATTATTTTCATAAATGGGAGAGAACTAAGATTTTTATAACGGGTGGATCCAGAAGGCGTTATCCAAGGGGGGGAAGGGGTGGGGCTGATAATCACTTTTCGCTGGGCTGGGTCGTCACTATACTGCGGGGTATAGAACTACTTAATGGGTACAAAGATGCAAAGAACTGGCTGCACATCGGTGCCCCTGGACATGTCGTCTTTTGCTCGGAAAAAATTCCGAGTTTGAGTGAAAGAGTGCACATGGTGCTATGTGAAGGGAAAATGTATCATACTTCAAAAACGTAGCTCCACGTACACATTGCAGGAAAGAAATACTGAATGTTGGAGCGCCACGAGCGTCACTGAGTGACGGGTTTGAGCGCTATATAAGAAGCCACCATTATTATTTTGTATTATTAATATGAGTTGTAATCTGTAGTACTCGGGCCAACCATTTCTTGCTGCAGCCATGGTCAACTGAGCAGCTGTTATTTGTTGCATTAAAACCAGATGAGCTGTACTAACTGAGAATTCATTGTCACTTTGTATCGCATCACTGCCAGAATACATGTACTTGTTGGCTGATTTATATTCAGGCGATGACAATCATACAAAAATAACACCTGGTACCCGGCGTGCTTCTAAATGTTAATAAACGTAGAACCACAGGAAACCCTTATGATATACGAAATATGAATTGCAATTCAAACCAAAGAATAACCGAGTTTTCACGATTTATAATATTCGGTAATGTGTTTAACGCTTAACGTGTGCTTTATTTGTTTGTGTTTTTGTTTGTTCATTGTTTGGTTGTTTTTATGTTTCAGCAGGGCGTTTAGCTATTGAAATATAAATATATTTTGAAACAAAAGAATGTAAAATACCTTTGATAGATCAATACAGTCTGTGCTGTAACAGATGATAAGACTTTCAAGGTTAAGTAACTGATGATGAAACCATAGTTTCAGAGTGCATTTCATTCCGGTGTCAGAATGTTTTCTCTGTCATTTTCATCGAAACCTACACTCCAACCCTATTATAAAGTCGGAAGTTCACGCCCCTTCCTCCTAGTTAAAATTCAAGCTATTGTTTCTTTTTACCCACCATTTCACTCAATTTGTTTACAAGCAGACATGATCTCATTCAGGTTTGTTTTAGCATTCAGTTTCATTTAGTCCAAAATGTCCGTGGGCTCTTTTAAGATCTCTTGCAAAGAGTATCTCCTGATATGTAGCATAGTTTTATCCCTTTGGTTTATTCTCCAGAGTTGCTTCCTCCACCGCAGCTTTTATATCTCAACTTCTACATCTTTGTTTTGTAAAATATAATTTGCTAAGTTAAGTTGTTCATAAATTAAATAAGCTTGTTTGTTCTGGTTTTTTTTACATTTTGTTATGTACTGTTCAAGATGGAAATAAATGTTATATTGAATTGAAAAATTTAATTGAATTTGTAGGTGTCCAAGCCTTCCGTTTCACTATTCTTCGGTTTTATTTATACGAATGAAAATAATGAAATTCAATGCTGCTGTTTTTGCCAAATTGAATTATCTTCTCGACCTAATAAATTTGCATGATCAATGAACGCTAAACTGTTGAACATTAATCCTTTTGATTATTGAACATTATTCATGCCATGGAGCATCATTTTATTTCCGACGAAATATATTAAATGAGCCAGATGCTGACATGAATGAGAGTTTGTTGAAATTCGCCGGGAAAACCTAGAATAATAATAAGGTTCAACTATCTGGTGAGTTTCAACATTCAATTCAATCTCAATCTTGAGTTATATTCCGTAGATAAGCTCGAAAGTTGTTTTTTGAAGGAAAAAAACGAAGGTGAACTTCGACCTAGGGTAACGACCCGGAAGTTAAGGTCGTACAATTTTGGCGTTAACTTTTCAAATGTTGCCCCAGTCTTGGTCTATCAGATGCCAAAACTTTGAACATCATAGCTTTCATATTCGTTGAGATACAGCAAAAAGCAAATGGTCATTTTTCAACTTTAAAAGCCTTGTAATTCGACACCTGATGACGTCATCATGACGTACTGACAACTGTGCCGTATTCATATTGAGGTTCAATTGTCTGATGAGTTTCAAGGTTCAATTCAGTTTCAATCTTGAGTTATGCTGTAGAGAAGAGTTCTAGGGAAGAAGAAGATGGAGAAGAAAAAAACAAACTAGAAATCTAGAGTTTGTGGACAAACTCGGGGTGTTCGGCTCGAACGAAATAAAGTGACTGCGTAAATAAAAATAGGAAAATTATTGTGTGAAGGTTTTTTTTTGTAATTGTGCTGTGCTGACGGGCAAAATATTTATTTGTACCTCTTGTTGATCTCTGTGCAAAATCATAGCATAAAGGTTGTCATATGTAACTTCAACTTCCGGTTTTGACAGGGAAAGGTCAAATGGGGTCACACTTTGTACAAAGTATCTAGAATTGCCCAAGAGCTTTAAATTGTGTGTTTTGAACTGTTTTCAGCCTGCCGCTAGAGGGCGCTTTTGAATTATGTGACGTAAACCAGACACTTGCCAGATCACAACATAGTTAAAAACAACTCGAAAAAACTTTCCCACTTTCAAGTTACCGGGCATTTCCAATTTCGACCGGAAGTAGAGGTCATGTGAGGTCACGCGCATGACAACAAATTAAGACCTATTTGAACTTAGTATGATCCCGCATAAAGCAACCGCCGGTCTCTTAAGTGTGATTTGTTACAGACTTTCAAACATAAAAAAATAAATAAGAGAATACGCTTGGGAAACATAATTTAAAGTTTGAGTGGCCAGGGCAAGGTTGTTCACACGTTAATACGCTATCGTGCGTCGTCAATGCGGGTGAACTGATAGGTGCGAAGATAGAAGTAAAGGTGGAAATGGGGGTCATATTTTGGGGTTATAAATATTCCAAATAGTAGATGGATTATCCTCTAGGGTGCACTATAAGTTGTAACACCGATTGATGCGAAATGTCTTCCTACATGTACCTATACAGTACAAGTACATACATGTGTAAATTGAAATACACTTGCCATGTGACTTCTAAGAAAATACGCTTGAGAAACATAATTTAAAGTTTGAGTGGCCAGGGCAAGGCTGCTTGCACATTAATATACCATCGTGCGTCATTTGTTGTCCTTTTTGGACCAGATGTAAATGTCAAAATGTTGTCATGTCTGTCCAAAAGTTTGAGCAAGGTTAATTCTACAACCTGATATAAAAATTATCCTGAAATAGTAGTTTTAAAGAAATGAATAAGATAAGATATTAAGAAAATTTCAACTCAATACGTGAATCACACATTAAAAGCAGATCTGAGTTTGCCTACATGTATGACAAACTCGGGTTCATACCAACTGGTTTGGGAATGAACACTGAGTTTTCAACAAGATCTTTCTTATCTGATCAAAAGTTCATAAGTGCAAACATGTGGTTTAGGGTGTCATTGCCTGTGAGTTTACAGACAGAACCATCGACGAAATTTCACAGTTTCTTGTTTAAAATGTGAAGTATTGGGAAAGTGAGTTAAATGTTATCATTAAAGCAACTTTGAATCATAAAAATCGACCAAATATATCTCGAGAAATTGAATAAGAAACAATATGACTTTCTCTCTGCTCTTCAGCATTTCGGTGATTTGACACCAGCAAGTAGGCTTGTGGGTTATGGATCACTGGCCTTGGGGAATTGGTTCCAGGGTGAATGTTTATAAAACAATTACTTAACTGATAACAGCTGATAAGATTCACAGTGAAACTGGTGAGTAGAATTCTGAGATTTTGGTAAATTGTGGGAAAATCACTTAATGTTCCGATTTGAACTGGAAGTCAATCTCAAAATGATCTGTTCTTTGAAGCGTTTGTAGAACATTTAACAACCTATTTATCCGATGATGTGTACATTGTAAAAATCAACGTTGTGATCCACGAGTTATGATTTTTTCAAATATTAAACTTTGATTTAATGTTATTTGATACCCGATGACGTCATCATGACATCATCAAGTGCGTGTCGTCTTGATATTAAGGTCCAGCTGTCTGATGAGTTTCAATGTTCAATTCAATCTCAATCTTGAGTTATTCCATAGATAAGCTCGAAAGTTGTTTTTTGAAGGAAAAAAAACGAAGGTGAACTTCGACCTAGAGTAACGACCTGGAAGATAAGGTCGTACGATTTTGGCGTTAACTTTTCAAATGTTGCCCTAGTCTTGATCTATGCGATGCCCAAGTATGAACATCATAGCTTTCATATTCGTTGAGATACAGCAAAAAGCAAATGGTCATTTTTCAACTTTAAAAACCTTGTAATTCGATACCTGATGACGTCATCATGACGCAATTCTTCGCGTGCCGTCCTCATATTAAGGTTCAAGTGTATGCTAAGTTTCAAGTTTGTACAACTTTTACTTTTTGAGAAATCTGCAAGAGAAAGTTCAGGGAAAAGAAGAAGAGGAAGAAACTAGATTTAAGTTTTTGTTTAAGAACAAAAACAGGGTGTTCGGCATGAAATTAGTATCATTTGTCTTTCAATTGAATGGCCAAGGGGTAAAACAAAATTCATTAAAGTAGAGGCCAAATGCTAATTGAAGATCATAATATTTTTGAATCACAAAACGAGTCCTGGTAATATTTATTTTCACATCCATATCTGTTTTCGACCGGAAGTAAAGGTCACACGAGCCACTGTATGTGGGAGAGTTCAAGGTCAAATGGACCCACACTATGTATAGCATTTGCGAAGTTGATAACATGCTTTTCCAATGACGTATAGGCCCTATATTGCAAAAATCTAATGTTTGGTTCAGGAGTTATGTTTTTCAATGACTGCACAGCACATAAAGTGTCAAGGAATGACAACAAAAAAAGCTGTAGTGTGTCTTGCAAAAACATTTGCAGCAGGGCAAGCGTATGTTAGTTTGAGCCGTGTGACGTCATTGAGTGGTCTCATTATTGAAGATTTTGATGAAAAGTATATTTACTGTGATAAATCAGTAGCACAATCTTTAAATGATATGTCTGAATTTAGTTTAATTGGGAAACAATATTCAGGAAAGAATACCACAATCATATTGCATAATGTTGAAGGCTTAAAGAATCATTTGATGGATTTGAAGGGCCAACTTGAAATGAAAGAGTCAGATTTTCTATGCTTAACTGAAACATGGATTGATGTGAATACTGAAATTGAGGAATTGAATTTAGAACATTTCAAATGCTATCATCAGTTAAGATCAATGTCATATGATAATTCAATGAGGACATTACAGCAACAAAGTCATGGTGGAGTTTCTGTATATGGAAAGCAATCCAGAAGTTTTAATCGGTTAAATATTACATGTCATAATATAGAATATGTTGCTTTTCATATTGTTTCAAATATATCGCTAATAGTGGCAGTAATATACAGACCCCCATCTTACAACATAAATCATTTTGTCAATAACTTATCTTACTTGGTAACTGAAATTCATAAGATCAGCCATAGAAGTATAATAATGGGAGATTTCAACGAGAACCTTTTGGGCAATCAATCACATGTTGCGAATTTAATGCAACAGCAAGGCTATAAACAATGTGTACAAGATGCAACTACTGAGAATGGAACATTACTGGATCATGTGTATGTCAGAGGTTTGGATGAGATTGTTGCCACTGTCATACCAACATATTATAGTTACCATGAATCGGTCAAAATTAAGTTTTAATCCAATGCCCTGGAATAACTGTATTGAGGTTAACACAAATTTCACAACAGCTTTAAGGGGTTTTCTTTAAAATATTTGTCTGAGTCTATGATGCAAACATTTAAATAGACTAATTATCGTATACTGTAGACTTGTATTATTTCTGCATACCACAATGCGGTCATTTGTTTAGTGAAGAGAATGATGTCTTATTTTAAAGCAAGTTTACATTTCTTAACAACAACATTATTCAACAGGTGTTTGTGTACTTGAAAATACACTATTATAATGATTGATATCCATGGAGCTGTTGATGTAACAACAAACAACCTTGAATAGAAAATTCTAGAAAAAAATAGATTACATTCATTTATTTACAATGAAGAAATGAAAAGTGAATACCAGTCAATAAAATACAAAAGCCCCCCCAAAAAACAAGAAAGATTGCAACAATCACAGATAATAAAGCGAACAAAAGACTGAACAAGAGTACATGTATATGTAATTCATTGCTGAAAAATTCATAAAAATACAAGGAAAAGCATCACAAACAGAACGTAGAAATCGTCAGTGAAGAGGAATTAATATAAAGAAGAAGAATAAATGGTTAAACAGTTACAAAATATTGTTATGATATTGTTAGAAATGATGTACATGTACATGTAGTATACGTTTATTTCAGTTTGTTGCTGATGTTTATTAAAAACTCGGCGCTCGATGTTACTGAAAACTTTATTCACAACAGCGCCCTCTTTCGTTGGACGAAAAAGAGCGCTGCTGGTGATTCCCCCCCCCCCCCCCCAAAAATAATTCGCGCCACAACACACACGTACAGTCTTTAATGTTAGGCTAGACGACGTCCGTTGTATAGGTAGATTACTGGCCGTTACAGAACCTACCTGTCGTTCATACATAATTTGACCGTGTATCGAACCTACAAGGAAATTGCATTGAGTCTGAGCAAAGCAGGACCGATCCTTTGCATAAAAGAGTGGGGTACAATGTCTGCACGCAGCACGGCATCCCTCATTGTGGAGATGTTGACGCACTACTCAGCTGCGTATACTACTTGAGTTTACTGATGGGTAATTTAGTTTCATGTGGCGTTCCACTGTCTGTGAATTTAACCTGTGTATAAATAAGACATTTAAAAAAACGTTTACGCACGCTGTGGTGACCGCGTCTGACGTTTCGGGTATAGTAGCCTAAGTCTCCACAAGTCGAAAGGGACTGAATTATGACACGGCGAATCCGTTCTCACCTAGTTATCTTCTCGGCGATTTTTTGCCTCGGTATTGTATATACTCTATTCTTCTTCACGGGAAAGCCTGTGATGTTTGGACTGGACACGTCGAGTCATGAGTTGAACAGAGAACTGACCAAGGGGAATTCATCTTTTGTCCTCAATGCAGAAGAGCAAAGGGAAGATGACGTCAATACAATAACAGGAACGACAAACGATATTGAGGCCAAATTACGGTAAGAGTGTACCCCATAAACCGGAAACCCCGTGTTGAAATATGGGAAGAATGGTTTCAAAATTTGTGTTTCATTAATGAGGGCACTATGCTATAAACACAGCAACGGGCGTTTTAGAGCGATCTGTATTTTAAGTGTGGGTATACGATGCAATTAATTTGCATAATGTGGCGAATTTATGCCTCGTTAGGATAAAAAGCCGATCATGCCCGAAACACCGCGACAACACCCTTCTCTTAGCTATAAGTGGGGCAGTGCATTAAACAACACACCTATCCGGCTTCATTACGTCCCATCCTAAGGACGAAGCGAACATTTCAGACAATCAGTATTTATAGAACTTCTCTTCATTAAATGAACATTTAGAGTTAATAGCAATAAATAAAATGTGAACTGCGAACACAGTCTATAGAAACCCAGGGTAGCAACAGTAAGCGTGGAAATATTCATGACGCATCAGTTGGGCATGTCACCAAACAACAACCGAGAGGCTCAACTCCCTCTCGGGCTTAATGCAAATAATGGAAGCTGGAGATGAATATCATTCACGTAATGATTTATATCACAAGCATGCATTGAAGAAGGGGCATTTACACACCTTGATCATTCAATTCAGCACGACGACCCTCCCACTCATCGGGCTATAGACTGTAGGGTCATGTCACACCAACCAAGGGCGTCGATCGCTACTCAAAAGTAGGGGGGACGGGCGAGAAGTCTTGAAAAAATACATCTTACATTAATTGCACCCCACACCATTACTTTTACATATCCATTTTAATATGCTTCGGGAGTCCGGCGTTTATCGTGTGTCAGCTTGAAACTCTTCGAAAAAACAAAATACTGGAATTTACTACATTTTGTGCGTTGTGCGATTGTAACAAAATGTAACACACACAGACTTCCTTTTATATGTGTGGAGGGATCGTGTACCGTACATCATACACAAACGACGCATAACTTGAATGATAACAAGGTATGTAAGCGGGATTTTGGCGTTCATGTCTTGGACGAAACTTGTCGTTAGAACGGAAATAGGCCCAAAATACCATTCTGCGCGTGGTCCATCAGAAAAAAAAATGAAAATGAAGAAAACATTTCACCGTTTGTTCGCTATTCTTTTATTTGAGCACAAATTGTAATGAAATATTAAATCAAGAAAATGGTGTATATTTTTATATTTTAATTGTTGCATATTTCTAATGAACAGTCAATCAAAAAGTGGGGGGGGGGGGGGACATGTCCCCCCCCCCCCCACCACCCATCGACGCCCTTGTGTCACACGAATCAATTTATAGACGACCAGTTCGGGACGTCTCCATTCAAACAAAACTATAAAAAAAACAATAAAAAACGCCGAATGTTATTTACCAAATAACTATCCTAATTTAAACGTTAAAATTATGTTATTTATTCATCCGAGCTAAAGCAAGCTGAAAACACTGATTGTTGTCAAAGACTAGTGACCACACTTTATGTGAACCAACATATAGGCCTACAAGTAATAAAAAGCCTGTGAAAATTTGAGCTCAATTTGTTATCGAAGTCACGAGAAAATAGTGAAACCCCCATGTTTTCACCTTCTTTTCAAACATCGGGTTTCTGACTCGAGAAATACAAAAAAATAGCTTCTTTTTAATTTCTCAAAAACTGCAGCATTATATTTCAGGCAAAATTTTAAGGGATTTTTGTTTCCACAATGACCATCTTTGTACCATAGCCTACAAGTTATAAGTAAATCTGTGAACATTGTCAATCTTACAAAATTATGTACACTTCCTGTGTACGTGAACTTACCCAAGGTTCTCCCCAAAAATACGCGCGGGACTTGCACATAGTCTAACTTTTAAAGCATATGCCAAAGTCTTGATTTAAAGGCACTGAACACGTTTGGTAATTACTCAAAACAAATATTAGCTTAAAAACTTACTTGGTAACAAGCAACGGAGAGCGTTGATAGTAAGTATAAAACATTGTAGGAAACGACTCCCTCTGAAATAACGTAGTTTTTGAGAAAGAGGTAATTTCTCACTAAAATAATAAAAGACTTCATGCATGAAGTCTTTTATTCCTATCTGAAAGCACACTAATTTGTACAACAAGGGTGTTTTTTCTTTCATTATTTTCTTGCAACTTCAATGACCAATTGAGCCCAAATTTTCACAGGCTTGTTATTTTATGCATATGTGGGGATACACCAAGTGAGAATACTGGTCTTTGGGACAATTACAAAACGTGTTCAGTGCCTTTAATGATTTAAAACAAAACAGTTAGATTCATTTTAAGATGAGTTGTCTATGAGGCGCCAAGTGTAAACTTATTATTTAACGCAATTATTTACAAATAATTCATTATATAATATATAATTCATTATTTAACCATTATTTAATCTTTATTTACAAATTATCAGTTTTGTACCACCCAATTGTTTATATATAATCGTATGAAAGCTTTCATTATATATATATAATCTTAAACACAATATCATTATTTACAAATAATGTCGACGAATAGATTTTTATATGTAAATAATTAATTTTGCACATGCAATTATATGTATATAATTTCTGGACAACTTTCATTATATATATATATAATTCAACGGATCATTACACTTACATATAAATAATGACAAAATGTATATGTAAATAATTTATTTTACACATGCAATTATATAATAAATAATTGTTAGGCAGCTTTCATTATATACATGTAATTTTGTGGATCATTATACTTATATATAAATAATATCGGCTGACCAAATTTATTTGTAAATAAAGAATTTTGAACCACACAATTATATATAAATAAGGAAAACTATTACTTTACAACTAAGCGAACGAGGCTATGATATACTAAACAATGACTGTGCGTCTCTTTCATTCGTGTAGTATGTAAATTAAGTGGTTAGCCACGCCCAATACTCTAATTCACATTATAACATCCGGCACAGTCTACACGCTCCGGGCTCACAGTCGAGTCGACTGGTCCTGCAACAGCCAAGCAAATGCAGGTGGTGAACATAAAGGACCAGAGTATAGACCGCGGTCCTTATTTGCAGTGATTTTTAAGTTGTGAATTGAGTGTCCGATCCTCGGCTTGGTTACTTTTTTTGTTTTAATCTTGAGCAATGAGTGTATTGATAATGTCCAGGTCCACAGCAGCATCCAACACATAATCCGGTTAGCTGTACATAGAGGGAATGGTGAAATCATACTTGTAGACGTGTGGAAGAACGTCATGGATGAGATAAGACCATTGTGTGACCGAGAAAAACAATTTGATTTTATTTGATAAATGCATCAATGAGAGGTATTTTTTGTATTTTTTAAGGACATGCAAAAAAAAATAAAAAAAATATTAGGACCGGAACGCCGGAACGCACTAAAAATGTGACTGAAAAGCTGAAAGTTTTGACAGTTACAAGGCTCTCCCTGTGCGTGTCAGGTGAGAATCAAGTATTGAAGGCGAGCTAAATAAAAATGTCTGGGGCGTCATGTATACTTCTTTGTATAGAAAGGGGAGAGCAGAGTGCAATGCAAATGTTAATTTTTGCATCGGGGATAAAGAACAAAACTTGTTTTTCCCATACACCGATGTGTATTAAGCACTGTTTACTCAGAGCTTCCTGAGTTCTGCGTTAAGAAAATAATAAAACAAATCCTGTGGATTTTTTCATAGAACTCGGGGAAGTACTATAGAGTGCTTAATGCACATCGGTGTAAGGGTAAAAACAAATTATTGATTGTTTTTGTCAAGAAACCAAATCAGTTCATAAAACATCAAATTGTTTATTCAAATAAAACTACAAACAACAATCGACTTAAATAGCCTTAGAAACTAAAAATTTTACCTTGCACTGGAACCTTCAAGAATACACAACTTTAAAAAATCAACAAACCTTGAGGCAGTCCTCAAAGACATTTGTAAAGTTAAGTTCTGCTATCTGAACTCTGGAGTAGGATTACTGTTCTTTTAGAATGAAACTAACATACTTTGACAATAGAGTAAAAGCTGCAATAAAATTATTACTGTGGCGCAATGAAAACTTTAATTTATCATAAATTGAATCACTTAAAAAATGGAATAACAATTAGCTAAAAGTATACAACCTTGATTTTCAAAATAACATATTAAGCAAAACAATACAATGACGGTGCTTATAAATATATTTGTTTTCCTCAAAATTGAAAAAGTTAACGATGAACTCATCTCAGGAAAGCGTTAATGTAAATATTAAAAACGTTGACTGATAATAATAATTTGGGGGGCTAATCATCCTTACTAGCAGCTGAAAACTGAATTGCGAAGGACGCGGCTACAAGGGTGCCTTTGGCAGCCAGCCACATCAACCCATTATGACCACGGAGCACAGCCAGAGATCGAAAGTGTCTGATTTTTCCCGAGGGAGGAAAACCGGAGGGCCTGGAGAAAAAACCCTTGTGGCACAGCACCCCAGAGAACCAACGCACAACTCTACTCACATATGGCCTTGGCCGGGTATTGAACCAGGGTCACCTTGGTGAGAGGCGAGCGCTTTACGCACAAGCCAACCATGCCCTCCCAAAATTAGGACATCAGTTTGCTAGCTGTTACTTTGACAGTTAGAGTTTGTTTATACCAACATAATCACAGGTAATATTTATTCTGCTGAATCACAGGTGGTATATCCTCTACTGACGAGTTCTTGTAGGCCCCTATCCTTTTTTAAAAGAGCCGATGACAGTTTTTGCTTTGAAGAAACTGGTTATCACACCAAAGTTGTTCTCACAATGTGATTGCCTCTGCAGATTCATGTATGCCTTGTAACTGAAATGAGAAATTGTTTTAATGTTGTATTATTATCAATATAATCAACTAATCAATGCAACTCTCCATAGATAAGCACCATATGGATGATCATTGTATTTCAAACACAATTTTTGTTAGCTTTTTTTAGGAATGGATGGTTTCACGATATTTTTTCCCAACTACCTTTGAAGATTTTTCTTCCTCTTCCTCCTTGAAGATAATAACAAAGGTCAACATGCCATTGTCTTGGGCCTCCCCAGGCTCCAGTTCACCACTTATTAGTGGAAACATCTTAGTGTCAGATGTCTTGTAAATTGTGGAAAGTAATGTTTATATTAAAAAGTACCCAGTTCTAGACTATGGGTTCAGTCTAAACGTTTTGATAAATTTACACAGTTTTAGTGTGATTCATAGGGACCTACCTGATACATTTATGCAGTTTTCAAGTACCCTTTTGTCCCCTTGGAGTTAAACTCAGACTTGTGTTGAGATGGTTCTTACACAAAAGTCTCTCCTCCAACTGTGCATATGCATCCTTTAAAAAAAAGATAAAATAAAACAATGAATACTACTACTAGTCCTCTCCTCCAGCAAAGTCTGAATCTGAATATGAATCCCAACAAGGTCGCCTTCTACCTAAAAAAAAATGCAAAGTCGCCCTCGACATGGTGGTAGCCCACTGACTTTTTGTTGATGCAACTATGTCATATATGAGTACACATGTAATACACATCACCACTAGTTTATCACTCATTACTGCCCCCTGTTTTAATTTATGTAATTTCATTGCATTTAATGTAAGCAGTAAGAATCACATAATGTATTTTCCTTCAGAAAATATAATTACTTTATTCATATTATTAGTTGTTAAAATTAATATAAAATCTAAATAGTACAAGTGAATAGAAAAACATTAATTACTTCAAAGTTAAAATTAATATAAAATCTAAATAGTACAAGTGAATAGAAAAACATTAATTACTTCAAAAGAAAATACACCAACAAATTATTCAAAACAACAGTGTATAAAATACAGTGCATCAGCATGATCAACATGTTCAGCAAATAGAACTTTAAATTTAATCTGTAGAGTTTTGTGTTAACTGATATTAAAACACAATATTGGGTGGGATTTAAAAAAAATCAGTGCACAAATTTGGTGACTGCCAATGAACAACAAAATTCAACCAAACAGGTCCTACTTGACAAACCTTATCCGATCAGTTAATGCCATGAAGTATATTTATAGAAAATCTTCATCAGTTATTTGGGGAAAAAACAACAACATGGTTTTCACGAATCAGTCACTTATCCGTCATTTGAAATGAAGTAAACTACTTAGCTACCACCAAGAATTACATTTTATAACGTAACTTACCAAAATGTCATTGAAATAAATTGGTCTCCTTCTCGGGTGGTGATGTATGTGGGCACTGTTGATAGAGGATTTGTCAAGTTTTTTAACTGTACGTGAGGATTTTAAATGGCTGCCGCACGATACCCATCATGAAAGGACAGTTGACTGTACATGTGCATGTACATGTACATGTACATTACATACACGTACTGCTGTACACATGTACTGACTGTGAGTCTGCTGCTGAGCGTGTATCAGAATGTGACGGATGTTTCGACGTGAATATTTAGAGTATTGTGGCGTGGCTAACCACTTAATTTACATACTACACGATTATTTATATAATGAAAGAGACGCACAGTCATTATTTAGTATCATAGCCTCGTTCTTGGTTGTAAAGTAATAGTTTTCCTTATTTATATATAATTGAGTGGTTCAAAATTCTTTATTTACAAATAAATTTGGTCAGCCGATATTATTTATATATAAGTATAATGATCCGCAAAATGATATGCATATAATGAAAGCTGCCTAACAATTATTTATTATATAATTGCATGTGTAAAATAAATTATTTACATATAAATTTTGTCAGTCGTCATTATTTATATATAAGTGTAATGATCCGTTGAATTATATATATATATAATGAAAGTTGTCCAGAAATTATATACATATAATTGCATGTGCAAAATTAATTATTTACATATAAAAATCTATTCGTCGACATTATTTGTAAATAATGATATTGTGTTTAAGATTATATATATATATAATGAAAGCTTTCATACGATTATATATAAACAATTGGGCGGTGCAAAACTGATTATTTGTAAATAAAGATTAAATAATGAATTATATATTATATAATGAATTATTTGTAAATAATTGCGTTAAATAATAAGTTTACACTTGGCGCCTCATAGTTGTCATAATCACCAAAGTGATTTGTATTGTGACATCACACTTTGCTTAGCAATTAAGATTGATACAAAGTAAAGGTATTTCTTAGATCTTTGTGAAATCGGTCACAAGAATAAAAATGTCTACAATGAAGCAGTTACTGCAATTTGATACCATATATTTTTTTCCCGCTAGGAAAAGGTCCGATCCGGTTGAGTTCCGAGTATTCCAAGATAATGGGGACCATTTGCTGTATTTATATGACCGCTTGCTAACATCAGCAGCCTGGAAATCGAATCCTCGGAATCTAGCCGAGTTCAGGTAAAGGTATTGAACTATTCAGGTCACGTGGTGAATAAACTGATTCCATTGTACGTCGCCTGTAATGCGACACTGGAAAAGGTTAGCTATCATAACCCCCGGGGAGAACGGTGTAAAAAAAATCAATGTAGTCAAAACATTTGGATAAACTATTATACAGTGACTTCCTTTTGAAATTATAAAAACATCATCAATTGCAACTGTTTTGCAATATCCCGAACATCCGGGGGGGGGGGGGGGGTATTTGTTTCTGAGATTGAAGATTAACAATGCACTGCTATGTGTGTGGGCAATAATACTATAGTATCATTCGGTACGATGGCGGACTGGGATATTCTAAGTGGATCCCTTAGCTTGGTATGGAAAGTCATTGAGTAGGCCGATCTGAAAGAATGCGAAAATCGAACCTTTTTTTAAAGTTAGGCCTATGCACTAAACATGGTTTTGCAACTGCAGCTGCAGTGGCACACGTGCTTCCCTGTGGGGTTTTAAAGGTGCGCTGTGGTCACCTTTTGTCACTTGACTGTTCCATACATCGAACTCCTGAACTTTGAGCCGCATAATCAGGATTTATAAGTCTAGAGGCACGGGAGGCTGGCCCTCGAATTAAAAAGGACAAGCATTCACCAAGTACTACAAAGCAAAATCCACCCACACAATGACGTCTATAGTAATTATATGAAATGATCTCCTGCAACTAGTGCAAACAATTTTATTAACAAAAAGATGTTTTAAATTCAAAACAATACCCAAAGAGAGTACTGGGACATTATCCCTCCTCGATGAAAACTATTTTGACCACGGACGGCCAGAGCCATGTTCCCTACACAAATAGAGTTAATAAAATGCCTATTTAGAATATTGTACTCTATCTTGCTCGAAGCTAAAACAAGAAAATAGGAAGGTTCAAAAGTCGCGGACACAGATCTAACCTTTGATTGTAAATATTATGCTAATTAAAAGTTTTCAGAAATATCGAGGGTGCATTAATTTTGGTTTCTCTACATAAGTAAATTCGAAACAATTGTAATACATAATACAAGGGCAAACAACCTCAAGAATCTAGCTAAAGATTTAGTTTTCATTTCACATTATCGCGGGTAGGCCTACATGTTTCAACTTAAAGGGTAACAAGGTAAAAAGGCACAATATTACAATAACAAAACAAAACAAAACAAAACACATGAGTGAAATGTAATAAACACGAAAACGTCTCGAATAACTGAAGTGCAAATAATAGAGCTCTTGTCAGCTTACTCGACGAGCAATAATTTATGTTCAATTTGAACGCACACACGTTGAAATTCGTTGCCCATAGTTAAATGAAAAAGAAAATGCAAGCGACCAACAAATTCCTGTGTGTTTCGATGGGTCTTAATTTGATTTCATCAACAGGTAATTCAAATTAAGAATAGTCAGGGTTAGTCTTGAGTGCCTACAAATGACAAAGAATGACAAGGAAACGAGGGTGAATGAGAAAAGCGAAATCATGTGTTCATGAAAACGAAATTAAATGCATTTATAGCTAATTTGGGGAAAATACGTGAATTTGAATACATATTATTAAAATTGAATGAGGCCATGAAAACCTATGTTATTGTTTTCATTCTATATAATAAACAGTAGGCCAATGTAGGCCTACTTTACTGATAACATGAACTTAAAAGAGTTAACTAAATCACGACTGTTTCCTTTAGGCATTGGCGCCTAATAAATTCAAGGTAATGCATTTTGAATATTGCATTGAATGACAATTATGAAAAAGGTTCGAGTTAAATTGTTCACTAAGAAATGGTAGACTTTTTAAAGGGCATGGTTTGCACACTATCTTTAAGTGTACTAAATACACTAACATCTTAGTGCATTTGAATTTTCAATGATAAAAACAAAATCACCAAGACAATAAGCTCTTGAATTATATTTTTCGTTTTTGCCTTAAACCGTCCACCAGCAAAGGCGCCTCTCTTGGTCCAGTCTAAAATCTAAATATCGTCCTCGGGAGAAACAGGCACAAGGAAAGATTCCAACCCACATTAAAATACCACTGGAACTTGACTTTGTCTATAGTTGGTGAATTTCTAACCCAACCCTTCTTGTTGTACCAATCCACCGTCTATCTATCAAATAAATCTCTTTTCGATATGAAAGGGAGAAGTTAATGAACCACACCAACTCGACCTTCCAGGAGGAGTTTGTGTTGACACAACACAACGCGAGAGTAGGAGATCAACTGCCGTATGCATTCACTAATACCCTGTCAAACAACAAAACTTTCTTCTACAAGCTCTCCAAAAAATTCATTGCAGAGGATGTCCCTTCGGTAAGTCCATGCTCCAAAGAGCAGGGGGGAAATTTGGATGAGGACTTACGATCAGGAAGTAATGTTTAAGCAAATGCTACAAAGTGTGAACCTTGGGACAAAAGGTAAATAAGAGAATAATGCTGACGTATAAGTCAAACGTATTGTGTTGTAAATAATCCGATAATCTCTAAGATTAATAAAAATAAATTCTCAAAAAATATATCTTTGGGTCTCTGTAAACAGCATTCGTCATGATAATTTCTTTCGGTTCAGAAAAAAAAGAGAATTTTTTTTTTTGGCCGACTTGTTGGAAAACCACGTATGAAAATTCCCCTGATATCTTGAGCGCTCCTGTATGATTTGCCTTTGTTTCTTCAAATGATATCTGTATTTTCGTGACTCTAGATTTCACCGCTATCTGGCAAACGATTCAAACGATGCAGCGTGGTTGGCAATAGTGGAATTCTCTCTAATAGCAAATGTGGAAAGGAGATTGACCAGTCTGATTACGTCATCAGGTACGGCCATTTTCAAAACCTCGGTTTCGGCTTTTGGCTTCAGCTCTTTCCGCCTCTCTCTGAAGCCCTGCCTGAAAATGCACGTTCTTCAAGGTTTCTTTAAATGGAGTTTTGTACCACGAGTAACAGAGTAGTCCTTATAAGAATAAACGACAATCCACTATTTGGGTCATTCCAAGGAGATGTATCAGCCGCGGGGGTTGAATGAGCGTCTCCACTACATCCTCACCTCTTAAAAGAATCCCATTAGGAATACTCCGAGTGCAATGCTAGATCATCACTTGATACATCAGACTTGCTTTTTATAAACAAATACAAAATAAAAGAATGGTAGTTTTAAAGTGTGTCAATGTATTCACCTATTATTTTCTTTAAAAACAAAATAATTTGGGAAAGTAAAACATAAACAGAACTTAACGTTATGAGCGAATATTTTAGAGGGGAGACATTGCCCCAGATAAAGATAATTAAGAATTTCTAAATATTAAAACAAAATTGTGTTTGTGTCTGTTTTTTATTTTTTATTTGTTTTGTTCATCAGGTCGAATCTCCCGCCAATACGCCCTCATGCGGTGGACGCCGGTTGGAGAACTAACTTAACAACAATGAACCCAAGTATTGCTCAAAGAAGGTACAGAGTGAACAATGTGTTAATATTTATCGATTCACTCAAGCTTTTGACATAACTTGAGACAAACAATCTAACTAATACATCTTTATAAAACGCGTTGTAAAAACAAATCCTGAAGTTTGAAAATTTATGTCTGAAATTGTGTGATTTTTCTTATTTTGTATTTGTTTATGTACAGATTTAAAAGCCTGAAGACCAAAGAGGCTACCATTTCGTTCGTAAATACCATCGGTGACTACTACGGTGTCCTTTGGTTGCCATGCGTGGCATCCACCGCCATGATTGGTGTATGCTTCAAAGCAAAACACACCATTGACAACCACGGTGTCCGTAATCTGGAACCATCCATTGCCAACCCATTCCATTATCTAGCAGTGATCGACTTCTGGAAAAAGAGAAATATGAAGAAGTTCCTGTCAACAGGTGAGAGTACTTCTAGATTTGTTAATTTTGTATATAGGTATATATATATATATATATATATTAATTTGTATAGTGTCATCTTGCTGTTCTGCTAGTGGTCCCGTAGATGGTGGGGGGTGGGGGGGGGGGGGGGGGGGGTGATACTCCTGGACTTTACAAATTCTTATTTGAATCTATGGCCTTTCTGGAAAGTAATAGATGAAGTGAAATAACGTCTGGACAGTTTATTTAAGAAAACATTCGAAGTTCTACAGGACTGCAGTTTGACCGTATTAAACACATTTTACTTAATAGAACTAATCTCACTTTACAAAAAGTGTTACTAATGAGAACCGAATCTTATTTGAATTGAAGGTTTCTACATGACTCACTTGGCACTGACGATGTGCGAAGAGACACACCTCTACGGCTTCTGGCCCTTCCCCTACAGGGTGCCAGACAGGGTGACAGACACCGGGACAAACACGATGAGGAAAGTCAGGTATCACTACTTCGACAAAATCGGGTCAAGTTCGGCTCATTCCATGAACGATGAGTTTTCTGTGTTGCTTCAGATGCACGTTCTGGGACTCCTTAAGTTGCATGTCAGAGACTGCGGTGGTTGAGTATCCTTCAACCGGGTTTTCATTTGAATATCTCTTTACATGACGTCACTGCAGCAGGGCGCCCTCACGCAGAGTTGAATGTCTCTTTACATGACGTCACTGCAGCAGGGCGCCCTCACGCAGGGGTGAAAGAAGGTTGCTCAATGGCCCATCATGTAAACCGCGCATACCAAAGCATTTGTTTTATTTTTCAAAAACTGTTTACCTTTAAGGTGGTAGTGATGGGGTGACGTTTAAAAGGTCTTTAATTACATTATAATAGAATAACTATCAATAGGTAGTTATGGGAATTAATATTTTGACGAATGCAAAATGCATCACGAAGCCTTGCTGTAAGCATATCGGTTGGCATAAAACATTTACCAGCGAAATTAAAACTTTAAAATACAAGTGAAAACTGGGAAAGGTCGAGTAGAAGCCAAGCATTTCGTGTGTGGTCCATATAAATACAAAGTACAACACAAAGGGGAAATAAAGCAAAGAAAAAAAGAAAACAAGAAAGAAAAAAAAAAAAAAAAAAAAAGTTTTGGGATAGATTTCAATGAAGAAGGGTATAGGTCAATATAGCTCCACAGTTCTGAGGCAGGTCAGAAAAATCAGAGTTTGAGTCCGGTGCTCTTATACGGCTCGGCCACGGCAGGGAAATACGAACGCACGACTGGCTCACTGCTGTTTTATGTATAAAACAAATTGTTTGGAGTAATATTTTTCTGTTTGAAATAGCCGTGTTAAACTGGGTTGATACCACTGCGCACTACCACGCATAATCAGGTAATACAACCAGATTGCCCTATACAGTAATGAGCTCAGTTACTGGTTCGTCATTCGCTACGAATGGTTTATAGGGTAGTGTTCTCGTCTAGTAGACACAATCGGCGACTGCGTCACGTGACCCATAGTGGTTATAAAATGTAAACAAACCAAGCAAGCAAGGCGCAGTGTGAATGGAAACGCATGGCTGCTTCCCACCGTTTCCATTCACACTGCGCCATGCTTGCTTGGGTTTGTTTACATTTTATACCCACTATGGGTCACGTGACGCAGTCGCCGATTGTGTCTATTGGTTTAACTAATATGGTGCTACCTGAAACTTTGTAGCACACACCTGGAGTTGCCTTTTGTGCCTCGTGGTGGACGACTTCCATATAAGTGATACAGCATGCTCGTGTTTTTCTGTCATGGCGAGCAGCAATATCTTCTAAGTGGTCGGAATTCTATGCAGCAAGACTTCAAGTCAAAGGGGCCTGACCCGCCATTTATGGATCAATGTGACCCGATTTTGACCAATCAGATTGTTCCGTCCACTTTTGGACTAATTCACCATGATAGCGTACGGGTGTGTACAATCTGATGAAGAAGATTCCCAAATCTGTGATCGAAGGCAAAAATGTCGTCAGAGTTAATCCAGAGGGCGCTATTGCAGTCACTACTGTATAGCCCTTTCTAGCGTAGAAATTTGACCAGTTGATTGACCCATATTTCAATGTTTGCCTTTCACTAAATAAATACATACGAAATCCTGTACTTTTGCCATTGAACTTCTGATATCAGCATCCTGACCCCATTGATACAGAGGATCGGTGTGTCATTGTGTATTTGACGACCAAACAAAGGACATTTTGGAAACGACTACTATGCCGTGCTGTTCACGTCTGTCGCTTCGGTTAGATCCCAGTACGACAGGACAATCGTACCCTCCTGAGTGATGATGAGACGCCGAATTCAGGCTTACGTTTTCATACTATGTTCGGTATTTTTACTGGGATATTTGGGTATCCTCATGATAAAGCCCAGGATGTTTCAATCGACACCACTTCGTCAAGATTTGATCAGAGAATTTGCCGATGGGGGGGGAATGTTCTCTTGTCTTGAATGCAGACGAGTTCAGGCAAGATGGCGTCAACACAATTATTTTAACAGAGCTAACGGGTGAGACAGAGTTGGTAGTGAGGTGAGAATGAACATTATTGTTATAACCTATTGCCGTTAATTGAAAATTGGGTCCTGTCATGCCGCTCCAAGAGTAGACTTGGTTCCAAGTCTGTGTTCGTGGTTTTTCTCAGTAATAATAATAATAATAATAATAACACCATTTATAAAAGCGCCTTTTCCTAGGGTTGCAAAGCGCTTAGAGAATGACAAGGAAAAAACCACAACAACAATGGGAATGAAATCAGAAACCAAGAGGGAACCACTACCAGGCCTAGCCTGCAGCATTGAGGAAGAAAGAGAGTTCAGCAAAAGCCGGTCTCTCTATTACGTGAACGTGCAGGCCAAGCCGGGCGAGAGTTACTGATTAAAAAGGTATATTTTCAGTGACCTTTTGAACATGGTAACGGAGCTAGAACTTTTGATGGAGTGTGGAATGGAATTCCACATCCTAGGGCCTGCAACTGAAAATGCTCTGTCTCAAGTTACCCTGTGAACGTAAGTTTCTCTTCGTAGCCCTGGTTTCTAATGAGTTGGAAATGTATATGGGGAAAGTACCGGACACACACTTAAACATGTTTAAGGCCGTTTTAAACATTATTCGTTTTTCTACGGGGAGCCAGTGAAGCTGTTTGAGCAGTGGAGAAGAGGGAACATGGTTTGGGTAGGAGAAGATGACGCGAGATGCTCTATTTTGTATCTTTTGTAACTTGATTAAATCAGATTGTTTGAGTCCATTTAACAAAGAGTTACAGTAGTCCAATCTGGACAGTACAAGTGCTCTAACAGCTGCGTGACAGGCTTCAGCGTCAATGTACTTTCGGATTCTATTGATGTTTCGGAGGTGGTAGTTAGCTGATTTGCAGACTGACGTGACATGATCACTCATCGACATAGTGCTGTCGAAAACAACACCAAGATTCCGGATGGAAGTTGATGGTTGGAGTGTGCTGTTGTTTATAGTGAGAGTCAGATGGGCAA